>OV651819.1:30221159-30872079 GCA_927349885.1 Psylliodes chrysocephalus | reverse complement strand
GAACTACACTGGCACTATTGCTCACAGTCTATTTTATGTTTAGATTTAAGAATCTGGAGTATATTCCGCATCCTGAGCCTTGTTTTGTTTTAGAACCGTCGGTGTAGATATGAATCATACCTGCCACTTCTGGCTCTTCTATTTGTTCTATTATAACTTTATATGGCTTATGGAAGATATACCTCGGTGAGATGGAGTCCATGTTCGCTTGAAGCAATGGGAGCGTATCGAGCGCCTCCTGCCAAAAGTCACGTCTCGCCTCACCAGATCCTACATCAGGTTCTATTCCGACCGTGTGGAGGCATGTTATTGTCGTCAGAGCAACCTCTTTGATGTAAATATCAAGGGAAGTGAGACTAAGAATGACTTCCGTCGCTCTAATCGGTGTTGTTTTCATGGCTCCTGTTATGTTGAGACATCCAAACAACTGCACCGTATGTTAGCATAGGTCTTATAATAGCTGACTCTGAAGGAGAAACCCCAGGTGCGTCCCACAGTACGGCGGCATTGTTCATAAGCAATGTATGCTCTTTTAACTATGTTTTCTAAATGGTAGTTCCAGTTAACTTGCTGTCAAAGGTGAGACCTAGGTACTTCACCTCTGTCGCAAAGTTTAGTTTTGTGTTTAGGAGTTCTGGAGGTTTTAATTCCATTTTCGTCCTTTTCATTGTGGAAAGGACCATTTATGTCTTCTTAGGATTGATAGATTGATGACCAGATCATCTGCATATACGATTTTGTAGTGACTGTCATTATTGAGGCGGCTGATGAGGGTGTCGAGGACCATATTCCACAGTAGAGGTAATAGCACCCCTCCCTGTGGACATCCCCTCGCAACCAAGCCTCTTATATTTACATCTTCTACACTTATGTTTACTGCTCGCTTTGAGAGCATGTTATGTATCCACCCACTAACCATTTGTGGAACATTCCTGTTGGTTAGTGGGTGTATTATCTTCGGGAAGGTGGTTTTATTAAAAGCACCTTCTATGTCTATGAAAACACCCAAGGCGGACTCTTTATTGTCCAGGGATCTTTTTATCCGGCCAGCAACTAGATGAAGGGTTGAATCAGTAGATCTGCCTGGGGTATATGCATGTTGGTTTGGGTGTTGTGGTGTTGTTGTAATCACCGCATCCCGTATGTTTTTGGGACAGTGTAATCTATCCTTCCAGGTTTGGGTATAAATACCACTTTTACCTCTCTCCATTTTTTGGTGATATACCTCAGAGCCAACGAGGATCTGAATATACCCACCAGGTGTGGTGTGAGTTCTTCCAGACCCCACTGAAGTAGGGCTGGATAGATACCGTCAGGTCCTGGCGATTTAAATGGAGAGAAGCTGAATATTGCCCATCTAATTTTTTCATCGTCTACAATGTGTTTGGCAGTTTTCCAATCATAGACAGATGGATTGTATTCTTCCTCTGCCCAGTCGGCCACGTCTGTGATGACCGAGTCAGGGAAGTGTGTTGACAGCAGAAGTTTGGTGCTATCTTCGAGGTTGGCAGTTTTCGTGCCATCTTCTTTGATTAGCGCACCAATGCTTCATTGTGGATCTTTTGAGAGAGCTTTTTGAAGCCTCGCTGCCTGCGAGAAATCTTCGATTTCTTCGCAGTAGGATCTCCATGCATCTCTCTGTTTTTGTCTGACGATTTTTTTGTATTCTCTGAGGTGAGATTTGTAAGTATCCCAGTCCTCTTTGAGTTTTGTGGTTCTTGCCTTATTAAAGGATTTCCTAGCCATCTTCCTGAGGTGATCCAACTCGTGACACTACCATACGGTAGTCGTCTGATCATGTAGGACCAGCCTCGGGGAACAGGATTTTTTATAAGCATTGTTTATTGTTCTTCGGATAGTGTTTGAGTACTTCTCCAAAGCATTGTTATTGTTTGGTGTTTCGGCCTCCATCTCTCTCAGAGCCTCTTGGAGAAGGTGGGCATATATTGCCCTGTCCGTCTTCCTAGGGTTCCGAGATAGCGTGGAGGTCGGCAGCATTAATTTTGAATGTTAACCAGCGGTGGTCTGACATCAAAATGTTATCAGACACTTGCCAGTTTAGAATTGATTTATAGATACCAGTTGTGGATAAAGTGATATCTATTAGTGTTTGACTGCGAGAGTTTAGAAATGTTGGTGTAGTACCTTTATTTAAAATGCAAAGATTTTTGGTAATTCAGAACTTTTTATTAGGAATATTGTTTTTTTGTGAAATATAAGATACACTGTTTTCCCATTGGTATAAAACTTTTTATACAGTGAAGACGTAAATTGTGCCCCCCTCTCCCTCATATCTTCAAAATGGAAGAAGATAGAGACATGAAACAAAAACGTGAAATTATACAGATACTATGTGTTTTTTATTACGAGATGCAATTTAATTAGACGTAAGATAGAGGGCGTTACTATCTTTAAATTTTCTTATCAAAGGTAGGGTCATGTGAAAGATATTTTAATTAGATTTACGTCCATGCACAGTTTTAGGTTTTTATACCTTTACAGAAATTACATTTAATTAATACAGTTAGTAACATTCTTGATAAACCAAGTATTTACTATTATTGTTTATTAGTGAGGAAACGCTGCTTATAAATTAAAAAAAAAACAATATTTACTAAACTAAATAAATTAAGAATATTAAAGGTATTCTAACAACCAGTTACCGTATTAAATGTTCAAAATGTTCTCTCATAACTTCTTGGCAATAAAAAAGCCAATTAAAAAATTATCTTTTAACATTGTCTAGCGTTTCTAGGGTTCTTACTGCACAAACTTGTAAAATTCGTTTTCTTAAATCGTAATTTCTGTAAAAACACAAAAAAACTAAAACTGTTTGCATGAACGTAGAGATAATGAAAATATATTTAGATGAGATATCACATTACCCTACTTTCCTTTAGAAAATTTAGAGATTGTAGTGCCGTCTATCTTACGTCTCAAGCGAAGTGCACCTCGTTGCAACAAAAATGTTATATCTCTCTAATTTCACCTCGTTTCTTTTTTCCTAGAAGATAAGAGGGGGGCACAACTTATGTCCTCATTGTATAAAACATATAAATTCCACTTTTGCAACTAACAAGCCGCTCGTGCCGACCTATAACTTAATCTGCTATATTAAATTGGCATAGATAGAATTATGTTTAAAAAGTTGGTTTGGACACACTCAAGTAGGCACCTATATAACTATTTGTTCTATAATGTAGTTTAATATAAAGATAAAGGCCACATGCCATTCCAATTGATATTTGACATATAATTCAATATTCCATATGTAATTTAATTTAACACATTCACGGCCGTGTCTGTAATTGCAGACACCTGTGTAGGGACAGAACTGCAATTGCAGAGGATTACTGGACTTGAATCAACTGCGCTGTCTTTCCTTATATTAGGGGATAGCGCAGTGGACTTAAGTTCAAATGCTTTCGTGGGACACTTCTCTGATAACAAACTCAATATATAGGGACACTGGAGCCCATCTTTCATGTATTAATTATGGAAAATGCGACTACAATAGCATACGTGCCTTTTTCAGTAGTCCAGTAATCGTCTGCAATTGCAGTCCTGTTCTTACACATGTGTCTGTAATTGCAGACATGTCCGTGAATGTGTTAATTAAAATCTTGTTATATTTTTAATAAATTCTTTCCACCTATTAATAAATCTACATCAATATGACATAAAACACTATTGCATTACATTTAACAAATTATATTCATCGTTACGCCCCGCATTGCATTCAATATACATTTACTCTTAGAGACCTCTCTGAAATCGGCACTGTCTTAGCCGATAAGCAAGGGCACCGACTTCTCATAGATTAACACCACAAGCGTCATCCACTTCTCATTGGTTAGCGCCACAGGCGATATGCACTTCTTATTGGTCAACGTCAAAAGCGTGACTTACCTCTCGAAGAAAATATATCACACCATTTTGCGGTGCTAAAAAGGCGACGCTATGTCCGCCATCATGTAACATAAACTTTTTCTCTATATTAATAATGCTTAAGTTAAGATAAAATGTTATTAACTAATATGAAAATATGCATTGACTAATGTACTTTACCTCTATACTTACATATAAAAAACTGCTCAATATTTTTTTAAATTACCATTTTACTTTCATACCATCATATTATGCGAATTTTTTTGAGAGGATATTAGAAATTATGGAAACAAAACATCTTTTCATAAGTTCGTCATGTCCTTGTCCCTGGTTTCTGTAACTGCTGAATCTAAAATTGCAATAAAAATTTGATTTGTAAATTTGTAAAAAGTTGTAAACATTAAAGAGAAATAACTTATGAAACCACTTTCAATGCATTATTTCTTAAACTTTACAAAATTATTCTATTTTATTTAATAAAAGTAAAACTTACAGCTTCTTTAAAAATATTTGTATCTTCTAAATAGCCTCTTCTGCTAACGTCTCATGCCATACAAATAGAAACTTAAATTTTTTTTCTTCTTCTTTGAAAGTTTTCTCACCTCTTAGTTACAATAATAATTGTGTTGACATCATCTCGAATTTGCAGCATATTAGTTAGCTTTTAGTAAAGCCATTTTCTTAAATAGGTAGGTAAATCGTTTGACAAAAGGTCTAAAAGAAAGGGATTATTTGAATGTAAATCGAAAATATAAAGTTTAAAACATAATTGATAGGTTATATTAGTTTAAAACAAACGATTTGTTTCTTAATTTTTAAATTTTTAAATAATTTAATGTTAATTATACTCATTTTCTTACCAGATAAACATCTATCGGCTACATGTGGGATGTTTTCTTCTTAAACTCTTTCTTCTTTTCTTCTTCGAGTCTGGTCTGAATGGCCTTTTACTTTTTTATCTTATCAACAGAGGCGTTAGGAGGGGGAAATTATTTGATTTATTTTAATTAAAACGTTGTAAATAATTAAATTATACAAGAAGAATTATAATAATTTATTATAAGTTAGTCATTTTTATAGTGTCCATCATGGACATTTATTGGACATCCATTGGACGTCTGAATGGGTATATCCATTGGTTAACAGAAAATGGATGTCCAATGGACATCCATATAAAGTTCATGGACATCCAGGACATTATTTGGACAAAAT
Source organism: Psylliodes chrysocephalus (assembly GCA_927349885.1). Lineage (NCBI taxonomy): Eukaryota > Metazoa > Arthropoda > Insecta > Coleoptera > Chrysomelidae > Psylliodes > Psylliodes chrysocephalus. The sequence continues at coordinate 30,866,979 of OV651819.1, read as the reverse complement.
ATGGACGTTCAATGGACGTCGTGTGCTGTCTGGGAAGCTGGACGACATACTCTAATTACCGGAGTCCCGCAATAGATCTGAAAAGGTCAAGGTCAAAGCAAACAAAGAGCATCTAATTCCTTTCAAATCCAATTTGATTTAATTTAATATAACCAAGGACTCAAATAATGTATTTCTTCAACGGTGCATTATTTGTATTGAAAATAAATTTTATTTTTGTTGTAATGTTCTGTTTTCATGCCTAGTCCAATAATACAAAAATGATCCCTTATACTAGTACATACAAGGTGAATTCCAAGTTAATACTTTTTTAACTGTGTATAGAAGTCGTGAAAATAAACAACTTTTGCAAATACTTTTTTTCGAGAAGTTCAAAAGTAAGAATCCGGATCTGAACTTGTACATTAAAAATTAAGCTAATTAAGCAGTATGTTTGTTTTCATATTTTTTACCTTATTAAGTTTCTTAACACACGCTTCACCAGTTATTAAATCACTTGGGTGTGATTGGTAGCGTGTTTATATGACAACAATGAACTTAAGAATATGTTGCTTATTTATGATGAGTGTCATCAAAATACATATGCATCAAAATGTTGCACTGGTATTGTACATAATGTACAGTAAACGCTTTACCTCATGTTTGAACATTTCAGGAATGGTGACAACATTGACCACATTTACAGAATCGTATTGGATACATTTTAAAATAAATAAACGAAAGTTTCTTATTTATGAATTTGTTTGCATATAAGTTTTTTAAAAAACTTGTATATTTTAATCACTTCTATACCTACATAGTTGAAAAAGGTATCAACTTAGGATTCACCCTGTGTGTTAAATATTTGGTTATTGTATCAATGTTTCTAATCACTACTATTAAATGTTATAAATAAAACTGGGTACAATATTTCATAGTCGAAAACAAGATTACGCACAAAAATAAATAATATAGTTTTCCTGATTATATGTTGGCGTGACGATGATCATTTCATTGGCAGATGGCGTGACTATGCAAGTAACAAGAAAACCAACACAGTTTTTATAGAATTTGATTGAAATGGGCACGTCAACCAGAAATAGAAAAACAATATCGAAATATTTTGGTTAAATGATATGTTAAAGCACAAACATAAATATATGTAATCGATATGGTAAGTCGTTTTGTTTTAAAATATTGATGATAAGGATGTGCACTTCATTCTTGCAGTTGGGAACAGGCCGCTTCAGCCGTATTGGAACGATCAGGGATCAGGTCTGACGTGTATACTCTAGCGTTTATAAAAATGGTAAAGCAGTCAATTTTTAAAACAGCTACCCAGGTACTCTAAATTTCCCATTATTTATTTAACGTTTTCTAATTTGTCTGAAATTATAGGACTCGTTATCTTAAACAAAATACTTTACAATATGCTTTAAAATATACTTTACAGTATACTTTACAATATACTTTACAATATATTTGACACTGTACTTTACAATATATTTGACAATGTACTTTACAATATACTTGACAATAAACTTGACAATATACTTGACAATATACTTGACAATATACTTGACAATATACTTGACAATATACTTCACAATATACTTGACAATATACTTGACAATATAATTAAAAATATAATTAAAAATATAATTAAAAATATACTTTTCAATATACTTTTCAATATACTTTACAATATTCTTTACAATATTCTTTACAATATTCTTTACAATATTCTTTACAATATACTTTTTAGGCATGTTTATAACTCATTTTTCCTTGGAATGGCGCTTTAGACATTTTACCTTTCCAGTTACGATATATTAGCAAATGACCGAAATAAAATTAGTAAGATAAATATTCAATATCGTCTTACCTGTTTATTATACGTATCCCTATTTTACTCTTCTTTTTACTCATATTATTTTTACTTACATGTTTACTAGAAATTTTCTTATATTTTTTACTATTGTTTTATGTATTGTTTAATATTTCCCTCAAGGGCATAATTTTTTTCTACATGATTCTCTTAGTATTTAAGTATTTTAATAATTTTAATATTTTACTATGTTTTTATTTTTATGTCAAAACAAGTGTCTCAACATACTTATTGACTAATTTTTATTTCCGATTTACCGTAATTTTTATTTTTCGTAGAAATAAAATTATTTTTTTTATTATAATTTTTAATGTCATAGTGATAAACATAAGACTATAAATTTATTTAATGACTCCTCTACTTAACTGTTTGCATATACTTAACCCCTACTAACTTGTCCCTACACTATAAAATTACAACAATGTTACAAAAATAATTCCGTTCGAAGCTATTTCATCCAGGAACGAAAAATCGCCAGACATAATCTAAAAATATCCAGCTTCTACAGATAAGTTAATGTCGGACATTACACGTTAAAATTGTCCATAACTGAGGGTCGTCCACGCGTCTTTTCCCACATGACCGGTGGGCAGATGACTTCCTTCTAACTGAAATTGACCATCAGCATATTCGGGTCACTGCGTTTCTGTACTATTAGAATTTCATCAGCTGGGATGGTCCGAAATCATCGTTATGTTATGAAAGAGGAAAATGGGGAGGGTCGGTTTAATAAACAAACTATGTGCCGGAATATTACAGTCGCACCGACGCACACTGGGGCAACAAGCCATCAAAGTTGGCAATAAATCACAGACTCTCTTTTTGAATTTGTAAGTTAAATATTGCTTTGTAGAGGTGTTAGTATTACAAATGAAAATACATAAAGGGCTTATAATGTGTTTGTTAGCTAAAAAAAAAAAAAAATAGAAAGTTATTAAGAATATAATATAATGAAAATGTATATTCTATTCTTAATATCTATTTTTTTTTTAGCAAATAAACACTTTATAAGCCCTCTATGTATTTGTTTTTGTAATACTAACATATAATATAATGAAAATGTCATGGGCCTAATGAGGCTAAAGTGTCGGGGGGGTAATCCACCCTCCACACGTTAAAAATACAGATAATAAAAATGTAATATTATAATAATTTGATATAGAAAAGCTATGATGATTGTAATCAAATTTTGTCCTCTTTAGAATGTGATAAGACATTTTCTTCATCGTCTCCACGGTCATCATCAGTGTCATGAATATGCCATGGCTATGAAGCTGGACGAGTCCAGATTTAAACAAATCTACTGCTTCTTTAGAAAAGTGCTGCAGGCTCTTTCTTTTTTAATTTTCGTTTGCTCGTGATTACAAGGTCGAAACTAAGTAAAAACGAATTAAAGACGTCCTCATTAGTTTTCTCTGTTATTGGTCTGTAGGCAACAAAGCAGAAGATATTATTTCAGGCCCATCTATAAAGTATTTGTGCAATGTCGGAGGCATATTGACCGTGGGTACTTTTTAACAAAATATCTAGCGGTGTTGTGAGCAAATTCTATTAATTTCGTTCTTTCCAGAACGGCTTATGATATTAAGAAGTTTCTATCTCGATAAAAATATTGTGTTCAACCTCGTTCCTGAAATAAAATAAAACATAAATTAAATTGTTATGTGCAAAACAGTGTTATGTTTTATTTATACCGGGTGGGCTATAAAAAACTGTATTTTGTTTTTATTTTCATTTTTTAAATAATAAACCGATTTTGCTGTTCTTAGGCTCATGTTATAGATAACTAACTATACTCCCAGATATACCAAAAATAAACTAGCTCTAAATCAAGTCATATTTCAATTAGGTTCGCCATCCTGGAATTTAAAATTTCCGCCATTTTAATTTAATGGTCGAAAAGTATATTTACATACCTACCAAATCAGACCCATTGAGTCCAAATCGGTCAAAAACAAAATAGCAGCGTTGCAAAGCATAATAATGTGTTATTATAAGCTTCTATGAAACCAGACAACTTTGATTGTCTATATCTTACGATTGAATGGACCAATCGTGCTCGGAGACGTCTTAAAATAAAGAAAATAGATTAGATAATAAACTTTTGTTATTAGATTTTATATTTAATTTATAATTATTACGAAAACCGAGCTTAAAATGGGTTATTTTTAGGCTCGTTTTTTTTTCTTCAATTAGGTCGACCATCTTAAATTTTACATTTCTGGCATTTTGTTATATCTGTCTGCGAGCATATTAAGTTGCCTATAAAATGAGCCTAAGGACAATAAAATCGATTGATTAATAAACGAAATATATTAAAAAACCAGAATTCGTTTTTGACGATCGTCGCGCCATGTATTTATATACTTTGAAAAAACCCAAATAGTGAAGAAAAGTGCAAATAAGTGCAGAGAAACTAAACGATTTCAAAAAGTACAAACAATATTCATTACGAAAAGTCGAAATTTAAAGCTTGGACTGCTTTGGAACACAACAAATAGCCTTCATGTATTTAAGAATATTTTAAAATTTTAACGTTTAACCTTCATTTTACTTAACCCCAATATTATATGATTACATTTATTTTTCTACAAATTTTTACTTATTAAAATAATAATACATAGCTGAACTTGAAGGTTCCGTGGCGGAAATTTGAAAAAAAAAAAATCAAAATACATCCTAAACACAGCACAAAAACAAGTTAAAAACTACGAAATAACAATGAATATATACTCGCCTCAGATAAGTAACTTCGACTGAGGGTGGTGATGAAACGCGTAAGACAGAAGATCGCACTTGTTCGTTTTATTATGTAGTGGACAGTTTTATATCAGAAAAATTTGAGTGTATATGCTATTTAATTTTTTTATTTATTGCCAAATTTGAGGGCTTCTTGCCCCAGTGTGCGACGCGGGTAAGATCTCTCGTTTATACCTAAAGTACAGGGGCGGTCCCTCCATTGGTTCATTAGTGCAGTCAACCTCCAGTTAAATTTCATAAGAACACATTATTTTAGAATCATATAAATAACAAAAATATAAATACAATTTTAATATTTTTACTATTTTCATACATGTTAATTTCTACTTTTGGAGAGCCACTGTACTTTGCTCGTCGCCTTTTTGTCGGTGCACTATGCTGATTGAACACCAGAGGTTTCAGTAAATGCCTGTAGGTAAAAAGAGAAGTCAACAGATCCACGAAACCATGTGACTGCTTAAAACCTCGTTATTTTGTGCATTATACATAAACAAATCGTACATCACAAAGTAATGCGAGACATACGAACCTTTTTAATCATTGAGATAGAATAATTAGAAGATGATATGACGATAATAAAAGTATCCGCACTTTTTCATTACAATTACACGTCAAACTCGAGCTAGTCAGTTTTGATGAGAATAAATACTATTTTTATGAAATAGCGTAATTTAAATGGTATAAAAACATTTTAATTTCCTTAATTTTTAAATATTAAATTATTAACTTCAAATTATACAAAATACAACTTAAAGTGCGTCCACTTGTCTAGCCCAAAATAGTGTTTATGTCGTCTCTACTTCTTCTACATTCTTGATGTTTCCAATCAAACTTTATTTACATTATAAATCCCTAAAGATTTAAATCGTTTTAAAAAGACTTAAATCATTTTAAAAAAATTTATATCGTTTTAAAAAGATTTAAATCGTTTTAAAAAGATTTAAATCATTTTAAAAAGATTTAAATCGTTTCAAAAAGATTTAAATCGTTTTAAAAAAACTTTAAATCTAATTTTTAAATAAAAAATTAAAGATACTTTTCAGAAAGATTTACATCATAAATCAAAAATCATTTTTTTAAAAAAGATTTAAAATCAAAGTATTTAAATGAAAAAATGTACATAAATAAAAAAATGTATTTAAATCAAAAAATGATTTAAATCTCACTGATAGGTGACAGTTCTGGTTCTGTTTTCTATCCAACTGTAAGTAATATGAACAAAAATGTTTTCTTGCAAAAGACATAAATACAGTTTCTAAAACGGAAAACTGATTAAATGGATACAATGTCATCATAAGAGATCTCTACGATAAAATTTATTTGTATCCGAGTGTATCGGGTAAACTATAGCAACTTTAATAGGTTGACTTTTATTTAAAACGATACTACTTTATAGGGTTCCATTAAGAAATGGGCAAGAAATGGGCTCTTATGGCAATAATATATAAAGTACCCAACTTTAAACGAATCTTTTTCATTTGTAAAAAAATACCATTTTATGCACTTGTTGCATAAAGTACTGTTTAATTTATCTAATTTGATTCTAAAACTGTCAGAAATTTTATCTCCACTTAAATAAACTAAAATCTTACAACAAAGAAATCACCCATTAGCTCACATCAGATCTGAAGATTTTCTCCTCTACAGTCTTCTTTCTACTTCATGCTGGTCGAGGATCAGAAGAATCTAGATATTAACAAGTTAGTCTAGCTTCTTGTTTTTTGAAATATCTTCAGATTTCTTTTTTAATGGTCTGAATCTATTCCGAATATACCTGGGAATATACTAATTCAAAATTTTGAAATCCACAATAGTTGGTCACGACCCCAAATATGTTCGCCATAAGTACATACTAGTTATAAGACTTGCTTCTAGAAGAAAAATTTGTTGTGTACTGATAAATGTGATATCCTGCTAATTCACCAGTACATTGTTTATTTTCCATATCTAGTCCTTTTCTTTTGTCTTAATTTGCTTTTTCCACCTAATCCCTAAACCTAAATTCATTTCAGAGTTTTTAGTTTCTTTAATTTTATTTACCACTGCTAAATTATCTAGTGTATACAAGATAAAACTAAAGACGTTCCCTCGTGACACTTCTGGTCTAGTTATTTTACTATGTACAATCTATCTGTTATGTACAATTCTAGAAGTTGTAAATACTGCTTTAGGAGCATGGTTCCTTTATGCCAGGCGTTATCAAACGAATGAGCGATGTCGGGAAACAATGCAGCTTAGACATTTTCTATTAGCTCTGTAATCCTGTGGACTTAATCTGTTAAGGAATATTCTGTTCAAAATACGAATTGATGGCCCTTCATTTGATTTTTATTTTTGATAAGTCTAAAATGAGATACAAATAGAAACAAGTAAAAAATTATGGTTCAATTTTATAAACTTCTCAGACACATCCCGGCATGTATATTAACGTAAAACCGGATAGGATTCGATTAATAATAAAGGCAATATGGCACTTTTGAATTATAGTGAATGATATTTATTGCCTAGGGAAAGCACCGAGAAAGATACTACGCAATGTTGACAAGCTTCTGGGTACAGATGATGGGTCCTTAGAGTTTATTAGTTTTGCTGCCGAGTCGCGATTTTAGATATTGAAGAAATTTCGAAATGTAAAGGAAATGACGAAAGTAGCAGATGGCGTTAAGATTTATTATTGGTTTAATTTTGGTTTGACTTGTGGGTTTATTTTAAGCAGCCCTTCCTTATTTCAAATGATATTATTTGATGCCTTGGGATAATAAGATTATTTATCTATAAAGATAAATGGAAAGAGATGTCTCCTATTTTTTGATATTAAATTTACATTTTTAATTTAAAGGAATTTTAATTTCATCTAAAACAATTTATGAATTATGTATTTTCTGTCTTTTTGTTGTTTTTAACAAAACTAGTTTTAAGAATGCTTTTTTATTCCATTGTAAACTAATTATATAATTGCTTTTTTCTGTAATTAAATAAAAATCTAAAGGAGATAATTAAAATAAATTAACAAATTATTTATTAGTAAAAATCTTTTCAAATGCTCACAAAGGTATACTGATGGAGGAGGTGTTCAGTTTGAAAATTTACTTTCAAAATAATTTTCATACATACTATCGCAGAAACCAAATTTTGACTTGTTTATCTAGCAACGCTTAGATCACCTCCTAAGTGGCGCACCGCAATTGATAATTCGTAGACATTTTCCGATTTCATTAACAAGAGGTTTATTTGTAGAATTTTTGTGATTTTTGTGTATTTTAAGATGTTAGTTTGATTATAATTGTTGTTTGTCTTCTATTCATAATTCATTTTACATGGTCTTCAACGATACCCCTTTCCCACGCGATTTGTATTAAATTGAAGAATGTATAAATTAGTCTTTGAATATTAAGAGAAAAACATAATTAATTAGTGATATTAAGTACCTGATATTTAGTGGCTACTTACTTCAGGAAATTCAAAGATATATGGATATTTTAACATTTACCCCAAGTAACATCTAAACCTAGCAATTTAGCTGATGTATAGATGTATAGTAGTGGCGAAATCTGAATAAGCTAACTGGCTGATCAATAGGTTTCACAAAACTCTTCTGTTTCTCTGTAAACCCTTGTAGCGCTAACGTTAGCTACACAGTAGGCTGAAAGAGCACTATTTATGTAAAATTTTAATCCCTTTATCTACTTGGTATTGGCTAAAAAAAGAGCTGAAGAAGCCCTGTTGTAGCCCTAAAGTACACCACTAATCAGCAATTACAATATGCTGCAAAATAGGCTGGAATAGCGCTACTTAAGTCAAATTGTATACCTTTATTTAGCTAGTTAGTATATGCTAAACATAAGATTAAAGAAGCTCTGTTGCAGCGCTAAAATGTGGTATGTTTTAGCGCTATAAATAAAAATATGCTACACAGTAGGCTGGAAGAGCGCTACTTAAGTCAAATTGAATACATTTATTCAGCTACTTGGTGAACATAAAGCTGAGGAAGTATACTACTAATCAGCAATTAGAAATATGCTGTACAATAGGCTGGAAGAGCCCTACTTAAGTCAAATTTTGTACCTTTATTCAGCTAGTTAGTAGGTATGGGCTAAACATAAAACTAAAAAGGCCATGTTGTAGTTCTAAAGTACACCACTCATCAGCAATTAGATATATACTTAATATTGTTACGCAGGATTTTTGTAAAACAATTTATTTCAACTGAACTTTACAATAACTCAATTCAACTTTAACAATAACGATACAACTGATAACATTAACGTCTATCATTAAACTCAAAACTGACGTCAGGATCATCCTTATATAGCTTGCTTGACCCTTCTCGAACCTTCGCGAATTGACGTCTAGAATATTCTTGACGGGTAACAACATTTCTGGATTATTCTATCTTCTCTATTTACTCGTACCTTTACTTATGGCGACCGCAGCACGCTACAGGGTGCTGCGTAACATTGCTCCCTCCTCTCTAGTTATTCGCCCCGAATAACTTGATTACTGGGACCTGACTGGAGCCAATAGGGAGGATCTGGACCATGGTATGGGTCTATCTTTCCACTGTGAACTACGCTGGATTTACCTCCCGCTGACAGTTGAATGCGGCAGATCAGGTCGTTGATTTTCCTCGCCAGTTCCGTTGCGATTTCTGACAAATTCCTCCTCCCTGCTTGGGATTGCACCGCCATACCTTGTCGCCCCTCTTAAAATGTGTATCTGTGGTACGCCTGTCGATTCTAGCTTCTGCTTTATCGGTGTGGGCTTTCAGTCGTTCCCGAGCGAATCCATAGACCTTTGTCCTGCCATTGCATACATCACATCTTTTACACCAATCCACTACATCCCGTCGGCAATTGACCCAATAAAATCTTTCTCGGACTCGTGCCAGTGTCCTTTTAGTATCAAAGTGTCCTCCTGAACGGCTGCTATGAAGCTCCTCCAATATATTTCTCACCTGTGACTTCGGCAGTATCACTTGGCGGACTACATATACTCCGTCGGGGCTCTCCCACTTCCGGTGCAATAGGCCATCGTGAAGATACAGGGAATCCCACCGGGTCCAGTAGCCTTTTATAGATCTACTGTATTTGGCTATCTCTTGCCAACTAGGTGTGCCTTTATTTTAGAGCCATTTTCGGACAACCTTTCAGTCATTGTCTTTCTTCTGTCCCTGTCTCAGACTTTCAAGGGTGATTTCTTCTTCGCCGGCCTCTGGCTTGATGGTCGTTGCCCGAAGGGTAACTTTATCAACTGGTTCCTCCCATTGTCCGAGCCCCTTACTGTACTGACATTCTTGTTCTAAACAGGGTCGCCTGGAGAGAATGTCTGCGTTACTATACAGATTGCCTCTACGATGCTCTACTTCCTGATTATTTCTAGAAAACCGGCTCGGTGTTAGTGATTGGCTACTTCAAGACGCATAGCTGCTGTGACTATTTCTTGTTGGGTAATGACATTTCTGGATTATTCTATCTTCTATATTTACTCATACCTTTACTTATGACGACCGCAGCACGGTACAGGGTGCTGCTTAACAATATTATGTTAAATAAGTTCTGTTACAGCTTATTTTGTTACTATTGTTCAGTAGTTTAAAATTAGTTGTCCATTGACCTGATAAAGTGTTGAAACAGTTCGCTTATATTTACATTGCTTCTTTAGAAATATGAAACAAGCTGAAGAAAGGATAATTCGGCTTCGTTATACCTATACCTCTTTTCAACCGGTTCTCTTTTATTATGAACTGGTTGAAGAATGAAATTTATTGTCACTAAACTATTGCTTTAATATAAAACATTAAAATGCTGGCGGTCAAAAAACCCATTTTAGTTTAAAGCGTTGTTCCCGTTCTGGCATTTAGATGTAAGCAGTTGTAAGAGCAAAATGGGTGTATTCAAGTAATAATATACCAGAAGTACCGTAAAATGTAAGTTTAAAACGAGTTTAAGGCCACGACGCGCAGCAGAGTGGTCTTAACGTTGTGAATGCTTTAAAGGCGTTTATGCTTTGTATCAAACGATATTTTTAGTATGAATGCGTAAATTCCATAGTAATAAAAGTAAAAACTACAATTATTTTAAATTAAAAATTCAAATTAATAAGTTCCATGCATTTTATCGAGTGGGTAGGTAAATGTCATTTGCCATTTAATCTAATTAATAAACGTCATTGTTATACGTATTGAAAATGTGGCCGGAAATCGAAGAATTAGCGGCTGAAGCCAAGTTAAATTTATTATCTATCTGTAAAATCCAAGCATTTATACTACAAGGAATATGAAAAGTTAGTATTATGGATCTAGCACACTCAAAATGTAAGTCGATAATATTAGCGTATAGGTTGGAAATGTTCAGAATTTACAAATCTTCGTCACTTTCGAGTATTCATCCTAAACAGTTGCATTTGTTTATGAAAAAAGCGAACACAGGTTAGGAAGTTATGTTATATTATGTTGAGAATGGGGTGTTAATACACTGCGACCTAAAAGATCTATTGTGTCCCCTTGTAGCGCCAATGCACTAAAGAAATGTCTCAGTGCCCATAGCGACCCTTCCAATCCTATTTTCTCAAGGAAAAGGTTAGGAAGTTAAAAAATCTTTATTTTTTACCGAAGAAGATTTATTTAAGTTTTTCAATCAGGCTCCAGACAATACGTTTCTAGTTTTTTCTATTTTGGTTACTTGTTTCTAGGTAAAGTTGTAAACAATTTAATTAATTTGACAATTAAAAATTAAATCTGACATCTAATATTATTTAGTGAAGCGGTTACCTAGCAACCTTTATACGCACGGCGTGCGATAAGACCCGATTATGCACGCTTTTGGGTTTGTTTTGGATGGTTTATGATACATGAATACTAAAAATAATTTTATTTATTTTTAAATGAAGCTAAAAATTCTGATTGCTATGTTGAAAATGAGTCTGTATAAAAGTTAAAAAAGCGCTTCTTTTGTCTATAAAGTCGCTGTATAATAACTGCTACTCAAGCTATTTAAAAGCTTAAGAAGCACTCTTTCTGCCTACTTTACGCAGCTATAGGTAAATTAGTCTTATACAGATAAGTAAACCTCTATTATTTAAGCCGTTGGCTGAACATGTCGCTGATTAAGCGCTACCATAATAGTTAACCTACTTAAATTGTTTTTTGGACTTATTTTAACTAAAATTTTTTTACAATCTTTAGGACATTAGTGACATAGGAACGCTTGTTTTTCTGCTTATTTTTTCTTCTTATTCTTCTTCTTCTTATTTTTCTTCTACTTCTTCTTTTTCTTCTTCTTCTTCTTCTTCTTCATCTTCTCCTTATTTTTCTTCTTTTTCTTCTTCTTCTTTTTCTTTTTCTTCTTCTTCTTCTTTAATTTCTGTTTAAAATTTTTTTCGGTTTTTCAGCCTAAAATCAAATAAACTTATTATTATCTTACAGTTTACATATAGATAAAATTTATCCCAGTTGAAGATAAATAGTACTTAACTGACAAGAGGCCGTTTCTGATCTCCAGTAAGCATTCTTAATCTTGTTTGGTTATTTAAAGCTTATCCATTTTCTGCTTTGTTAATTTAAGACTATTATGTATCACTCAGGATCTAGAAACATTAGTATCATTTGTTACCACTGGACTTGCCGCAAATGGCAGTCCTCGTTCAGGTCCAATTTTTGCCAGTAAATTCAACTACCAGAGGCAATTATCACAATACGAAGTTTGTAACATTTTAAAGTTCCATTTAAAAATGTTATTTTAATTGTGTGACATCCTGTATAAAATAGTATTCATTTAAATTGGAATTTAATTAACGGTGAGAGCAATATGCTTAGAGAGGGAAATTTCTTTAGGTGGGGATCTGGCTGGCTCTCGATGATTCGAATTCATTCATTCATTACTTATCTGATATATTTCTAAGAACCAGTTCAGTGTCGAGACTGTAAAAAACAGCGGTAAGTTATTAAATGTCAAAAAAAAAATATCTCAGTAGGAAATTATATTTCTACTTATTGTTAGGTACTGTTAGGTTTATTTATTTTAAAAGTCAATTTAAATTTATTAAATATGCTTTAGTTATTCATTTTGTGAGCTGGAATTACACATTGTTTATATAAATTAGTTTTTTTGTTATCTTATTTTAATTTAAGAAAAGTAATTGTTTTAAAGTTAATTTATATATCATACAAGAGCCTCGTGCTAGCGCTACTCAAATCTAACATAAAGGAGCTGTTTCAACTTAAGCAATTGGAGCGCTTTGGAGCTGGAGAAGCTACAGAGGCTATTGATGATGGCGACGTTCTACCGATAATAGTTAAAATTTAAAGTTGTTGGTACCAGCATGGTAAAATCATTTGTTATTTAATCCCTATATTTATTTAAATTTGTAAAATAATACACAGACATACACGCAGACATCATCCCGAAAATAGTCAAAACGGATTCAGGGGACTCCAAAACGTAAAAATCCGTCGAAAACTGGAGGTCTAAAAAAATAATGATTCCTATACTTTCCTTATCTGTATACAGATAGCAAAGTAAAAATGGAGTAATTAATTATCTGATGATATTATGAAGATAACAGTAGTATTATAAATTGTCAATTTTGTGAAGTTTTGTTTGTATATTTATTTTTTTATTCAAATATTTTAATTTGTCCTGTACATGAAGGATCAATAAAAAAGTATTGTTTTCAATTTTTGATACTTGTATTTTTCGTATAAATTTAGGAATTTCATTGGAAATTTAATAAATACATGATTGATTGTTTTTAAATATGTGTGATATTAAAAATGTTCTGAAAAATATTTTTCAAGCACCACCCACAATTGCTTGTATTGTAGCGTGGTCGTTGAAAGCAAATATACCTATGGATTGTTGTTATGTGAATTTCAATAATAAAGATTTTTTCTTATCGTGTCCCATTTATTTCGAAATAGGTATCTCAAACAGTTTATATTAAAAAAAAACATTTATTACATGACATTCACTATTGCTATTCTTATTTTACACGAAATATGAGACAGAGCAGTTTATAATCGTGTTCATTTTTAAATTCGCTCATTCGATGGTCCGCCAACTACGTCATTTTCCGATGATACATGCATTGAATGCATTGAAAAATCCTATAGAGAGTCAAGTATCCTTACTGCAGACCATAAAAATATACTAAAAATGAAAACGAAAAAGTCAAGCTAGATTGTCTGATGGATGCGACATTCGTAAATTTTTCTATTGCCTACATTGGAAACATTTTTGTGAATCTTTATTATACAAACCTACCTACGTGCAACAATAAATTATAGTCAATGTTAGGTTAGTGTACTTTCATCGAATTAAAAATAATTTAGCAAGGACCTCGTCCAGGAATATTTTATTAAACCGCAAACTGTTTAGTTTTTTATTCAATCGAGACCGATAAATCTATTTCTTCGTATCGGATTTGTTGGTTGGTTTTCTTTCTCGTTTTACTTTTCAAATTAAGGTGTCAACCGTAAATCCATCGCAACTGATGACAGTTTCCACTTTTCCGGGAATTGATTTATAGAAAACTGTGCAGACCGCAAGAAAAGCAAATTTATTTATGTCTATATTTAATAGAAAACGCAGAATCGGGCTTAAAAAGATTTTTTTTTATACAAGAAAACTGAAAAATGGTATGCATTTTAAACTTGAGGTTAGGAAAGAATAGAGTCAGTGTGTAATTAAAATATTAAGAAAATTATGTTGAGCATTTTACACAACGATTTTATGATAGCTTTTGACTGATTCAGGTATTCTATTGGATATTAGGCCTCTACAATTTTTATTAGCGATTGGAATTGAAAATGTATATTTCTTGAATTTGATCCAAGAATTACGTTGTATCTATTGTTTTTCTTTGGATATAATTGCATGTCTGCTGTGATATTAGCCAAATGAGTAGTTGTTTTCCGAAGGGAAATATTCACCAGAGTTTTGTTTGATAAAGTCTTGGAGTTTTCTCATTTTATTATATTTTTAAACAAATATAAGTATTTAAGCAAATACGAGCATGTTACAAGAAGTAAGAGTACGGATAGGAGGAGAAAGTTCGAAGGAGTTTCTAATGAAAAAAGAATAACACAAGAATATAGTGTACTATCGTTCATATTCATAAACAAAATAGTCAAGACTGTAAAAGAACAAGGAGAAAACCGACATGATATTAGAAACTCCAAGCAATTTGCTATATTTGCAGATGACATGGTACTGATAGCAAAATCAAAAACAAATAAACCCATTGACAAAAAAAAAATAGAAAATTTGAAAATGGAAGTAAATGTAGATAAAACCAAAATCATGATTGTAAATTAAAAGTAAAGTAATAGGAATCGCTTATTTCAGAAATAACCTAACTCACATTTTATCCATTTTGAGTTTATTACGCAAACATGTATTTTTGGCGATAACACACAATTTAATTCAGAAAGTTCCGTAAGCATCGCTGGTATTTTAATGATTTAAAATATTCATATATTTCTGAAATAACCTTAGACCCGGACTTTAACGTTTTTCTCACCTCCTGAAAACTGTCAAAATGCGAAATAAGCGATTCATAGAGAGAATATAGAAATAATAATTAAAATATAAAATATACAAAGTATTTTATAAAAACAATGTAAATGAGTAAATATCTCAATTTGTTGTGGGATCTGTTAACTTCTTAAAATTTCAACACTTTTACTTATGAAAAGGCTCTGCAACATTTTATCATAACTTTATTTAAATTAAAGTGATCCAATCTCTAAAAATTAAATAAATAATCATGTATTAAGTCACTTCCAATTCACCATATTAGTTGCCCTAAACCACGATATACAAACGGTAAGTTCCTGCGCATGCAGCTGACTGACAATGACGTCACGTGGGACATAGAATTATAAGCATTAAATGGGAGAGTGTTTGAAATTCTATATTTTGCCGGTTTTAGATTTTATGCAGTTACTTAGGCTTTATTGGTTATCGTTATCGTTTACAAAAATAAAGGTTTAAGGTAAATAATACTAATAATAATATGAATAAAGAAAAATCTTAAAATTTACTATAGAGCTCAAATACCACGAGTCAGACGGTTAACATGACTTTTTAATCGTAAGCGTTATTTCCTAGACTAAAAGAGGAAAAATCGGTTACGTATCCGAAAAAAGGGCCATTTTGGAAATTTCAAAATATATCCAGTTCCCCCTAGTGAAAACAAACCAAAAAAAAATTTTGGTAGGATTCCACACTCGACTATTCACTGTTGCGTTCTAATTAACAGTGCTGTTCCTAAAGTTGCGCGGAGAAACAGTAACAAAGCCTACACAGAACACGAGGCTAATGACCTTAGTAGTCGATGCCGGTGAGAACAAATAAAAAAAAACCTGAGAATGAAAAGAAAAATTGACTGAACCGGCCAGTGATTGAACTGAATTTTACTGAAAAAAAAAGTAACTATTAAATGAAATCATTTAATTATTAAGAGATGTTTGTCATAATACAGTGACAGCTATCGAATGTTGTACAATATGTTTTGCTAATGTCCAAGTAAAAACTACAAAGCGTTAGCATTAGTGGGAGAAGGAATAGAATACTATGAACGTAGCCAGCTGGCTACGTGGGGATGCATCGTTCCGTGTGCCTGTTCATATTACACAGCACACAAGGCAACATTCATATTATTCGTTTCCTGATCGGACTAATGCGCTAACTTTTTAGTTTTCTCTTCGAAGCTAGCCAAGCGTATTGGAAAGTGTTCATTAGCCAATAATGTATATAAATGCTAAAATCAATAAGTGAAATAAATTTTTTTAGTTTAAATGGACACCTACTTCGAAAAAGGAGGAAAACTGTAACAGTGAATTATTATACTTGAATTTTAAATTCTGTTGCCACTGGAAAACTATTATCTAGGGATTTGGATGACAGCCATAGGACTCCCTCCTTAAATCGTGTCCATAGGAAAGCATAAGATCTTAGTTAAATTATAATATTAAGAGGGTAGGTATTAAAATTAAAATTAAAATATGAAATATTATTACAAACTTACCTCAAAATTGGCACCTACATTAAAAGAAGGTAAAACGGAAATATAAAATTGTTATACTTGAATTTTAAAGGCTTTTTGCACTGGAAAAGTATTATCTATATTAAATAAGTAAGCACTTAATACAACAACACAAATCACAATAAATATCGCTGAAACAAAATTAATATTAATAAACGGTATAAATTTCGTAGAAGAAAAAATTATCACTTGTCAATACTGACACTTCATGCTTCGCTTGTCAAAAACTTCCTCTTCAACCAATGAACGTGCCAATGTTGGACGTGTAAAAATTCAAAACGATACTAGCGCCATGAGGCATGTGTCTGGCCGCAGCGTAACTCAAAGCCATTTCTTGAATCCCAGTAACATTATTATAGGGGATATATTGTGATCTGAAGTTTTAAGTAAACATTATATACAAATGATTTTAAAGAGAATTCAGAGGAAATTTCTTAATCATTTACAACAAGATATTTAAGTAAAAGGTGCTATCTTTACCTCCTAATACTCCTAAGTATCCCTTGCACCTTACAAACGTACTCTTGGTTGCATTTAATGCTTGTAAGAAACCATCTGATCTGCTTTTAAATATAGGGTCAACAAAGGTACAATTAATTCAATAATATTGAATGATAATTGCCGAATAGTATTCTAAAAACTTATCATTAGCCTTAAATTTCAGTTAAATTTCAGTCCCATACTGATGAATTTTGATTGTAAAAATTGTGTCTGTAAACAGCAGCACTACATCTCGCTCCAGGCATGCTAAAATTTTAAATTATTTCAGGTTATAAACAAAATGTGGTCCGATTGTTTAGAATAAATCGTTCACACAATATTTCTTTTTATAATTCAAATAAAAAGTAATCATTTGAAATTTTATGGAAACCATTACAAGACTTTTCTTTGCTGTGTTGTAGCTTATCTTTGAAAAAATCAAAGTACCGATATTACAAAAATTCTAACACTGGAAAATAGAATAAAAATAAACATATAAACACCATTAAATAATAATAAAATATAAGATTTTTTCAAAAACGGATGTACAAACCACAGCAGAATATTTTCTGTCACCTCTACTTTTCATTTTGTGACGTCACGCTCCCGTCCGTAGCAACCGGAAGAGACCACCCTATTTTCTACGAACCGTAACTCTCGCCATCAAATAATTCATCTCTCCCCAGCTCTCTTAATTCTATTTAAAGCCACTCTTGCAATTTTGTAGAATGACGTAAAGCCTAGCTAATTTTGACTGTGTGGCACAGCAGCTAAAGTCCAACATCGATATCCTTAAAACATTCTAGTACAAAGTATTCAGAATGATTATCCAAGTTTTTGGTTCGTCCCAAATAACATAGTTGCACAGAATCTGAAGATATCGACAGTAAAAGAGGTTATCAAAACACATTGTGTAGAGTACAAAAAAGATTAAAATATAACCTAAACAGATTTACCAGAGAAGTTAAGCAACCAATAACGCACTTATATGGTTTTGTAACAACCGGGAAGCCAAAAGACCACCACTTGTCACTAAATGTAACAACCAACTGATAGGTCTTTAGCTACTGTTGTTAATATACTATTAAGGGATTAGGGCAGCACTGTCACCAGCAAAAGAGTCCTGGAGTCCGGAAGGAACCTCCATTCACCAGTGACAAATAAAAATAATAAAAAAATTAAACTAAAACAACAAAAATTATCCCTTAATAGTATAGTCGAGGGTGTCTTGATAACTAGTTCTAGACTCTTTTAGTCCTAATGGAATAGAAACGCCGAGGCTTCTCAAATGCTCGGAATATTTTACTCGTTTGGAAAGGGGGGAGAGATTAATAATAAGTATTAAAACATTAACAAATGTATATTTAAAATAAGTACAAAATTAAGAAAGAATGAATAAAATTACATTTAGGGAATAAAACACTACTTGTTAATATATTGTAAGGGGTTTTCTCGCCTCAGAGAAAACGATAACTTACAAATGACGCCTGTTGACGGGACGGCTCTCGGGCGCCAGATTTGATGTGTGGTTCACTCCACAAACTTTCGAAACGGCGTCGAAAGTACTCGGGCAGCACAGATGGAGATGAAAAATTCCAGGGGTCGTTGGTCACTCAGACACAGGTAATAAGTAACCACAAGTAACGGGCTTTAATCGTCACTTGTAGTGATAAAGAATTTCTCACTGCTGAAATAAAGGGGGAAGTAAATTAGGGATCAGTAACCTCAGTAACAGTCAAGGTAACGTTGACACATATATTGAATTTTAACTATTTACAATAAAAAAATAAATAAATATTTCAACGCCCACTCCCGCTCGTAATTTTAAAACCCTGAACAAAATAAAAACAAATAGATCGGCCAGTAATGATTAGTCTCAATCAGACGGTAGAATTAAAATTAGAAGAAAGATGCTCGGTGGCAATAGTATCTAATTAATAAATTTGTCGGATTGGTGGTTGAGCCAAAACGAAACCAAAAACAAATAATGGCGGTCGTAGCAAAAGTTAATTAGTTAACTCTTAAATCGGCATAAAGATTAAAGTTAAATATTTTGTTTCGTAAAAAAAATTAAAATCACGGTCGTAGAAAAAGTTATCTGGTTAACTCTCTAGTCGGTATTGAAACTGAAATAAACCTCCTTGTTTTAGTGAATGGGGAATAGATAAATGATAAGAAAACGGGATAGTATCAATCCTATGAGGAGTGCACTCGCCACAACCAGCACGCTCAACATAAAAATGATACTATCATTTTAATCACGGCGCGGAGGTAACTAAAAGAAAATAATCAAAATCCGGGTTAGTATTTAATCCTATGATGAGTGTACTCGCCAAAACCAGCCCTCTCAAACATAAGAAAAACACTAATATGTTAATCACGGATAGGGGTTAATCTAAATAAAATCTAAAACCGGGATAGTATCTAATCACATGTGAGCTTTCTCGCCACAACCAGTCCACTCGACATGAAAAATGATACTATTTCAACTTTCCAACTTTCGAACTAATTCTATTCCCAAGTAAAGAAACATAAATAAAAAAAAAGTTAAACCAGATTGTGAATAAATAGAAACAAAATTTACGGTCGTAGTAAAAGTTAAGTAATTAACTATGTACGGAATTTAATTTAAATTTAAATTTATTATTACTTAAAAAAAATTAGGAACAAAATCCACGGTCGCAATGAAAATTAACTAATCAACTGTATACGGAATTTAATTTGAAATTAGGTTTACTATTACTGTAAAATAGAAACACAATTCACGGTCGTAATAAAATTAATTAATTAATAAAATAGAAACAAAGTTTCTATTTCCTAATAACCAAAACTAATTTCCAATGTTTCTAAATAAAATCAAAACTAAATAATTTATCTGTAAATCAAAATATTTTTAACGAAAATCTGAAATCAATTATTATTTCTATTAAATAAAATCGAAAACGGAATAATTATTTCAAATGAAACCGGTATTCGAACGTTTTAACTCAAGAACCGTTGACAAAAAAAAAATGTAAACAAATTCGGTGTACCTAACTACGGTATCGGCGATAATTTTCAGCGGCGTATATCGGAGCAAAAGCAGCAGATGCTAGTCGAATCAGTAAAGTAAATTGAATGATTTTTAATAATAAAATCTGAATCTGAGTTTCTATGCCCAAGCACAGGCTAGCTCCCACTCGATGTGCGCGGATCGCGCGCGCTATCGTTACTCAGGTATAATACGCGAATTTAAATGAAACAAAATTTGATATACAGGGTTTACCCATGAAGTTAAAATAAAATAAAAATTAAAATTTATATCCGGAATAGGCCGAAATATAGTAATGAAAATTGACTTCATTACAATATCCAAACTTTAAATAAAAAATGATGACATTAGATTAACATTTCATAGAACTATACAGTTTGGACTTATTAATAAATATAAATAGCACTGCAAAACTTTAACTATATAAAAATATGTATAAGATAAATATGATAATTCCGGATGAAAATGTAAAATTGCCATTTATATGTAAATCAATTAATTACTATCAAACAAAACACTTTAAAAATAGGTTAAAGATATTTATCCATAACTCACAAATCGCTGCACAAAAAAACCTTTACACATTACTTTGTTTTGGGACTTAAAGAGTCCCAAAAACGAGAGCTGTCGCCCTCGGCGAAAGTTCTGGACCTTAGTCCGCACTCAAGAGCCCTTTCTTCTGTCTCCTCTCTATATAAACCAAAATTTACGTGATGGTTGTATTTTTAAAAATGTCATGCAGGAATATTTTCTACATGTCTTTGACATTATTCGTATAAAAGTACTTATAATAATGCTTAACGGATTATAAATGAAAAGGAAAAAATGTACCTTTTATTAAACAAAAATCAATCCGTTAGAAAATCATCCCGTTCTTTAAGAATCGTGACAGCATTACAAAAATTTAGCAAGACCTAATTTTTGGATCGCCGTAATTACCAATAAATTTAATCCTGGAATCTCTAAATTCAACCCGATCCGTCCCATAGGAAACATCAGTTACAACCTTTTGTTTTCTGGCAGAATTGTACAAGCCACGATTTTGTGAATTGAATCGAATCGCGGAGTGGCGAAGGGCCTGCCGCGTGGCGTAGCAACCAACAACACGTTGACATTGACTGATTGCACCGTTGATGCGGAGTATTACTCGCGAAAGAACACAAATATGTTGGTTGCATTTCATCAGATACATTCAATTAGGACGTACAATGTACAATGCGGAATATAAATTATACGTCTAGTTAGAACATGCTTTTTGCGTTATTTTTTGCGTATGCGTGCTTTGCCTTTTTATGTAAGAGAAGTAAAGGACTGTGCGTTATTTTTGATTAGCAGCCATAACTGTCAGAAATACAATGTATAAATCATGACTGTTAATATATAAAAGTAAAACTCCTTTAAAATTATATTTGCGACGCGTTTCGAAGTCAATCTAATTCATCATAATCCATCTATTTCATCACCAAACAAAATCTATGTTCATTAACCTGTAAATAATAATAAAGATCCTGTTTGTAATGGTTTTTGTCCGCCTCCTGAGAAAATACTCTTATGAATAACGCTATACTCGGTCAGTTACTTTGGCGACAAATAAGTTGAAGTAGTTTACTTCACCAACTCTTGAGACTACGTCAAAAGTACTCGGGCAGCATCAGATGGAGATAATAAATTCCAGGAGTCATTTTGATTTGGAGACTCTCTGAACTGAAGGTAAAAACAACAAGTTTTATTCGTTGTTTGTGCCAAAAAATGAATTTTCTAGAGGCTAAAAAAAAAACAGGGAAAAACTCAGAGCAGATCTCGTTTAATAACTACAATAATATTTCAGTTGTTTCAATTTAACAATTTTACGAAAGTTAACATAGTTCTTGCATATTTTAACGCCCATCCATCACAGAATAATGAAATCTCAGACAAAAATAGTAATAGAGAGATCGGATCTGATCTAATACAGTAATCCAGATCAATAAAAAAAATTGACTGACTGACTCTCAAAATATTACTTATTGCGAATAACGGATCTTTTTGAAAGTATAACCTCGAACCTGTGTGACAGTAAAGTTAAATGCTATCCTTCTATTCCATTTTTTGGAAATTGAATCTAGATCCTGACAGGAGTTGGGAATATCAGAGTAATTTATTATTTGCGCTTGAATATTCTTCTTATTTAGTATAGATATTTTATTTGTGTGCAAGTAATTGTTGTGGTCGCTTCAAAAAAAGAAGTATTCTAATAATGCAAAAATCACTTTTCCAGACATAGTAATCATAACATTTAAAATAAGAACATTTTAAATATTAATACAGGTTCCTAGTTAGTTAATTTTTAGCTTGGAATATATTTTACGTTGTTATAAATTATGTTAAACGCAATATAGACGAACTGTGACGAAGTCACTAACATTTATTTTTAATTAATTATAAAAATGTATATTTTAATTAATTTCCGCCTGGAAACGTTCCCAGTATTTTTATTTTCTAGAACTTCCCGTTTTTAAACATTTGCGAGAGCCCTCGTTGTTTAATATATATCCGTATTTACCGAAATTAGGATTTAAACATTAAATTTCATGTAAATTATCTAGGTATTTTCAGCAGGTGTCAAAGGGCGTTTTCTATTTCTTAACTAGTAAACATTAGAACTGTAGATGGTTTCTCCCACTCCGGAATTACTCAGAAACCAAACCCGTCTGGTCGTGAGATATACATACGGGAGCCAAAATAAATTCCTTATCTCTTGCTGCTGCCGCTGAATTAGTTTGAACCCATTCCGTGTGAAAAGTTGTGCTAAAGTTAAACCGTATTTTTGCATCAATATCCATACTTAGTTCCGAGGTATGTTTTTATTCCTGATTAAAACTTTTTTTAATTTCTTCCTTGCTGTAATTCAACTAGTACTTATTACCAACAAGTACCAAATTTTTAAAATCGAATTTACAAGAAGAGCACCTACGTAGAGTTTGACGAGGAAACATCGTAAAGCCGTAATTTATTTAAAAGTTATCGTGAAATAATCTTTTTAAATTTCTGAGGAGCTCCTAGGTAGAGACCGACAAGGGAACTTCGCCAAGCCGTACTTTAATTGGTGATTATATATTATTAAAAAAAATATATATTTATCGCAGGCAGATACGGTTCGTCGAAAGCCCTAGTTGAACAATTATTTGTCCGAAATCTAGAGGTACTGATTTTCGATTCGATGTTAAACCGATAAAATCAAACTCGACGTCGTGTATTCTAAACTAGATACAGGCAGTTTTTCTATTATTTCTTATCAATTAATTAACTTAAATCTCAGTTTCTATTGTACAGGGAGTGCCGTAAATGCCGCTTTATTTACTTATGCTATATCATTTCCTTTTTTTTATCCTTTAATTTTCTATTATTCCGAGAGGGCTATATTACCGTTTGATTTATTTCTTGTGATTTAATAAAATAGTTCTGGGTTGAAAATTTATTTTCTACTAGATCGGGAGTACTGTATTTACCGTTTAATTTGTTACTTTCGATTTTAAAATTATTTATTAATTTTCTATTACCGTTTTATTTATTTTGGTTTAATTATTATTGTTTAACTTTTGTTAAAGCCCCAACTTTTGATGGGAAGATATCATGGACCAGTTACCTAAAACAATTCGAAATGCTGCGAGAGCGAGGGAATGGTCTTAAAGAGAAAGGGCAATCCATCTGACCATGACCCTTCTAGAAGATGCTTTTAATGTCATTTAGGCTATATCCGTGGAAAAGACGGATGTTTTCGAATAACTTAAAAAGATATTAAACATAAGATCTGACCACGATAACTAAGATCAGGTATATCGATTACAGTAAAAGAATCGCAAACGGAAACGTGACAAGAGCCTTCAAGAATACGAATTAGATATTGCGAAGATGGTGCAATTTGTTATCCATCAGCTCCAGAATACATGATCGAATGTTTGTCTGTTCAGGCAATTGTTGACTTCGTGACCACAAAATGCAAAGAACACCCCGTTTAGCCCGTCACAAAATAATGGCCGACATTTTGTCTGCTGTTCTTGAATATGAAGAGGATACTTTGGCTTCAGGTGGATACAGTGAAGTAAGAACTGTAAAAGAGGAAGAACATGGAAATAAATTCGACCAATTCTTTAACATGATAAAAAGCATTATTGAGTAGCAAAATTTAAGCAAATGTAAGCACAAACGTACCAAAAACACTACGACTCGAAAAATTGTGCCGGTGGCTGTACAGGAAGGAACAGTGGTTTCTGATAGATGTTAAACCATAATGGTAATGTGGTTGCAAAAAAACTGTAGAGAAAGGAACGCCTGTCATGGTGAAACCTTCAAAGCGCAATGTAGGTGTTAGTCAAAGAACTCGGCTGGGAAGGAGTTGGCCACAACGGCTAAAGAAGTTACAGTATGAAGAAAAACGGTTGCCAACGTTGAATGGCCTCTGTCAAACTTATAGAAGAACAAGAAAACGATCCCGTTTTAAAGCAGATGCGACAATGGAAAGAAGAAACTCGTCGACCTATTTAGCAAGAACTATCGAAACTTTCTCCAGTAGTAAAGTCATATTGGGCTCATTGGGACTCTTTTATTGTGGAAAAGGGCTTATTAAAGGGGTTACTAGAGATTGATGATGATTTCTCAAGCAGAAGAGAGTTGGTCATTTCAAAGATAGGAGTAGCTGAAGTACTTTGACAGTTACACGACAGTTCATCAAGAGGTCATCTGGATATCAAGAAAACCCTTCAGAGAGTTCGTGAAAGGTTTTTTTGGATGAACAATCTGATAATGTAAGGAACTGGTGCAGGAAATGTACTACCTGTGCCAAAAGAAATGGTCCTCATTAGAAAAGAAAGATATGCCAAACAGAAAATCTAAACCAGCTGGCGTCATTTGAGGATGCCTATGAGCATTAAAAAATACCTGACCTTGACTTTGAAGGCTCCCAACGGACAACTCGCTGGTCCATAGCAATTCCGCCAGAATCAACGTCGTACGAGGACTGGCATCTGTTTTCCGGAAGAAGTTTGTTCGATTGCCAGAACTTCAAGGTCAGTTACCGATTCCTGGAAAATTTATGATAGACCACTTAACCTTTATATCTAGTAACAAAGAACGAATTCCGCGATCGATACACAATCATGGAAAGAATTGCTTAGTTTGAGGAAACATGTACTGGATTCCAATGTACAGAAATTAACCATGCCTAAGATTGAGTGCATCCACCTAGATTGGAGAATCATTAGAAACATAGTGGAAGTGATATTCCAGGGTCAAATTATTGGTCTGCAGTCATTCTCCCAGTGTCCCGGTTATAGCGAATACCGTCCCTTGTTACTTACATTCAACTGGAAATTATTGTAAAAGAGGATCCAGTTGCAGATATAACTATTTCCTTTTAGTTTCGTAAGAGTTCTAGGAGGAACTATCTCTTAAGTAGAGGACAATGTAATGTAAGCCATTTCCGACCAAAACGATCATGCTCTAATCCTTTGGGTTATTCTGCCTTGTTTGGACCTTCTTAAGACCCGATTGTCCTTAAAATCAGGAATATTTGAAGGGAATAAATCTCCTTTACAAAACTATAGGGACTCCTATGGTCACAGATAGCTGGTATGAATCATTTATTCGGGAATATACTAGAACTCTTTTTAGAAGCCAAATGTAATATAAATTAGGAATATAAATAGTGCTTAAGTATTAAATAAAATAATAAGTACGTAGTGTAAATAAATTATAAATAAACTATTTTTAAATTAAACAATCGTTACAATAATAATCAACATTCCTTTTGTGGTATTTATTGTTATATGTTAATGTTTATTTAATCATGTTAAAGTAATATGTGAACTTTGAATTGAACATCAAACTATTAGCTCTACTATCAGTGACTCAATGCAAACAGATGGTATTTAGATAACATAGTAGAACAACCTTATGGACGTTTCATTGGAGGCAATTCTGTCGCGACATCTGTTAGAACAAGTACAGAACATCATCAAAATGGCCCGAGCGCTAGTGTTTCCTGGATCATTGATTATAGAATTCTATAAACATAGTTTTCTTAATTTTTAAATTCATTTGGGTAGACTGCCAAATTTAAATTAATATTCTCTAAAATGATGAATCGTAAATAAATCGATGGCTCAATCAAAAACCGCCACAAGTCAAAAAACAAAGAAAATGACATTTTTGGTGCAATGGATGCAAAATATCATTAAGGTTTTACTTTAAATACCGCCACAAACAAGAATATCCGTAAAGATGTCCGAAAATCTTTTAAAATCTAGCACAAACTGTGTCTAAAACTGCTTCAATTCGAGTTTTTTTCTGCAAAAACACCCAAATTTACAAACTATGCCATAACTCGCTTTTATAATTGTAATCGTTAATTTTAACAGCAAAATATCTAAGCTTTTAAAAAAATATAAAGATTTTATGTCAATAACAAAATAATAATAATAGAGGCTTACAAAATTTCAAAATAAAATTTCTCGAAACAATAGTATTTTAGTTGTGGCAATATTTGATTGAGCCATCGAAATGTTCATCAAGCATAATTCTTAAACTAGTTTATTTGATTTTTAAAACAAATATTCTGAATCAACTGTCGGTCCATCTATTAGTAAATAGAGAAAGTACATTCGTTATTCAGTTTCGACAACCGTTTGATCGCTCGGTAGAAGACGACAAAATTATCAAAGACATGACTTGGACACCACGGAGCTTGTTGTCCATTGTCCTCCAATATAATTTGCATTGGTATTGTTCTACTAGTTGATCTAAATACAATGGTATTACAGTTCCACTATGTTTTAGCTTATCAGAGCCGTATTTAAAAGATTTAAATAATTAATATAAACTTTTAAGCCCTTTATACCACAATGTATATGTACTCTCTAAAGAAACATATCTGAACATTTTGAAATCAAATAAAAACGCGTTTTTATAAAAATAAAAGTTAAAAACAAGAAATTTAATTATTCAAAAATTAAAACAAAAATATTCGTTGATGTGGATGTTATTTTAAGGGATTGCTTTGGATTTCAAAGAATGTTTTAACTAATAATAATTCCGGATTTTAAAGAAGGATTGTTTATGTTTTATTATGTTACTGAAAAAAAAAATTTGCCTCGCATTTTGTTTACTAGACCTCTACTGTTATACACTTTTTATTAAGTTCTCCTAGTTTTTTATTTTCATTTTTTTAAATAAGGACAAAAAAACCGTTGAAAGTTTTAAATTAAGATTGGTTTTACCTTAGTTATAGAAAATTAAAATTACTTTTTGTACGACAATATTTTTATTTTTTGTCAAAAACCAAAATTCAAGCTAACATCACGTATTTTATTCAAAAAGAATGTCAACATAGAGAGTGATCTGGCGTTATTCAACCAACAAAAACTAGTGCCGTGATAAATATATAAAAAAAAACTGATTTAGATCATGAATTTTTGCTTCAGAAATGTCATGTCTTTTGAGCTACCATTAAATTTCGTTAAAAGAAAAATATTGAGTTAATGTTGTACACAATGTTAAAATAATTTCACATGGTGAAAACTTCATTATCTTTTTGAATTCCTTTGTGTCTGCAACTTCATACAGTGAGCGTCATGTATAATAATTTCAAATTAAAATGTAATTACACGTTTTTCGCGTCTAATTTTTGCGATTTAAATTCTATTTTAATTAAAGTTAACTGTACAAAAAAACTAATTCACTTTGGCCTCCGTCCCATTGCAAAAAGTTGATAACAGAAGGACTAACAGTGTACCGTTCCCATAAATTACAAAGGAATGAAAGAAGTAGGTATTAGGGGTGTTATAAAGAAGGCGGTTTTTATTTGGAACAATCCAGTGGTGACTCTGTCGAGGGTCGAAGGTTTGTTCTTTAAAACATCATTTTGAAAATTTTACTACCAAGGAAAATGATGTTGAGTATACAGTTTACCGATTAAATTAGATGAACGAAGGGTATATAAGTAGTCTGTTCCAATAAAGATCAGAAACCAGTTACTTAAAACAGAATTCTGTGCATATGAAGACTAGAGAGAAGGAGACGAATTGGTAATGGTCAAATTTCAAATTTCCGTCCTTCTTTTTATAAAGTTCGCGATATTAACTGTAGTTGGCATGTCTAATGACAGCGGAGTTAATTTTCTATGTAAGTCAATGTAAAATAAAGTGATTATTTAAAAAATTGGTGAAAAAAATCAAAATAATGTGAAAAAAATTACCTTAGTACAAGTAACATTAGTGATAAAAAACATCAAAGCAAGATTTACGTCGTTCCCGATTATAAAACAGGATAAAAATCAAATGTAAAACTAAAGAAAACACAAGAATAAATCAATTCAATGTCTTTTTAAAGCTTATAATGTATTCATGTCTAAATATAATATTTATTGTAAACTAGTCACAATATGTATTTTAAGAAGTGTAGTTTATTTTATTACAAGTTTTTATAATATAAAATTTTACAGTTATAGATGCTGATTTACAAACAACAACAATAATTATGCATTAAATTTAACTTACTAGAAAAGAAAATTTATTTTAATTAGTTTTAATGTTAGATAAAGAGTTGCTATTGTTATTTTTTTTTTTCGACCACAACTGTGTTATTGTAAATGTTTTTTATAGGATACGAAACGTTTAGAACAGTGGCAGCATATACAGGGTGTCCCTAAATTCCGTGTACATAGATCTACTGTATGTTGGTGAGATCAAAATAAGTTGATTGAGCCAAAATTACCTATATCATAAAGTCCATCGTTTGCCTATGAGGAAGCTTCAAAGTTGGAAGAAAATTTTCAATTTTTTTTAATAACACAAAAACGTTCGTTCGATTTTTATAAAATTTGGTGTGTAGCTATTTTAATTGAAGAGTCATTGTTCAAAGCAAAAATTACACTAACTGAAATTATGGAAGGGTAAAAACCACCCTAATCCTACCATAAATGACATCGTATTTTTTTTTAGGGCCGCCCCTGTTCCCTAAAGTTTTTTCGTGGAGAGCTATATTTATTTATAGCATTTTTTCTTTCTTGCAAAAAACACGTATCTCTCATGGTATTTGAGTAAAAAAAAATTTATAGACTGAGGGTTAGTCACTTAAAATTTTCAAGAAAACTAAATTGGCGGTTGTTAACGTTACAATAAACAATTTGATAATTTTGACAAATATGTATGTTGTAGAACTGTAAAAATTGTCGATACTACTCATTTCATGTATGTATTGTATTTTTTCTGTTACAATTTAAAGTTTTTGTGAAGGAGTTATTTCAAACATTTTGTGGTTGGTATGGAGTACACATTCAATGAACAAACTGATATGTTGCTAGTGCTTGGTTTCTGTAATGGCAACTGCCGTGAGAGTGTTCGGGTATACCATGAAAGATTTCTAAATCGACAGATTCCGAATCACCAGACTTTTACTTCTATCGAGAGACGACTTCGAGAAATTGGTCAACTGAAACTAAACAGAAATAATGCTGGAAGACCTCGTCAAGTTAAAACTCCTGCTGCAGAGGAGGGAATACTTGAAATAGTTGAAAATAATCCCGGAATTAGTACCCGACGGCTGGCACGCCAAACTAGGATTTCAAAAAGCACATCCAACAGAATAATTAGAGAACAACTTATGTATCCCTTTCACATTCAAAGTGTCCAGGAACTCCTACCTCCTGATTATGAGTCTCGTTTGCATTTTGTACAAGTTATTCAAGAGCACAGAGCAGCCGATCCAGTTTTTCACAGAAAAATTTTGTTTACAGACGAGTCATGCTTTACACGACGTGGTATAACAAATTCACATAACGAACATGTTTACGCAGATGAAAATCCACATGCCATTAAAGAGAAACACTTTCAACGAGAGTTTAAAATTAATGTGTGGGTGGGTATTATTGACACCTACTTGATTGGTCCATTTAGATTACCAGATCGTCTTAACGGTGACAGTTACTGGCATTTTCTACGTCAAGATTGGCCTCAACTGAAAGAAGATTTACCGCTCAATTTACCCCTTGACATGTTTTTTATGCACGATAGTGCACCACCTCATTTTTCCCGCATTGTGAGAGATTATTTAAACGAACAATACCATGGAAGAGGGATTGGCAGAGGTCGGGATGCTCCTATTCAGTGGCCACCTCGATCACCGGACTGTAATCCTTGTGATTATTTTATCTGAGTCACTTGAAAACCAAAGTTTATGAAGTTCCTATCGACAACATTGAACAATTATGGGGTAGAATTCAAACTGCTGTGAACTCTATGCGAAATGATCTAGGCATTTTGAGAAGGGTACACTTCAATTTGTTGCGCCGAATTGAAATCTGCATGAGCGAAGGAGGTGGCCATATTAAACATTTATTGTAAAAAAAAATTATCCTTCTTTTCGAATTGTTATTTTTCAATAGATACCAATGCCTATTAATTATTGTTTTATTGTAATAACGTTAAAACCGTGTTCGAATTGCAGTAGTAACCGCCAACTTAGTTTTCTTGAAAATTTTAAGTGACTAACCATAAGTCCATATATTTGCTTTTACTCAAATACCATGAGAGATACATGTTTTTTGCAAGAGAGCAAAAATGCTACAAATGAAAACAGCTATCCACAAAAAAAATTTAGGGAACAGGGGCGGCCTGAAAAAAAAAATACGATGTCATTTATGGTAGGATTAGGGTAGTTTTTACCCTTCCATAATTTCAGTTGGTGTAATTTTTGCTTTTAACAATGGCCCTTCAATTAAAATAGCTACACACCAAATTTTATAAAAATCGAACAAAGCGTTTTTGTGTTATTAAAAAAAATTGAAAATTTTCTTCCAACTTTGAAGCTTCCTCACAGGCAAACGGTGGACTTTGTGATATAGGTAATTTTGGCTCAATCGACCTATTTTGATCTCACCAACATACAGTAGATCTATCTATACGGAATTTTGGGACACCCTGTATATCGTTTCGAGTGCCGATAAAGCACTTTCTAGAGATGATGCTGTTCTATATTTTTTAGAAGATATCAAATATTATGAGACTATTTTTACTGATGGTACTGTTAGCAAAATAAAAAGGGGAAAACTGAAATTAAAGAATGAGGTACATTGCCAAATCTCCCTTTATACTTGTATTACAACAATAAAAAATCTGTTAACTGTGTTTTATTTTACTCTTAAAACTATATATTGGTTCAATTAAAAAAAAATTGTCACAACATTGTACTTCAGCATTTAAGAAACCTTTTCGAATTGGGTCATACATACCTAATTTGTATTATATACATATAGATAACATTAAATAATTTATCAATTAAAACATGCAAGACTTATGTTCTGTGATTTATTTTGCTATAAACAAGTTTGTTTTTATTATTTTGACAAAATTATGTATAATTCCCATAAGAAGCCATGTATGTTTTAAAAACCGTATGCAGTACCAGCGCCCATGCGGTTAATTATAGAAGCTCAATTAGCATGCGTTTTTTGGGATCGTATTTTAAATATGCCGATTCGTCTCCTTATCTCTAGTCTTCATATCTGCGCAGTAGATAATTTGGAGGTTCCCACAATCTACTGCGCATACTCCTGGTGTCAGTGACTGGTTTCTGATCGTTGTTGGAACAGACTTAAGATTTAATTTACTTTTTCGAGCATCTCCCTAGCGGACTTAAATAAAATGTCTTTAAAACGATCAAAACTAACCTTCAAATCATTGAATTAGATTTCTTGAATTTTCTTAGCTAAAATGAACCATACAGTCCTTATCACATTTTTTTATAATCTCCAGTCTTCTCAATGCCTGTTGTATGACCAGTCTCTTAAAATTAAAGTAGAGTAAACTACAAATGTATTCGCGTCTAACTCGTACTTATTTTCCTGTCAAAACAACATTAATTGGACCAAAATTTATTTATGACTTTTGACTGTATTAATTGCAATATTGTTTAATATTTTATTTCTACCCTATCCATCAAAAATTGCAACCGAAAGACGTGCTATTCAGTGGTACACGGACGGTTCCAAAACCATAGAAGGAACTGGAATAGGAGTGTATGGGCCGAGAACCAAGCACTCCGAAAGCTTGGGAAAATACCCAAGCATCTTCCAGGCGGAAATTCACGCCATCGAGAAGTATATCCAGTTTAACATCGAGAGAAACTATCATAGACAAGAGATTATCATCATGTCCGATAGTCAAGCAGCCACCAAAGTGCTGAGTTCTTACGTCATCAGCTCAAAAATGGTATGGAGATGCCTAGAACACTTGAATGAGCTAGGCGAGAAAAATAGAGTTACTCTCACTTGGGTCCCGGGACATAACGGGGTACAGGGTAACGAGATTGCAGATAGTCTTGCAAGGAAAGGGGCTCAAACACCCTTTGTAGGACCTGAGCCGTTCTGCGGTATCAGCAGTAACATAATATTAGAAGAGATTAAAAAAGAATTGGGTAGTAGAAGAACCGATAATTGGAACAATCTCTTGGGGCTGAGACAGGCCAAGATACTTCTGGGTGAATATAACCAAAAAAGATCGGAAGCCTGCATCTGCCTGAGCAAGAACAGGCTACGTATTGTAACAGGGATCCTTACCGGGCACTGCCGACTAAAAGGACACCTAAGTAAACTGAGAGTAGTAGAGGATAGTGAGTGCAGATTCTGTAAGGAGGAGGACGAAACCTCCATTCACATCCTAACTGAATGTGTAGCACTCCAGAATCCAAGGACACTATATCTAGGAGGATATCAAATAGAAGAGGGAGACTAACCTAA
This sequence comes from Psylliodes chrysocephalus, assembly GCA_927349885.1. NCBI lineage: Eukaryota > Metazoa > Arthropoda > Insecta > Coleoptera > Chrysomelidae > Psylliodes > Psylliodes chrysocephalus. The sequence goes on along the minus strand of OV651819.1, from coordinate 30,834,027 downwards.
CTTGAAGCCACTTCAAATCCTACACTTCCTTGAGAAAATATTATTGGAAGGGTCGCTATAGGTATTGAGACATTTCCTTAGTGCAGTGGCGACAGAAGGGGGCACAATAGATCGCAGTGTATTAACACCCCATTATCAACATAACATAACATCCATCAAAAAACCTGCAAATACATATAAAGTGTTGCTATTGAAAATGTCGATAAGTACAGGTTATGAAAGTAAATTTAAAACACCGACTCCAAAATCGTGCAGATGCCATCACAGATTGAGTTTGCTGATTTCTCAAATACATATGGGACCACCCCTGAGGTACCTCATTTATAACAAAAAAAAAATAAGGCTAAAAATGCATGAAAACATTAGAAATTTATTGATTTTTCATGCCTCCATTATCAGATATTGACCAAATTTATATGGGACCACCCCTAAGGTATCCCCTTTCTAACCAAAGAAAAGAATCATAGAAATCGGATAATGTGGTAAAGAATTATTGCTAAATATACAACATAAAAAAATATTCTGACAAATTGAGAACCTCCTCATTTTTTAGACGTCTGTTATAAATTAAAACTGACAAATTGTAAAACACGCAAATTTGTTTGAAGGTACCGGCTAACAAGGGTAAAAGGTGCGGAAAAAATGCCACTACATATTCCTGAGGCTTAAATATGACGATCTAACTCAACTTACCTTGATACAAAAGTGGATGATTTCGGAAATACAAGTGTTAAAAGTTTAATTTGGTTTCAGTTTTTCATAAAGAATTTTTTTAATAACTGGTGTATTTTCACAACATTTGGCTAGAGGGAGTTTTGTGGGGTGAAAAATTGAAAGCTCTTATTTTTACTATAAAATTTAAAAGGCGCTATTTTTTTAAATCGAGATATCTCAAAACCTGCTGCTCAAATCTACTCTACCACTTTTTTTAGGAAAAAGACGGAGAACAAGAATTTTTATTTAAAAGGTATATACAAAGTTGCTCAAAAAAGTTACTTCATTTTAAATGTGTATAAGGTATCGCAGGTAGTGGCCTTTAAATTTTAAAATAAAAATAAGAGTAGCTTAGAGAAAATCTCGAGTAAAAAATGTCTGCATGCAGAATAACAGTAGCATAGATTAATAAAGCTAACAAAAGAGTTGGACAAACCTTTGTCTAGCTTTTTTAATATTTCAGAACACTAGTGTTAACAGCAGACCACAACAAGAACAACCAAAGTTTAGTAATCAAGCAAAATATTTCAGTATCTCCAGAATTATAAACGTATGAAAACTATAATAGGAAACATATGTATGGCTCTAAATAGGAAATTACTTAAATTAGCATATCTAGTAAATATTGTATTTAAAGAATATATTTTTAATCAAAACTTTTGTGCTTCTACTCCAATACTAACCATATAAAAAATGCATATGCATTTTATAGTATTAAGCAAGATTCGGATCAAATGTACCCACAATTTATAAACATTATTAAACTAAAATAAAACATTTCAAATAACACCTGTTTTTTATTTAAATTAATAAATATATGTTTTTATTAAATACATAAATTAGTCTCAACCACACATTTTTTTTTGTTTTTACTTCTAATGTAAAAGTGACTAATAGAGGACTTCTATACAAGGGAAGTGCAACCAACTTGACAAATTTTTTTTGACACTAATGACATAAGAAATCGGGTCACATAAAGAGGCTGTTTTTTTGTTAATTTTTTAGTTTTTCTTATCTACTTTTATGCCGTTTAGATACCATGTTGTACCCGTAACGTAAAAAAGACTTTTTTTTTAGGGTATTTTACATTTAAATGTTGAAAACAGTTGTTAATATCAGCTGTAGATAATGTCAAAACATAAGCGTAGCATTGCATTTTATTTTTTGTTGTTAAAAGTCTATTTGTGCGTTTCCCGCTTTCTTAAAACATTTTTTTCATTTGGTTTTATTTATTTATGTCGATTGCAAAATGTTGCTGCTACGAATACAAGTTCTATACAATATACAACCAACATACAATACTAGTTACCTTATGCCCATCTATGGTTACGGCTGTGTTCTACCATCACCATAATTGACAGCTAACAATGACAAAATGTTTCAACCTTTAAATGTAAAATACCCTAAACTAAAAAGTCTTTTTCACGTTACGGGTACAACAAGGTATGCAAATGGCATGAAAGTAAATAGGAAAAACCAAAAATCAAACTAAAAAACAGCCTCTTTATGTGACCCGATTTCTTATGTCATTAGTGTCAATTTTATTTTGTCAAGTTGGTTGCACTTCCCTTGTATAGAAGTCCTCTATTCAGTCTTTTAAGTTTATTATTTAAAGAGACCAGCTACTACAAAATATCCTATTGATGATAACTAATTTCTCTTTATTATAGTAGTCGATGCCGTTGACACCAAATTAAAAAAAAAATAATGGTTTTGCATTTATCAACATTTTACCGCACTTTGTTTACATAAATCATCTATGTAGCTCTTAATTAAATCACATTTAAATCAAGTAATTACATTTTCATATTTAACTTATGTATTGTTATTAGAACTAAGTCACTTTTTTTTAATTTGAATTTTTTACTGTGGCAACTGAGTCCATTCACCAAATCACAAGCTTGGTCACTTGAAAATGTTGAAAGAGAACGTCATAAAGGTAAAAATCATTCTTCTATGATGTTTTCCATGCAATTTAAGGTTGTAAACGTTTTGTCCAACACCTTTTTTACAGTTTATCCCAAGCAACATTATAAAAGATTTAAATCCTGGATTTACAGCATTCAGTTTTGAGATGAGTGCAGTCACAATGCAGTTTCAGAGATAATTTTCACATGAACACTTATTTACCACAGCACAAACGCCTGTGGAAACAAAATGCATAATTTGGTATATAAAAAAATACAAAATGTTTTTAGTTTTAATTCGACAACGAGAAAAACAGTGCCTCATTCCACTTGTACCATATTGACATTATTATGCACGATGCACTATTTATCCTTCCTCCATGCGATGCTCGGTAAAAGTAGATCTGTCTCTGTTTTTATAATACTATTACGGCAGGACAAACGATAACCGTGGATTTCGCCAAACGAACATCAGAAAAGTGTTGCCAACCTAAGCTGACTACTATTTCCCCCCTAGCCTCAGTCACCCTTTCATCCATTAACTGGGTCTATGTCGCAACCCCCTTAGATATACCAGCCCTGGCGGCGATTTTGATGCAATTACTACTAGGTTAGGTAACACATTTTTCCAAAATGTTAAACTGGTAGCCTACATCTTGGTATTTTAAGACTTTAAATGAAGGCAATAAATATAGAAGAAACATTTATTTATTTTAAATAATATACAAGAAACTTCTTTGAAGTAAAGTTATAATTGCGAGTGCATCTTGAAATAGAGGTGAGTGGTTTTAAATTATTTCTAAAGCTATGTATATAATTTTACCTTAATATTACGATATTTTTCGCTAGTTCCATGCCAATAAACAAACATTTTATTTTTGTAACGTAATAAAAATCTTTGAGGCTAAACAATCTAATATTATATTTTGCAATTTTTCAGCTGTAAATATGGTACGAAACTATAAAATAAAAACAAAGAAATATGGGATTAAAGAAGCTCTAACTAAAAGATATTACCAGAGGAATATACTCTTGCAGGCAAGCTGCAAAAGATATTTGGTTTGTGTTTTTATCTTATAATTTATCTGAAACAGACACGTTGAATTTGTATAACAGTTATTTTTTGTAAATTAGTTATATGTTGTTGTTAAATTTTTAACTAAAACAGATGTATTGTTCATCTACAAATGAGTCTTCTTTCAGTTGTTTTACAGTAAGAAATTGTTGAATATATTCTATTCAAGAAAATACCCCTATGGGTATTAATTACTGCCACCACCTCCACCAATATTCTCGTTTTCAAAGATTGCGCTAGTTTGCATCAGATTGCCAGTGTACATTTTAAGAACTCTTGCATATTTCCCTTCTTTCTGCAATCGATAGCAATCAATGGTCTAGCTCTGCTTTTCTTAGTCCGTCGACTTAATATTGTAAAAAAGGATGTCGACATATATGGTGGCTCTAAAAGATGTTTTTGTTACTTTTATGACTGCTGTGTATGCCTAACGTACAAAATCAATGCACCTCTGGATCAGTGATACTTTTGCTTCTCAGAAATTTTCATGTATCCGAAATTGTTACACACTTTACTGTAAAATTAAATATTACAGGTCATTTTTTAACTGTTCCAGATAAACTATTTAGCAGAGGGGGTATTTTCCTAGCGAGGCTATGGGCTACCTCTACTTTCAGGTGTGTAGATGAGCCACAGGTAGTAAACCTGAAAAAAATAAAAACAATTATTATAATATAAATGTTCCAAAAAGTAAACAATATTACTTACATGTTTATTTATATTATTTCGTTTGATTTTAATACTGCTCCTATCTACTTATGTAAATGCTTTAATTTTCTTGGTATTTGCCTTCTACAAAGAATTGTTTCATGATTGATCACATACCTTTTTACATAAGAGTAATAAGTATTTTCTTCAAAATGCTGAGAACAGATATAACAGAGTTTAGCTTAAAATAATTTCTAAACAATTTGATTAATGGTTTGTAAACTCTTTTCAAGTTAAGTGCTCGAAATTCCTAGACCTAAAAAATAAGAAGCATTTAGAATACAATAATAGAAACATAATTAAAGTAGTTACTGTTACTTACAAATGGAAAGATTTAACATAAAATCTAAAACTATTGCGCCAAGATGTAGGCAACACGTAATAAGTGTTCAAAATGGCGGAGTTTTCTATCTCATTTTAAAAGGCTCTCAGAAAGCTACGCAGTGCGACCATTCTCCGTAAAGTAAGAGAAAATCAAAGTATGTGGTTTGTTCCAACAAGCTCGAAAACGATAATATTTTGGTAAAAATGATGCGCTGTGTATACAATTTTTGTGTATCAGTAGTGTTAACTGAGTATAAAGTTGACAAATGACATGTAATCACGAGGAAGCAAAGGTCTCTTTTCTGTCTGGTTTGTCTCAAATTTCGACTTATTTTTATCTGCTATAAATTTGAGACTCAAATCCGTTAAAATGTCCTTAATTAAACCTATTTTCAAATAATAATATTTATTAACTGGTAAAATATTAATAAAAACACGTTTAAAACTCAAATACCTTAAAAAATATTCTAAGAACACAACTGGCCTCTTACACATTTCTTCAGTAACCAACATTTTGTTGACTGCAGAATTATATCTTATTAGGAAAAAGATTATAAAAAAGAAGCACTAATACTAAATATAAAACAAGTATAAATACCCATTTCTGAATATTTTGCCCAGTTTAATGTTTAATCATAATACTAATGCAAATACTAATAATAAGGGAGTATAAATATACCCTTAGTCTTTTTACTCACCCACGCCTATGGCGTACCTTAAAAAATCCGAAACATTTTTCTACTTTTTCACCGAGAAAAAAAAAAGGGTAAAACGAATTAGGTAAATGGCATTTATATAAATAGGCTTACGAACAAAAGAAATTGAAGACGGTTTTTGTCAACAGTTAGATTTGAATGTAAGCCGCAAGAACAAAAACAAAACGAATTTATACGAGTAGAAGGCTTTCGCTGTAAAATGAATCGAATAAACGGTTACGGTCCCTTTTTCATTTTTGTAAATACCAGAGCGCGAAAGGCAGAAAATGATTGGTGTATTTTTGAATCATAACACTTCCTTAGAGGAATAATAATCGAACTTCTTTATGTTTTAGAGCCTCTTTTTTTAGAAAATTGTTTTATATTGGATTTATCCGATGCCTATCATTTCATAGTTAATTATTATATATTGAGTAGCACATCCAAAACCTAGTACGATTTTCACAGTTTTTTTTTAATCATATATTGTCAAGAACTGCGCTTGTTAACGAACAATTTTTTGAAATGTCACAAACGTTATTCCCAACAAAAAAATGCAACGTATGTGATGCACGAGTTTTATATTTCAAAAATTGTGACTATCACGGGTTGGAATTTTAAAGAAATGCTGGCATATCATGACATTTATATTTAGAGAGAGTATTCGCTCAGTGCGAAGTCATGGTAGGGGCAAAGAACACCTTAGACTAGGTAATAAAGAGAGAACTCATAATGTTGTTGAAAATCTTGTTCCATTCTGACACCAACGATATATGACCAAAGGCGTAACGTGTTGGAAATAAAAAAACAAACTTGTATTTATGTTATTAATACTTTATTGATCTTTTTAGGTATAAAGCAAGTTAAAAGCGTAAAATTTTAAAATAAATAAGTAACAATAAATAAAATGCAAGAAAAAAATATATAGACATAAATTGAATAAAATAGTTTACATAATAAAATAAGTGGTTTTTTTTTAAATTCCGCAAAATAAAACATAATAATCTACATGTATTATAAAAAGATTTATTTTTACTTAATAGAGAATTACACTATCCATATATCATAGACACGTTTTCATGACATCTTAAATACGTTTGTTCACGACGTTCGTGACGTTTTGAAAATCTACGCTAATATCCAAAAGATGTTTTAAAGGTGTCTATAGGACGTACTTTGTTACTAAATATTATACAATGGCTGTCCCGAGAAGAAGACAGCTAGAGAAAGAACACGACTCGATACGCGCGCGCGAGACTGCAATCAGCCAATGACGATCGACATGCGCTGCAGACAGTGCCAAGAATGTTTTCGTGGCGCCATATTCAAATATAGCGAAAAGAGTTGAACGTCCACATTACCGACATATTTAAAACGTCCTAAAAACATCTCAACAAAGACGTTTTAAACATGTTCTGAGTAGGGCGTCTTAAAACCGACCGTTTTACTAACCAGCACATTTGGACGAAAGTAAGACATGAACTGGACGTCTTTAAGATGTAGTGTGCTATCTGTATATTATTAAATTAAGCTAGTAAGAAAAATTATACATAAATGAAGATAAATTTATTACTGACCCTTAAATAATACTAATTTGGTACAATAACAAGAAGTTTTATCAAACAACTCTTTTTTGTATTTTTTAAGTTTTTGTTTAAGAACTTTGATTTGTCTTGATTTTTTCTTTATTCTTTTCTACCTGTTGTCTTCCAAGCCGTTTTATTCTAGGGCTTTCTAGGATAGATTCCTTATTTGAAGTTCTATTTGAAGGACCTGGCTCAGCTTCCACATGCAATACTCTTCTTTTTAAGTGCTACAAAAACAATAAATTATTACAGTAATGTTTTGAATTATACACAAAAGGATTGCTAAATTCTTAAAAGTTCATAACAATAATGAAAAGTAATTAAAAAAATATATATGTTTAATTATGTTTATTAGTATATTCACTTTCTTCGGCTGCATGTATTTAGAGAATTCAGGAAATATAGTGGGAACTGCTCCATTTAGTAAACGTCTTTTACAGTCCGTCCCATAAAAAAAATATCTTTCAAAATGTTTTGAACACTATCTATCATTTGGTGTAGGCATCCAATTTGCAATTTTCGTTGCCTGAAGATTTTTTGCTGGATCCACAGGAAATCTAAAATAAAACAACAAATAAACATTGCTGTAATTAAATAAGAAGTAAAAGTAAATTAGGATTTAATAAAAGTTCATTTTTAGAATTGTACGACACGCCACTGTAAAAAATTACATGTTTGGCCATTTTAATATCATTAATTGCTTAAATATCAATGAAAAGTATAAAATAAACAAACTTGGTTGGTAAAATTTATTACTATGGAGTGAGACATGTACAATATGTAAATACCAATAACACCAAATAAAAGGACAAATATAAGAAAATACGTAATATCTGCTTACTTCTTGCCGCTATAACTATAACACTGATATGCCACACAAAAAACCATTGTAATAAACCAATTATTAAATGTCGTTTAATTCAAAAATCAGAAATAAACACGAACAAAAACTTTGGTGTCACCGAAATGATTAGCACCAAAATAATTGCGGTCAATAGATAATCGGCACAGAATACTACGTGTGCTTGATATACTTGTTACGCGTCCTCTATTTATTACCTAGTCTAAGAAGAATACCTACCCAAGAAGCGAAAGTACATGGGTTTTCGTATGGACCAAAGCATGGGAACTTAAAACACTGGGAAACGTATAAACATTAATCAATTTTTGTTGTTTGGTTCATAAGAATTAAACACATACCAAAGTAACAATGACAGATCGAAAATTCTTACTGTATTCATTATGTAAAATGGATTATTTTAATAATGAAATAAGTACTGTAGGTACAATATCAGTCAGTACACAATAGCTTAAGCAGATGACCTGGTCATTCTGCAAATAGGGAATTTTAAAAACAATTATAGAACATTGGTGCAAGGACCATTCACTGTCTATCAATTCCAAGAAGACATAAATGGTCCTTTTCACAAGAAAAATAATGAAAATGCAATTAAAACATCCAGAGCTCCTAAACACAAAACAAAACTTTGCAACACAGGTGAAGTACCTAGGTAGTACCTTTGAAAGTAAGTTAACATGGAACTCACACTTAGAAAACAAAAGAGCATACATTGATTTTAAATAATGCCGCCGAACCGTGGGGCGCACCTGTGGTTTCTACCCCAGAGTCGTCACATGGACTTACATGGCCATCATAAGACCTATTCTAACATACGATGCAGTTGTCTGGGTACCGAAAATCCAAAAATGGACAGCTATGTGCATTCTGACTTGTCATTTCCAAGTACGAAAGCATCTCCATATCAAGGGGTTGTCGGAATCCGCACTATGCAGAGGGTGCGAACAATATATCAATGTCAACTACATTAAATCTGTAGGCTGGTTTACGAGCTAGGAGGTGCCTATCATCTTAGGAGGATATACAATAGGCCTAGTACCGTGGGGTAACTTACCCTCCACACACTACATTTCCAAAAGTACTGTAGGTAGCTGTAAATGCATTTCAATTGCATCCTGATAGCAGCGACTTGGTTCCTCGGAGTGAGTTTTTCATATATTTTAATTATTGTTTTGTAATATTGTTTATTTACTGTTTTAATTGGAATGGTTTAAAGAAGAAAAACATATTTTAAATAAAAGACTAATACGTAGGCGTAAATTATCATTATAGGTTATACTGATTTAGAAGTTTTAAAAATAAAACATTTACAGCCGGATGCAAAGACGTTCATTAAAATATATAAACAACGCAAAGTATTTTTAATCTTATAAAAATCTTAAAACTATCTAATTACTACTTAGATACAACTGCACTTTTCACAAGACGCTAATAATAATATACCAAACGTTGCTCTACATAAATTGACAGCTATATTTAACGTTAAACCACCTCTAAAACACTGAGAAAACTTGGCAGTTTTTTGTCCACGAATCGCACATTTAGTTTCGCTTCTTGGTTAGGTGTAGGGGAAGCAAAAGCGATACTAGCGCTCTCTGCGGATAATTCGTACATTTTAGGACGGTATTTTGTAATTTTGGCATATCAAATACACGTATACATTTTACTTTTTTTTTTTCAAAAATAGGGGATTCCAGTGGTTCCATTAAACCACGTGACAATACTTTGAGAGCCAAATTACGACAATAAATTGATAAAGTAACTATTTCATGCCCAGCAGCATGATATTTTATATTAGAAATTTGAAGATTTAATAAGTGCTGTACGAGTATTTTATTAAAGAAATCAAAAGGTGATTCATTACCTTGTTTGGTTTACATTATCTCTATATTTAACGTAAACATGTCTCTTTTATCGAAGTAATTATTTAGTAGAGCACCTTTTATATCTGCCCAGTTTGATATTTACAGCTGCTTCACCTTTAATTTTTGGTAAGGTACTTGACTTCAGATATTCATTCTAAAAATCGTTAACATCAGCTCCATTGTAAATTTTTTTGATTAACAAATTTCTAAAAATCTAGGAAGTAATTGTGTATCCCCTTGAAATTCGAATATCATATCTTAATATTCTTTTTTTAGTACTGTCATTTTTAATTTTTGATTATCTTTTAAAATTTTGGCAATATTGATAGAATTTATTGAATACTTTGGAAAGTCTAAGTCAAAATCTTTGCTACTTTTATCTGAATTTTCAGAAAAATCTGAAACACCTTGATTAGTTTAACCTCTATATGACATAAGTACTTTTAGCAAAATAAATATTCCCTCCATGTGTAGAACCACAATATTTACTTGTACTGTTCTTTCTTCCTATTCCCAAAGTATCAAATGTCCTTTTGAGGTCTTCTCGTTGAGCTACTCAGTTCACCCAACTGGAATTTTCTAACACACCGTATATGTTCGAATGGGTCAATAAATCGTTAATGCGAACCGGAAATTATATCCACTAATCCCGTTTGACGTATCCTACTGACTGCACCACTTAAATTCAAAATTGCCATAAGAGTTTTTAAGAAATAATTTATTTAAAATAAAACCTTTGTTACAAAATAAAAGTTGTTTTATAAAGATGTCACAATATTCACTTCTACTGTTCTTTCTTCCCATTCCCGAAGTATCAAATGTCCATTTGATGTCTTCTCATTGAGCTACTCAGTTCACCCAATTGGAATTTTCTAACATACGATATATGTTCGAATAGGACAATAAATCGTTAAAACTAACCGAAAATTATATCCACCAATTCCGTTAAGGTAGTTTTTAAAAAATAATTTAATTAAAATAAAAACTGTGTACAAAATAAAGGTTGTTAAATAAACAAAATCGGATTCTAGACTGAATGTAATTAAAAGGAATAAAACAAATCTATTATAAAAGTGCAAATGTGAATAAACTTTAAAATGTCTATCAAGCAAACCGACACTTGTAACTATGGAAACCAACCCAGCTAGCATAAAAACATCCCATCTACGTTAATAAGCTGCAATTTTAGGCTGTTTACGCTCGCATGCGATGTACTTTTAATGTAACCCTAATATCCCTGCAACCGTTGAATGTCCGCAACGGCAAGACTTTTATAGCACATCTCACAGAGGTTACAAAGTTAAGTTTGGAAAACATCACACTAGCACTTTTACGGTAGTTACCCCGAAAGTTGCTCTGAAACTTTCTATATAGATGTTATAATGTGAATTATTTCTACAGCATTATACAGTGTGTCCACGGATGGACTTAACTATACTTGTGAAAATATTTATTTTAAATTAGAAAAGTAATTGTTCATAATTTATTTTGCTTGTTAAATAAATTCGATTCACATTGACAAATTATGAAAAATAACTTTTTTTTATTTAAAATAAATATTTTTACAAGTATAATTAAGTCTATCCGTGGACACACTATATTGTTCTTTGTGTAATGTAATACAGAGAGGCTGAAATTGATGTATAGTAAAAACTGAATCGAGACAGGGAAATTTCAAATAAAACAAAATATTTATATAAATTAATTATTAAAATGTTCTTGAAATCAAGTAGCAATATCACAAAAGTAGAGGTCGGTATATCACAAATGCAGTTACACATGTGCGATAGGAGAAGCCACCTATAAAGCACTGAACGATTGGACAGTATAATAAGGTATCAATATTCCAAAGGTTCACTTAAACATTAAATGATTGTACAAAAGTATATTTATATAAGTTACTTTTCAAGATGGCAATTGTATGATGCTAAAAAACAGATCTGTGAATAATAGATGATTGCAACAATGACTAGGTCAAAGTCATTCTGTTGACAATTCTCTTCTTTTTCAAATACATTAAATTAATTAAAATTCCATCAGGGTACAACAACCAGGACAATTTAAATACATCTTATCTGGACATGGATTGACCATTGACCACTTTTTATGATACTTTTTTTTTGTATTCTTATATCTGACTGTTTAATGAAAATGGCTTCTTTCTGAACCACCTGGGTTTAAGTTTTCGAATTTACGGATTTAATTAGCCATTAAGTAAACCATCATCTCAATTCTTACAAGGAACGTTTCGTTTAAGTGTAATCACATATTGTTCAACCTCTCCATGCTTCCCTAAAAATCACATACCAATAGTGTTATTTTATTTTAAGCCTTCATTTATCATTTACTGCAGTTATCTACTAAATAATTATTTATCTAATAACTTAGTGGGTCTTTTGTTGGACTGAAATATTACCTACCACACATACGTTAGCGATAAGCATTGGAATCTCGTTTTATATAGCTGCAATTTGCTTGCAGCCCCTTGCTGTGGCTTTAGCGCCTCCAGGAGCCATCATCAGTTATTACCGCATCCTGAACGATCACCAGTTTGATTGCAGTAAGATTTATAACTTCTCAGCCACAAGTAAGGATTATCTTTTCCTATTTCTCCAGATTTGGAAGTAGTGGCTCTTTTCACTTAATTTCTAAAATAAATATAAACTATAGTGGATAACCTTGAAAAATTAAATATGTAAACTCACCTGTACACCTTCTAGTACTCAAAGAGGGACCATAAGATAAACGTATTATCAGTACCATCAACACATTAACAGCTTTAATAACCATTTGTAGGGGATTATAAACCCCGGGGTAAATTGGGCATAAGCTAAAAGAGATATATCAAATTACTTCACTCTCTGAATCATTAAATTTTAAGAGAAAAAGGAATTACTGCCACCACTTACGTCCTTGGATAGGTCAGTAACGTGGCAAGTTAGTTTTATATATCTCTTTCATAAGTATTTATAAGTAAAATGTAACTGGACATTCGGTTAAATGTTAATCTTCTCGTTTACGTTTAGATATCGTTATTTGTTTTTATTGGGTATTAGGGTTGCCAACTTTTCATTTCACAAAACCCAGATCTTTGTGAAATTTCTATAAAAAAAGCCCTTAGCTTATAATTTAAAAAAACTAAAAAACTAAGTCCTTCTGTCGAGCTTCTAAAAAAAAAAGGTCCTCTGTTTATAATTTCATACACTAAGTCCTTCTGTCAAGCTTTTAAAAAAAAGTTATCCAGATATTCCCGGATATTTTTATAATATTATAAATCAGGTCTTGTCGAAAACTACACAAATATTATCCATTTTGATCATTTTGACATTTTGATCCATCATGCGACCGGACTAAAATATTAAATTTACAACAGACATTGTAATCTGAAACGAAGAAAATGGTTTAGAAAATAGTTTTCTATTTTATAGAGGATCCTTACCAATTCTACTCAAATGTTTAAATAATAATTATAAAAGAAATTCTACAAATTAAAAAACAACAATCAGAAACATGACATATGACGACAAGAAAAATGGACAAGTGACAATTGACATAAATATAAACGTTCCGAGTCATTTTGTTATGTTCACAGTACTTCTAGTCTATACTTTTTTAACCGACTTCAAAAAAGGAGGAGGTTATCAATTCGTCGCAATATTTTTTTTACGTATGTTCAGCGATTATTCTTTAACACGGTGTCCGATTTCAATGATTTTTTTCAGGGGTATTTCAGGGATGGTCCCATATAAATTTAGTCAAAATCTAATAATTGGGTCTATGAGAAAATCCTCAAACCCTTCATTTTTTATGTATGTTTAGCGATAATGCTTTACCACCTTGTCCGATTTATATGATTCTTTTTTTGTTAGTAAGGGGTTACCTCAGGGGTGGTCTTATATAAATTTGGTTAAGATGTGGTGATGACATCTGCACGTTTCTGAAGTCGGTTCTTTTAAATTTTTAATTTCTAATACTTGTTAGCAAATTACTTTATTACGTTGTGTTAACATAACAGGTAAGTCAAATAGGTAAGTAACAAATACGAGTTTTGCGAGGTTTTGATTTCCCTGTACAAATTCTCATGAACGTTGCATTTACGTTGTATAATAATATTTTTCTACACCCGTATTATAATAATGCACTTATATGCTCAAAATCCGTTTCATAATGATACCCATTATGATACAGATTTTTCATTACGATACAGATTTTTAATCAATAGAAACCTACAATTTTTCAATCAAGCATGTTCTTTGACGTTTGTCCTAGGTTCCTATGTAATTGTCTTAGTTGTCAAAACGTATTAAATTTTCGTAGATAGCTAAACTTCGATAATTATATTATCAACATGTCTGATATCAGCGATATAGAAGACTCCTCTACACATATCGGAGGAAGGAGAAAATGCAGTACACAATAATTTGCCCAAAAAATCTATGGTAATACCAATACCCAAGGTAATACCATTAATTACGATTTTGTAGAATTTATTATAGAAATACGAGTAATTACTGTTATTGTGTTCAATACCAATATAAATATAATATTTATAGTTCTTGATTATTTATCGGGTGTAGAAAAAATAGCGTATGCAACTCTCATGTAATGGTTATTAATACACTCGCCTAAACCATACGAAACTCTTATTTGGCTCGTTTCGTATCCCGGTTAATGCTCGTTTATTAATAACCATCATTACATGATCGTTGCATAATATACTATATTACGTTCCTTTAAAGCAACATAGCCGAAAGGCTTGGCAACCTTATGTGCTAGCAGGGAAAGATCAAGGTTCTTGACGGCTCCTTGATATTGTACACTATAATTTTGTATTGTGTGTTTCAGGAGTGGAGCAAAGAGATCAGCCCTCGTAAAGTTAGTTCCTCTACAACTCGTAGTTCGATATTGATTTTTAATTTTAATTTTATTCTTCCTTAATGTAGATATAAAATAATATCATCCGAGCACTCACGTTACGTTTTTCAATTTAGCTGCATATCCAGTTTTTAATTAAATTTTATGTGACTCGGATGTGCATTTGAGATGCTTTATACAGTTTTAACGGTTTGTATTTGAAGGTAGCATGTAAGACGGAGATTGGAATTAAAGCAGTAATTCAGGGATATTATCCAGAACTAGTCAGCTAAGTACACATCCAGAATGAGTCCAGACGTGCACGTGAATCTGACAATCAATTTCAATTACTCTAGATAGAATCCAATTACTAATATCCTGCAGCCATTGCTCGCCTGAAAAGACATTGTTGGCATGGTTAGAAGATTATTGCGTTGGAAACAAAAATGGATAGCAATTTCTGGATTTTTAAATATAAATTATAATTACTAAAGAAATCGAATCAAAAAAATTGCTTTAAATGTTTAAAACTTTTAATAATGTTCTCTATATTGTTTTTAGAAATCCCTAAATAAAATCTTAACAGTACCCCTACGAATTATTAAAAGTCTCCAAAAGATAAAAATAGCAATTTTTTTGAGAAATTAAAAACTCTGTGATTGGCGAGATTAGAAGCCACCCATTCATGTATTACACACACGATGTAGATGATTATAATAAATTAATAGGTAGGTACATGAAAAGTATAATTTCACCATAATTAACATGAAATCTTAGATTTAGTTGAGGGCAAATAAAAAAATACGTCGTCAAGATTTGATGAGGTACCGACATTCTTAATGAAAAGAGCTTTGGTAGTACTTCTAAAGCCATTTCTTTTTCATCTGAACCTTTTTTTTTGTAACAGGTTCTTTTCCAGATAAATTGAAATTTGGAAAAATAATTTCAATTAAAAAAACTGTCACTAAGAAATAAATAACTGTCGCCCTATTACAGTTCCTTCCACTTTTTCTAAGATATTTGAACATTATTTCTTAAATAAAACTTTATATATACGGTGGCCGTTTGAAAACGAAACAGAGCCAATTTTGGGCATCCCAGGTCATTTAGGAAAAAATGCTCGGACCCGTCAATTTTTGATTTTAGGGGAAATATGCACTAGTTCAGTGATGATGTAATTATGGTTCCATTGACAATTAAAGTGACAGCAGATTTTTTGAGTGCGTTTTGTTCGTTTTGTTTACCTAAATATCGTTTTTTTTTTACTTTTATAAATATATTCTTAAAGTAAGTAGATAGCATGTATCAAATATACAATAGTTTAGTTACCTATTACATACCTTTAAACTATTTTTTATGACCTGTAAACAATATTTTGAAATAAAATAAAAACAGTAAAAACGTATATGTCAAATTTATTGACGCTTTTGTTAAAAGTTTGGTTAGAATTAAATATCAGTGGAACCAAAATGACATCACACTGAACTAGCGCATTGTTACGCAGCACCCTGCAGTAGACTGCGGCTGTTATAAAAAACGTACCAATACAAAAAAGAAGTGCAATGTTACTCATCGCCCTACAGTATGCTGCGGTCGTCATAAGTAAAAGTACTAGTAAAAGAAGACAGAATAGTTCAGAAATGTCTGGAAATGTCATTCCACGTCAAGAAAAAGTCTAGACAGTTCGAAAAGGTTAAATTAAGCTATATAGCAGGGATCCTGACGTCAGTTTTTCAGTTTTATGATAGACGTTACATGTTTATTTATTTATTTATTCCAGAAACAAACAGGCATGAGCCTAATTACATGTTCCTATAAATACAGCGAAAATAGAAATCAACAAAAATACATAATATCTAATTAAATATATAAGTGAAATTATAATAAACAAACCTCGCTACTACAAAATTTTAACAAAGTTCATTAAAGAACAAAACTACTGAAATAATCAGAAATATTCAGGAATAATCAGAGCGTCTGCAAATGTTTATGTTATTAGTTGTGCAGTTATTGTAAAATTGAGTTAAAATAAATTTAGAAATCAAAAACCTGCATAACATTGGTGACAGCGGTGGGATACAAAGTATCGCAAATATTAAATATCCTGCAAAATAAGCAACGAAACAGCCCAAATTGAAGCAGGAGATGTTTCAATTGTGGAAGAATCGGGCACCTTTAAAGAACCTGCAGAAGCAGAGCTCGTTCTATAAATCGAGAATCAGGGAATGAGACCAAAAAGTCACATAGATCAATCTTCCGAAGCCCGTCACGAAGTCCAATAAGAAATAGTCACAGCAGCTATGCGTCCCGAAGAAGCCAATCACCCACACCAAGCCGGCTGTCTAGCAATAATCAGCAAGTAGAGCATCGTAGGGGCCGTCTCCATCGCAACGCAGACATTCTCTTCAGGCGACCCTGTTTAGAACGAGAATGCTGGTACAGTAAGGGGCTCGAAGAGCAGGAGGAACTGGTTGATAAAGTTACTCTTCGGGCAATCACTATCAAACCAGAGGGCGATGAAGAAGAAATCACCCTTGAAAGCCTGAGAAAGGGACAGAAGAAAGACAATAACTTGAAGGTTGTTCGAGAATGGCTCAAAAATAAAGTTACACATGCTTGGAAAGAGATAGCCAAATACAGTGGTGCTATTAAAGGGTACTGGACTCAGTGGGATTCCCTGTATCTTCACGATGGCCTATTGCACCGGAAATGGGAAAACCCTGATGGAGTACATGTAGTCCGCCAAGTGAAACTGCCAAAATCCCATGACAGAAGTTTGTTGGAGGAGCTTCATTGTAGCCGTTTGGGAGGACATTTTGGTACTAGAAGAACACTGGCACGAGTTCGAGAAAAATTTTATTAAGTCAATTGCCGACGGGATGTAGTGGATTGGTGTAAGAAATGTGATGTATGCGATAGCAGGACAAAGGGCTATGTATTCGCTCGGTAACGTTTGAAAGTTAATAGCGGTAAAGCAAAAGCTAGAATCGACATTCATACCACAGGAACGCATTTTGAGAGAGGCGATCCAGTATGGCTGTACAATCCTAAGCGTCGAAGAGGACTTTGTCAGAAACTGCAACGGAATTGGGAAGGCCCCTACACCGTCCTTGAGAAAATCAACGACCTGATCTACCGAATTCAGTTGTCAGTGGGAAGTAAACCCAAGGTAGTTCACATTGAAAAGTTAACGCTATATCGTGGTCTGGATCCTCCCCGTTGGCTTCATCCAGGTCCCGGTAATCAAGTTATTCAGGTATTCAGGGCGAATAACTAGAGAAGAGAGAGCAATGTTACGCAGCACCCTGCAGTAGCCTGCGGGTGTTATGGGAAACGTACGAATACAAAAAAAGAAGTGCAATGTTACTCATCGGCCTACAGTGTGCTGCGGTCATCATAAGTAAAAGTACTAGTAAAAGAAGATAGAATAGTCCAGAAATGTCATTCCACGTTAAGAAAAAGTCTAGCCAGTTCGAGAATGTTCGAGAAGGTTAACTCAAGCTATATAAGCAGGGATCCTGATCAGTTTTATGATAGACGTTACATGTTAATGTTATCAGTTGTAAAGTTATTGTAAAAGTTGAGTGAAAATAAATTGAGAAACCAAAAACCTGCGTAAAATATTGTTTTGCCAGTTTCACCCCCTGAACGGAAATCCTCTAGCTGCAGTGAGACCCCTTAAATCTAAAAATGGAAAAAGGGGTCTAGTGATATTTTATTTTGAAGGTATTTTTACCTAGATTATAAACCCCGAGTTTTACATAGCTACGTAGCCTATACAGTGGCTCACCAAAACGACAAAACCGGTTCAACATAATTTTCACATTGTTATTAAAAAAACACTTATTTATGCAGCAAGTGTGTAAAGTTACTCTTTTTTGACGAATGTGAGTCAAGAAAGGGACTTTACATACGAGTTGCATACAAAATTTTTTCTACTACCGTACACACTATTCACTAATATAAGAAATATAACAGTTACTTTTTCACTAAGATATTTTTTTTCACTTTACGCACTAGTGAAAAAAAGTACAACTTCACGCACTTCGTGGAGTGCATAAAGTGTGTACTTTAGAATTCTAGTTTTATTCCTGTTGCCTTCAATTATTGTTATCAGATGACATTCTCTGGTCGCCGTAAAGTAGTAGGGTTTAGTTTATTTCCTTATAGAGTCAGCATAAAAGTGGCATATCAGTGATAACGGTTTACTCAATTGCTGAGAGGGTGCAAATAATTTTACTTTTTTTTTCGCGAACCATAAATGCGCTAATAGAATTGCCCAACAATCAAGAGCAAAATCGACAAGACCATCGAAAGAATATTTTAAAGTTAATCCAAAAATTTCGAGAAACGTGGTCAGTAGCTAACAAGAAACGTTAAATAGAAAATGATGAAGAAAATGCAGCTACAAAGGTAGCGATTTTAGGGCATGTTGTTCAAGAGCCCAGATTAAGTACAAGACAGTTGGCGATAACATCTAGTATTAAGAGTATCATTCAGAAGATATTAAAAAAACACCAGTTTCATCATTACAAAATACCAAAATACCCTACGGCGTCGGAAAGTTACCAAGAAATGTACTTTTAGTAAGCGAAAAAAAGTTTTTAGAATTATCACTGTCCTTAAGATATTACTACTGATAAGGTTAAGTTAGCCTAGGTGGATGCATAAATGTTTCCAATTATCATGTACCACAAGGAAGGGCTAATTCTTTGGTTTGAGTAAGAATGTATCAGCAATCTAGAGGATGTTAGGCAGAGCTGGGTAATTCCTAGTTAAAAAGTAATTAGTAATTACAATTACTTTTTTTTCTCCATGTAATTTGTAATTGTATTTAAGTTTTTTTTTTTTCAAAGTAATTTGGAATTGTAATTGCAGCAAAATATGTGAATTTGTAATTATATTAATTTATATTACTTAAATCGTCTAAGTACAATTACTTGTCATAAGTACAATTACTTTTCCAATTACAATTACTTTTCCAAATACAATTACATTTTTTAATTACAATTACTTTTAAATGCATGTTTATGAGATGCACGTGATATAAAAACAGGAAATTTCCTATTCGAACCGGTCACTAGAGCTCAGACTCGGATCCAAATCCCATATAATTTTTTGAATGCATTTAAGAAAGGGGTTTTGCCATGAAGCAGTGAAATTGTTCTACCCTAAATAATAACAGTAAGGGGTAGATGCAGATATCCTTATTTTTAGGACGTATTTTGTATTTATAATATTATAAACATAATTTATGTTGCATAAACATTAAACTAAGGAAATATAGTATGAAGTGGTGCAAATAGCAGTTTTTATAAGGAAAATACTAAAAACTACTTAGTTACGTTGCTTAGGTATTTCTAGTTATTATTCTAGTTTTCTACATTGAGATGAAGGATTAACTATTTAAATAAACGTATTCTGTTACTTTAGCGCTACAAGTATTTGAATTTAACGTAGAAAATGCAATATATTAATTAAATTAATACCACGGAATATATATATATTTTATGTTATAAGAAATTATTTGCTGATGTAGATCTATAACCAAATTTGAGTAAAATGTGTGTTTGTTTGTACGAACGAGATACAGAACGATACATTTTAGATTATTCAATATAATTTTAATATTATGTACAGGGTGATTCATTAAGGGTGGCGACCGGTCGCATCTCAGAATATCTTGAAGTATAATTTTTTTTGAAAGGAGCGCAAAAGCAGGTCGATTTTTATTTCAAGGGGGACACTTTTCTATAATAGCCTCAACTGTCATATATTAATTTAAATAGGGAAAGTTCCAAGTATGACACATCGTCGAAAAGGTAATTTTATTGGGAATTTAGCAATATGACTGTTCATTGTGTTTTAATTTTAGCGCCCTCTAGCGAGATAAAAAATTATTACCTATGGTAAAGTGTGACACTTCATTTGAAAGCTAATTTTATTAGTACTACAACCAAAGTTATTATAAATAAAGACTTTTTTGATTTTAATGAAGGCGTAACACCTTCGGTTGTACAAAAAATAGGGCACAGTTAAAAGTGTTACAATATCTCGATAATTTAAGAAAAAATATTACGATGCTAGATCCAATTTATTTTAACGGAAACCTATAAGCAAATATTTTCTTATAAAATTTAACTACAAATTAACCATTCATAATTCAAATAAATTGAAACCTTATAGGTTTCCGTTAAAATAAATTGTTTTTTTTTAATAAAATACGGCACTTCCTTCTTCTGGGCCCGTTAAGAGATTATTTTTCTTTTCCACAATTGTCAACGCTCCCAGAAGGCATGCGCTGTCCGACAGAAATTTTGAAAAACTTGTTATGAGAAGTAACAATGTAAACATTTTATGAATAATTATAACTAGATCTTGCAAATCAGGCGTCATTAATTTTTGCGTGCTTGATGAAAAGTAAAAAATATTAATAATTTTACACCAAATATTTTTCTTATATTCTGTGGTCTGCTCGTGTTAAAAAATATGTTTCATATTTGAAAAATTAGTTATAAACTTTCATGTATCCCAAGCTTAAACGATAAAAATAAAAAGGTATCACATAATTTTTGACGAGAGTTGATTACCGCACCGAATGTAAATATTATGTTTAGTGTTAACTATTTTATCTTTTTAATTAAACGACCCCAGACTAATGATGCCCGATTAGGTAAAATATAACAGTACCTATGCATAGGTATACGAACTTTTGTATTTTTGTTCCAAATCAATAAACTTTTAAAAGTTCACATTTCATTATTAACTTACCTGTTCTAGGTAAGTTAAGAAGTCCTTAAATGGTTCAGAAAACAATACACTTATGGCTGGTTGTATGAGGTATACTTAAAACTAAGCTCAGTTTTAGGAAATAAGCCCTAAGTGCTAAATAGTGTTTAAGACTGTACCTATGCCATACAAAATTTGTAATGTATCACCTTAACCTTAAACCGAATTTAACTTTAAGTAAGATTTACACAACCCGCAGGATATCTTTAACTTTAAGGAATCCTTAAGAAAGTCGTTGCAAACAGCTGTTAGTTTGACACTTTGAATTACCTATTTAAAATGTTTATTTGTACCGGTCCGGTTGGTTCATGGTTCCTCAATTCTATCATAATTTGTTTTATCGGCAAAGTAATTAGAAAAGTAATTGTAAAAGTAATTGCTAATTCTTTTTTTCATGTAATTGTAATTAAAACAATATAATTCCTATTTTTACAACATGTACAATACTTTGTAATTGTAATTATTTTTAAAGTACATGTAATTACCCAGCTCTGATGTTAGGTTAGATTAGGTTAGGTTAGGCGACTCAGATGGTTCTATTGTAGCTCATGTCTCTTATAGTTTACCGTACAAGCCGCACCTTTTGATGAAGGCCATGGTTAAATTGAGTGAGACTTGTTTAAAGTTTAAACTCCTGTTAATTAAACTGAGTTTATAACAATTCTTTGTACAATATGCCCTAATAGTATTAGTATGACATTCCGAAACTGAAATAACATGCAGAGTGTGCTACTTAAAAATATTAAATAAAATGTATGTCTTTTTCATATCCCTATAATTAATTTTGTTAAATCTTGTATACAACACAAATTGAAATATCGTGGAAATACTCAAATGGACACTCGGTATAGCACACCTCTTCTACTAAAACTACTTTCTTTGACTCGAAATTCCATCTTTTCAAATAACAAACAATTAAGATGTGTAATAAAATTTGGGATACCGCTTATTAGCATGATATCAGTAGAAAATCTAAATGTTAGTGATAATTGTTGATTAGCTCTAAATTAAATCAAATATAAAATGTTTAATATCCCTACAGCCGATTTAATTTAAAACTTGTAATATTTTCGATATAAAACATACACATTTCCTGAATTAAACTCTTCTTTATCAGCGCTCTATCGCACCGAAATTCCTTTGTTAAGTTAACTACTAAGCACTCCTATTGCTTCCCTCAAACTTCGTAGATACAATGTTGATTACATAGCTCGTTAGAATGCTTGGAAAATAAACTTTCTCGAGTTTCCTTGTTTATATCGTATGCATTCGTCAGCTTTCCCGTTATCACATGTCTGCGTGCCAGACTACTCCAGACGTGTTTGAAAGTTGATGCCTTCAAACATCTTTTGAGTCAAGGAAGTAATTGCGAAGAGGAGAAATAGCCTACGCTTCCCTTTAAGTGCAGTCTCTAGCTGAATCCTTGGCAAGAAAATATTTTATACTAAATGTTATAAATATTTGTATTAATTATTTTGTTATGTACTTATAGATGCAACTTGGTTTGAAGCAATAGTTGTCAGAGAGTGTTATGCAATAGCATTATTTGAACAACTGATTAAATTAGATTCTGTGATTTTGTCCAGTGACTTGGATCGAAATTTAAGAAGCTTCTTTTGTGGAGCACTATGAAATACGAATTAGGAAACTATTAACTATAAAATTAAATTATTTATACTTCTATGTTTTCAAAAGTGTTGTTGTGTATTTTGTGTTAATGGCAATTCCTGGTTTTATTTGTTTAAATTATAAAGTGATTGGATATTGCAAAATGGTAAGGAACTGCATAGTTTGCCAAAATTTTGTAAGTTAAAACTGATGCTTTCTCGTTCCACATTTAGATTGTATTAATATCACTCCCACTAAATGTAAATAATGTAATATTAACCATGAGTGTAACAAATGTGATAAGGTTTAATTTATTTTTTGAAATAAATAATTAAAGAAACTGGATATTTACCAACGTCAGCTGTGACTGAAAAACTTAATCCTAAGTGGGGAAGATCTCAAAAGAGTTAAGGATACCAAAGTTTACGTCGGAATGGGAAACACTGCACGAGGTTCTAAACCAAATTGGAGGGGACGCTTGACGTGTCGCAATATATCTCGAAACTATTCTAGCAACAATAGTGATACCATTCATTTCTCTAACTAGTCTTTAACTAATTTAGATCAGTATCGTCAATATACTATTAAGAGACAGGGCAGCACTATTGCCATCTATATGGTTATAGAGTCCTGAAGGAACATCCATTCTCACGGGGAAAAAAATTAAAAAACAAAATATTTCCTTAATAGCATAGTTGACACCGTATTTGGTGGGAATATTCAGATTCTCGTTGGCTCTGAGGTTTATCCCCAAAAAATAGAGACAGATAAAAGAGGTATTCATACCCAATCCTGGAAGGATGGATTACTGTCCCAAAAACATACCAACCAGTTAGTCTGACATCGTTTTAAATGAAGACATTGAAAAGGCTTTGCGAAAGGTACATAAGCGATGCACTGGTTACAACACCACTACATCCAAACCAACATGCATACACCCCAGACAGATCTACTGATTCATCCCTTTATCTAGTTTCTGACCAAATAGAGAGATCCCTAGACAATAAACAGTCCGCATTGGGTGTTTCTATAGACATAGAAGGTGCTTTTGATAAATTTACCTTTTCAAAGCTAATTCACTCACTAACCATCAGAAATATTCCACAGATGGTTAGTGGGTGGATACATAACATGCTCTCAAAGCGAGCAGTAAACATAAGTGTAGAAGAAGTGAATATCAGAGGCTTGGTTGCAAGGGGATATCCCAGGAAGGGGTGCTATCACCTCTACTGTGGAACATGGTCCTCGACACCCTCATCAACTATCTCAATAATGAAAGTCACTACACAATAGCATATGCAGATGACCTGGTCATTTTGCAAACAGGGAATTTTGAGAACAGACTCTGCGAAAGAGTGCAAGTAGCTCTAAAAATTATAGAACAGTGGTGCAGAGATCATTCACTGTCCATCCTAAGAAGACAGAAATGGTAATTTTCACGAGAAAAAGGATGAAAATGTAATTAAAACATCCAGAACTTCTAAACACAAAATTAAACTTTGCAACGACAATGACACGCCTCCGCATGCTTGGAATAGAACCTAATGTAGGATCTGGTAAGGCGAGACGTCGATTTTGGCAGGAGGCGCTACATACGCTCCCACTGATTTAGGCAAACATCGCCTCCATCTCACCGAGATATATCTTCCATATGCCATATAAAGTTATAACAAAACAAATAGAAGAGCCGGAGGTGGCAGGTACGATTCATATCTTCATCGATTGTGGATTATAATGGATTTATTTTTCCATTATCTCATTTTCACTCAATAAAATGCGTTTAGTTTTTTAGTGGAATAAAACAACTTGTATTTTATTTAAATTTATTTACCTTGGAGTACATAGTTCCATTCACTAATAACTTTAACCAACACAGAGGAAAAAACTATGGCTACTTTAAACAATTCACTATGAATTAATTAACATTTATCATTAATATTGTTAAGATCTATGTTCGATGTCCCTATGCGCAGTGATTTAATGCACAACAGTGGATCAAAAAATAAATCCTTAAAATAAGATATTTTACAGAAGACATTGATAATAATAAACAGAAAACATTGGTAAATTAAATTACATTAATTGATATAGAAATTAAATGTTAAATAAATGCATTTTTATGTGAATATAAACAGTCAAGTAAATTAAATAACGTACAAAAAAACATTATACGAGGCCATTACAAATCGTTCATTTTCCAACAGATGATTCTAAAATAAACAAGGCTGAAGATATGGGATATACTCCAGATTCATAAACCTAAATATAAAATGGGCTGTGAGCAATAGTGCCAGTGTAGTTCAAACAGAGCTAACGGGAATTCTCATAGCAGCAAAAGAAATCAGCAGAAACAATATCACTAGAAGGAACATGCTCATCTATACATATAGCAAACAAGCACTACTTACCCTGAACAGACCACGAATTTATTCAGGTTTCGTACTAGAATGTCATGAAGCTTCGGCTGAAGTATCCATCAACAATGTGGTCACCTTAAGATAAAACAAAGGTCACGCTACATTGAAAGATCTTGCTGATTCACTAGCCAAGAAAGCAGCCAATCAAATATTTTTTGGACCGGGCCCTTCTATTGGCCTGACAAAATCGGTAGTGACAGACCTAATTAAGAAACATTCCCTTGTGAAATTTAAGGAAAGATGGGATAAAACAAGAAACTGCAGAGTTGCCAAGGAGCTCTTACGTTATCCTGACAATACTGCAGCAAACAAACACTTGACTATGACTAGACAGAATCTGCGCCTAGTCACAGGCATTCTGACTGATCATTGCCAAGTAGGAAAGCATCTCCATATCATGAGCCTGTCAGAATCCGCACTCTGTAGAGGGTGCAAACAAGAACATAAGACCATCGAGCACATCCTTTACGATTGCTCGATACTCTCATTTATTAAAATATTTGTGTTCGGCGAGTATCGGCTTACACCGGCCGATATAAAAGAAGCATTTCTTGGCGACGTTGACAACTATATTAAATCTGTAGGCTGGCTCACGAGTTAGGAGGTGCCTATCATCTTAGGGCCTTATGAGGCTTAAGTGCCGTGGGGGTAACCCACCCTCCACACGTTACAGATACAGATAGCATAGTTGAGCGGTTTTGGCACCTGATTAAAAACTTTGATAGTCCTTGAGGGGTATGGGCTTCACAAATGCTCAGAGTGTTTTCATAGTTTTAAAAAGGGAGGAGAGAATAATAATGAGTGATTAAAGAGTAACAAGAGCATATTTTTTAAAGAATTACAAAAACCAATAGTCTTAAGATAAATAAACACTTTTTATTTCAGTAATAAGCAAACAAAAACAACTACACAACTACAGTGTAGGACATTATTTGATAATAATATGTCTAACCTTTTGTAATAACAGATTAAACGAAAATTAGATAATATGTTCTCGTGAGACAAAAATTAGACAAATACTGATTATATGGTTTGAACTTATTAACAATTACAGCATTGTAAAATTAAACTATATAACATGAACGATTAGTGATTCCCCTATAATACGCCAATAAAAAAAATTGGCATTCATATGGAAAACAAATTGTCTCCAAACAAAACTAAACAACAAATTTAAAACGAACGTGTTAAAATAATTAAGGATATTTACGCTTACTTCTGATATACAATGGGCGTGTCAACATTTTATAGTAGGTATATTTACTCGAAATTTATACAAATTGTTTAAGGTCAGTGGCGGCTGGTGAATAGGTGCTGTAGAGTTGCACAGCTGCCAAAATATGCACAAAAACTATTATAGACATTCTAAAATATACGTAAAATAAATTTTATGGATTTTCTCATTGATTTTAAAAATTAAATAGTATCCATAGCCCACGAACGTATGTTACTCTTATTTCATAGCTGATAATAAATTCAGAGCGGACCAGTGGAAGATCTGCACACTGCCTGGGCCACCGGCGCTCATCGTCTCACCTCCCCGCGATTCTCTAAAAACTGACGTCAAGACACGAAGTGTTTGTGCTGCGTTTTGTCGGCAAGCTTTGTTTTTATAGTCTGGCGCGTTTCCATTCTACTTGAAAAACATGGATGTAGTTTATAAGTTAATAATCATCGAAAGATATTTTTTAAATACGCAAAGTATAAGTTTGCTGATAAAAAAGACTGAAGAATGGAATTAATGCATAAAAAGTATAAAAGCTGTAAAATACTAATTGCATTTTTAGCAGGGGGGGGGGGGGGGCATAATCTTGCAGAACACCCAATGTCTTCAACCACAAGCCGTGAATGTTTAAGGTACATTAATAAGCGTTTAAAATTAAGTATAAGAAATTCACAGAAGGACGAGTCTATGCATGAGTATCCAGTATACAGTGGCGACTTTTTGCCTATGATGTGAAATACTATCTTTACCCATTTAAATACTAATATAAATACTGAAAGTTAGAAATCATTTTATTTTTAAATTCACAATGTACATCCGCCTTCATCAAGCATTTTATAAATTAGCAATGTATGACCCCTTCCATACGTTACGGCACTGTTCGTTCTAGATACTGTTTGTTACAACTTTTTTTTCTTCTCGTCCAGATAATCATTAAAACCACTACTTCAAATGCTTAATACATGATCGAAGATTATAACTTAGCAAACTACTTAAAATTTACTGAATAAATTTAATTACTTAATGCACAATTCCCGTTACATCATAATTAAGAGTATGGTGAATTATTAATGATTTATTCATCTTCTCAACACAATCATGCCCGAATCTGACCTTAGTACCCAATTACTCTCGAAATTGAAAGCAACTTGCCGAATTTTGGAGACGAGCTATTGCCATCGCAAAATTATGTAATGAATATTCATTTGGGGTGCACATTATGCGGTTTTGGGCGATTTTCCATTAAAATTGCAACAGGATTAGCTTTCCGCCACAAGATGAAATGTGTTTACAAACGAGGATTAGTGGAGGTGATCGACTACAAAAATTTCAAAAATCAATATTACTCGATATACACCCTAGAGAATGAATAAGTGATAGCTGTTATATCTCCTTGGATATTTTATACGTTACATATTAATATATGCACGAATAAAATGTTTCTTCGCTTGTCTTCCTCAATCATTATTGCTACCCAAATTGAAAAAAGTATAAAGAATGAGTCACATACTAGCCATATCGCTATCCGTCCCCTTGATACTAATTACTTCGTATTTTTACATCGTCGATATAAGACAGACTAAATATTGTTATAAAGTGATACAAATTGAAGAGTGGAAACGCAAACGGGGCTAAGTGCCAAAATGACAAAATGTTTATATTGAAAGAAACAAAGTTTATTCTTGTGAATGCTGCTTGCAACAAAGTAAGCATTATATAAAATTTTTCTCTCGAAAATTTAGAAAGGGTCTAAGTGCCGGAAAATAAAATATTAGAGAAAGCCATATAACATTAATGTTGTGTTCATTTAAGCTAGTTAAAATAAAAAACATGTAATTTTGAAAAAAGAAACTTATATTCTCTCAAAAATCACAAAATATAGAGTATCAAACAAAGCCATTTAATATTAACATTATGTTTATTTAAGCACTTATTTATTTTATTCAATGTTCAAAATCTTCCTCCAGAAGTCTTGATGCTCCTTCTTCTTCAGGAAGTTTATTATTAAGGTGAAGGATTTTTTCTTATTGTCTGTGATTTTATTTTCAGGTGGCAGCAACTTTATTACCGTGTTCTTCAAATCTGACGCCTTTTTATCCTTTTTCAAAATACAGGTCTCCTTCCACTGCCCGAAATCGCTAAAGGTCTCTTTCGTTAGCACGTTTCCAAGTTTCTTTGAATCTATTCTTACATGAACTACCTTGCTGATGTTAAGGCTTTTGGTGTTGATAAGGCTGTCATCTCCTGCCTGGATATCAAAAATCTCAATTCTTCCATATTTACAACCGAAAACGGAGTACTATATTTCGCTGAACGGACAACATCACGTAGATCATTCGGTACAAAACTCTTCATTGTTCTCTTTCTTTTTTCTATGAGTGCAAAATCATGATCGCAAGCCATAAAGCTATGTCCACTTGCGAGAAATTTCTGTTCAATGCTTTCGAATACGCCAGTAGAGACCAAAAAGATCATAACGAACAGGACCATTCTGTTTTTATTTTGGCCAGCACAGTTGTCACACCAGAACGTAATATGCTTTTTGTCAGTGATTCCCATATTCAACACTCTCAACAAACAGAAAGCAATTTCGTTACCACCTCTTCCTCCTACCCATTCGTTCCACATGCAGATGAATGCTGAGTTTCTGTCACTTAGATGAATGCCGAAATTATAACAAGATAACTGGCTGAGGCAGAACATGTCCGATTGGGTTAACGTAGGCACAAACAGAACTTGTTGCAGATCCATCGTTATGCAAGAAAGTATACTTCCTGGTTTTTGTGAGACAACAGTATCTTCTTTTAATGCAGCTAGAGATTTCTCAACTTTCCTATGGTGCAATTTAAGCTGAGTTTTTGCTTTACTACTTGAAATTTGAGCTTGCACTTCGCAATTTAATTTATCACAAGTTCTGCAAGTATCAACTCTAGGGCAATGAAATGACAAGTTCGGAAAATCTTTCAAAAACACAAGCCGATAATATTTTTAGGTGACACGTGAATCCGGAAAATTTTCAAGGAAAGCCCTATGCAATCTATGGATGCTCAGATCAGGGCTTAAGTACTCTTTTTCAGATTTTTGCCTGGAAGAATGACTTACGTCCCTAGGTATAGACATTATGTGATCTATGACTAGTTGGCGGTCATTTTCTGTGAACTTTGATTTACTGTTATCTTTTCTCTTATCAACAAAAAATGTTGCCGACGCCGACAACTTTCTGCAGACTCATATGTCCCATGTCTTCTTCTTTTAATATTCCCTATTTAATATTCCCATGAGGTAAGTACCCTGTTTAGCAGAGTCAGTTTCATAGAACTGTTCATATAATTCTTAATTTCCGTTCGTAAATAAGGCTTCTACACTTGTACGAACATTTACAGAACACCTACAATGTTAAAACATTTCACATTTATGTTTACTAATAAAATAGGCTATGTCAACTTACCTCTCTTTCTGGTTGCTTCCCTTGCCACTTGAGAATTTTATTTGCCTGTCTATAAGAGCCAGTACCGCTAGCCCTACGTTTTCTCGAAGCATTTTCACTAATTCCGGACAACATCATGTTCCGTTAAACACAAACTGTCAGGCACATAGCCCCTTTCAAGATCCAATACCGATTGACATACCGCTAGCGACATCTATGTTATTTTATTTCACCTGCTAAATAGAGCTCTGGCACTTAGCGCCTTTTGTAGGACATTAGCCTTGGCACATACAACCTTTTGCAGAAAAACAACTCGATTTTGTTAAAATTGGCACTATTGGCACCTAACCCCTTTTGCATTTCCACTCTTCAATTGTTTTCGAATAGTAAGTACGTACCATAGGTTACTATTTCTCGTTAAATAAAAATTATTAGTACAATTTAAAAGAAAATAGAGGTTCCTGATGAACTGACTTTGCTGTAGGTCAAAATTAATAGAGATTGGCGACATGGTATTTATAGAGCACAATCAAATTCAAGAGAATCACTTGTAAGACTAGTTCAAGAACTATAGGCATGTGGGCTAATATTTTATGTGTTTTGTAATACCTGGAATACGCATGGTTTGAAAATTATATAAAGTACTTTTCAAGTATTTTATTAAGTACTGTTTTAGATGCTGCTGATTAATTACTCAAATTTTAAAGGTGTGTAAACAGTGAATGTTCGAGGGCTGTTTTTTTTTAACCTCCGATAGGCTATAAGGAAAAGACGGATAAATAAAAAAATGATTTTATTACCAAAAATAATGCACATTGAAGGTTACTTCTTTACATAATTACCTTGACGATTAAGGCATTTGTCATAGCTATGCACAAGCTTTGCAATCCCCTCTTCATAAAATGTTGCCACCAGTGACATGAAGTGAGTTGTTGTAACTTGACAGACCGGGCCTTAACCTAGTTTTCCAAATACCCTTAACCTTGGCCTAAATTTCGTCTAGTAGATCCCCACGAAGTGATGTTAAAAAGACCCCTAGAATTACGTTTAGAGTTCAATGTAGCTGTAATGGAGGAAGAACAAAGTAAACACAGAGATTAATTTTGAATACTGTTTATTTAACATCTATTCTTTTGTACAGCCGGACATTTAGATTATGTGCCGTTTTTAGGCTTAACATTATGTTTATGTAGGCTTTCCAATATTTCATTTCTAACCTCAGAGCTTTTAGTTTCCATAAAAGGGTAAAATAAAAGTCGAAAGTACTTTGGTATATTTGTTTGTCTCCTAATATACAATCACACCTTTTCACGGAAATACTGAATTACGCATTGTCTAATAAAAGAGAGTACAGCGGTAGCACACAAAGTTCCGCAAGGTATAGAATATTATATGTAATATGTGTAAAAACCGAAGTGTAGATTTACCTTACTGTGCGTCACGCCTCTCACTAATATTCCAATACCGTAATGTACTGACATACTCAGTTCTGTAAGGAAAATACTAAAATGATCTTTTAGGGTATCTCAAATAAAGATCCATCATGCCTCTATCAGGCTTTAATTTACATAGCCGCAAGGGAAATACCATATTTAGGCTCTTACTATTGAGGTCCCTGGCGGTCTATGGTGGCCTAAGGCTCTTTTTTGGCGCTATGCTCTTTTGCTCTGTCGATCGACAAATCATTGTTATTATTCACAGTTCTGAGGATACGTTAGGTAGTCCACAAACACAATTTCACCTATTTATTCTAAATCAATAACAATTATACCAACTACTTCCGCGTAATGTCCCGCTAAAGGTGTGTGGATATGTAAAAATAACTCCCACCCTCCTTAATATTCATGATTATACCCGCCGCTGTACATATCCACTTTATCCCGAAAAATCGATATACAAAACTAACACTCCTTACGGCTAAAATGACACATTTGTCTAACCAATTTTGTTTTACAAAGGACGACAGAAAACATATATTTTAAACGCAATCTAACTTTAAAATATACACAAATCAAGGTATTTACACTACTAGTCTACATATGTTTGCCATTTAAAAGTAAAACCGAAAGTGCGTTTCCTCTTTACTGAAAGGGACAGGTACTGTTTGCATATGACCAAAACTTTACAGTTTGGCCCTTTGGCCATAAATCTAAACGACTTAATTTATTACTTGAGAGTGTTGACCGACTTTACAACTAACATTTATGACAACAACATCACTGTCAATTCACTAAATAGTATAATTTAGCACAATATATAAACCATTTAAATTTTTCCACAATAAACGTTAATCAATGAATACCAAAAATATGACAATAACACACAGACGCGAATTTTCCCGCTAATACATATAAAAGTAATAAAGTGGTACCTGTAACCCATCAATGCTATTCCAAACTCTCCCCCGGAGTATATAAATATTTAATACTAGTTTAATTACTTTAATAGTGCGATTATCAGTTTAATTACTTTAATAGTGCGATTATCAGTTTAATTACTTTAATAGTGCGATTATCGTTTTAATTCTACGTAAACGAAACCTTACAGAAAAAAAAAGTATACCGCTGATAAAAGCGTCTATCTGGCGCAAGTTCGTCGGGTCAGCCTTAAGGGTGACGAAATCCACTACAAACGTCGCCTAGAGTAGTACTTTTAATCATTTAGTAACACTTTGTAATGATGAATCGGAGATATAAAATATCTGGCGTTTAACTATACTAGCGTGGTCTCACCAGTCTCAGTTACGCCAATATTTTAGTCGCTCAGTAGATACAACCTTACAAAAGAGTCCTAGGAGCAAAATCTGGTTCTATTCAACGTGTATCTGCTGTATATTCAGGAACATTAAAATCACCTATTATCATTAATTTCTGATTAATACAGAATAGTAAGCATCGAAATATATTCAAATACCATTTCATAGTCCTTAATAGACGTGGCTGGTGGTATGTATTAAATTAAAATATAAATATTTACATTACGAGGTTTAATTTTTATCAGTAGAACATCAATATTGATGATAACCTCAGTAAGTGAAGTTATATCTAATATGTTTGAGCATAAATCTTTTCTTACGGCAGCTAATACTCCACCACCTCTCGAAGTATCAATTATATTATATTTACGGTCAGCTCTATAAACATCAAATTGACTAAGATCAAACAATTTTCCATCCATAATAGTACTATTGCACCATGTTTTGGTGAGAAAATAACCAGAGAATTGAGTAATTAAAATAACCAAAAAAGGTTGACAGCTGTGTGCACGTAGTTTAGATTCAAAAGGAAAGACTTGTATTTCGTGCAAAACTTTTTAATTAATAAATGCAAAGCGCTTTCGGCTTATTTGCCATCATCAACAAGAATTGTGGATGTAAACTTACAATTTAAAAAAAATATTATAAAATCTGAATAAGACTTTTAAGTCAAAAGTTAAAATTGTATATATACGATTGTTTGAACAAATTAATAATTACAAGAAACAAACAAAGTGACAAAAAACTGGTATTGGGAATAGTGAGTGTGGGATAAGCCCTTACAAATCAAATCTGATCTGATCTCCAGAAACAAGTTAGCTTGTGTGGAATTAAGGAATTATGCCACCTTCACTATTCACAAAATTGACAACAAGTTAACAAATTAGTTAAAATTTAAAGAAATTTACAAATAGAGGGTGACTGTGGAAGATATATTGAAATTTGAATCTAAAATACAATATTTAATATGAAGAACGTTAAACGCAGAAGGCCAAAGTAAAAAAACTGAAGGTTTTTTTTTATATATTTTATATACATTATAATTATAAAAAAGTCTACCTACTGTCCACAACGTATCCAACAAGTTCCTGGTCATCCTTACTCCCAAAATTAGATATTTATGGATATTTACAACTTGCTAAATCATAATCTTAGTATTATTAATATTTTCAAATTTAAATTTATCTATTCATTTTTATTCAAGTTGTTTAACCGTTTCCACATGACAGTGGTGACAAGCGACACTCGAAGACGTTGACTTGTCAAATGTCAAGAGAAGGAGGTGCGTTCACCTCACTGTGGAACATGTTTCTCCGAGTGTGATTCGAGTGATTGGAGGTGGTTAACGGAGATCAAAATTTGTTAGTATTGAATTTAAAGATTTGATTTATTGTTAGTTAAATTTAAATAAA
Organism: Psylliodes chrysocephalus; assembly: GCA_927349885.1. Classification (NCBI taxonomy): domain Eukaryota; kingdom Metazoa; phylum Arthropoda; class Insecta; order Coleoptera; family Chrysomelidae; genus Psylliodes; species Psylliodes chrysocephalus. The sequence goes on along the minus strand of OV651819.1, from coordinate 30,799,807 downwards.
TGTTTAATATAAATGATATTATTATTTTGATGTCAAGATAAAACAAAAATGTCATTCGCGTGATTCTGATGTGCCAGCCCGGGCTCTGCAGAACATTCTTTCAGAGAACCCAAAATGGCACAACTGAACCCGCGGTCCCTAAAGGTGAATTTGATGTTTAGTCCTAAAAATTACTAAATCACTCATCAAGCGTACTCATGGTTGAAAGAGACAAAATAATAGAGAACAAAAAAGTTTTAAATAAAGGAGTACCATGGTCCCAAAGGTAGGCTCTGATGGGTGAAATCGAGTTTAGGAGGGGATGGCTCTCGAAGGCTTGTATTGGGTGACTCGGACCTACATCATCATAGAGGGTTAATTGAGTTGTCTATGGAGTGGTACGAAATTTCTGTTAAGGTTCACTTGAGTGTTGAGACAGAGGATATTGTTGTCTCTTTTAAGAGTAATTTTAACATCTCCATGAAAATCTAATAAATTGAAATTTTTTGTGTTTAAGTTAACTAATAATTTGGAGTTTTTTGTTGGGCTAAAATTAAGTTGATTGAACCTTAAGTTATGTCCGAATGCAGATGTGTCCGGCTTCTTGATGTGCTCGCCTATCCGGACTCCCAGAGATCTACAAGTTCTGCCGATATAACTGGCATCGCAATCGCTGCATTGCAACCTGTATACTCCACTCTTATCCAACAAATTCGTTTTGTCTTTTGTATTGACTAGATGGGAGTCTAGTTTATTAATTGATTTAAAAGATACTTTGATGTTATCTACGTTGTTCGCAAAAATTTTTGAAATGCTCTTAGCTAAGTTATTTTCCCAGAAGGGGATTGATACTTTGTTTGTTTCTTGTAGTTGTTAATTTGTTCAAACAATCGTATATATACAATTTTAAATTTTGACTTAAAAGTCTTATTCAGATTTTATAATATATTTCTTAAATTGTAAGTTTACATCCACAATTATTGTAGATAAGCACTGATGATGGCAAATAAGCCGAAAGCGCTTTGCATTTATTAATTAAAAAGTTTTGCACGAAATACAAGTCTTTCCTTTTGAATTGAGTAATGGTTGAAACGTTGTCCATGAGCTTGGTCGTTTTTGTTCTAAGTCCGCGAACGTTTTGGTAATAAAAAGAAATGTAAGAAATATATGCATCAGGAGGAGCAATAACGTTTCTCTTTTTAGTAACTGTAGGGGTCAGTATTTGCTATTGGGAAGGTATAATATTGTTTTTAAACTTTGTTAGCGCTTTTGTATAATAATGACAATCTTTATCCCATGCTGCATGATCAACTGGTATATTTAAGTTATGATTAGTTTTAAGGTTAAAGCAATTGCAACATTGGATATTTTTAGAACGACAGTCCTTTGATGAATGGTTTAGACAGCACTTTGGACAGGTAGGCTCATTTTTATTGCATTGAGTTGCTAAGTGATGTAGTCCCCAACAATTAAAACATCTACGAGGTTCAATAGCACAGTATACCATACAGTCAAAATCAAATCCAACAGCCAGTTTGCCTAATTTCATAGCCCTTTGATACGTATTAGAATCAACCTGCAAGACAGCTTGAAATAATTTAGCATTATTCTTATGAGGTTTAACATTTCACAAGTAGAATTATCAGTAGTAATACCACAAGTGATTGAATTGGCGCGATAATTCTGTCGATTTATTTTATAACGAAACTGAGTTGCTTCTTCAAGCAACTCAGTTGAGTTGTGGAATAAAAGACAGAATTATAAGATAAATTCAATTACGAGTGGAATTTTATTAGACTCTTAAAAGTGAAAGGTAATACGTATTCTCGTTCATCGCAAAAACTAGTAAATTGCTTCCAAACGTACTCCTTTGATTTCTTTGTATTTTTCGGTACATTTTCATCAATTTTTCCATTGATTAATTCGATGGAATTTATCCCAAAATCTGCTCATTTTTAAATGCGTGCACGGCGGAATTATATATATTTGACGTTTAACTGTCACATAAACAATCTGAAAACAGCGAACTTGACAGGCCAATCAGGATCAAGAGTCAAGTTTGGTGTTATCGATAATCCGAACTTGACTAGAACTCATGATTGGTTCATTTGATAAGTGCGTGAAATAGTCACTGAAACATGATTTATTTTGAGTCTTTAAGTAGTCCAATAAGGTCGTATCGTCAAATTATTCTGCCATGTTCGTCACTTTAAGTCTTGGATGAAGAGAAGATATTGTTTTGTCATTATATTTATCACCGAGATTATTATTAATGATTTCTCGAAATTTGGAAGAGTCTTCTTCTTTATTACAACTTATTACTAATGCACCATCACGTGTTGCTGTTACGTTCGAGATCTCAATATTAGAATTCATCGGATTGACATTACGTAAAATTTCGGATTTAGTTGTGGAAACTGATTGAGTAATATTATTTTTTGGCTGCAGAATAAACTTGAATTGAGAAGCAACATTGGCGTAAGAAGGTTCAGCTATATTTGAAGAATTTGTAGAAATTGCGTATTTAACCTTTTCTTGAATAGCTTCAAAACAGGATTCTAATTTTTGAGTTATCTCATCTCGGAATTGGTCAAAGATAGCTTTGGTCACTTGTTCGGTAATAAGTTTAGAAAAGTTCGAATCGATATTAGAGATTTTCCTTTTCAGGTTTTGATTCTCTTTTTTGTCGACAATTTCAATTTTTGTTTTGCAGGAATTACAAATAAAATAAATATTCTTCAACTTATTAATTACTTTAAAATCATTATTATCCATAAGATAGGACTCAGGATGAAACCAGAAACCACAAGGTCCCTCACAGCCAATAAGATTTTCATCTCACTTTTTCAATTTGCATTTAGCACAGAAATCAGGCATTTTGTATAATTTTGTTCAGTTGGTTCACACCCAAGAAATAATAACGTTGTATGAAGAAAATATAGTAGGATAATGCAACAGTAAAAAGTGTTGGATGCAATCTCGGGCGGCATCTAGTGACGATTTAATGAAGTAGTCAATTTTTAATGCTATGCAGATACGCCATCTACGTCTTCTTTTCGTTCAGGTACATGGCCTCTATCACCTACCTATTATAGTTAAAAACATCTTTATTTATTTAAAAATAACAATTTATGATAAAAGACATGAAAAATTAAACATAATAATGAAAATTTATTCCAGTTGACAAAACCGTACGAATAAAATTTTTGGATTAAGGTGATAAAAAGTGGTTAAGGACTTTGGTCAATATTTTGGTTATGTGCGGTTATGTCAAAATATATAAACAATAACAAAGAATACCTAATAACAACTTATAACAATGTACAATGTTTTAAATAAATTGAAAAGTTCCAAGTAGAAAACAAAAAAGGAATAAGATTCTGAAAATGTTGCATGTAATCTAAGTACCTCTAATTGGACTAAGTGTTGGAAAAGTTTATAACCATAAAAATAGCTGAATATTTTTATAGTTTTCAAAATTTGAACAAGCTTTGCTACAAACTTTCATCAAAGCTATCAACAGTTTGCAAGATATTGAGTTAAGGAACAAGAAAATCACACTAATCAGGGAAAAATCAATCAACACTGGAAAACAAATTAAAAAAAATAGTCACAGGGATATATTAGTGACTTTCAAATGTATCTTGGCTGTTGATCATGAATATAAGAAAAAAATGTTCTCTCGGCTGGCTCTGAGTGTTGAAATAAATCACCTTGAAAGGAAGTTTTCAATAGCTCCACTCTTTAGGAATAGCTCAAGACGAAATCAATAGACCTACAAGTGGTCTATCTGTGGCAGACATATCCAGTTAGTCTTTATATTTCATTATGCAATGTTACAAGGTTCAGCAACTTGCCAAAATTGTTAAAATTTATTTCCAAAATCAGTGCTCTTATTTAGTACAGAATTCTATGAACGACACAATAATTATAAAGTCCTAACTTTGAACATAAAAGAAAATCTTATAAAAAAACATTTTTTTTATATAATTTATCACTGTTTGGAAAAGTATATTTGTTTGTAAAATATTTGTATTTACAGTTATATTTAATCCAGGTTAAGTGTCAGTGCGCGAGTATAATGTTAAGTATGAACAAAATCCGCCCATTCTGTTTATATGTTTGGTTACCGACCCTAGTAGATAGGCTATTTGTTATAACTTTTAATTTAGATTTTGGATTAACGTTTTTGTATATGACTTGGCTGTTTAGTAATAAATTAAGTCAAAACTGTAACACGTGGTTTTATTCTGGAAAGTATTTTTAAATTGAATCACGCACGCCGTTCGAGTGAAAATGTTTTAAGTAGTTTAAAACAACAATCACTCTTTTTCATTGTTTATAGAATACAGCCTTTCAGTTAGCTCAGACAAAACTGATTAAATAAATAAATTAATGTCTTATTATTTTTTGAATTTTTTTTTATTTTGACTGGTTGACTATCTTAAAAATTAAAGCCAATCAAGCAAAACGTGAGTCACATTTCGCTTTTTTAGAAGAACAATAATGCAAGTGAAAATTAATGATTCCACAGAAATAGCAAATTAAAGAAAATGTAATATGAAACTTACAACTAAGACGTTAAAGAAAAGTTTGGAAATAATCGATGGGGACTTCGAGATAGCAAATTTATTTTAGTTTTAGACAGAACTACTTTATTTTATTCGTTTTGAAACAATTGAAGATTTATAGGCCGGAAAAGCGATTTTAAACTGAATATTTAGTCCAATAGGCTCTCGACTGAAATCCTTTCCATTTTTAGAATATTATCTTTCAAATTCAACAATTTTATGTTTTGTTCCAACACGGATTTTAATAATAGATTTATAAATTGTTTTTGTTTATTTGAATGTTAAAAGTTCTTAAAACTAACTTTAACATATATTTCCCATGCTGGCGCTTAATGTTAAAATAATGAGACGATTAAACGAAAAAGGCTTACGAGAGCCAGTTGCCCTCTTTTGGTACACATTTGTACAAGGCAACTTTACAAATGTTTCCTCCTTTTTTCTCTTGTAGAAGATGGACACGCAGTGGAGCGCACAATGATGGTATTTTAAAAAGCCACGTCACATATTTGATTAGATAATTAACTTGATATAAGTGCCTTTAAGACTTAAGTCGTTAAGCATTCAAGTTTGGATTTCCCAACCCAGATTCAATTACATATAAAAACATTCTTTCTTATTTTGGAAAAAATATGAAAAATATAATTAATGCAATCTTTCTGCTAAATTTTGTAGTATTTTGATAACAGTTTAGAAAAAAATAGTAGTAGTCAGTAACCACGAAACCCAAAGTTGAGCACTTAACGTCCTGGAGCAATGAAAGTTTATGTCAATGTTAATTATCTAATCAAATATATAACATTCGCATTTTCTATAATTTATTTTTTAAGACGCCTTCGTTGAGAGCTTTATCATTGTAGGACATGCAGCAGACATGCAGCAAAGTATTTCCATGTACAAAAAAAAAACAATGAAAAATTTTTAATTTTGCCTTTCGAAAATAATACTCCTAAATGTGCCTACCATAAATTGGTACTCGATTCGTTTTCAAATGGTGTCAAAAGTTGAAAACTGAAAATTAGTGGCTTACATGTTTTTATTACTTAGTATAATTTCACTAAACGTGTTTGGTATTATGTTATAAGTTTACCTAACAGCAAAAAAATCTGTTAGTTAAATTTTGTCAGTGCCGATTTTAGTAAAATTATATTGAATAAAATTATAACTACCTATATATTTACCCATTATTACTTTTTTAATTTTCAACTTAACATCCTGTATTTCAGAACATTTTATCCAAACATTTTTTATTTTCGTCTATTCGTCTCATTTTGAACAATAATATTCAGTTGTTCATGTCCTATTCTTAATTTGATGATACCATTAAATAAAAGTGAATATAAATTAACAGCGTACAACTCAAGTTTAATTAACCATCAGCGATATATCCAAAATCCAACCACAATATAGAAAAAAATGTTCCCTATTATAGTAAAATTCCACCCAATCTCAACTAATTCAATCTTTTTCAAACAAAAACTGGTTTATTTTATTATATCGATTATTTTCGCATTTTATGTGACCTTCAAATACCCTGTATTCTGTGATTTTGTAATAATTTGAAATAGTAAATTGTAACTATAAAAATACATTACCGAAGACAAGTAGAAATGAAAAAGAAGATTTTAAATTATAATTCATACTCAAGCACAGACATGACCTAAAGACCTGACTTGGACATAAGTACAGTATCGCCATCTACATTCTATGTCCATCGTCCTCCAATGATAAGTCCATAAGGTTACCCTACTATATTTCTTCATACAACGATAATAATGACCAACAAAAATTGTGGTTAGAATAATGTAGACCAGATAGTACCTCTATATCATCCAAAGAGGAGGTTTTTAGACATACCTTCAATTACGTTAAGTCAAGGGACCATACAGAACACTTCAAAACAGTCACTGTAAATTAATTTTGTTTAGTTAATAAAGTACTAATTTTACACAAAGCAAGAAATATAAGTAGGTAGTTAATCAACTGCACTTTATTTTATAATATTTGACTTGTATAACCAAAGACATTATTTATTATTAATTATTTATTATTAAGTAGAAAGTGTTGCATATTTTTAACCCTTTAGAACACCATGGCTATACTAACTACATTTATAAAAAGTAGTATGAATTTTGCAAGATACAGGTTTAGAATTAAGTACAAAAAATTACAATGTTTAAGTTTAAAAATTCCCTGTATCTTTATTACCCCAATTTAAAGCCTAAAAATCTCAATTTGTCGTACCACTTCCACTAGAATAATAGACTAGGCAAAATTGTTAATGAAATTTTGATGAAGTTGGTAGAATTAAGGAAAACGTGTAATTTTGTTCGGATGAGTGTTTGTTTCATTAGAGTAGGAGTCGGTGGTTTGCCGTTTTAACTTTTATTTTATTACAAATTCTCTTTTGTTTGAACGCGGAGAAAAGTTTGTCGCACACGGATTCGGGACGTTTATGAACGTTATTTGAGTTTTAAGTTTGTTTTGTTATCAAAGTGAAGAATGTTATATTCTGCTTTGGCCGCATTAGTTTTGCAATAATTACAACAAAGAGTGCATTAAAACTTTAATTTTTTTTATTGAATACAGTTTTTGGACTATTAACCTAGTCAGTTGTCTCTTATACAAAAAATAGTCTCCAATTTTAGAGCTTATTTATTTACTTTTATTAAAATAAAAAATATGGATATGTAGGTAAAAATTAAATCTCTATTCCGGATTTACTTTTCCAATATTTGATATAGTTTTTTTTTAAATATTGAGAAAATCATTATAAATGAAGAACAAATTTGGCTATTAAAAAAAAATAAATCAAATATTGGAAAAGTTAATATTTATTATTCCATTAAAAATAAACTTTAGAAATAGGGAACTGTCAAAAGTTTGTAAACTACTATTCAAAAATATTAAAGCTTTTATTATATTAGATAGAGTGTGTTAACTAATAATTAAATAATCAGAGGTATAAAAATAAAATAATTAGAAATTATAATTATTTATGACTCTATTATCTGCGTTTATCTCATAAAAACATTTCATATTCGTTTTTGGGAATTTCGTTAACTGTTAACATACAAAAAATTCCTTCCATGTGTGAATCACTTACAAGAGTCAAAAACGCCAAATCATTTAAAATCTGTTTTAACTATGCAATAGAGAGCAAAATTTTGTAATATGACAGCCTAATATTTGGGGGCGATGGCAAACGGATTTCTATCAAGTAAATAAACAACAGACGGATTACAGGTTGAATATTGTCAGTCTACCCACAAAGACAGTTAAAAATTAATTTCACCAAGTATTGCTTTATCGATTTACCTTAATTATTTTATATTTTAAAACGTACATATTTTGTAATACTAGCGCAAGTTGCGGATAATTCGAGTACTTTGGGGCGATATTTCGTGATTTTGGTGTATCAAATAAATGAATATATTTTTACGCAGCACCCTGCAGCGTGCTGCGGTCGTTAAAAGTAAAGGTACTAATAAAAGAAGAATATGGAAATATTCGAGAAATATCATTCCACGTCAAGAAAAATCTGGACATTTTGAGAAGGTTCAAGAAGGTGAAAGTCGGTGATCCTGATGTCAGAGTTCAATTTTATGATAGACGTTATACGTTAATGTTATCAGTTGATAGTTTTTGTAAAAGTTGTATTGAAATATATATTGAGATACCAAAAACCTGCGTAACATTGGTGTAGTTTTTTTGACATAAACAAACTTGCTTTATCGATCTTAAAATTAAAAAGAACTATACATTTTTATTTTTTTTTTCTAGCTAAATGAACTTTGTATCTTTCTTAGTTAACGAGCTATTTACAAATTTTTAACTGAATTTCTAGAGCAATTCGTCCGTCCTGGACTTAACATATCAACAAAACTAAGAGTAGGTCAGGAGTTATTATACAAAAACGCATATAAAAATCAGTGGTGTACCTAGGGCTGTGCTTGAGCCGCTCCTGCAAAAAATACCTCTTTTATTTATAAACACCTAAACAGTGCGGGTACGTTTAATCATCAACAACTTCTTTGATCTCTTCATGTAAGTAAATGTCTACAAAAATTCTGTATATTATATATTTTTTGTTAAAGAAAACCACCATGGAAAAGACAGAAATACAGATAACAAAACAAACAAACCAAATAAAATGCAAAAATCAACAAAGAAAAATATTAATTATTTTGTTAATAAATGGTATATTTTCAAAATTTAATGCTTCTCCCGTATTTTAGAAATTTAATTTTTGCCTTTGTAACTCCAAAATAGAATCGTTAAAACTTGAATTCATTTAAAAAGTAAGCTCCGCATAAACCTCATTAAGTAAAATATTTATTTGTTAATGCAAAATGTCTTCCTTGGATCAAAGTAAACCAAGTTTACTTCTATAATTGGATGACGTACAAGCGCCTTTTAGAAAAAATATAGTACAAATAAATGTATATGGGTTTTTTATTACAAGGCAATCTTTGGCTTTGACCGAGGATACGAGTAATTGCCAATATAAAGACTTTGTGAAGGTATTTTCCAAGTTAAATATGAGAAAGCCGACCTACTTCCGTATACCACTCTGATATTTGTTTATTGAGAAATACATGATATTCTTATTTCAGTCATAGTGGACGAGTCTTAGATTCACTATAAAAATAGATGTTAATAAGAATGGGCCAAACTTCAGATGTAGTTAGTTTGGACAAAAATAAGTTCACTTAGGCCAATTTACTATAGTAGAATTTTGCTTGTTTAAGAAGTTACAGAGTGGAGAAAATAATTTTTTATTTCAATATTTTTACGATACTTCAAATATTTTTTGAGTAAATATAAAATGCAAAGCCATCCGCACTGCTACAGCAAAGAGCGTGAGCACCGTCTTTTATGACGACATCGTCACTACTTTTGGATGCCCGAACTAGGTAATAATCGATAATGGCACACAGTACACCAGTAAGCTTTTTGAATTCGTCCTAAAAGAATTGGGAATCCGCCATCGATGTACACCGGCTTACACACCGCAAGCTAACCCCGTAGAGCGAGCAAACCGAACCATAAAAACTATGATAGCACAATTTTGCGAGGACAATCATCAAGATTGGGATCTCTATTTATCCGATTTGAAATTTTCAATCAACACATCCCGTCACGAATCAATTGGTTTTTCTCCTGTATTCTTAAATTTTGGAAGGGAGTTAGTCGTCCCCAAATCCCTACGACAAGAAGTTGACACCCGTAACCAATCCGCCTAAACCGAACCGCTTGATGCGGAAAGTTCCGAAAATTTTGTTAAGAGACTAGGAAAATTCAAAGAGTGTTTTGACCTAGCCCGTCTCAACCTGTCCCGAGCTTTTACCTCGCAGGCTCATTACTACAATCTGCGTCGACGAGACTGGAGGTGCACTATTGGTGATCTAGTAATGAAGCGAGAACATACGTTGTCATCAGCTGTGGATCATGTGGCCGCCAAATTAGCTCCGAAATACTCCGGTTCGTACACCGTTGTCAAAGTCGTGTCTCCCGTCGTCTACAACCTCAAAGATGCCTCAGGAAAAAGACTCAATCAGGTGCACATAAAAGACCTGGAACCGGCCATCGAGTCAGCTTAGACACCAACCTCTCCCAGCGTCACCGCCTCTGTGCCGTCTGGAAGGTACCGATCGATTGGAGTACAGGTAGACCTACATCCACGACGCCGTACTGTCGGCCTTCAATGTTTTCGACAATGGTAGTTCCGAATCCGACGATATGATATGGTATGGAAATAGTATGGTTTTGACTCCCGAACAGAAGAAAGAAGATTATATTTTGAGTTTGTAAATTTTATTAATTTTGTAATAATTAGGTAGGCAGATAAAGGAAAAATAAAGGCAAACGATGTTCACCTTTATTTTTCTTCCCGAAGTGAGGGGGGGGATGTAATGAAGTCAATTTTCATTATTATTTTTTTTAACTAATTCTGGGTAATAATTTCGAGTTTTACTTAATTTTAACTTCGTGGATATGCCCTGTATATTATTAGTTTCATCGCTGTTCAAACCATCGTCGAGGTACTCTGCCTGCGCGAGTTTTAATGGTGGGATTTTCTGTTAGTGGAAGGGCACGCGACGACTGAACGAGCTCCGAGATTAAATTAAAATTTTAGTTCCTAATATACCGATTTATTGAACAGTTGACTTGCTTTTACACCGTGAAATCGAATAGTCGAATAACACTGGTCTACAGTGGTTTTGTTGCCCTAGATATGACAATGATTTTGGGTCTATTTATGCACACAATTCATGAAACTATCAATGATTTTGTAAGATTTGCTCTAATTTTTTTTAAATCTTTATTTTCATTTTATATTACAAAAATAGAAAAACAAAATACAAATTAACAGATATATTTATAATGTTAGTTCTGTTGTGAGAAATTAGGATACATCGAAGTAAATAAAGAGGAAAATATCGGAAATATGTTTTATATTTCCATAAAACGCCTTTTATGAGCTTTTCTCTTATAATTTTTCAGTGGACAATCTCTTTTCAAAGACCAGCAGTAATCTGCCATCATATGACAATTCCATCGACCCTGATACCTTTCCACCATCACTTTTAGATCTTGGTGAAACCGCTCTCCCTGTTCCTCACTATAATTCCCTAAATTATCTGGAAATTTATCCAGATGATTGCGAAGATAGTGTAACTTAACACTCATATTTGCTCCTAAAGTCTGAAAGTTTGTCAGCGTATCTTGCACAATTTCTTCATAATTTGTTGCTTTATGGTTACCTAAGATATTTTCGACTACCAACACGTAACTTTTCCAAGCTTTACTTTCCGGAACAGTCATAACTTTGATAAAATCTGAGTCTTTTATTAATTGCCGTATTTGAGGACCATCAAATATTCCACCTTTCAATTTTTCCATACTAAGCTTCGGAAATTTTCTGCAAATATAATTAAAACAATCTCCATCCTTGTTTAGAGCTTTTACAAACTGCTTTATCATACCTAACTTAATATGCAATGGTGGAAGTATGATTTTGTCTCTGCTCACCAGTGGCTCCCTTATTACATTGGCTTTACCGACAGTTAAAGAATTTCTTACAGGCCAAACATCTTGTTCCCAGTGAAGTTGCTTCGCTCTACTGTCCCACATACAATTAAAGCAAGGGTATTTTGTGTATCCACTTTGTTGGCCTAGTAAAAAATTAACCATTTTTAAATCCACACAGATCGGCCATTCATGCTCCGAATATTTAATTTTCTCTAAAACTAATTTTACATTTTCATATTCTTCTTTAAGTTTCGTTGAATGGGCAATTGGAATTGATGCAAACTTATTTCCATTGTGCAATAAGACACATTTTAAACTTCTTTTGCAACTGTCAATGAAAAGGCGCCATTCAGTCGATTTGTATTCCTTTAAACCCATGTCTAAAAGCAGATTCGCGATATCATTACAATACACCAATCCCTGATCGTCACTAAAAAACTGTAATAACTCTTTTTCTCGCGTTCTGTATGTTGTAATTGTTACGGTTGGTGCTAAAAGATTTTTTTCTTTTAATCTTGAAGCTAACAGTTCTGATCCTTGTTTTGATAAATTGAGATCACGTATTAAATCATTAAGTTCATTTTGAGAAAATAACTTTGGCGTAGATGTTTCACCCTCCCATTCACTTCCACTGCTAGACGGTCCCGATTTCTGTGAATTTGGCAACATCATTGTTTCTGAGGGCATGCGAATTACTTTTGAAACGTAAATAGGCCGAGGGAGATTTTCACTGTGTGGAACCGGACATTTCGTAGACTGTAAGTCTGGGTATTTCCACTTTTGATTTCGATTGAAACCTTTAACATCTACTACACAAAAGTAACAATCATCAAAATGATTCGTAGGCTCCATCCAGATAATAGGAATACCAAAGTCTAATCCAGAACGTTCTCCTCTTTTCCACAACCGTAAAGACTCAACACAGCATTTACAAACTTTATTAGGAACCCATGGTTTACCTAATTTGTCCATTCCAAAACCGAAATATTCAATATAACTCTCCTTGACAAAGTCTGTGATATTTCGTTTTTGTTTTTTTGATATATAAACACCGCAAATATAACAAAATAAATCACTACAATATTTACACTTTCTCCGTGACGAACTCATATTTTAGAAGACAAGACGAATATATCAGAATGGACATACAGTAATTGAAACAAAATATTAATCCATGACAACTTAACCAGATTCACGTGTAAGTACTTCAATATTGTCATATAACTGAGATTTCAGTTGTTCTGTGCGTCTGAGAGGTGGGATCACGTAATTTTATTTCTAAGAAGCCGATAATTGTTTAACACATAAGACATGCAAAAATCATAAAAATACGAGCACATTGAGAACTTTCATGAATATATTCGAAATCTGGACACTTGAAAATATAAAAATTCGCGATGATATCCAGGGCAACAAAAAAAATTTTTTTTTTTGTAGAGCTATGTAATTAATACGATACGATTCCGATGCACTCTAAACCGAAATTCATTTCTAGCCGCGATTTTGCCGATAGGTAAATTGTTGTCATTGTTTTGATAATTTTTTTCTCGCCCGAGACTTTAAGCCGTGCTATTTGAAACCGATTTAATTTGATTTATTTTTAATTAACAATAGCCGTGTTGAGGTAAGAATTGAAATTTGTTTTGATTAAGAAATACTTTAATTTATTTTTGTTAGAATACACCGTTCTTTATAAATTTCATTTTAGTTTATTTAAAGTTTTAACCGTTAAATAGTTTATTTTTTTCATTCGATCGTGAATATGGTCTTATAGTTAATTTTTCCTACTACTGGAAATTTCCGTAAATAAATAATAAATTTCATTTTAGTTTATTTAAAGTTTTAACCGTTAAATAATTTATTTTTCATTCGATCGTAAATATAGTCGTATAGTTAATTTTTCCTACTACTGGAAATTTCCGTGAACAAATAATATAGTTTATTAAAAAAGTTATCCAATAAATAATTGGTAGGAACTGTTTGGAAATTGTCTAATGTTTTGATTGGTTATATGGGTAGAATTGCGACGAGACATTTTCGTTTTTTATCCTCCGAACCGCAAATTTATGAAGAATTTAAATAGCATCATTCCCTCTCTGAAGCGGCTCGTGATTACGATCACTTCATCCAGAGATAAGGTGTTATCCCGGTTATTAGTTTATTTTACATCTAAAACATTTATTTGGGTAAGTTTTCGTTATTTCAACAGAACTAAAATAGTATCATTCCCCTGTCTGAAGCGGCTCGTGATTACGATCACTTCATTCAGAGATAATGTGCTATCCTGGTTATTAGTTTATTTAACGTCTGAAACCCTTATTTGCGTAAGTCTCCGTTATTGTAAGTGAACTCAAATAGTATCATTCCCTTGTCTGAAGCGGCTCGTGATTACGATCACTTCATTCAGAGGTAACGTGCTATCCCGGTTATTAATTTATTTTACGTAAGACTCCGTTATTTTAATTAAACTTAAATAGTATCATCCCCAGTCTGAAGTGGCTCGTGATTGCGATCGCTTCATTTAGAGATAATGTACTATCCCGGTTGTTAGTTGGTTTTACTTTCCAACCACCAGTTTGAGTAAACCTCTTATAGAGTCTCGGTTTCAGCCGTGGAATTAGTATTGTCCCGAACCTGTCTCCTCGCATTCTCTGCAACCGCATATGATATTTTACTTTGCCGAAGCATTTAATTACATTTGATTGTAAATACCGGTTGGACAATTTAACAGTTAATTTTTGCTACGACCGAATTAATATTTCCGAGCGAAATAGCAAGTTACATTTTTAGCTCAACAACCGAATAGACAGTTCAGTAATAAACTTTTGCTGCGACCGTGATAACTACAATTATTGATTTCATTTTTTTTTTCTTTACGTCTGATTGAGACTACTCGGAAGTCATTTCCGGCTGTTTTGTTTGTTTATTTTTGTTCAGGGTTTGTACATATTACCGTGAGGGTGGGTATTGAAATATATTAATTTATTTCTTTTTTTGTAAATAGTTTAAAACAATATATGTATTAATGTTAACTGGCCGTATTACTGGTTGTTAATTCCTTACTTTATTTCCCCATTGTTTTTTAGCTAGTGATAAATTCTGTACCAGCCCAAGCAACGATTAAAGCCCGTTACTTGTGGCCTTCTATTACCTGTGTCTAAGTGACCTTTGACCCCTGGAATTTTTCATCTCCATCTGTAGCTACCCGAGTACTTTCGACGCCGCTTCGAAAGTTTGTGAAGTAAACCATCACCAAAAATCTGGCGCTCGAGAACCGCCCGTAACCAGCGTCATTCGTAAGGAATCGTTTTCTCTGTGGCGAGAAAATCCCTTACAATATCTATAAAAAAAATTTAATCAGGGTCATCTTCTTATCGGATTTGACAGTTGCACTATATACAAAGCTATTCATATTTCTTGTTGTTTTTAATGTAATCATTATTATTATTCTAATATCACATGCAAAAGTGAAATCTCTTGTCCTATTTGCTCCAACGCCCATAGTCTTGAAAACTGCCGTAAAGGTACTTCACAACAATGTATCGACTGCTTAGAAATAAAACGAACTCAAAAACTCAACATTGGTGTAATATTTGATAGTAAACTTTCTTTTAGTTCACATGTTAGTAGAATTTCCAAAGAAGCATTTAAAATGTTGGGATTTGTCATCAGAAATACCAAGACCTGTAAAAATATTGATACGCTGTTACTATTATATTATTCTTATGTGCGCTCTAAACTAGAATATGTCTGTCATATGGTGTCCCTCACATGATATTTACATAAATCTTCTTAGCAGATTTTGTGTAAAATCACTGGAAGATAGGCGTGACATTGCAGGATTAATTTTTATTCACAAAGTATGATTAACTTTCTTGTACCTAGAACTACGTCTAGAGTAAATTCCTCTTTATATTTACCAACTGCGAGGACTAACATACAAAATCACTCACCTTTGCAACTGCTATAATAAAATTAGTCACTTGATATTTTTTCCTGCAGCATTGCTTCAATAAAACGTACAACGACTACTTAATATATATTGTGTACTTATTTGTAAATATGTTTTATTATTTTTTTTTTGTTCATATTTGTATTTTTATAATCTGTAAGTTTTCCTACCCTGTAATTGGATTTATCTGTTGGGTAGTGTGCGTGCCAATCTAGTATTTACTTCAGTCTTTCTTTTAAGAATGGACATTTTTAAAAATAATTAATTATTTTGAAAAAGCGTTCAATTTACTTTAAAAATGGTTTACTTCTTGCATATCGCCAAAATGCATTATTCAAAGAAAAACTTAATTTAAAGTTAGCATTGTAAATGTATGAATTACTCCAAAATTTCTTAATTTGATAATACCTTAATTACAACAAATTAATTTAGAACTTTATTAAATATTTAGTAAATACTGAAACAACGCAAACATATGACAACATAAATAAAAAATATTTAAAAATACCAAATTGAATAACTTAAACAATTTCAAACTAAGAACAATAGCAAAAGCGAAAAATTAATTTTAAATTATTTGTTTAAAATGTTCGCCATTTACTTCAATGTATTTTTTACATCTTTTAAAGAAATTTCTTCTATCTGCGAAGAATGAATGGTCTTGTCGAATAACATTAGCCGCTATTTCTATTTTTTATCACAATTCATTTCTGGTATTAACAGTAGGGCCAGAATAAACTAGAGTCTTAATATAACCCCAGAAATAAAAATCTAGATAGTTAAAATCTGGACTACGTGCAGGCCATGGATGTTGACTTCCTCGTCCAGTCCATCGATGGGGGAACACGTAATTTAAATGATTTCGTACTGCTATGGAATAGTGGACAGGGGCGCCATCTTGTAAATAAAACATAGCAACTCTAATATTTAAAGGAACATCATTTAGCAGGTCATTTTTGCTGGAAGTTCAAATGGTCCTATAAGGTTATCTTCGACTAGACCAAAAATTCTTAATTTAGATTCATGCTTAAAGTGTCGCACTCTCGAATTGTTTGGATTTTCTACAGCCCGTGTGTGAGCATTTTTGTAGTTGAAAATTCCTCTTCTCGTAAATGTTGTCTCATCAGTAAATAGAATTTTATTTACAGTCAATTTGAAATGCTTATAGATCTCTTAATGTCTTAAGAATGCAAAATTAAATTTTTTATGATAACCTGAAGGATGAATTCTCACTTAACCAACATTATTCATACTCTCAATACTTAACCACTTCTTGATAAATATGAATTTTTCGCCGTTACTACATTTTAAGTAAGAACATATTTTTTAATATTAGCAAAGCTGTAGAATAAAATATTATTTCCTTAAGATGTATACACTTGAATGATCTTATAGTCCAGGATCCGTATGTAAGGTCGACCTTCACCCATCTGTTTACCGGATGAAAGTTTTTTTTATTAAATAAAATATGTTTTTAAATATACCGCAAATGGGTTGCCTAAGAAATTACGGTCACGGCCATTTTTTACTTTCCTCTCTGTATACAGATGAGGAAAGTATAGGAATCATGATAAAAGTTGTTTATGATGTCATTCTCTATTATTTTGTTTCTATACATGATTTTCCTAAAATGGACCCAATTTGAGATATTTGATGAAAAGTGCAAATTTCTAATTTTGAAGATTACTCAAAAACGGATGAAGAGAAAAACACCAAATTTTAAACTTAAGCTTAAATCTATCCTGTGATGAGCTGATTAATGTTTGGGCACAGTCAAAGCATTTTGGGAATACTTTACAGGGTGTCGTTTTTTTTAATTTAAGAAAATAAATAGTGTGGACCGAATTTTCTTAGGCAACCCATTTGCGGTATATTTAAAAACATATTTTATTTAATAAAAAAAAACTTTCATCCGGTAAACAGATGGGTGAAGGTCGACCTTATTTCGGATCTTAGACTATTAATAGAATATCTAACGTTCATTTTTAATACTTGCATCTCTTGTACTCAGTTCCTTTAATCGTTGAAGAGATCCGTTGTTACTCCGTTGTCAAAAGGGAATAATCCCACTGTCCACTCTGATTTTATGTCAAATAGCATACTCGTATGACAAACTGTATCAAAAGTATTGTTACGCTGCACCCTGCAGTAACTTGCGGCTGTTATAGGTAAACCTAAGAATAAATAAAAGAGTGCAATGTCACACATCACCCTACAGTGTGTTGCGGTTGTTATAAGTAAAAGCACTATTAAAAGAAGAACCAAGAACGGTCTAGAAATGTAATTCTAGGTCAAGAAGCACCTGGAAGTTTGGAGGTGATGATCTTGACGTCACAGGGCAGTTTTATGATAGATGTTGTACAATAATGTGTAATAGTTGTATTTTAAAAGTTTGAGTTTGAAAATAATTTGAGTTCACCAAAAACCAGCGTAAAATTTAATGGCAGTGGTGGGATTTGAACTAAAAGTTATATAAGTATTCTGGTAAGTACAAGATCCACTGTATACGAAACAGACGTGGAAACTTCAAGTTCACCACCAGAATGGCTTAAGCAGGAGGAAGAAGAAGAATAAGAAAAGAAAAGATGTAGGAAGGAGAGAAAAGAGGAAAAGGAAATACGCAGGAAGGAGAAAGGAAAGGAGCAAAAAGGAGGAAGAAGAGAAAAAAGAAACACGTAGAAAAGCAGAAATGGAAATCATAAATGGTTTGCTACAAAGGAAACTTCCAATCAAGAAGTTGGTCAGCTAAACATTCGAGTAAATCTTTTAGAACAACAAGATATTTTAAAAACTAATTTAGAGCAGCACCAAGAGAATTTAGAAACTAATTTATAGATCAACAACAAGAGCAGTTAAAACAACAATAGAAGGATAGAGTAGAGTTGGAAAGACAAATTAAAACTAAAATGGTTGAGTTAGAAAGAAAAATTCGTAGCATAGTTTCGGTAAGCAACACTGGAGCTAAAAACACTACCTCATCCTTATCTGCAACCGAACCAAGCCACATTCAAAACCCAGTTTCACAAAATTATACTAGAAAGGGAAGCCATCCACGTTTAACGGTCAGACAACATCAGAAACGTATCGACTCCAATTTGAGGCTGCAGCTAGAGCCAATAACCGGAATAAAAAAGAGATGGTGCTTCATAGTGTCGCTACGAGTACAGGCAGCAACCGTATTATAGATACTTTCCTAAAAGAAATCCAGTTATTCATCTCTCGTCCAAGCTTTGGAGACAAAGTATGGCCAGCAGCATTTAGAACATGTATTCCAACTTGAATGTACAGAGAGTCTACAGGAATTCGAGGCCGATATAAAAAGATTGCTGCATCTGGCCTATCCAAAGGCGCCTAAAAATTTTCTAGAACTCATCGGCATACAAGTATTATGTAGAAATGCAGCATGCTCTTTGGACACAACACCACAAGACGCTAAGGGAGAAAAAATAATAAAATAGTATCTAAATCTTCTTACGTAAAATTAGGAGAAATTAGATTCCAGGAAAGTGAAAATTCCACTACTAATACTATTCCCTAACCTATTCTCTCACAAATCCTAGAAATCCTACAAAATATGCAACGAAATAGCCAAAATGAAAGCTTTAATAATTACCGCAGATATGCCTCCAGGAGAAGCCAGTCACACACCTAGCCGGATTTCTAGCTATAATAAGGAAGTGGTGAATCAAAGAGGCCGTCTCCATAGCAACGCAGATATTCTTTCCAGGCGACCCAGTTTAGAATGACAATGTGGATAATGTAGAAGGCTCGGAGAACAAGAGAAACCGGTTGATGAAGTAAGTCTTCAGGCGACCATCACCAAGTCAGAGGATGGCGAAGACGAAAACACCCTTGAAAGCTTTATAAAGGATCAAAAGAAAGACTATGACTTAAAGCAGTCTGGTTTTTGTGCTAGTTACAGCACTACTACTGCATTTCTAGACGTAACTGTAATGGTTCCACTTCAAAGGGGTTAAACCAATCAGTATCCTAAAACTTTAGGCCTGTGACTTCCTACAAAATGAAAAATATGAGAAACAAAATGAAATTTTTGAATCATATGGGCTAAATGAATGAATAAAAAATTTCCTTGAAAATGAATGCATATAATATTTTTCTAAAGACATTCCTGTGTCCATAAGGAGTTCAGGCCGGATCTTATTATAAGTTTCACAAAAAGTTGCCGAAACAAAAACAATTATATTTAAGCCAAGTGTCGATTCCATTTAAAAACTCGTAGTTTCTGTTTTTAATACCCAAAATAAAAGGACGATATAAAAGACACTAAAAGTGATTTATTATAAAAAAAATAAGATTTTCTTGACACATTTTCAAAATGAGCTCGTTCCGTTAAAGTCACGTATCTGGTTAGTGAAAATGAGTTTGCCTAAGCGTAATAACAATAAAAATATAACGAATATGTTATTTCGAAAGAGTCAAGATATGACAAAAGAAAACACCTTGAGACACGCAACTCCTTCAACGGAGACAATGTAGATTAACTTTAGCGTTTGTGCTACCTTTCTCGGCTAAATTACCCAGATATTCAGACTAACTTAATGATGGGGCGGTTGGTTTTCATGGAATTGCCTTTTGTGCGAATCCTGTCATAACTTAAATTCTACACTGTTTCTTATCTGCGCTTAACTTACTATCTTTTCCACCCTTTTTATTTTAATCAGGACAATAAGAACTCGAATACTTACCTGCTTTTACTTTTAATGTTTGCGAAGGCAAATATTTGGACAAAGAAAACAATACGGTTTAGTTCAAACGAACAAAGTATTATAAGTAATGGATTAAGTCAAGAAAATAATCTAAGGAATACATAAATAATTATTAGCAAATTTCTTCTAAATTAAAAACAGTATTAAAAGTAAAAACATTCGAATCTAATGCCATATTGACTTCATATCTTTATGTATTACTTAAAATTCCTGTTTTTTACAGCTTACCAATAAAATAAGTTGAACAAAACTCGGAACCTGGTATTAAGGCTACAGTGGAACACTCCAATATTCGCAACCACATACTTTGATGTAATTAAAGTATGTGTTCGCAACACTAACTAATTTTGATAGATGTCATTTAAATGTCATATTTAAGAATCCTTTTGTTCAACAGGTTAAGCAGTATTCCATATTTAATAGTTCTTCTGTTCAACAGATGGTGTAATAAATATATTTATTATTTATGTGATCCAGTTTGGATATCTAATCGACATGGCAACACTGATTAGTTAAAACGCAACGGTTATTATAATATCTTGCGCACCCTGCGCTTCCTCACCCCGATACACATGTAGAGGGTTTAGAATTAAAACATGATGAAAACAAATAAGGCGATGTTGAATATCTCAGGAGTTGGGTACTTAAAGGGATGATTACAATAAAACTAATTGATTACCTTACGTGGTTTTATTTAAATTTAAATTGATTTTTTGGACCAGGACAGTCTAATTATCTTCTTTTTATCTTTTTCCTGGTCCCGCCATGTGGCAAATAGTGAGGTTATGTTACAAGATTATAAATTTCACAAATATTTTACAAATGGTTATTTAGGTTAAAATATATAAGGGAGAATAATCTCAATATGGAATATTGCAACATGAGGTATTTATAGATTATTATTTTTATTTACCCCTATATGTGGTAAAGTTAGTTTCACTAATTTCAGGTAGACCTTAAATATGCATATTATCGGCGTACAACGTGATTTGTAATCAAATATTTTATAAAGCATTTACTGCTTGAAATAATATATGTATAAAATTGATTAGCCTAATATTTCTCAAAATATATCACGCGGTTTTAGGTTGTTTCAATGTCCAATAACACAATCCGCAATACCTATTAATAAAGCATAGAAGTTACCTTGTATATCAGGGTAGGGGATGAGATTCTCCGTGGCTAGTATCTAGATCTATCGCAAGGGGATGAGACTATGGACGTATGATACTAGTCAATGATTCCCCATGGATGGTCTGGATGAAAATATTGTATACGAGGTTAGTTAAAAGGTACTCTTAAGAAAAATCATATTTTTTGAAAAACCTATATGAGGTTGTTGCATTTTCGGTTTTAGGCCATGTATAAATTTTTATGAACAATAATTTCTTTCCTAAAATTAATAATAAAAATGTTGTTCATATGCAGACAACTTTTTTTTTCACTTTTTTTGTCAATTCAGAATTACAGTACTATTTTTAATTAATAATAAAAAAATACGTGTGCATTTTTGGTCAATCAATGAGAAAATCATTATTTTTGAACTATTAATAACTAACCACAAATTAATTAAATGAACAAAAAATAGCGCACATGGTGCGACGTGTTAACTCAAAAATCTGATGTGTCCAACACATGACTTTCCTATCTAGTTATTATAGTCTTTTTACGGTTATTTTGTACAACCTATTGCAGCATCTCTATAAATGTTTAGAGGATAAACTAAATACATACATTGTCCACATACATCTACCTCGAAACATTTTTCTATAGATATTCACTGAAAGCGAAAATACTGAAAAATTTAAATTTAGCACTTTTCCATATCGCAAACAACTTTTAGTTCAACAATTTTCATAAAAATCAGAATTTTGCACATTTTGTCAAATTTCTCGGATACGGACCATTTCAGGAAATTTTGACATAAGACAAAAATTATAGATAATAATATTAGAAGTAACTTTTATTTGAACAATTTTCTTCTCCAAACATAAATAACAGATATATTCCATAAAATATAAAAACGGCCTCCCATAAAGTACTCCCCTAGATGTTCCGACTTTGCCCACAATCTAATCATATCCCGTCAGGCCGAAATAAAATTCAAGTTTAAAATTTAATGTTTTTTTCTTTATCCGTTTTTGAGTTTTCTTCAAAATTCTAAATTTACACATTTTCTCAAATATCTCGAATACGGTCCATTTTAGAGAAATTATGTATAATATAAAAATTATAGAAAATTATATTGCAAACAACTTTTATTTGAACAATTTTTATAAAAAAATATTTTTTTTACATTTTGTCAAATTTCTCGAATACGGACCATTTTAGGAAAATTTTGTATAGGACAAAAATTATAGATAATATTATAAGAAGTAACCTTTATTTAAATAATTTTCTTTTCCAAACATAAATAACAGATATATTCCATAAAATATAAAAACGGCCTCCCATAAAGTACTCCCCTAGATGTTCCGACTTTGTCCAAAATCTAATCATTTCACGTCAGACCGAAATAAAATTTAAGTTTAAAATTTAATATCTTTTTCTTTATCCGTTTTTGAGTTTTCTTCAAAATTCGAAATTTACACATTTTCTCAAATATCTCGAATACGGTCCATTTTAGAGAAATTATGTATGGAATAAAAATTATAGAGAATTATATTACAAACAACTTTTATTAAAACAATTTTTATAAAAAATATTTTTTTTACATTTTGTCAAATTTCTCGAATACAGACCATTTTAGGAAAATTTTGCATTATACAAAAATTATAGATAATTATATTGGAAGTAACTTTTAATTAAAGAATTTTCTTCTCCAAACATAAATAACAGATATATTCCATAAAATATAAAAATGAACATCCATAAAGTACTCCCCAGATGTTCCGACTCTGCCCAAAATCTAATCAGCTCATTGGACGCTGAAACAAAGCTTAAGTTTAAAATTTGGTGTTTTTCTGTGTATCGGTTCATGAGTTATGCGTTATACAGACACACACACACACACACACACACATACACAGACAGACACACACACACACACACACACACACACACACACACACACACACACACACACACACACACACACACACACACACACACACACACACACACACACACACACACACACACACACACACACACACACACACACACACACACACACACACACACAAACACAAACACACACACACAGACATCGCGAAAATAGTCAAAACGGATTCAGGGGACCACAAAACGTAAAAATCCGTCGAAAACTCGAGGTCGAAAAAAATCATGATTCCTATACTTTCCTTATATCTGTATACAGATAGGAAAGTAAAAATATGGTTTCTAATAACGGTAAAACAACATTTAGAAAAAGAAAGCAAATGCCACAAATTAATAATAATTATTACGTGCGTACTAATCGATGTTTTGTGGAGAAGTATGAATCAAATTATTGAAAGAATCGTGAAGTTATTGTAAGTACAATACAATAGTATATTGTATAGGATACCAAAATTATTGTATAAAACGATAAATCTTGTACATCTGGCAACGGGCAACACTTTTATCATATACAGGGGAAATAAATCTATAATTGTGTAGCTAACTGGAATGACGCGAGACAACTATACGAAAAACACGAAACAATAAAGAACAGCATACAACTTTATCACCGATTCAAAAAATAGGTACTAAATAATCATTCACCTACTAAAACAATCTCTAAAACAGAGTGGTAACATTGTTTTTATATGGTGACCTCTAGGTATTCATAGAAAATCTCTACTTTGACAAATAAATTTCTTAAATATTTCTTGATCGTATTTACGCTTAGATTTGAAAAATACCCAATAAAATTTGAAAATATTTTGACGGGATACTTGTAAAAATATGTAGAATGAAATCTCTTACTTTTCAGCTCTGGTTTTAAAATCACTTATAATTTTTTTTTAATACAGTATACAAAACAGGACAAATAAAAAATATGAGATTTCATTCTCCAAACCTTATACTTTAATCTGGTGGAAGTTTAATTTTAATACATTTAGCGGAATTTAAATGCAATCGGAAATGATGAACCCTTGCTTCTTATAATAAAAATACAGTGAAACTTTAAATAATTAAAATTAACCATTCTCTTGTCTTGTAGTTACTTTTGCGACGATAAAAATGATTTGTAGTAAGAAAATAAATGGGCAATAAAAGTATATAAAGTTTTAATAACACATAGTTAAAGTAGTAATTTCTTCAAGGGATATTGCCATTTTACAGTTTTTAGGTAATTAAATCTGTTGTTTTATAACGAATGAAAAATAAAACTTAATCCCATGTCAAAGTCTGTTTTATTT
Source organism: Psylliodes chrysocephalus (assembly GCA_927349885.1). Taxonomy (NCBI): domain Eukaryota; kingdom Metazoa; phylum Arthropoda; class Insecta; order Coleoptera; family Chrysomelidae; genus Psylliodes; species Psylliodes chrysocephalus. The sequence continues at coordinate 30,775,200 of OV651819.1, read as the reverse complement.
CTGAGAAATTTAATTAGTTTTACTTTAATAGGTTCTAAATGAAGTTTGTATTTTTATATTTATTGCGAAAAGTTTTTAGTTAAAACCATTAACGATTTCTACTCTAGGTGTACCTACACGTACTTCTTCGGTCTATACCCTAAGAGAAACGTTTGTTTAATATTAATAATGTTTACTAGACGTGAAATAAATTAAATAAATTACGAAGCCATGTCACACAAAATAAGAGCGACCGTTTTTCTTCAGAAAACAACATCTCCTTTGGCTAATACTGCAACAGGCAATTATTTATATCCAAAGAAAAAACATCAGAGCTAGAGATTGTATTTTAACACTCTTACTTTAATTTTGCTTCCAAGGATGTTACAGTTTTATTCTATACTAATCTAAATTACCCTACTTTACACTATTCTAAGCTACTCTAATCTATTTCGTTTGATATCCCAACCTATTTTAAATTAGTCTAAACTATTCTAATCTATCCTATTTACTATCTTACCCTTTCCTAAATTAGTTTAGCCTATTCTAAACTATTTTACACTATTATTAACTCTTCTGACCTATCCTATTTACTATTATACACTACCCTTAATTATTCTACGCTAAACTATGTACACTATTCTACTTCTACTCTATTCTAACTTACCCTAATCTACCCTAATTACTAATCAACCCTAATTACTAATCAGCCCTAATTACTAATCTACCCTTATTACCAATCTATCCTATTTACTAATCTACCCTAATTTATACCTAATCTAAAATAAACCGTGCTAATCTATTTAAAGTTATATTTTGATCTAAGAGTGTGCTGTATGTAAATGCATAAAATGAATCTATAAAATAAATTCTTAAAATATTTCGTTTTATCAAACATATTTTGTAATAAAATTCGAGAGACGCTAAAATGGTAATTCCCACCTTATTGAGACTGAGGCCCACAAGTGTAAACTCGTAGCGTAACAAAAACGAGAAATAATTTAACTTGGAACGAAATACCGAAAGCCGATAGTAGTATTTTTACGTTGAATTTTTTGGTTTGTGAAGCATTGGCATTACTTAGGTTAAACTATGTGATGATTTTCACAAGCTTTGATTTTTAAAACCATTCTATATCGCCTTTTGAATAGGGTTTAAAAACTTGTTCGAGCAATTTATCCAATAATAATTGGACCCTTTACCTCTTAAGCCTGTTCATGTAAAATATTTGGGCTTCTTACTTCGCCTATTTATATTCTATTAATAAAGGACAGAAGGATGAGTATTGCAACTATGTTAAAAGAAATAAATTGACTTTCAGTTCAGAATTATATTCAGTACATGACTGATATTAATTTATAAAATAAAAATGACAGTACCAAAATTCAATATAAATAAATTTATTTAAAAGTAATCTCAAACAATGCTTGATAAATAAACAACGGATATACTTTCTTATGATAATACTCATTAAACCTGCCCTTTTTAAGTATTTCCCTTAATTTATTGTTATTTTGGTATATTCCTATTTTGTGCCGTCCCGTTTTGTGACGTGACCTTTTTCAGGTAAAATCTTTCCCGTTTTGTGACGAGGCGAATTTTTACCTGCAATAAACCTTATAAAAATCCCCATTTTGTGACGAGCATAAAACCACTTATTTGTTCCGTAATATTATATCAGTAAGTACCTTACCTACCTGATATAATCCTTTCACCTTTATTAACAATTTTGTTTCACAGGTCGATTTCATCATTTCGCCTATTGTCAATCTCATAGTAGTCATAAAAATATGAAATACATTTAAATGAAAAAAGTTGTGTGCTTTTTAACAAAATATAATAAGTTTTTGCGATTTTTTTTTAACTAAAATACATTTTATGCATTTATTGGGTTGAGAACGGCAAACAAACTCTTTCTGTTTAACATTAAAATCACTAGAAAATAGTATTTTGTTGAAGTAAATACGGAATAAAGGTAATAATTTTGTACACTATATTATGACACTGTTACAAAATAGTGTTATGTGTGTAACCTATGAATTTTGATAAATTTTTTATTAATTTTAATAGCTTTTTTTTAATGTATAATTTTTAACGAATTTTAAATGTAAAAATAAATACAGGAAATATTTTAATTATATATAAAATTCTTAATCCGACATAAATTTAGTATATTTATTTATTTTAAATTATTAAAGGAATAACGAGGACGAATGCTGGTGATAAAAAGTAAACCATTTTTGAATAAAAAAAAAATTAATTTAAAAAAACAGTTAAAATAATATATTTACATAAATATATTCAAATTTAAAATAAAAGCTTGTAAAGTATGTAAAATATAATTTAATACAAAATTTTGATTCACTGCATTTTTACAATGAATGCCAAATTTGTTAGGCAATGGCCAATGTCTATTTTTTCTTCAAGAAAGTCTGCAACTGTACAGCGAATTCTTTCATCGAGCACATACTTGGTTTTCCTCCGTTTTGGCGTCATATGCAACTCAACCCTAAGTTTAAGAGTATCATAATATGATGCTTCTTCTTTGAGAGCTTCTGTAAGTTGAAAAATATTCGGATTCACCCTTGCAATTTTTCCATTTAGTCTGTTGTGCCAACCTTCAAAGGAATTGGTAGTTCGGTGCGTTTGGTTATAGCACACCCACTCACCCACATCATACCGAAAATATCGTTATGAAGCCACTATTCCACGAAATAATTGTTGAATTTTTGCAACAGTTGATGATCTTCGAATTTCTCCATTATCCACATCCAACCGTCGCGCGTCGTCCTCTTTATCAGGAGGAAGATGCGATAATGCTGTCTTATGTGCGTTCGTACTTTTTCATTCTCCCTATATTCGGGTACCAGACCAATTTCTTGTACTTTTCGCCATAAACATTGGTTAAAATGAAAATTGCAACCAGTAATATTAATATTTGAAAATGTCTTACTAAGAGCCTGGTAGGTAGCGACTTCGTAATTAATTTTAAATTTTTTTGGCTTCCATAACGGTATATTCTTCTGAATTAAAGAAAAAAGCCTGGTATACGTTGTTTCCTTCTTATCTGGCAGTAGAGCAAATACAACAGGAACGATATTGGTTTCACTCTCTGTGCTGCCTACGCCGACGTGAATTGTATAAAGCTGCTGAAATTGTGGACAACAGCTTCTAAATGTCCCATCACCAAAAAAATCATCGTGTTCTGTCAGGGTTTGTCTGCTTTTAGCGAAGCGAACACCAATATTTTGGACACCTCACCATCTTCAAACAACAAGAAGTCGTTTGCAATATGTCCAGACAATACAACCTCTTTTCTGGTCTTAACAGAGACGACTCCTAACACCTTGCATCTGGCGGTGTAAAGTGAGTCCTTTTTGTTTCTGAAATTTGGTATTTCAGTAACAAATTCAAGCCCAGTATCCATTAATGGCGCTATCTCCTCAGTGAAAATCTTGGACATTGCTGTTGTTTCCTCTCGAGCTCTCTTTCTTGCCTTGGTTTTCGGCGACATTCGATACACAGTTGTGGGCTGATGTTCGTACAATCTCGCCTTTGTAACAACAAAAATACATTGTCTTAGCTCTATGAACCATTATACCAGAAAGTTCTTGAATCCTAATGATAGATGATACTCTTACTTTGTGGAATCTATTTATCTTAAATAAACTATTTTTACAAAAATCTACACAAAATTCATTAACGTTTCGATGCATCATTTCCAAAATCATCGTCAAAAACATGATAATTAAAAGCATATTTGAAATTTAAAATTTATCATTATTTGTAACAAAGTCACATTGATATCGAAAACAAGCCATGTCAATTGTTTTTGATGATGATTTTAGAATAAATCGAAACGCTAATGCATTCTTTGTATAGTTTTATAATTAAATCTTTGATTTTAATTAAAGTTGGCAAGAAGTATTTACCTTCCTACACAAAACTCCACTATTTATATTACAGGTAAAATACTTACTTGAATCAATCTACAATTGTTTCGCAAAACAAATTCAGCTTTAAGAAACAATTCTAGATTGATGGCTAAGTATTTTATCTGCAATATAGTGGATATTTACATTTTTTTATAAAAAAAATTGATTCTTGAATTAATAATTAATAATAGTTTAATTTCTTCATTAGGTCTATATAGTGCATAAAAAGGCATTGGCGTTTAAAGGTGATTTTTTAAATTGCCTGCAAAGTATTGAAAATAAAAAATTACAAAATAGAATATTACAATTATAACAAAAATTGTGAAAAATATTAAGGACACAGTTACCTATTTATTAAAATTGCACAAGGACAAAATATATCTATACTACAATAAAAATAAAAATACTTACTGGCTCGAAGTTGTTTTCTATTCACACACATCCAGGCTATAAAAGAGTTTTGATTTTTTCATTTCAAAATATACCAGTCGAAATAACTTTTGATTTTATGCAAATTTAGAAAAACAAAAAACACGCATTTTTTTCCTTTTAACGCGCCCCAACCCTTATTGAAAAAGTCAAATCGCAATCCCTACCTTAAAACTTAAAAAATGCAATCCAACCATATAAACCAAAATTATTTTGATTTAGTTTTCAAATAATATTATATGAGAATAGTGAAATTACTTCGAAAACTGCAACAGTCATTTACAGAAATATCTGAAATTTTATTTACAAAAGCTATTCCAATAAAATGGGCTCCGTTATTTTATAAACAATAATATATCTACTATTCTATTTTAAATTCTTATCAGGGGTAGGTAAGGTACTTACTGATATATAATATTACGAAACAAATAAATGGTTTTATGCTCGTCACAAAACGGGAATTTATTGCAGGTAAAAAATTTGTCTCGTCACAAAACGGGTAACATTTTACCTGAAAAAGGTCGCGGCACAAAACGGGACGTCACAAAATAAGACGACACCGTTATTTTACCTCTCGTTTTATCCGCATTTATTATAGATTATTTGTTTTGAGATCATGTACTTTATTTTAAAAAATTATTTGATGTTATATTAATACCACTTACTAAGTTTAAATTATTAATAGTTTTGCGAAGATAGGTTATAGCAACTTATAGCCACAAAACTATTTTTGTGTTAAAGTAGATCCATAGAGAGCAATGTAGTTTACAAAGACCTTCTTTCAACATACAAATAAATGACGACTTTATAATTAAAATGAAAAACACAACAAAATACCTCGGTATCATAAATTATCCAAATTTGAAATGGGCATTATATCGTACCTCTCTTTTATATAATAAAAAGTGCTTTGTATAAGAACATTATATTATCTGTCTTTCTGTACCTTTATTTATGGAAAGCCTGAATTAAGATATTTATTATTTGCAATAAATATCAAAAGAAGTATACATTTTTAAATAATTTGACATTTAAGAGCCATTCACATATCACAGATGACATCTTGATACTTGACAGGCACAGCCAAGCAAAATTTTAATTTTTGCCAAATAAAATGGCCGGTTAATTAGTCTATGGGGTTGCGACAGAGAACCAGTAAATTTGATGAAGGTGTCTCATTCTCAGTTTAATATATTTTACTTTCAATAAATTTTGTCACCGCCACCTATACTCACTTTCAGTAAATAACACCTTCGTTAGTACACTATTTATCCGCTAATTTAAAATTTACAGTTTACTGCATTGATTCGTTAAAAATATAGATAGATGTCTTGACAGTCTGATAATTTTTACTTTTTTACTTTTTACTTTCAGTAATTAACATTATATCCTTAAAAATTTTTAAACTGTTTGTGCTTGTAAAACTATTTTGTGTTGTTTAGTTAATAATTGTCTTAAATGTGTTTTAATTAATTATTTTATTCAAACAGACATCTGGTGGTTTAACCTAACCTACATTAAAAAATTTTTTTAAAAAATACTTATTACACATGACTTTTTTAACTCGTTCTGTTAAACTTTTTGTAGCGCTTCCTTTATGGAATTAGTCAAGGTGAGTCAAGGTTATTGTTTAACTTTCTTTTGTGTTTTTTCTGTTATTTTGTATATGGTAAAGTCCGTTCATGCTTTTATAATTGTTTTTATTACAACTGACTCCTTGACATTCCATTTAGGTGTGCCTGATGATGAAGTGACAACTTCGAAACCGGTCGCCAATTAAATTGACTTGTGAGAAATAAAGGACCTTTTCTTTAACCCTTACACTTAATAATTTATAGTGTAAGTTAATATATTTCAATATTTCAAATGTTGTTTATCTCAAAAACTGTCCCCCAAAATGTAATGTAATTAAGATAGCGCTCGTGTACTAGAAGGGAAAGATCCAATGATATGCAGCTTTAATCCAGTTTTTATCATTAAATCATTTAAAAGTTTATCTCTTATTATTATTAATTTGAATAATTTTTTTAATTCAAATAATTTAAAGATAGTTTACCCATATGTAAATCAGACGATGAAAAGCACTAGATATTGTCGTCTACTATCAAAATTTATCTACGATTTTAAACTCCGTCGCTTTTCACGATGGCTTTTCATAAGTGGCTGCAGAACAAGCGCTATCTATCTCCTTCCTGCGTAAACCAAGTGCAAATGTCATGCCACATTCCTAGAGCCAATCAAAAAACCATACTTTACATCTTGGTCCGTCTCCTCAATTAATCCACATCAGAACACGCAGACACAAGCTTCTTCACCCTCGACAAACAAACAACAAACTTAGAGACACTCTTTTACCACCAACCGAAGAACTTCTTTTTCTCATTCAAGAGCACTTTCAAACCTGCACAGTCATTATAAATTTTAAAAACAATCCAAAGTCTATAGTATAGAAAAAAAATCAGTTTACAGAAGAAATTGGTCCGTCTCCTCAACCAATCTCATCAGAACACGAAGACACAAGCTTCTTCACAGTCGACAAACAAACAACAAACTTAGAGACACTCTTCAACCACCAACCGAAGAACTTCTTTTTCTCATTCAAGGGCACTTTCAATCCTGCACAGTCATTATAAATTTTACGAAGTTATATCAATAGTGTAAAGTTGTAATGTAAAACAATTCCGCCTTGCGATTTCCCAACGCCTCGTGCCAAAAAAAATACCTACTGTTATTTAAATCCGGCTTTAATGTGTAAATGTTTCATTAAGTCCTAAAGTGTAGAAAAAATCACTTTACTGAAGAAATCATTTTTATTTAAACATTCCCAATAAGTGTTGGTTCTGTACTTTTGTTTGACATATTTTTTACTTCTCTGCCCAGTGTAGATAAATCGTAAAAGCAAGTTCAGAATTTATAATGCAAGAACATACTTAGCTTTGAAAATTATGAGAATTTCCTAATGTTAAATGCATTTTTTTGCAAACGGCGTCTTAGTCCCTTTCTCTGATTCTCACTTTGAGTGAATTTTAATATTATATTTCAGGTGTGCCGAATGGAGAAACTCTTGCTATTTATACAGAGTATAGGGTGACTCTAGGGACAATATTACTCCGTGGACTTATATTTCCAGAAAATAGAGAGAAATGCTCCTGATAGTTTTAAATGTCTCGACCGGATACGAAATAAAACTAGGACAAAACTAGGACGAAACTTGCGTTCATTTACTTATCAGATTTGAAATGGTTTTACGCTTAATGTGTATTTTTAAATTGTTTTCATTAGAACATTAGCATGAAGCAGACATTCGAACAGCTGACGCTAACTCTATTTAATAGTTGACTTTGAAAATAATAAAATAAAAAGGCAAACAGCGTGTAATCAATAAATAAAAAAATGAGATGAGTAGTAGTCAAATTTGACTCTGGTGCATCTAAACTACAGGAAAAAAATTAGGTTCTTTTGTTTAAAGAAGGAATCCATTTCCACTACCTCAAAGTGAAAAAAAAAAGATAATAAAAACGGTGAGAAGAAAAAAATACATTTCAACGCTATACCAAATGGGTTATCGAAACACTTAGCTACGACTGTCCAAATAGCAAATTTATTTTCGTAATTTTATATTAGCAATGAATTAATATATCTCATAAAATTGTATTGGTTAGTAGGATACTCGCTTTGTGATCGCAATAGACTTTAGACTTGTAGAAAATTGTACATAAACATGTTAACTATCTACGCCCATACGCGAAGTAAAAGCTCTTATCCTTTCTTGTCTTAAACATTTGTAAAGACAGAGTAGGAACTAGTAGGAAGACTGACTTGTTTAATTCATCAATGAATAAATATTAATATTAGGAAAAAACGCATATAATTATTTTCAGAGAGTTGAAATGTAAATTATTTTTTATTAAGAGAATTTTTTTATATGATAGACAGAATCAAAGAAATTATTTTAAACGAGCAAGGTTGAATTTAGTTAAATTGTTTGTGTACTTTTTAACATGAATTAATTATTCCATCAAGCTAAGCTCTTCAACGGTTTCTACCCAACTCCTTTAGTTTGAGCTTAAGATTCGTTTGTGACGAAGTCACTAAGTTTTTCATTTGTTTAATTATAAAATGTTTAAGTTTAAATTAATTTTCTTTTGGTAGCGTTCTGAGTAGCCCCCGTATTTTTGTTTTCAATAATTCCCGGTTAGTTTTTAAATTATATAACTTGTATTTAAAAAATGGAGGGCGTTTTAAAAACTATTAATGCAGTAAATAGGATATTAAAAATAACTGATTAATAGTATATTATTAAACGAGCAATTTATGGTAGCCATTAATCAGGGTGACTGCGTCCCGAGCCGTAGGCGTCTCATTAACCGGACAAGCTTCTATAATTATTAAAGACTTTAAAACATAAATATATATATATATAATATATGAAGAAAAACCTTAATCAATAGACTTTTATCGTCTGATACTAAAAAATTTGATCCGACAAGCATCCGTTTTTATTCGTTATTCCTAAATGAGTATGATAAAATTTTACTTTCATTATTTTCGATTTTTCGATTTTCCGATTTTTCGATTTTTCGATTTTTCGATTTTTCGATTTTTCGATTTTTCGATTTTTCGATTTTTCGATTTTTCGATTTTTCGATTTTTCGATTTTTCGATTTTTCGATTTTTCGATTTTTCGGTTTTTCGATTTTTCGATTTTTCGATTTTTCGATTTTTCGATTTTTCGATTTTTCGATTTTTCGATTTTTCGATTTTTCGATTTTTCGATTTTTCGATTTTTCGATTTTTCGATTTTTCGATTTTTCGATTTTTCGATTTTTCGATTTTTCGATTTTTCGATTTTTCGATTTTTCGATTTTTCGATTTTTCGATTTTTCGATTTTTCGATTTTTCGATTTTTCGATTTTTCGATTTTTCGATTTTTCGATTTTTCGATTTTTCGATTTTTCGATTTTTCGATTTTTCGATTTTTCGATTTTTCGATTTTTCGATTTTTCGATTTTTCGATTTTTCGATTTTTCGATTTTTCGATTTTTCGATTTTTCGATTTTTCGATTTTTCGATTTTTCGATTTTTCGATTTTTCGATTTTTCGATTTTTCGATTTTTCGATTTTTCGATTTTTCGATTTTTCGATTTTTCGATTTTTCGATTTTTCGATTTTTCGATTTTTCGATTTTTCGATTTTTCGATTTTTCGATTTTTCGATTTTTCGATTTTTCAAATTTTCGATTTTTCGATTTTTCGATTTTTAGATTTTTCGATTTTTCGATTTTTCGATTTTTTGATTTTTCGATTTTTCGATTTTTTTATTTTTCGATTTTTCAATTTTTCGATTTTTCGATTTTTCAATTTTTCGATTTTTCGATTTTTCGATTTTTCGATTTTTCGATTTTTCGATTTTTCGATTTTTCGATTTTTCGATTTTTCGATTTTTCGATTTTTCGATTTTTCGATTTTTCGATTTTTCGATTTTTCGATTTTTCGATTTTTCGATTTTTCGATTTTTCGATTTTTCGATTTTTCGATTTTTCGATTTTTCGATTTTTCGATTTTTCGATTTTTCGATTTTTCGATTTTTCGATTTTTCGATTTTTCGATTTTTCGATTTTTCGATTTTTCGATTTTTCGATTTTTCGATTTTTCGATTTTATTAATTATTTTATTCAAACAGACATCTGGTGGTTTAACCTAACCTACATTAAAAAATTTTTTTAAAAAATACTTATTACACATGACTTTTTTAACTCGTTCTGTTAAACTTTTTGTAGCGCTTCCTTTATGGAATTAGTCAAGGTGAGTCAAGGTTATTGTTTAACTTTCTTTTGTGTTTTTTCTGTTATTTTGTATATGTTAAAGTCCGTTCATGCTTTTATAATTGTTTTTATTACAACTGACTCCTTGACATTCCATTTAGGTGTGCCTGATGATGAAGTGACAACTTTTGATTTTTCGATTTTTCGATTTTTTTATTTTTCGATTTTTCAATTTTTCGATTTTTCGATTTTTCAATTTTTCGATTTTTCGATTTTTCGATTTTTCGATTTTTCGATTTTTCGATTTTTCGATTTTTCGATTTTTCGATTTTTCGATTTTTCGATTTTTCGATTTTTCGATTTTTCGATTTTTCGATTTTTCGATTTTTCGATTTTTCGATTTTTCGATTTTTCGATTTTTCGATTTTTCGATTTTTCGATTTTTCGATTTTTCGATTTTTCGATTTTTCGATTTTTCGATTTTTCGATTTTTCGATTTTTCGATTTTTCGATTTTTCGATTTTTCGATTTTTCGATTTTTCGATTTTTCGATTTTTCGATTTTTCGATTTTTACGGCAAACAAACTCTTTCTGTTTAACATTAAAATCACTAGAAAATAGTATTTTGTTGAAGTAAATACGGAATAAAGGTAATAATTTTGTACACTATATTATGACACTGTTACAAAATAGTGTTATGTGTGTAACCTATGAATTTTGATAAATTTTTTATTAATTTTAATAGCTTTTTTTTTAATGTATAATTTTTAACGAATTTTAAATGTAAAAATAAATACAGGAAATATTTTAATTATATATAAAATTCTTAATCCGACATAAATTTAGTATATTTATTTATTTTAAATTATTAAAGGAATAACGAGGACGAATGCTGGTGATAAAAAGTAAACCATTTTTGAATAAAAAAAAATTTAATTTAAAAAAACAGTTAAAATAATATATTTACATAAATATATTCAAATTTAAAATAAAAGCTTGTAAAGTATGTAAAATATAATGTAATACAAAATTTTGATTCACTGCATTTTTACAATGAATGCCAAATTTGTTAGGCAATGGCCAATGTCTATTTTTTCTTCAAGAAAGTCTGCTACCGTACAGCGAATTCTTTCATCGAGTTGCACATACTTGGTTTTCCTCCGTTTTGGCGTCATATGCAACTCAACCCTAAGTTTAAGAGTATCATAATATGATGCTTCTTCTTTGAGAGCTTCTGTAAGTTGAAAAATATTCGGATTCACCCTTGCAATTTTTCCATTTAGTCTGTTGTGCCAACCTTCAAAGGAATTGGTAGTTCGGTGCGTTTGGTTATAGCACACCCACATCATACCGAAAATATCGTTATCAAGCCACTATTCCACGAAATAATCGTTGAATTTTTGCAACAGTTGATGATCTTCGAATTTCTCTATTATCCACATCCAACCGTCGCGCGTCGTCCTCTTTATCAGGAGGAAGATGCGATAATGCTGTCTTATGTGCGTTCGTACTTTTTCATTCTCCCTATATTCGGGTACCAGACCAATTTCTTGTACTTTTCGCCATAAACATTGGTTAAAATGAAAATTGCAACCAGTAATATTAATATTTGAAAATGTCTTACTAAGAGCCTGGTAGGTAGCGACTTCGTAATTAATTTTAAATTTTTTTGGCTTCCATAACGGTATATTCTTCTGAATTAAAGAAAAAAGCCTGGTATACGTTGTTTCCTTCTTATCTGGCAGTAGAGCAAATACAACAGGAACGATATTGGTTTCACTCTCTGTGCTGCCTACGCCGACGTGAATTGTATAAAGCTGCTGAAATTGTGGACAACAGCTTCTAAATGTCCCATCACCAAAAAAATCATCGTGTTCTGTCAGGGTTTGTCCTGCTTTTAGCGAAGCGAACACCAATATTTTGGACTCCTCACCATCTTCAAACAACAAGAAGTCGTTTGCAATATGTCCAGACAATACAACCTCTTTTCTGGTCTTAAAAGAGACGACTCCTAACACCTTGCGTCTGGCGGTGTAAAGTGAGTTCTTTTTGTTTCTGAAATTTGGTATTTCAGTAACAAATTCAAGCCCAGTATCCATTAATGGCGCTATCTCCTCAGTGAAAATCTTGGACATTGCTGTTGTTTCCTCTCGAGCTCTCTTTCTTGCCTTGGTTTTCGGCGACATTCGATACACAGTTGTGGGCTGATGTTCGTACAATCTCGCCCCTGTAACAACAAAAATACATTGTCTTAGCTCTATGAACCATTATACCAGAAAGTTCTTGAATCCTAATGATAGATGATACTCTTACTTTGTGGAATCTATTTATCTTAAATAAAATATTTTTACAAAAATCTACACAAAATTCATTAACGTTTCGATGCATCATTTCCAAAATCATCGTCAAAAACATGATAATTAAAAGCATATTTGAAATTTAAAATTTATCATTATTTGTAACAAAGTCACATTGATATCGTAAACAAGCCATGTCAATTGTTTTTGATGATGATTTTAGAATAAATCGAAACGCTAATGCATTCTTTGTACAGTTTTATAATTAAGTCTTTGATTTTTATTAAAGTTGGCAAGAAGTATTTACCTTCCTACACAAAACTCCACTATTTATATTACAGGTAAAATACTTACTTGAATCAATCTACAATTGTTTTGCAAAACAAATTCAGCTTTAAGAAACAATTCTAGATTGATGGCTAAGTATTTTATCTGCAATATAGTGGAAATTTACATTTTTTTATAAAAAAAATTGATTCTTGAATTAATAATTATTAATAGTTTAATTTCTTCATTAGGTCTATATAGTGCATAAAAAGGCATTGGCGTTTAAAGGTGATTTTTTAAATTGCCTGCAAAGTATTGAAAATAAAAAATTACAAAATAGAATATTACAATTATAACAAAAATTGTGAAAAATATTAAGGACACAGTTACCTATTTATTAAAATTGCACAAGGACAAAATATATCTATACTACAATAAAAATAAAAATACTTACTGGCTCGAAGTTGTTTTCTATTCACACACATCCAGGCTATAAAAGAGTTTTGATTTTTTCATTTCAAAATATACCAGTCGAAATAACTTTTGATTTTATGCAAATTTAGAAAAACAAAAAACACGCATTTTTTTCCTTTTAACGCGCCCCAACCCTTATTGAAAAAGTCAAATGGCAATCCCTACCTTAAAACTTAAAAAATGCAATCCAACCATATAAACCAAAATTATTTTGATTTAGTTTTCAAATAATATTATATGAGAATAATGAAATTACTTCGAAAACTGCAACAGTCATTTACAGAAATATCTGAAATTTTATTTACAAAAACTATTCCAATAAAATGGGCTCCGTTATTTTATAAACAATACTATATCTACTATTCTATTTTAAATTCTTATCAGGGGTAGGTAAGGTACTTATATATTACGAAACAAATAAATGGTTTTATCCGCATTTATTATAGATTATTTGTTTTGAGATCATGTACTTTATTTTAAAAAATTATTTGATGTTATATTAATACCACTTACTAAGTTTAAATTATTAATAGTTTTGCGAAGATAGGTTATAGCAACTTATAGACACAAAACTATTTTTGTGTTAAAGTAGATCCATAGAGAGCAATGTAGTTTACAAAGACCTTCTTTCAACATACAAATAAATGACAACTTTATAATTAAAATGAAAAACACAACAAAATACCTCGGTATCATAAATTATCCAAATTTGAAATGGGCATTATATCGTACCTCTCTTTTATATAATAAAAAGTGCTTTGTATAAGAACATTATATTATCTGTCTTTCTGTACCTTTATTTATGGAAAGCCTGAATTAAGATATTTATTATTTGCAATAAATATCAAAAGAAGTATACATTTTTAAATAATTTGACATTTAAGAGCCATTCACATATCACAGATGACATCTTGATACTTGACAGGCACAGCCAAGCAATATTTTAATTTTTACCAAATAAAATGGCCGGTTAATTAGTCTATGGGGTTGCGACAGAGAACCAGTAAATTTGATGAAGGTGTCTCATTCTCAGTTTAATATATTTTACTTTCAATAAATTTTGTCACCGCCACCTATACTCACTTTCAGTAAATAACACCTTCGTTAGTACACTATTTATCCGCTAATTTAAAATTTACAGTTTACTGCATTGATTCGTTAAAAATATAGATAGATGTCTTGACAGTCTGATAATTTTTACTTTTTTACTTTTTACTTTCAGTAATTAACATTATATCCTTAAAAATTTTTAAACTGTTTGTGCTTGTAAAACTATTTTGTGTTGTTTAGTTAATAATTGTCTTAAATGTGTTTTAATTAATTATTTTATTCAAACAGACATCTGGTGGTTTAACCTAACCTACATTAAAAATTTTTTTTAAAAAATACTTATTACACATGACTTTTTTAACTCGTTCTGTTAAACTTTTTGTAGCGCTTCCTTTATGGAATTAGTCAAGGTGAGTCAAGGTTATTGTTTAACTTTCTTTTGTGTTTTTTCTGTTATTTTGTATATGTTAAAGTCCGTTCATGCTTTTATAATTGTTTTTATTACAACTGACTCCTTGACATTCCATTTAGGTGTGCCTGATGATGAAGTGACAACTTCGAAACCGGTCGCCAATTAAATTGACTTGTGAGAAATAAAGGACCTTTTCTTTAACCCTTACACTTAATAATTTATAGTGTAAGTTAATATATTTCAATATTTCAAATGTTGTTTATCTCAAAAACTGTCCCCCAAAATGTAATGTAATTAAGATAGCGCTCGTGTACTAGAAGGGAAAGATCCAATGATATGCAGCTTTAATCCAGTTTTTATCATTAAATCATTTAAAAGTTTATCTCTTATTATTATTAATTTGAATAATTTTTTTAATTCAAATAATTTAAAGATAGTTTACCCATATGTAAATCAGACGATGAAAAGCACTAGATATTGTCGTCTACTATCAAAATTTATCTACGATTTTAAACTCCGTCGCTTTTCACGATGGCTTTTCATAAGTGGCTGCAGAACAAGCGCTATCTATCTCCTTCCTGCGTAAACCAAGTGCAAATATCATGCCACATTCCTAGAGCCAATCAAAAAACCATACTTTACATCTTGGTCCGTCTCCTCAATTAATCCACATCAGAACACGCAGACACAAGATTCTTCACACTCGATAAACAAACAAACTTAGAGACACTTTTTGACCACCAACCGAACAACTTCTTTTTCTCATTCAAGAGCACTTTCAAACCTTCACAGTCATTATAAATTTTAAAAACAATCTAAAGTCTATAGTATAGAAAAAAAATCAGTTTACAGAAGAAATTGGTCCGTCTCCTCAACCAATTTCATCAGAACACCAAGACACAAACTTCTTCACAGTCGACAAACAAACAAAAAACTTAGAGACACTCTTCAACCACCAACCAAAGAACTTCTTTTTCTCATTCAAGAGCACTTTCAAACCTGCACAGTCATTATAAATTTTACGAACTTATATCAATAGTGTAAAGTTGTAATGTAAAACAATTCCGCCTTGCGATTTCCCAAAAAAAAAATAACTACTGTTATTTAAATCCGGCTTTAATGTGTAAATGTTTCATTAAATACAGTACGGTTCAAATGAAAGAAACAAATTCATTATAATGGAAGTAGTTGGTTTTTCGAAAAAATGCTCGGACAGGTCAATTTTGTTTACTTAAAGCGCAATTTTTTAAATAAAATTCAATTTTCCCCCACTTCCCATTTGTGGGCAGTGACGTCATTGACAATTTTTTTAAATAGCAACCCCAATTTTTTTTCATGATTTTGATAGATCTTGCAATTTTCTACTCGGAAACATAATATTTGAAATATCTGACATAACAATTTTTTCTGAAAAAAAAGTCATTTAAAGATCAGATACATAAATTTTATGTTATTTTGAAACACAATAAATTAATAAAAGATAATTATTTGTAATTAAGTGCTTAATTTAAAAAGTAATAATAATAATAATAATAATAATAATAATAATAATAATAATAATAATAATAATAAAAATAATAATAATAATAACAATAATAATAATAATAATAATAATAATAATAATAATAATAATAATAATAATAATAATAATAATAATAATAATAATAATAATAATAATAATAATAATAATAATAATAAAAAGAATTTAATGACAATTTCACAAATTCTTTTTATCATTATTATTTTTATTATTATTTTGTTAGATTAAGCATTTAATTACAAATAATTATCTTTTATTCATTTATTGTGTTCTCAAAATAAAATAAAATTTATGTATCTGATCTTTAAATGTCTTCTATTAAAAAAAAATTTTATGTAAGATATTTGTAATATTATGTTTCCGAGTAGGAAATTGCAAGATCTATCAAAATCAAGAAAAAAAAATTGAGGTTACCATATAAAAAAATTGTCAATGACGTCACTGCCCAAAAATGGAAAGTGGGGGAAAATTGAATTCTATTTAAAAAATTGCGCTTTGAGTAATCAAAATTGACCTGTCCGAGCATTTTTTCGAAAAACCAGCTACTTCCATTATAATGAATTTATTCCTTTCATTTGAACCATACTGTATAATTAACCTACTTGTGAAAAAACATGATTTATTCTGTGGCATAATAGGCAAGATGATTACTTTTTACAAGTCCTAAAGTGTAGAAAAAAATCAGTTTACTGAAGAAATCATTTTTATTTCAACATTCCCAATAAGTGTTGGTTCTGTACTTTTGTTTGACATATTTTCTACTTCTCTGCCCAGTGTAGATAAATCGTAAAAGCAAGTTCAGAATTTATAATGCAAGAACATACTTAGCTTTGAAAATTATGAGCATTTCCTAATGTTAAATGCATTTTTTTGCAAACGGCGTCTTAGTCCCTTTCTCTGATTCTCACTTTGAGTGAATTTTAATATTATATTTCAGGTGTGCCGAATGGAGAAACTCTTGCTATTTATACAGAGTATAGGGTGGCTCTAGGGACAATATTACTCCGTGGACTTATATTTCCAGAAAATAGAGAGAAATGCTGCCTGATAGAGTTTTAAATGTCTCGACCGGCTACGAAATAAAACCAGGACAAAACTAGGACGAAACTTGCGTTCATTTACTTATCAGATTTGAAAGGGTTTTACGCTTAATGTGTATTTTTAAATTGTTTTCATTAGAACAGTAGCATGAAGCAGACATTCGAACAGCTGACGCTGACTCTATTTAATAGTTGACTTTGAAAATAATAAAATAAAAAGGCAAACAGCGTGTAATCAATAAATTAAAAAATGAGATGAGTAGTAGTCAATCAACTTGACTGCAAATTTTCCAACCGAGATGCTTAATGGAACAATGTTGATGAAAAACATATCAAATTTGACTCTGGTGCATATAAACTACAGGAAAAAAATTAGGTTCTTTTGTTTAAAGAAGGAATTGTTTAAAGAAGGAATCCATTTCCACTACTTCAAAGTGAAAAAAAAAGATAATAAAAACGGTGAGAAGAAAAAAATACATTTCAACGCTATACCAAATGGGTTATCGAAACACATAGCTACGACTGTCCAAATAGCAAATTTATTTTCGTAATTTTATATTAGCAATGAATTAATATATCTCATAAAATTGTATTGGTTAGTAGGATACTCGCTTTGTGATCGCAATAGACTTTAGACTTGTAGAAAAGTGTACATAAACATGTTAACTATCTACGCCCATACGCGAAGTAGAAGCTCTTGTCCTTTCTTGTCTTAAACATTTGTAAAGACAGAGTAGGAACTTGTAGGAAGACTGACTCGTTTAATTCATCAATGAATAAATATTAATATTAGGAAAAAACGCATTTAATTATTTTCAGAGAGTTGAAATGTAAACTATTTTTTATTAAGAAAATTTTTTTATATGATAGACAGAATCAAAGAAATTATTTTAAACGAGCAAGGTTGAATTTAGTTAAATTGTTTGTGTACTTTTTAACATGAATTAATTATTCCATCAAGCTAAGCCAATTGAATAATAAAATCCAATGAAACCAAAAGGTGGATAGTGGAGCTCTTCAACGGTTTCTACCCAACCCCTTTAGGTCCAGCTTAAGATTCGTTTGTGACGAAGTCACTAAGTTTTTCATTTGTTTAATTATAAAATGTTTAAGTTTAAATTAATTTCCTTTTGGTAGCGTTCTGAGTAGTCCCCGTATTTTTGTTTTCAATAATTCCCGGTTAGTTTTTAAATTATATAACTTGTATTTAAAAAATGGAAGGCGTTTTAAAAACTATTAATGCAGTATATAGGATATTCAAAATAACTGATTAATAGTATATTATTAAACGAGCAATTTATGGTAGCCATTATTCACGCAGGGTGACGTTTGCGTCCCGAGCCGTAGGCGTCTCATTAACCGGACAAGCTTCTATAATTATTAAAGACTTTAAAACATAAATATATATATATATAATATATGAAGAAAAACCTTAATCAATAGACTTTTATCGTCTGATACTTAGGTACTAAAAAATTTGATCCAAGGTCTTTTATATCACTAATTTTCATGAAATACATCTTATTATCCCGACAAGCATCCGTTTTTATCCGTTATTCCCAAATGAGTATGTTAAAATTTTACTCTCAACATTTTCGATTTTTCGATTTTACGATTTTTCGATTTTTCGATTTTCGATTTTTCGATTATTCGATTATTCGATTTTTCGATTTTTCGATTTTTCGATTTTTCGATTTTTCGATTTTTCGATTTTTCGATTTTTCGATTATTCGATTTTTCGATTTTTCGATTTTCTCGATTTTTCGATTTTTCGATTTTTCGATTTTTCGATTTTTCGATTTTTCGATTTTTCGATTTTTCGATTTTTCGATTTTTCGATTTTTCGATTTTTCGTAGAAAAAATATACTGTACAACTAAAGTGGATATTCCATCCACTCTTGTTGCACAAACTACTAATTTTCTACACCCTCATGAATATTAGCTTATCTTCGTACAGACTACAAAACGAAAAAAGTATGCTATTGCGTTCACCTGAACGAATATATTTTATATCCATTCTAGGTAGAGAACACTGCAAAAAAATTAAATCCACCAATCATAGTTCATATTTTGGACACCCAACTACTATTATTTTTATAATTTTAAATAAGGTGTATGATTGCAACTATGAAAGTCGCAACCCCCTTGGAAATATCAATTTTACAATCAGCAGCTGTTGTTTGACAGAATGTTTGCAATGTATGGAATGTTAGGAATCTTAGGAATGCATAAAATTAGGATAAACCGAAACTTCTGAAAATCAATAGGTTAGAAGCAATTATTCAAGAAAGTTAAAACCGCAAGTCAATCAGAACTTTCGTTCTCGAGTTATCGTGCCAGCATACATACACACAGACGACCAGACGAAAAATTTTTTTTTGCATTTTCGAACGTGAAAAAAAGTCTAAAAAAATGGGCGTAAGAAAATTTTTTCGTCTGCACGAATTTAATACTGAGGCCCCATAGGAAGGGCCTCAGTAATATCTATGTATACCTATATTTACAGTGACTTTTAAATTTATTTTTAGCTGGTATTCAATACTGTGAATTTTTTTCCGAACTCTCTTACCGATATTGAAATTCTATTCCTTTAGGTACCTTTAAAACATGATTTTACAGACAATTTTTGTGAGAAATTAATAAGGTTTAGTGACTGATTTTATCGACAAAAGTAATATATAGATTTTATTTTGAAATAATAAATAAAATATCTCACATTTCTTGAACTTATTACTGAATTTTTTCGGCATTATATTAGTAAGGACACCTTATATATTTTTTGTTTCGGAATAATTGAATATTTGTCTTGTTGTACCTACAGTAAATTGTAGATTATTAATTAATACTAATTATTGTCAGTATTGATTTGTAGGAAATAATTATTATTTATGCCATGTAGTATACATAATTTTAGTTACAGTAAGTTAAAGTTAGCTAACGGTTAGTGAATTTTTTCGGTGTTTTTTTGTTAACATTTAAAGGTTTGATGACAAAGAAACTATTTATTTTTAATACATATTTTTAATATATAAAGACATTATGTTGATACAAACAAATCTCGTTTATATTAACTATAAACTAATTAGTTTTTTAATTACAGAACATATTTTTGCATGGTGTAATTATTTTTTAGAAAATATTCATACTATTAACTGATTAGTTTGTCTCATGAAATTGCCCTCGTACATGACAGCACATTATTCGGGTAGTTATCACTTGTTGAACAGAACCATTGTTCCTTAAAGTACTTAATTAGCATGGCATTTAAGATCCACAAGAAACAAGCGACGCGTACCTACCACTTTTAACACGACCGTTCTTTTGTATGCCAAATTTAAGCAGAGTTGACATGTCAACGAGTTGTATAATTGCTTTTAGTAGCAAACTAATTAATCATGGTAATCAAACTTTACAATACAGTCACGACTAGTGTTAAGTAATCGTCGTGGCAATATCATTAGCTATTTGTCTTTGTCTACTCGATGTTTTGGGTTATCGATTGCTGTTACGGTGTGTTAAGGAGACATTAACTAGCGAAGACCTCATTTGTAAACTCTCCGCAAAAAATAGCAAAGGCTCTACAAGAGAGATAATCGGGGTTATTCTTGTGGCCAATGAAAAGTAAACAACGTTGAAATATTTTCAATTATTGTGCATTTTTCAACGTTGTTACTGATTTTCAATTCTTGTGGCCGTTCAATAATCGAGACATCGTTGAATTGTTTACAGCATTGCTTATTTTTCAAGAGGGTTAGTTATTTCGTATTCAGGTGCCTAATATTCATTGAAAACTATTCAATAATAAATTTATTCAGCGTTGAGAAATTGGCAAGTAGTTTTAGGACTTGCTTCGAGTTTCATCGATGTTTTGTTTCTATTGTTTGAGACACGGTTTGCTTATACAGGCGTATTGATAAAAAATTGTGCTATAAAGGATGTAACAAAAATATGTACAGTAATTTAATCATAGTTTCCTGGGTCAAAAATAAGTCTATTTAAGCTAACTTACTCATATACCCATAAAAACTAGATAGTGAAAAAGTTACAGGGTGTTGTGCTCTTTCTCTAAAACGGCTTGGCTTATTTTTATGA
This sequence comes from Psylliodes chrysocephalus, assembly GCA_927349885.1. Classification (NCBI taxonomy): domain Eukaryota; kingdom Metazoa; phylum Arthropoda; class Insecta; order Coleoptera; family Chrysomelidae; genus Psylliodes; species Psylliodes chrysocephalus. The sequence continues at coordinate 30,753,920 of OV651819.1, read as the reverse complement.
AAATGTGCATAGGATGTTAGTAAACAGCAAACCAATAAAATGGAGTGAGTGGTGTTCAAAATTGTTTTCATTCTATAGGTTTTTAGAAGGGTTTTTCGTACCTCTTTGATCCCCTACTTTTTTAGACAGTTAAAAATATAACATCTCTGAAATAATACATCTTTTCATTTTATCCTTTTGCAATTTGTCTGTGAAAGTAAAAAGTACTGATTTATAGGCCCCAGAAGGAAGGTCATAGTAAAATATAGTTGTTCACCATTTCTTTTTAACTATTTTATAACTTCATTTAAAATAAATATTCCCTTGCATTATCGATCATCCATGAAGTTATAAAATAGTAAAAAAAATACTGTTGGTACATCTATTTATTTTACCCTGTACATACCTGTTGCCCTTCCCACTTTTGTTGATTTTACAGCCAATTTTAAATTAATTATCTGCTATTTTACTAAATAAATAAATAAATCAATAAATAAATCAGTAGGTACTATTAATATGAACATTTATTTAAAATAAAATTTAAATTACATAATTTAGAACAAATATCAAATTTTTTAAAACAAAATTAAAATTAATTAATTTTTCCAACTTCATACTCAAAATTGTTTAAACAAAATATAAAATTCTATAGAACAAAAACAAACAAACGTAAAATAACAGAAGAAAAATTTTAGATTTTCTTTTGTCATGTCATAAAATTGAATAATGTCCTTAATAATTTTGATTAGTGCTCTTGCTATTCCACCTAGACTATTCCTCTTCGTGACCCTATCTGAGAGTAGAGGATTTGCAGAAATATTTTTAGTTTTCTCTATTTCTACAATTATTCTTCATCCTCTTTCTCCGAAGCATTTCGTAAAAAATAATTACTGGTTTCTTTGGAAAAAAGGGAGATAAGCTATATTTTTTGATCATATTTATTTTATCTACGTCTTCAACTTAAATATCACATGTTCAGGTTCTTCTAGTTTTATTAATATTCTTTCTTTTTTTCGAACAGCTTTTTTCCATTCTCGGAAGTCCTACAAATTAAACATTGTACAGTTCATCAAATTTCTAGAGGCTTTCGACGGCTAGACAGAGAAAGCACTACTGACAGGCATCCCGACGGATTTACGCAATGAAAGTACACTCTGCGCATCAAGTATTTCACTATTTCATTCAGACGTAAATGTCAGATGTAAATTTCACTAAAACATTTCTTTTATTTTCGTTTGTGTTTTTTGCTCATTACAGTTTAATAGAACCTAAGTATGGAGTTTAATAGCAAATTAAGAAGTCGCGTGATTAACAGTCAATCTCGCGAAATAATAGCCAATGTTATAGAGTTTATGAGAAGAGAAGGAAACTTTAATTCACCTTCAATACCATTTAAAAATGTAAATGATCGTGTTGCTGCAGCCACAGGAGTATCTAAAAACACTGTCGTCCGCATTTCTGGAGAGAAAAAAAGAATCGATAACCGTGAGATATCGGAATTTTCATCACCAAGAAAAACCATTAAAAAACCAAAAACAGTTAATGATATAGATGAAGCTGCACAAGAATCAAATTTTATTTTTTTATTATTAGATAGCTATTTTTGTTTCTGAGTTGTGTTCATTTACAGGCTCAATTTTTTTCCGTTTCTCCTTTTTGATTTTATATGGGGTTTCAAGTCGTTTTTGACTTATTTCGACGTAAATCACAACAACACACTTTTTTAATAAAGCAAACAAGTGTTAAGAGGTATATGTACGTGTAAACTACAATTACAAATATTGATATGAAACCCATGAAACCACCAACAAAAATGTAAAGCTAGCTTCCGTACTAGAACATGGTGTCATTCGTCAAGATAATTTATCGTTTTGTTTAATAGATCAAGAAATGTAAATATTCCCCTGTTATTTTTTATAAAATTATAAGAGAAATAATTTTTTTTTCTAAATAGTATAGTTTATTATTTTGTAGAAAAACAAATTTCGAAAATTTTAGTAATGTTTCAGAAACAACCGTTATTAATAATAGGTACCATTTTCCTTAATAAGGTAGAAATAAAATATAAACTATTTCCACGATTTACAAAGGCCTACAAAAAAATTATAGGTATTTTCCGCTATCCTATAAAATTTATATTTTCTGACTCAATTTCAAAAGGTTGAAGGAATTCCAAAACACCTTTTATGGCATAATAATTATTTTCAATTCTACATACTATCTTTAACTGCTTTTAAAAACGTTCTAAGAAAGTCCAAGCAGACCAATTTAATCCCTAAACTATTCCACACTTTTAAAATTTAATTACCTAAAAATATTAAAAACTATTTAAAATAACTTGTTTAGCAGACTGTACAATAGCTATCTTAGTCACACGTAGCGCGTTCTCTGTCTGGGCGTCGAACACCTCTAGAAATTTGATGAACTGTAATGTTTCTGCTTATTTTATGAAATGATTGTTTGCCTTTTTCATTCAGTAAGAGCTCTTCTATTTCCTATTGGTTAGCACACCTAATCCCAAATATTTTCAATATCTAGGGACAACACTAAGTCATTTGATCACTTTTTAGTACACTTTCCTTAAGTTATTGAACATTTCTTTGAAGTTCTTTTTCCATAATATCCACAAATAAAATGATCTAACTCACAAACTTAAATTTCAATAAATTGAAATAGGAAATTAAAAATTATAAACATTTATAACTGAGGTTGTGTCCCTTTCACCAGAGATAAGGGACATAAAGATTGGAAACGCAACGAACGCAGCAACGATGGCGTCATCTAGCGTCTCAGATGTTAACTACAGGTCTACGTCGTTTGTAGAGAGACCAGTGTTACCAAATAATTTTTTGGGGAGATCGTATAAGTAGAGTAGAAAAATGGTATTTCAACAAAAAAATGTACAATAGATACATGCATAGCATAATATAACTTAAATGGAATGAAAAAAAAAAGCTTTGACATGATAATTTATTTATCTATTTATAAAAATGTTTACAACGAAAAAAAAAGAACTAAAGAAAATACATGAAACTTTAAATTAACACATTTAAAGTATTCTGTGACTGTCACTTGAAAGTGATTGAAATTTTGCATGCAAGCTTTTCTTATGCCGTGATAGTCGGTGTACAAAATCACCATGGTCAAAATCACGATAAGTCAGAACGAAAATGACTGCCTTCAAAAATTACGAATGGCCTAGAAAATCTTTGCAAGTAGTTTTTGATTTTTATTGTTTTATATTCTGAAGTTGTTGCAGATATTTAAATAAACCTACTAAAAAAGTGAAGATAATATTTTTACGTACGATCTCACTGATGCAATCGTACATCGTACAGAGAGTTAAATAATCGTATAAATACGATTTAAATCGTACGGTTGGCAACACTGAGACAGATAGTAGACGTGGACAGTTTGTAAATATAAATGTCAGTTTTATGTATATCGAAGAATCCTGAATTTAAATTTTAAATTTTAAATTTTAAGTTCGTGATTGTGTTATCCTCTAGATGAACTTAGTGAAATAGTTGTGGCTGTTTTTGTGTGAAATTTAAGGACAATAATTATATTTTGTAATATTACAATAAGTCGGAGAACGTATTGCATTAGTAACACATGCCACATGAACAAATTTAACAACTCCAATGTGGCGTTCTTTAATTAACCAAAGTAGGTAAGATCTATTTATGTAAGTAACACAAATAGTAATCAACTTTTGTCACAAAGGTGTTTATGTATTATTTGTTGTTTTAGAACAAGAAAATGGCTTCAAAGCGTTAGAAAGAAGATTTGATATTGGAAGAAAAATATCTGAATTCCCATTATTGAATTTGCACTCAACATTTTTAAATAAGATACCAAAATAAAAACAAAAATGCAGTGTTACAAATAACAATCAAAAATTAAAAAATATTTGTCATGAATATAGATTTACAATAGTTAATCGATAATAGACTGTAAGTGTAGTATTCTTTTTAATAAATAATTTATCGTAATTGTTTAAGTTTATTTACAAGAACATGAGAGTGCAGTCGATATTTATGCAATCTTTATTATCAGGTTTTTAAATTTCCCGCTGTGTTGTTTGATATCGATGAAATCGCCACATAGTGGGTCAGATGTTAACTGCGATAAAGCTGGTCGTTGTTAACCATTGGCTTCTTATGGGCGTTTCCTATCTTTATCTCCCTTATCTCTGCCTTTCACTTTGAGAGATTTCTTGAAGTTTGGGTCTGGCTGCGCCACATACTTTGATTTTCTTTTACCATACGAAGAATGGTCGCACTGCGCAGCTTTCTGAGTGCCTTTTAAAAGGAGATAGAAAACTCCGCCATTTTGAACCCTTATTACGTGTTGCCTACATCTTGGCACAATATTTTTAATAGGTGCGTTTTAATCATCCGCTTCTACTTCGGAATTGTCGGTTTTCTTGTTTTAATCTGACAGGTTAAAACGACTAAACCGACAATTCCGGAAACAGAAGCGGATGATTAAAACGCACCTGATATTTTGCTTGCTGCTGTCAGTGTCAGTAAATATTATTTTTGAAGTCACAGTTTATTGCTAAAGAATCAGTTAGCTCACTCGGACCAGTTGAAAGTTTCAAAATAACATCCACTCCAGGGCTACAAATTCAGGATACGCAGAAGACTGCTGTTTTATTGTAGGCGGTTCTCATATATTGTATTATCCGAGTTGCACAGTGTATAAACTGAAACATTGAGATCGAAAGTGCCGACGCAGAGTGAGCAATCTGATTCTTTAGCTGTAAACTGTGTCACAGGGTTCAAAATAGCCGCGCACTATGTTGGGCGTGTCGGACCTATGTGGGCTGCGCAGTCGTAATGTGATAAAAAATGGCACAGAATCGCAAATTCTTGTGAGAGTAGCTAACTTCTCAAATTTCATGTTTCCCAACGTTAAATTCGTGGTTCCCACCTTATCGAGACTGAGGCCTACAAGGGTAAACTCGTAGCGTAACAAAAACGAGAAATGATTTAACTTGGAACAAAATACCGAAAGTCGATAGTAGTATTAGCATGTTGAATTTTTTGTTTTGTAAAGCATTGGCATTACTTAAGTTAAACCATGTGATGATTTTATCGCCTTTTAATTAGGGTTTAAAAACTTGTTCGAGCAATTTATCCAATAATAATTGGCCCCTTTGCCTCTTAAGCCTGCTCATGTAAAATATTTGGGCTCCTTACTTCGCCTATTATTTATATTCTATTAATAAAGGACAGAAGGATGAGTATTGCAACCAGTGGCGGTTTGCCCGTAAGGGTACTTGGGCACGTGCCCTAGTATAATAAACCAAAAAAAAAATAACCTACATATTTTATATTTTTCTCAATGCCTATTATTATTTTATCTAATATTCAGTGCAAACCGCGTTGGCACGACACTGGACGACCGGGCGTTGAGCGACATTCCGAGAATTCCGAAATTAAGTGGACACAGGGCACAGTTAATGTGTGCCTTTGTTGTTTTCTCTCTCATTATGATGCAAAAAACAAGGACAACGACAATATCGCTTAGAAAGAGATGAACACATGCGATGGATTATACGTCACAAGCGGGGCGCTGTCCTAATCGTGACGTGCTGTACTCATGGCACTGATTACCTAGATCAGATACGAATGTACGCATCGGCTCCCTCACAAAGGTGCGCGTTTGTTAGACCATGATAATAACTTATTTATTGTGATTACGAAAAACGTTAGTTGGACCACTGAAATAGTTAAAAAATAAAACTACAAAGAAAAATAACTTTTTTTTATAAAGAAGTCAAAAATATGATGATAAAAAATCAATAATATTTATAAATGGGACTAAATTTTAATTTTTCTTTTGGTTTTGTCTAACTTTTTCGACAATACCCAATCAGTTTTAAGTACAAGCAAGAAGAGACGGTTTGTTGAAAAGGAGGACCTCATTCCTAATTTAAGGATATGTAATATGTAATATATATTGACAATTAATTTAAGTTTATATAGTTCTAATATTTGACGTATCTGACCAGCAAATAAAATGATTAGTTGCATTATTCTACCAATAGGTGTCAGGCGCGATTGCCTCCAATTTCTTTTACATGGAAATTATTCTGCTATAGTAAATAATAATAATAATCAATGTCTTTATTATTTTCATTTTGAATATACAGAATAATTACAAATTACATATTAATTTGTTAAATTTTATGCAAAATGAGAAATAAAGGGCGAAGTTCAATTCATGTGATGAAATTTACCACTGAATTGCTCTTCCACTTAACCCAAAACAATAAAAAAAAATAAAACTATATTATATTTATAAATATATATAGCTTGAACCGTTCAAAACACAGAAAAGAAAAAGAAATAAAGAAAAAAATAATTAGAAAGACATGAGATATACCTATTAAACACTATATGAGCATTTACAATTATGCAGCACATAACACATTTCTATATGATTTCTTGAATTTTTCATGACTGACGCATTTTAGTGAATTTGGAACATAATTATTAAAGCTCGGATTTATAGGCATAAAAATGAAGGAAAAGGTACGAAAGCTTCCTGAGGCCACTTTTTTTATAAAAAAAAATTTTATTATCTCGCAATTGTGACTTATTATCTCACAATTGCGACATATTATCTCGCAATTGTGAGTTATTATCACGTAATTGTTACTTATTATCAAGCAATTGTGACTTACTATCTCGCAATTGCGACTTATTATCACGCAATTGTGACTTATTATCACGCAATTGTGACTTATTATCACGCAATTGTGACTTACTATCTCGCAATTGCGACTTATTATCACGCAATTGTGACTTATTATCACGCAATTGTGACTTATTATCACGCAATTGTGACTTATTATCACGCAATTGTGACTTATTATCACGCAATTGTGAGTTATTTTGCCGTTACATGTCTGCTTAAAATGGTGAGTTTTGGTCAATGTTTCGTGAAATAACAGTGAAGTGATTCTCCATTCTCGAGCTTGTAGTAGTTTCAGGTGAGTTTTGAGTTTAAACATATGTATAACTCATTAAGTTGTTTTACAATTTTAACCATCTTTTAAGATATTTGCAACAATAGACGATGGATTCAAGATCAAGAAATAATCTTATTATGCATTATTTTTTTAAATGGATGTAATTATAGTGAAATTCGAAACATACTGAAAAAGAGATTTTCAACAAATATATCAAAACGACAACTAAAGAGGATTTTAAACAAAAACAAGTTGTTTAGAAAAAAATATTTCAGTGGAGCTGATATTTTAGTAAATTTTATAGACCATCAGTTACAAAATTCTTCCCAACTGCATGGCTATAGATGGATGCATTTGAAATGCATTCAAAATGGTTTCTCTGTTTCGCAGAATATGGTTCGTTTAATATTACAAAACTTAGATCCTTCTGGAGTAGAACTAAGAACAAGACGAAAACTGCATAGAAGGCAATATAATAATACTGGTCCCAATTTTTTATGGCATCTTGACATATGATAAACTAAAACCATATGGTATATGAATAAATGGCGCTATTGATGGATACTCGAGGTTTATCATTTGGTTGAAAGCATCTTCGAATACGAATGATCCAAAAATAATTGCAGGTGGGTAAAAAGGAACACTAGTTCATACTTCGCATAGAACCCAATAATGGTAATAACTCATTTAATACTTTGTCTTTCCTTCTTACGTTCTAATTGAGGTAATATGGGGGTTTAGAGAAGCACCAACTTTTATATAAAATTTTTTTTTTCTTAAACATGAATAATAGAAGGCGCCGTTTTTGTGTGTCACTTTTTATGGAAAATAAAGATAAATCCAACTAAATTAATTTTATACATTTTTATTACAGGAGGTAAACACCATTGTGAGGTAGTGGAATTGTCACCGTATAACCAGATGTAGACAAAATTTTTGTCAAAATGGAAGGCCAGTTGTAATGTTCGAAAACCCCCAGACATTTAACATAAAGGACTTCCTGTGTCCAGTTAACATCATCGATTTTGAAGCCTGCAAAAATGAAGCAACGTTTCCAGAAACTATATGCGATAATGATCTCTTTGAATTATGCACTTTTTTAATGAATGAAAATAATTTTATGTTTAGTGATGATCGATACAGCCTTGTAGATTTATATGTCAATTTAAGAGATATCATAATTAATATAATGAAGTGAAAGAAATGAATATAAAGGCAGAATTTTTATATTTATTATTTACATAATTGTTATTGAAATATTATAACCTACTTAATAAATTTAACATAATTTAGCCAGGACTCTTAAGTGGGGATCAAAAACAAAATTTAGGAACAATTTTATCTAACTTGTTTAAATATTAATATGCAATAAAGTAATACACATAACTACTTTGGTTTTTTTATTGTTAATTTTTTAACTTACCTACGTATTTTTAAAATTTATAAAAACAAACATTATGTAGGCAGTTGTTCAAAAGAAAACCATCCAAATTTTTGATTACTGTTGTATATTTCCTATTGAAGTTACATTTCTGAAAATATGTCGTATATAAATAAAGAATATCTTATATTATTTCATTTGTAATGACCACTATAGTTGTAAAAACAAAATTGTTGAAATCATAGCAATTTAAACAAAATGCAACTTGGTTCACTGTGAAGCACTGCTGTTATACAGTCAACCACATCTATGTACACAGAAATGTACGATTTGAAATAACATTTAAATACATATCAACATTCAATGCAAATAGTTTATTAAAAAGTGAAACAGATAACTTAATAAAATACTAGTATTGAAACCGTGACAAGTTATCACTCAAAAAAAAAAAAAAATAGAAAACAGCCTTAAATGGTAAAATAAAATAAATATTTGTGAATAATGCATTTTTAGGACAAATAGAAACATAAGATACCAACGAGATATACTGGCAATGACACGTAGGTACGCCTCAAACTGTAGTATTTTTAATTTGGTTGATTAAGGAGATTGGTTACTGTTGAAGAAATAATTGATCCTACCGAAGTATATTAGTTTTAATCTCAGTATTTTTAATCTCCTGTCATACAAAAATAAATGGTAAAAAAATACTAATTTTAGTAGTACATACACCAAATTATAAAATATACAAAAATAGAAACATCAGATTAAAGAGAAAAGAACAATTAAAAGAATTTTTCCTTCGCCAAAATAAAACATAATTTTATATTATTACATTCAGAAACTAAGCAATTTCAACATTGCAAAAGTTGGCATTTAAAATAGAATTAAATATCGTCGTTACATTCTGGTAGATACTCGTTCAAATATTCAATTGTATTTTTTATCATTTCTTTTGTAAGTGTATTAGACACAAAATGTCATTTATGTTTCTAAAATTGCAAGATAGTAAGCCACAATTGTGTGATAATAAGTTACAATTGCGTGATAATAAGTCGCAATTGCGAGATAGTAAGTCACAATTGCGTGATAATAAGTTACAATTGCGTAATAATAAGTCGCAATTGCGAGATAGTAAGTCACAATTGCGTGATAATAAGTCACAATTGCGTGATAATCAGTCGCAATTGCGAGATAGTAAGTCACAATTGCGTGATAATAAGTAACAATTGCGTGATAATAACTCACAATTGCTAGATAATATGTCGCAATTGTGAGATAATAAGTCACAATTGCGAGATAATATTTTTTTTTACAGGAAGCTTTCGTAAAAAGGCGCCAATATAAGCAAAAAAAATTATTGAAAAAGGCAGAAATCTAAACAAATAAGCAAGATGTAGGCAATATAGGCAAATGCCTTTAAATCCATAATTATTAATAATAACTTATTTTTTATTATACAAAGTGAATTAACTTAACATTAACTTAACACAAAAAATATATTCACACAACATAATAACTAAATAATTGTTAAATAATAATTAAACATTGTAACCACTTAAAATTTTATCATTAATAGCTACAACTAAGTGATTTTCTATATTTTCAGTCTTAAAACTTTGTCTTCTATGACTTAAAATTAATTTGTACATTGAAAATGAACGCTCTACTTCGACAGATGTAATTGGAGCATACTTAAGAGCGGATAATAAATCTGGCTAAATTTGTAGTTCTTCGGAAAATGTCCCATTCAAAATTTTGGCAACATTAGACAAAAACGAGAAACTTTAATTTTTGTCAAAAACATCTTTCATTTTTTTAAAAATTAATTGACCATTGCTTCCAGGTGCTGACTTAATTTTTGACTTTAAATTATCTACTAATTTTACTCACATAAATTTACCTCTTGTCGTTCTAATAAGGTGATTGTGCTAACTATTAATTTATAATTGCCATTGATATAAGCTAGTTGCTGTTTTAATTTCGGATTTTTTAATATTTTTTTTGCTTCTCGAATGGCTTCGGAAATATTATCATTAAATTCTGACATTACTAATTGTATTTCATCGCAGTGTTCAAAGTAAGAGAAAACTGCTTCGAGCCCCGTTTCCCACCTTGTAATTACTAGTTTAGGTGGCAAAGGGACACCGGGAAGTTTTTCTTTGTACATCTGCATCTGCACCCTCAACGGAGCCTTTAGGAAAACTTTCTTCATATAATTTATAAAATGATTCACCAACGGAAACAGATTTCTTATTTCTTCTGCAATTCGATTTACCCTGTGGGCGACACAAGTGCAATGAATTAATTTGGGATAAAAAATCTTTAAATTAATAGCAGCTTGTAACATATATGCCGCAGCATCTGAAAGCATTAAAACTATTTTATTCATTGGTATAGCATTAAGAAGAGATTGGTTAAAGTCTCTTGCATAAATCTACTTATAGTTAAATTGTTTGTTTTTTCTAATTCTTTAACGGCAACTAAATAAGGTTTGCTTGGAAATTTGTCGTTCAAAATTACAATCATCAAATTAGCTATACAGGGTGTTTCAAAAAGGTATGTCATAAATTCTTCCACAGATAGATTATCAAAAAATAGGTGGATTTGGCTATATTTACCTATATCAAAAACTGGCTTCTAACAAAGTTACAGGGTGTTAAACTAACATTCAAAAAAACGTTTTTTTTTTTTGTAAAAAGTTTGCTGTTGCGAATTTTTCTTTGAAATTGTTGCCAGGCTGTAGATTTAAAGACCCAATATTCCAAAGAGAAAAAAAGTTGGGGGGTTGGGTATCTTTTAACCCCCCCGTATTTTTTTTGTCATAAAGAAACTTGCCTTATCGATCTAAAAATCAAAAAGAACTATGAATTTAAAAATTTTTTTTATAGCAAAATGAACTTTGTATCTTTCTTAGTTAACGAGCTATTTACAATTTTTTAACTACATATCTAGAGCAATTCGTCCGTCCTGGACTTAACATATCAACAAAACTAAGAGTAGGTCAGGAGTTATTGTACAAAAAACACATAAAAATCAGTGGTGTGCCTAGGGCTGTGCTTGAGCCGCCCCTGAAAAAACTATCTCTTTTATTTATATTTTTGTATTTAAGACATGTTAAACATTTACTAAATTAAATAGTTTATAAAATATGTATAATAATTATTGTCAAGTGTTTATTTATAATTGTTAATTATTTGTTAATTGTTTAATTAAAAAATATATTTTTTTAACTATTAAATTTAATAAATACATTTCCAAACTGACGTGTATTTTTATCAGTGGCATGGTAAACCAAGGGTGGCACATCATTTTTATGGCACCAATCCAATATTATAAATACCCTTTTTACAAAAATATAAATAAAAGAGGTAGTTTTGCAGGGGCGGCTCAAGCACAGCCCTAGTACACACCACTGATTTTTATATGCGTTTTTTGTACAATAACTCCTGACCTACTCTTAGTTTTGTTGGTATGTCCAGGACGGACGAATTGCTCTAGATATGCAGCTAAAAAATTGTAAATAGCTCGTTAACTAAGAAAGATACAAAGTTCATTTTGCTATAAAAAAAATTAAAAATTCATAGTTCTTTTTGATTTTTAGATCGATAACCCAGACAGCACACGACGTCCATTGGACGTCCATATTTTGTCCAAATAATGTCCTGGATGTCCATGAACTTTATATGGAGGTCCATTGGACATCCATTTTATGTTATCCAATGGATATACCCATTCAGACGTCCATTGGATGTCCAATAAATGTCCATGATGGACACTATAAAAAAGACTAATTTATAATAAATTATTATAATTCTTCTTGTATAATTTAATTATTTACAACGTTTTAATTAAAATAAATCAATTAATTTTCCTCTCCTAACGCCTCTGTTGACAAGATAAAAAATTTAAAGGCCATTCAGACCAGACTCGAAGAAGAAAAGAAGAAAGAGGTTAAGAAGAAAACATCCCACATGTATCCGATAAATAATATTTATCTGGTAAGAAAATAAGTATAATTAACATTAAATTATTTAAAAATCCAAAAATTAAGAAGCAAATCGTTTGTTTTAAAGTAATATAACCAAGCTAACTAATATGCTGCAAATTCGAGATGATGTTAACACAATTATTATTGTAACTAAGAGGTGAGAAAACTTTCAAAGGAGAAGAAAAAAATTCAAGTTTCTATTTGTACTTGTACGGCATGAGACTTTAGCAGAAGAGGCTATTTAGAAGATACAAATATTTTTAAAGAAGCTGTAAGTTTTACTTTTATTAAATAAAATAGAATCGTTTTGTAACGTTTAAGAAATAATGCATTAAAATTGGTTTCATAAGTTATTTCTCTTTAATCAATCAAAATCATTATCGCAATTTAAAACAAGAACAAAAAAATAAATAAAATAAAAAATAAAAAATGATGAAAATTAAAAAAAAGCGGCAAATTTCTCTATTATTATTATTATTATTATTATTATTATTATTATATGTCAGTATTTGTATTATATTAATTAATTGTAAAATAGTACTTAACATATCTCTACACACGCCACGGACAGTTTTTATACTTTGTGGCAATGGGTAGTTTATTTGTATGTACCTAAAAAAAAAAAAAAATATTTATATTATTAAAAAAAATGTATTTAAAAAAAAATTTATTTTATTTAATTTTTTGTACATTTTTCAAATAAACTTTTATTATTATTATTATTATAATGTTCACAAATACATATTTTTATTGCAATTTTAGATTCAGCAGTTTCTAAAACCAGGGACATGGACATGACGAACTTATAAAAAGATATTTTGTTTCCATAATTTCTAATATCCTCTCAAAAGAATTCGCATAATATGATGGTATGAAAGTAAAATGGTAATTTAAAGAAATAATGAGCAGTTTTTTGTTTATATGTAAGTATAGAGGTAAAGTACATTAGTCAATGCATATTTTCATATTAGTTGACATTTTATCTAAAAGTTTTACATTTTTAACTATCAGTTTTGCCTGATCAGGCGTGTATTAAACGATTGATTAAAAACTTAATATTCATATAAAATGTAATTTCTTTTTTTAGCTGCTGCTGAGAGTGACAATGGTGCTGCTTAAAAAGTAAGCGAAATAGCCTTAAGAAAATGGCCGAGAAGGTCAACAGAAAGGAGTGCGTATAAAACTAATACATGCTTGATATTATTTATGACAATAAAAATAAGTCCATAGTTGCAATTATTTTATTTTATATTAATATAGGTGGTAATGTCCGTCAGATGTCCATAAATTGTCCAAAAGCAATACAAAAAGAGTCCATATATGGACCTTTCATGGTGTCCAAATGGACGTCCAGGAGTGGGACATTTGTATAGTCCAGTGGATGTCCATTGGATGTCCTTCGGTAAAATGCTGGACGTCTTTTGGACAGCCGATATGTCCATGAATGGACTTCCGATGGACATCCAATGGATTGATTTGTGCTGTCTGGGAAGGCAAGTTTCTTTATGACAAAAAAAACACGGGGGGTTGAAAGGTACCCAACTTTTTTTAAAGGATCGCTTTAATTTTTTTTTCTCCTTGGAATATTGGGCCTTCAAATCTACAGCACTGGCAAAAATTTCGAAGAAAAATTCGCAACAGCAAATTTTTTACAAATAAGAAAATCATTTTTTTGAATGTAAGTTTAACACCCTGTAACTTTGTTAGGAGCCAGTTTTTGATATAGGTAAATATAGCCAAATTCACTTATTTTTAGGTAGAAGAATTTATGACATACCTTTTTGAAACACCCTGTATATCTACCGCATACATCTGTCATTTCATCCACGATAATATACAAGAAATTGCCTTCTAACTCCCGTTTAATTTTTGAAATACATTCCACATAGCATTTGTCCATGGTTTGTTTTCTCAATGTACGCTCCTCCGGTAAAGATTTATTAAAATGTTTTTTAAAAAATAACCTAAAACTAGGATGATTAACTTCATACAGAGAAATGTTGGATGCAATCATCATCTGGCATAAATCAAATTTAAATGTATGTTGCTCCTTTTGAACTGCTTAAACTATCCCGCAGATATGTTAGGACTAACTTAGAAGACTTCAATTTTCCCAAATTCCGTTAATGAAGTGGAGTTCCACAATGCTGGTCAATAAAGTACTTTTTAGTACCTACTTGAAATCTGAGAATTGAAAAAAATAACAAATAACAATAATAAGAATTTTAATACCACACTGGAATTTAGTCATGGGCGCGAGAGAGAGAGAAAAGATAAAAACTTACCGATTTGCCGCACGGTTTACAAAATGCTTCATCTCCTTCTAGAGAAAGTTTCGGGTATAGTCGGATCCATGCATTTAACTTAGAAATCTTTCTAAGCAAATTCTCAAAACGTCTAAAACTTTTTAAAATGTGTGTTCTTTACTATTCAGCATATGAAACAAAACTAAACTCTGATAGAGTACAACTGTTGATTGTTTATTATAAATTATAAAAAGAAGAAAGATTAGGGATTCCTAAGCCTTAATCTTAATCAGGTACATTTTCCTAGAAATCCATTATCAACATACCATTGATATTCTATTATTGACCCAAAATGTTGTTTAGTAATCGGAATTTACGAAAAAGGCAAAATGTGCAGAAAACACATCGAATAGACAAAATAGGCAAAAAAGGCATTTTGCCTATAATCCGAGCTATAAATTATTATAAATTGCACATACATGATAAGAGAAACATCGTCTAAACAGGTCTAACCTAAATGGTGGTGGAGACAGTATACCTTTATGTCTTATATTTAAATTGTGCACGTCAGTTCGATAAGTAATTTTCCTGTACAAATATAATGGAATTTTACTTACAATAATTTTGTGAAATGTACTTGCAGCATGAAGTGTTCTTCTATTGTACATGTTAAGCCATCCTATTTCCTTTAATTTGTAAGAAATAGACAGTCTTTTTCGAATACCGAAAATTAAGCGAAGGCAAGAGTTTTGTACCTTTTGAATTTTTTGTTTGTATTGGCCATGGCCCATACAGGACATCTGCATAATTAAAGATCGAGAGAAGTAGACTTTCACATAAAAGCTTTTTGATATCAGAACCATATATCAATTTGATTGTTGAGTATGCACGCCCAATTAAGTTATTTATATGTTTTTCAAAACGCAAATCAGCATCTAAAACTACACCAAGGCTTTAACGTGATTAACTACTTCAAGACACTCGATTTTAACTAATATGTTTACATTCTCTAACACAGAATCGCGTTTATATCTGGTACCAAAAACAATATCAGATTTGCTACAATTTATTTTCAAACAGTGGTCAGAAGCTAATTTTACAAATAACGCAAGGTCTCTATACAAGCACATGCATCATCTACTTTATTGGGGTCAAAACTGTAGTAAAGTTGAGTGTCATCCGCATATAAGTGAGCATTACAGCTTTGAAGGCATTTTAAAATATTGAATGTATACAGAGCAAAGAGTAAGGGACCCAAAATAGAACCCTTAAGTACACCATGTTGGAGATCTAAGTAAGAAGAAGACTGACCATTGTAGTCCAGTCATTTAAGCTTAAATTAGGTAAGAATCTCGGAATTCGAGATACCCAGTTGTAAGTCTGTAAATACTTGTATATTGACACCCTAAAAGTTGTCTCAAAATCTACATATAGTAGGGTGTACGCAACTATTAAATTTCAAGGTCAAAGGTCACAAAAATGGGTTTTTTGCGCTTTTTTTGTTGATATCTAAATTCCTATGGGTTTTTTGCTAATTGTATTTATTATCAATATTGTAGAATACAAAATTCTCTACAAATTTTGTTTAAAAAAATTCAGACTACAGTAAGAACGTAAAAGCTATGGAGCAGCAGAGAAGAACTGCTGCACTTTCAAAAACGTATAAAGTTTGTTTCGATGAAACAATGGTTGTACCAGTTACTCAAGAAAAATTCTTATCAAATCGAAATAACAAAGATATGCTCATTAATATGTTAATTGAAAAATTACAAGCTGCAAATATTACTACTAAACAAGCCAGAGATGATGCGGATGTTCTTATTGTTGAAACTGCAATTAAAGAATCAAAGTCTGAAAAAACTGGAGTTATAATAGGACAAGATATTGATTTACTTGTCATTTTAATTGGGCGTACACTCTCTTACGAATAAGAATTTTTTTTTAAAAAAGTTGCGAAAGGAAATGTAAAAACGGAGATATACTCGACTAAAAGTTTTGATAATTATCCTCATTCCAAAACACATATTTTATTTCTGCACGCATTAAGTGGCTGTGACACAACTTCTGCGCTTTTTAAAAAGGGAAAAAAATCATTTTTAAAAGTTTTTGAGAAACTGACAAATTTGGATGTACTAGCTGCAGCATTTGAGGAAGAAAAATGTTCAGCCCAGAGATTATTAGAGAATGGAACTCAAACCTTATTGGTAGTCTATAATGCTCCGAAATTTGTGAAAAGTCTCGATCATCTTCGTTATATGCATTACGTCAAGTCTACAAAACTTAATAAACCTGTGCAGCTTTCAAATATTCCACCAATAAGTGCAGCTGCTCATCAACATTTCAAACGTGTATATTATCAAGTTCAAACTTGGTTAGGGCATGATTTGGAACCCCAGGTATGGGGTTGAGCAATGCGAAACGATTTTCTGGAGCCTATCATGACAATTTTACCACCTGCTTCAGATGATTTGCTAAATACAATTTTCTGCAACTACAGGAGTGGTTGTGGTTCGCGATGCGGATGCAGGAAAGCGGGCTTGAAATGCTCTTTAGCTTGTGGCCAATGTAATGGGCAAGCTTGTCTCAATGCTCTACCATAGCGACATTAACGAAGATGGAACCTTTGACCCCGAAATCATAGAAGAACTTGAGACAAATGTCGTTAAAGATGATAATGAAGACCAGTTTGAAATTTACCAGTAGCCGGAAGATGACGATGAAGAGGAAGAAGATGATTAAAATTAGTTTTTGTACCCTTTATTCCATTTTTTTACTTTTAATAAAAATAAATGTATTAAATGATATTTTTTAATAAAAAGATTAATTCATAATTTATTTGTTTTTTTTTTCATCATGTAAGAAGGTATTAATATTAATTAGGTTAAAATTCAAATATAATTCCTATATTTTCATTAACAATTCTGCAATTACATGGGCAGGTAAGTGTTGTTAAATAAATTAATACTGAATAAAAAGTGGATTGGTTAGGAAAAAAATGATAAAATATAATACAATAGTTAATAAAAATTGACAAAGATTTAAAATCATTGATTTATCGATAGTTCATCAACTATATATGGCGGGTTTTCGATTGGAGGCACTGGTTGACCTGAAGTGATGCTGTGACCGCGCGCTCTCCGCCCTCGAATACGGTTCACCGTATGAAAAATTTTTTTAAATAAAATTTCAGAGAATTTTGTATTCTACAATATTGATAATTAATACAAATAGCAAAAAACCCATAGGAAATGAGATGTTTACAAAAAAAGCGCAAAAAAAACGATTTTTGTGACCTTTGACCTTGAAATTTAATAGTTGCGTACACCCTACCATATGTAGGTCTTAAGACAACTTTTAGGGTGTCAATATAAAAGTATTTACAGACTTACAGTTGGGTATCTCGAATTCCGAGGTGAACTTACTATAATGACTGGACTAATTGATCGTAACTAGGTGTTGCTGATTTGTAGGTTCTCTATACAATGATAATTAGAGTAATGCGAATAAAGCTATATATATTTTATGATGAGATGTTGAGAGAAGTTTTATCCCCTTTTCGATTATTTTATGAGCTAAACAGCATTTAGCAGAAATTAGCCCAGTTAAAATTGTCTGGCAATTCTTGATTAAACTGAAATCCAGTTGAACATATTAAAATATTCCATTTTATATTTTAACATTTTATTCCGATATTTTTTATGAATACCTGGCGAAACCTTTCTGGTTTTACTAGCAAAATTTGTAATATAAATAATCTGCGGAACTTATTTTTATCTTGAATTGTCGAACAATAAAATTTAATAAAAGATCTTCCTGAGCATTTAGTGAAATTTTTCGTTTTAATAAAATTCTCCAGGAGAACTTGCATCGCTATCGAAGTAATCCTCATCGATTTCTAAGTAAGCACCGTAGATGAAATTTCTATGGACCATTGTTCCGTGCATGGGATGAAATACAATATAGTCTCTAGTGTCTTTTATATAGTCGAAATTGGTTCCAATGTTCTCAGAAATTCCGTTTAATCAGAGCCGGCGCTACACTACGAATAATCAAACTTCCACTATAGTAATAATAAAAAAATTCACGTATGTTATACGTATTCCAAGAGGATAATTGTTAGTTTTCTGTAATTTTTGGGGTCTTTTAATGTTCTTAAATAACGCAAAACAGTATTTTGAAAAGGCAATATATTTACCGTTTACATCAAGGAAAATGTTTGCCAATGGCCGTATTCACCGTCATCAAACAGTTTCGTTTGATTATGAATCATACGTTTCTAGCTTCGTGTAAACAATTGCAATGACTGTAAACGAATAACGAACGGTGTTGAAATTTAAAATCACTTGACATATCGTTATAGAGCTTGTATTTTAAATAAATCTAGGATCATTTATTATTCTAAATAAATATTTTCCGACACATTTTACTTTACCTTACACAAATAACACTGTCACAGAACCCTTACTTTATTTCCTGTTTGGCGTATTTGTCAAAACTCACATACTTCGATTTTCTCTTACTATACGGAGAATGGTCGCACTGCGCAGCTTTCTGAGTGCCTTTTAAAAGGAAATAGAAAACTTCGCCATTTTGAACACCTATTACGTGTTTTCTACATCTTGCCGCAATACTTTTAGTGGTTATGTTATAATATTTACCTAAAGTCAGTCCCCAAAGTTATTATTTACGAACATACACTTAAAAAAAAAACATTAACAAGTAATGAATATCTTGAAAACCTTGCTTTTGGTAATTTTATGTTAAATCTTTCCATTTGCAAGTAACAGTAACTACTTTAATTATGTTACTATTGTTGTATTCTAAATGCTTTTTATTTTTCAGGTCTCCTAGGAATTTCGAGCACTTAACTTGAACAGTGTTTACAAACCATTAATCAAATTGTTTAAAAATTATTTTTAGCTGAACTTTGTTATGTCTGTTCTCAACGTTTTCAGGAAAATACTTATTGCTCTTATGTATAAATGTATGTAATCAATCATGAAACAATTCTTTGTAGAAGTCAAATACCAAGAAAATTGAAGCATCTACTTCAATAGATGTTATGTTATGTTGGGAATGTGGTGTTACTACACTGCGACCTAAAAGATCTATTGTGTCCCCTTCTGTCTCTAATGCACCAAGGAAATGTCTTAATGCCTATACGACCCTTCCAATCCTATTTTCTCAAGAAAGTGTAGGATTTGGAGTGGCTTCAAGTTAGGTAAATCTCCCTCTTCTGTTTTATATCCTCTTAGATAAAGTGCCCTTGGATTCTGGAGTGTTACACATTCAGTTGTATGTGAATGGAGGTTTCGTCCTCCTCACAGAATCTGCTTTTACTATCCTCTACTACTTCCAGTTTACTAAGGTGTCCTTTTAATCGGCAATGCCCGGTAAGGATCCCTGTTACAATACGTAGCCTGTTCTTGCTCAGGCAGATGCAGGCTTCCAATATTTACTGGTTATATTCTCTCAGAAGTATCTTAGCCTGTTTCAGCCCCAAGAGATTGTTTCAATTATCGGTTTTTCTACTGCCCAATTCTTTTTCAATTTCTCCTAATATTATGTTACTGCTGATACCGCAGAACGGCTCAGGTCCTACAAAGGGTATTTGAGTCCCTTTCCTTGCAAGATTATCTGCAATCTCGTTACCCTGTACCCCAAGATCCAAGTGAGAGTAACTCTATTTTACTCGCACAGCTCATTCAATTGTTCTAGGCATCTCCAGACCATTTTTAAGCTGATTCTGTAAGAGCTCAGCGCTTTGATGACTGCTTGGCTATCGGACATGATGATGATAATTTCTTGTCTATGATAATTTCTCTCGATGTTAAACTGGATACACTTCACGATGGCGTGAATTTCCGTCTGGAAGATGCTTGGGTATTTTTCCTAGCTTTCCGAGTGTTTGGTTCTCGGCCCATACACTCCTATTCCAGTTCCTTCTATGGTTTTGGAACCGTCCGTATACCACTGAATAGCATGTCTTTCGGTTGCAAGCACGATTTATTCTTGGCTCCATTCTTTCTTACAGCCCAGCTCTATGGTTTTGAAGTTTTTCACAAAACTGTACTTCTTTAGCATTTCATCCTGGGGCATAACCCAGGTATCTTTAGTCCTGAAGCAAGTAGACTTTCATCTGATTGTAAAGGGGTGAGATTTAAGATCACCTCCATTGCGGTCGTAGGGCAGGTTCTCATTGCATCGGTGATGCAAACTCAGGCTAGTCTTTGTAGTTTTGAGATATTAGCTCTCGTAGTAGCTAAACTAGTTCTGTTACTCCAGGCTATAGCCCCGCAAGTGATGATTGGTCTCACTATTGCAGTATACATCAATCGCAGTATGTTTGGGTTACATCCTCATCGTTTACCCGCAATATTTCTGCATACCATTAGGGCTTTTGTGGCCTTATTAACTACTTTCTTCTCATGTTTGTTCCAGAGAAGTTTGTTGTTCTGGGTTAGGCCTAGATATTTGACTTCATTTTTCCATTCTATATCTATCCCGTCTAATTTAACGGTTTCGAGATTAAGTTTTCTTTTCCTTGAAAAGGCTACTAGTGTTGTTTTTGTAAAAAGTGAAGTCCTACTTCACGGCACCATATTTTGGTATGTTCTAGTCCTCATTGGACTATATCACACAGGACATTTCTAAACTTGCCTCTAGCAAATATGACTATGTCGTATAACCTTGAGAGGGTATGCCGAGGTCAGCCAATCTGCATGAAGTTCGTCTACGGTTAGGCTCCACATCAGTGGAGATAGAACTCCTCCTTGTGAGCATCCTCTGGTTGTGCGGATGAAGATGGTGTCCTGTCCTATCTGTGTCTCTGCAGTTCTCGTAGATAACTGCTGAGCCATCCATCTGGATGTAATGTTATCTACTCCTCTGTATGCAAGTGCTCTTTAGACAGATTCGTTCTATGTCTAGGAAGGCACACACGACCATTTCTTTGTTTGTCAGTGCATCCTGGATTACGTCAGTCAACTGTACCAGGGCAGTTTCTGTATCAATCATGAAACAATTCTTTGTAGAAGGCAAATACCAAGAAAATTGAAGCATTTGCTTCAATAGATAGGAGCAGTATTAAAATCAAACGAAATAATATAAATAAACATGTAAGTAATATTGTTTACTTTTTAGAACATTTATATTATAATAATTGTTTTTATTTATTTTAGGTTTACTACCTCTGGTTCATCTACACACTTAAAAGTAGAGGTAACCCACAGCCTTACTAAGAAAATAGCCCCCTTTGCTAAATAGTTTATCTGGAACAGTTAGAAAATGACCTGTAATATTTAGTTTTTTTATTTGGTACAGTAAACTGTGTAACAATTTCGGATAAATGGAAATTTCTGAGAAGCAAAAGTACCACTGATCCAGGTACATTGATTTTGTACGTTAGACATACACAGGAATCATAAAAGTATAAAAAACGTCTTTTAGAGCCACCATATATCGACATCCTTCTTACAATATTAAGTCGACTAAGATGAAAAGCATAGCTAGACCATCGATTGCTATAGAAGCAGAAAATAGAGAGATATGGAAGAGTTTTGAAAATGTACACTGGCAATCTAATGTTAATACAATTAACAAACTTGTGTAATCTTTGAAAACGAGAATATTGGTGGAGGTGGTGGAAGTAATACTCATAGGGCTATTTTTTTAAATAGAAAATATTCAACAATTTCTTACTATGTAACAACTGAAATGAGACTCATTTGTAGATAAACAATAGATCTGTTTTAGTTAAAAATTTAACGACTACATATAACTAATTTAAAAAAAATAACTGTTATACAAATTCAACGTGTCTGTCTCAGATAAATTATAAGATAAAAACCAACTATGTTTTACAGCTTGCCTGCAAGAGTATATTCCTCTGGTAATAACTTTTAGTTGGAGCTTCTTTAATCTCACATTTCTTTTTTTTATTTTATAGTTTCGTACCATATTTACAGCTGAAAAAATGCAAAATATAATATTACATTGTTTAGCCTCAAAGATTTTTAGTACATTACAAAAATAAAATGTTTGTTCATGGGCATGGGACTGTCTAAAAATATCATAATATTAAGGTAAAGTCATATGCACAGCTTTAGAAATAATTTAAAACCACTCAACTCTATTTCAAGATGCACTCGCAATTATACCTTTACTTCAAAGAAGTTTCTTGTATATTATTTAAAATAAATAAACGTTTCTTCTACATTTGTTGCCTTCATTAAAAATCTCAAAATACTAAAATGTAGGCTACCAGTTTAACATTTTGGAAAAATGTGTTGTCTAACCTAGTAGTAATTGCATGAAAATGGCCGCGCTATTTGTTGGGCGTGTCGGACGTCTCTTTTGCACCGTATAACAATCAAAGTATGTGGGCAAAACTAAACGCAAAAAAATTTTTACATTATTGATAATAACCGGCCAATAACGAAAACATCGGCTTAAATTGGATAATGTTGATAAAATATAAATGACATAGCCTTTTTACGACCCTGTCCGTTTCTTATCGTTAGCGCCCACCTCAACGATTTGGATATGAATAAAATACAGCAAAAATTTACAAGATCTGAATTCAATCCATGTTTGTAGAAGCTTGTATTATTGGAAAACCTTAGTGACGCCGTTAAAGGAAAAGAAGTACTTTGTTTTGTTAAATTATTTCGCATATATATATTGGATACCGAATTGTAAATTAGTCACATTTGAAAAAGAAGTTGTACTTCGAAACATGTCATGTATAGTGTTTTTAATTTTTTAATTTTTATTTTTTAAAATAAAAGTTTTGTGAAAATCTACCAAATTTGGTTTTACTCATTCAAGATAAAATGGATTTTCATCAAGTAAAGGCCGAAACAATAAATAATGGAAAAGAAATACTTAGTAAAGCTGCAACACAAAACACTGTTTTTGGAATACAAGGATATAGGAATTGTAATGTCAAATGTCATGGATTATTATCATGCTCCAATAAAACTGATTAATATATTGTTTTTATGTTAATTTTACAGTAACTTACTGGTAAAGCCTTGAAAATAAAAAAATTAAATCACAGTACCAACTTAATTCTTTAAAATCAACTTCACCCACTTATTGATAGCCAGTGTCATTAATGGCCGAACAAAGATGCAAAAAAATATTATCAATATTGTCCACGAATAATGGACATTTTCGTTACTGTCCAGATAATAACAATATTGGCCAGCAAATATGGCTCCTGACGTTAGTGTCCAGTCTATGGAGGGTAGAGAAAAGGAGGACAATCTTATATGGATCTTTATATTAAAAAGTGGCCACCAAAATGTATACAATTAAGATGGCGTTCGTGTTTCCAGGGGACAAAATCCAATGCTATATAGTCATACAGATTGCTCATTCATAATGAAATCAGACAGGAAGCAGTAAATTGAGACCTCCGTGCCATTTTAATATAAGAATTATTTATTGTTTATATTATTATTTTTCAATAAAATTTGACTATTGTCGTGTATTGTCAAAATTTATCTACGATCACAGAACACTTACTCTTCTACGATCAGTCACTTTTCACGGTGTAGTTTTTAGTTTTTTATGGTTGAGCAATATTTATTACTATATACATCATTGGTGTCATTATGTGATCTGAATTATCGACTGTCGACATCCCCTGGGCACAGAAGCGCCATCTTAATTGTATATATTTTGAGGGACACTTTTTGTATACAGAGATTGTTCTCCTTTCCTCTACCCTCCATAGTCCAGTCAATATTGTCAATGCCCAATTTACAACACTGCCCGTAACCACTGATCTGTATAGTGCCTGTAACACATACATCAAATTATTTAAAAGTTATGTTCGACTTTTGCTAGAGTATGAAGGTGCAGTTTGGTGTCCGTTGCTTTTGGGATATCAGAACCTTTTAGGGCTGCTAGAATGAGTTTTGAAGCGGCCCGATCAAATTTACTATTTTTTGCGTATGAAAATCTTGGTAACATTTTTTTGTTAAAAACTGACAATGTTTCTAGTTACCTATTTTGATTTTAGGCTATCATAGGAATTATGGCCTCAGCCTTTATCAATGAATAATAATATGAAATAATAATAATAAATAATAATCGCCTGTATCATTTTTAGTTTTTATAGATATACAGGTTTTGATCCCTATAAAAAATTACACTTGACAACTTATTTTTGTATTTAAAAAGAGAATGTAAATACCAACTTTCAAGCAAGGGCGGCTCCAAAACGAGTTTTTTTTGGGGGGGGGGGCATTGTTTCTAGCCATTCCCTTTTTAGTATATTTTTTTGAATAAAAGGCCTATAAATCGGAAGTAAACAGCATTGAAGCTGCAAACACTACTACCTCGACTTCATCCATAACGGAACCAAGCCACATTCGAATTCCAGTTTCACAAAACTATACTAGCAAGACCCTTAAGCTACCCACGTTCGACGGTCAGACAACATGGGAATCATATCGACTCCAATTTGAAGCTGCAGCTAGAGCCAATGGCTGGACCGAGAAAGAGATGGCGAGTTCATTGATAGTGTCACTGCGAGGTCCGGCAGCAACCGTTTTACAGTTACTTCCTCAAGAGGAACCCAGTTATTCATCTCTCATCCAAGCTTTGGAGACAAGATATGGCCAGCAGCATTTGCAACGGGTATTCCAAAGCCAGCTAAAGGTTCGTAGTCAGAAACATAATGAGAGTCTACAGGAATACGAGGCTGATATAAGAAGGTTGGTTCATCTGACCTATCCACAGGTGCCAAAAGATTTCCAAGAACAACTCGGAATACAAGCATTCATTGATAGACTACAAGATGTGGAAATGCAGCAAGTCCTTCGTCTACAACATCACAAGACGCTGAGGGAGAAACTGATTCCAGCCCAGGAATATGAAGCGGTAAAACTCCTATCCAGATCTTCTCACGCAAAAGTGAGGGAAATTAAATCCCAGGAAAGTAAGGAGGTCAATACTAATGCTATTCTCCAAATCTTAAATATCCTCTGAAATATGCAACGAAACAGCCAAAATGGAAGCAGAAGAATCGGACACCTTCAAAGAACCTGTAGATGCATGGCTCATTCTATAAATCGAGAATCAGCGAATGAGACCGGAAAATCATATAGATCAATCTTTCCAAGCCCATCACCAAGACCAACAAGAATTAATTACAGCAACTATGCGTCCCGAAGAAGCCAATCACCCACACCAAGCCGGCTTTCTAACAATAACCCGAAAGTAGAGCATCGAAGAGGTCTCCATAGCAACGCAGACAGTCGCTTTAAGCAACCCCGTTTGGAGAAACAATGCTGGTATGGTAAAAGGCTCGAAGAACGAGAAGAACCGGTTGATAAAGTTACTCTTTGGGCAACCACTATTAAGCCAGAGGGTGACGAAGAAGAAATCACCCTTGAAAGTCTGAGACATGGACAGAAGAAAGACAATGACTTAAACGTTGTCCGAGAATGGTTCAAACATAAAGTCACACTTACTTGGCAAGAGATAGCCAAACACAGTAGAACTATAAAACGCTACTGGACCCAGTGGGATTCCCTGTATCTTCACGATGACCTACTGCACCGGAAGTGGGAGAGCCCCGATGGAGTACATGTAGTCCGCCAAGTGATACTGCCGAGGTCATATGTGAGAAAAGTATTGGAGGAGCTTCATAGCAGCCGTTCAGGAGAACACTTTGATACTAAGAGGACACTGGCACGAGTTCGGGAAAGATTTTATTGGGTCAATTGCCGACGGGATGTAGCAGATTGATGTAAAAAATATGATGTATGCAATGGCAGGACAAAGGTCTATGGATTCGCTCGGGAACGACTGAAAGCCCACACCGATAAAGCAGAAGCTAGAATCGACATGCGTGCCATAGATACACATTTTGAGAGAGGCGACAAGGTATGGCTGTGCAATCCCAAGTAGCGGGGAGGACTTCGTCAAAAATCCGCAACGGAACTGGGAAGGCCCCTACTCCGTCCTTAAGGAAAACCAACGACCTGATCTGCGGCATTCAACTGTAAGCGGGAAATAAATTCAACGTAGTTCACTTTGGGAAGATAGCTCCATACCATGGTCCAGATCCTCCTCATTAGTGCCAACTACCAATCAAGTTATTCGGGGCGAATAACTAGAGAGGAGGGAGCAATATTACGTAGCACCCTGCAAGTAGCGCGGCTATTATAGGAAACGTACAGATAGAAAAAGAAGTGGAATGTTACTCATCGCTCTACAGTGTGCTGAGGTCGTCATAAGTAAAAGAAGATAGAATAATCCAGAAATATATGGAAACGTCATTACTCGTCAAGAAAATTCTAGATGACAGTTCGAGAAGGTTCGAGAAGCTATATACAGATGATCTTGACATCAGTTTTCAGTTTTATCATAGAATTTACACGTTAATTTTATCAGTTGCATTGTTATGGTTAAAGTTCAGTTGAAATAAATTGTGATACCAAAAACCTGCGTAACAATATTATTGTATTTACCTATTTATTTCTTTTATTTCTTTAGGAATATATGTCTATTTTTTATTTTTCCATTTCGTATATTTAAGTTTTTTTTTTCTATTTTAAACCGACTTTAAAAAAGGAGGAGGTTCTCAATTCGACGCGATATTTTTTTATAATACATCACTTTGATATTGTTACTTATTAGTAACAAAAGTCAACTCGATTAGTTCATAACACCGTCACGTGATATAGGAATAATTATATTCTCACTCATAAATGATAAAAGTCTGTGAACCCAATAATTGGACGAAACAACATCACGTTACATAATTTTTAGATTAAATTATAGGTTAGTTATCTTATCATACTCTACCTACATAAAAAATCACTAATATTAGAAGTCCGATCCTGAATTCTCAACTTCTGACTCCCAGATTATACAGTCGTCCCTTAGAAGTAATCAAGAACTTTCTGTTATTTACTTAGGTTTTCGGGAGTCTGGCACTGGTTTGCCAAAGAATTTGTACCTTCTTATATACAAACAAAAAAGCAGTCCGTGTATATTTTTTTAGGATTCATAAATTGGATTGTTAACAATATCAATAGAATTTTTTGTTTGTATCATAACGAACACTAAACACTATCGATGACGTTAATAAATATTAGTGCTTTTTATTTATTTGACCTCAATATTTCTATTATTAGATACTTGTTTGTTGTCCATCGAAAGTCTTTGAAATTCAAGAAAAATAAGTTAAACGTTTTTAAATTATGCTTTCGATAAACTTTTTAAAGGTATGTCAGTTCAAGAGACGTATTATACGAAATTTTAAATGGGTAATTGTTTAAAAATTCGTAACAAAAATACGATTTGTAGATTTAAAAATAAAAAAAAAACAGTTAATTAAAAAATGTATTTTATGTTATTTGTTAAGTATACTCTTAACATCCAACTAAAAAACATTTCGCTCTTAGCTTATGCTCATGTATTTTATAATTAATTTTCAGATTGAGATCTATAGGGAATTCAATATCTCCTTCAGAATTTGAAAATTAAAACTTCAGAACGCTGAAGCTAAATGATGCTAAACGAATAGCAGAGTTGGACTATCCTTAACGGAAAATAATTCAAGTCTTCTTCTGTATATTATGGCCTTGTAATAATTGGCAATATTATTAGTAAAAATCTCAAAAATATACAAAAATTCTAAAAGTAATAAATCTTTTACTAAATATACAGGTGCAGAATTGCCTCTTTATCTATTCTGCATCTGTGAGATCCAAATAAAACGGGTTTTAAATGATTAAAGTAAGGACTCTTATGAATATTGTAGCAAGACAAATTATAGTGTAGAAGCATAAGCATTGGAAGCAGGTGTCTTTAAAATATCACATTTTAGGATTTCAATAAATGTCCAGAATATTTTTCTGGAATTAGGTGTTTGGTATCATTATTATATTAAATAAGGTGACTTAAATTAATGCCATATTTTATAGTCTATGTCAGAGCTGTCCAACATAATGTTAGGAGCTTGTGATAAGTGTAATATTGCTCCTAACAGTTGTACCTTGACTAGCTTTAAAATTTACTTTAAATTAACGTCGGAGAGAGGGTCGTGGAATAACAATAATAAAATGGTATCATTCCAGAAAAATGTGCTGGTTTAATTACGGTCACAATTCAGTTACAGAAACTAAAGGTTAGAGTAGAAAGTAAAGTGAGACCTTAAATATTAAAAATTAAAGATTTAAAATTCATGTACAATATGTGGTATTTTTACTCCAATTGGTTCCAATCGTTAACAGCTTTTATAATTAATCATAATATGGATAACTAATATATTTATACATGCATGTATTACATACAATTAAGAGTAGCAGCTTTTAATGCCTACATTACTTGAGATGGTTAATTATAGAAAATAAAATAACAATAGCATGACATGCAAAGCCTTCGTAGCACAATAGTGGTACTTAGTTTGTAATAAAGAAAAGTCCAAAGCCTCATGAGTTAAGTAACCGAAGAGTGAAGAATACAGAGCGAAGAGAGTATAAGCAGCAATAGTTAAATAAGAACCGTCTTACATGTATTCCAGTGGTCCAAGCAGAATGGTGATGATAGCATATGATAACCCTAAAGTGAATGTACCTTATGGAAAACCAGTGCAGAAGCAGCGATTAGGAAAGTAGGTCTATTTTAGATTAATTTAGTCCAATACAAAATAGTTTATAATAAATTTACAGGTAAAGAATACCAGCCCAAGATAAGGTGGCCTAAAAGAGGGAATGGAAAATATAAATAAAAGCGTTAGACATAACAAAATGGATGACAGAAACCACAGACGACTTACCATGTGTTGTTGGTTGGCCTTTAAGAGAATGGTAAATAGGTAAGAAAATAAATAATCCACAAAATGTGAATTCAGACCTCTGAATATATTATTTTCTTTCCTTACAGAGATACTTTGCTTTATTGGGTGCAAAAATCCGAAATAGAAGACGAGTTTATGTAGAAGCACATACTACAAGTTGCTAACCCCAAAATCCAAAGCAGAATGACCAGAATCTTGAAGGACAAAACCAGGGTGACCACTGATTAGTGATGGTATCCCTGTCATTTTAAATATTTGTCAATACGGTAATACTTAAACAGACCTTAACTAAATAGAAGAAGTAGTAGGTGATCTAAACATGTTTATCCAGTAGAGGCCTAACCAAAGAAAGGTATAAGAAGAAGAAATAGTAAAAAATAGAAAGAAATAAATTGTAATATAAACAAATAAAATAATGGACTTTTACATTAACTATTTAAGTGTTGTGTTTTATTAACTATAGAAGTAAGTGAAGCATTTTTAATTATCGCTTCTAATAATCATCATGAAGGCAGTAAATAACTCGATTAAAATAGCAAAATATGATGTACAAAATAAATATGCTAATTAATTAGAACCCGTAACAATGATGCCCGATACGACAAAATTTATCATTCAATGATAATCTCAAACATTATCGCGTTCGTTGCGCTCTCACGTTAAAATATCTTGTTTATTAATCGCTCTTATTAAAATACAGGTTTTGTAGATTAACTTTATTGATTTACATCATATTTTAGATCATGGACCAATAATTATCATATATAATACAACGAGTGATATTGGGACAGAAACCTTTGGAAATAGTACTTACTTAAGAGCGTACCTACAAAATTTGAACGTTTGAACTCGAAATCGTGTACTCCCAAATTATATTATTTCCCTACCACGGGTGCCGACAACCAAGAAGTCTTGAGTGGGTTAGAGTTATCTGAATTAGGAAATCCAGAACCGCATTTAGTTGTTCTTGGTGCCATTGTGAGATATTGTTATAACGCTGTTCGATTTATTAGAGGGTGTTTACAATATTTTTATATTTTAATTTAGTGAATAGCTGTAGGTAGATTAAATTACATTTAGGAGTATTAAGTTAGTTTTTTTTAAGTTGTTACGTGTATTTTTGTGAAAAATGGGAAAAATGAAACCAACATACAAACGGAAAAAGCGACTGGCTCGATTAAGGTAATACCAATTTTTGTTGCATTGCAACACCTGTAAAAAAACGTTCAGATATCATGCTGCAGCTTTATCATATAACACTAAAGATCTATATCATTCCTCATTCCATAAAAACATTACAGGGAAAAGTCCTGGCCAGTACACAAAACAATTTCTATTAAAATTGTTTGTAATGTGGAAAAAAGAAGTCTGAGACATAAAAAAAGAATAGAATTTAAAAATTATGAGAAAAGACCATCACAACTAGCAGATGAGCATTATGGCCCAAATGGGAAAAACATTTTGAAAATTGACCCCAATGAATTTAAAAAAAGTAAGCATCAATTTCTGGAAAATTTAAAGGTGTGCAGCATAGAAGCACAAAATATTTTTGAGAAAAGCTTAAGCCAAAAAAAATCCGATAAGTGGTTTGAGGAGCGACAAAAAAGATTAACTGCCTCAAATTTTGGACGAATTGAAATCTACCAATAAAATTAAAGTTGCCATGGGCATATTAAAAGGTACATTTTCTGGCAATAAAAATACTAATTGTGGTATAGAAAATGAAGACAGCTTTAAGGGAGTTGAGTGAATCTTTAGATAGTGAAATATCCAACTCAGGAATCTTCATAGATTCCGAACATTCATTTTTGGCTGCAACTCCAGATGACTTAATCGGTAAAAACCTTTTGGTGGAAGTCAAATGTCCTTCTTCAGCGAAAAATTATACACCAGAAGGGGGTATTGATAAATTTTTTTTAAAATATATGGAAAAAGTTAACGGTAACTATAGGTTAAAAAAACACATATATACTATTATCAAGTGCAGGGTCAACTTCATGTGAGTAAAAGAAAATTTTGTTATTTTACTATATATGGACATCAAAAGGAATTCTTTATCAAAGAATTGAAAGGGACCAGAACCTTTGGAGGAAAATGTTAACATTATTTAACAATATTATTAGAAGAAATTGTAATTAATGAATAATTTATTGCAAATTAATGCACTATAATTAAATATTATTATAATTTTTAGTATTTGTATGAAGAAATCTGTAAAACATTTATTTATAGCCATAGTAAACTCGCATGTAATAGCTTACATACATGCTCAAGTAAGCTATTAGTAGTACAATGATAGTGTTCATGAAGTATTCTGTAATCTAATGTGTTTATAATCCTAACACTTTACACACGAGTTGAATACAATATTTTTTCTACTACCGTACACATAATCCACTAATATTAGAAATATAAAATTTCCTCTTTTTTAACTAGTGCGTAAATTACTTTACTTTACGCACTAGTGTTAAAAAATAATTGTCAAAAAAAATAAAATTTGACAAAAATTGTACATAGCAACAAAATATAACGTTTTATTTTATATTACCATTTATATGCTATATCCTTCTAAGACAAATAAGTAAATTATTTTTGTTTATATCTATTTAGTCCCCAACAAATTGTCAACAGTTTTTTATTTAAATTATAAATTTCTCTAAATGTCATCTATTTAATTAAAAGTAAACAAACCGTGGATGTCGATTTTGGTAAAAGTAAATAGGCCGTGGCTGTATGGATTAGAAGAATTGTCAATCTCTAAACATTTATTAGTATATCATCACAGAACACGACAAAAGTATGAGTTCAAGATTACCTAATTTCTAAAGCCAAATCACTATGTACTTTAAGCACTAGTGAAAAAAGTAACTTTTATATTTCTAATATTAGTAAATGTGTACGGTAGTAGAAAAAATATTGTATGCAACCTTATTTGACTCATGTGACAGTCGCACAAGCCGTAGGTAAGTGCGACAACATTCACATTCGTCAGAAAAGGGTAACTTTACACATTTGTTTCATAAATAAATATTTTTGTACCGAAGGAACTAAAACATGCAATATACTCCTTCATTTTAGGGAGTGAAGTGTTGTTAGGACTAAAATATTTTAGTCCCTTAATACATAACATGCTATATTTATATATTTAATTTTTATTGTTAAACTATATGTGGAAGGATTTTTTTGTTTGCCTCTTTTGGATTAACAAAATATTATTTTGATGACTTAAAAATAAACTACCAGTATCAATAATTATCTGTACCTAAACATATATAAAGTGAAATCATACGAGGCACCAAAAAAGCACCAAATTTTTAAACTTTTTTAATGTACTAGATTAATTTTATTAATTAAAAAGTACTTACTATATGGGTTTATATATATTTTTTTAAATTAATTTTATGTGTAAAAATGTTGGTGGGTACCTAATTCACTGCGCTCCCAAACTTATATTTATTTATATTTAAAATAAAGAAAGTTTTAGGTTTGAGATTAAACACCAAGTTTTTTCAGGAATAATATTTTCTGAAAAAAGTGACAATAAAAAGTTTTCCATATGGAGCAGGCTTTTGCGAGACACTGTATATCAGTGGCGGCTCGTGAGGAGTTCACAGTGACAGAATATAGGTATCAGTACAGATGTATGAAAAAACTTTTAGTGTTTTAGAAAGTTTATAATATACCTTTCCAAAATAATTACAGTTTTTTACCTATATCTGTAACAGGATCTATATTCTGCTACTGTGAACCTTCAATATTTTGGTCACAAGCCGCCCCTGCTGTATATATATTTAGAGAGCAATCCATATTATATTAGAAAAATAATTTAAAAAAATTATAATCACATAAATGTGATTTACCCTTTAAAATATCTTATATATACAGCAAAGTTTACTAATTTTAATAAAAATGAAAATAATTCCAAATTCAAATGAGACTAAAACTAAAAACATATGAAATTTTGTCGCAACTGACTTAGATTTTTCTTTCCTATTTGGTGATATTTGTTAAAAAGGCAGCAAAAGTAAGTTCGTACCTGCCAATGTGCCAAGACCAACGACATTCTAACTAAAGTTTTCGAAAAATTAAATGAAAAATATTATGGATAATAAACAGCGAAAAAGAGCTCGGTTTTACCCTTGCGGTCTCGGTAATTGATGAGATTCAAGACAGATATTTATTTCAGTGATGAAAATGTCTAAAATAATTGTCAATTCCTATGGGATCATATCCCTAATGGTTTAAAATTGAACACAGATTTTCTTGTCAACCTTAATTTTGGATTTGAAGATAAACGAAGCCAATTACTTTAGGCGCTTTTGGTTACCTGGTTTTAATTGCTCTTAGAGAGTTGGTTTCTTCATTTTAATTTTTAGGATAAAATATGATGTGATATAATTAAATTTTTCATGAATACAAAAGTTATTTTCCTTTTCCGATAAAGGCAATAACGATAATTAAAGTTGTTCTCATACAATGTAAATTTATTTCAAAGAAAACTCCTATTTAATAATATTTAGGTAGAGTCTCTGTCATTGGAGAAAAGTGTATCCATAACATAAATGTGGCATATCAAAATTTCTTATTATTTGTAGATTAGGGAGAGCATTCAAGTATTACGTAAACAAACTGATTCGTATCTTATTTATAATATCCCACCACTTCTTCTGTTAGAAAAAATAAAAAACTTAAGCCCCCGCCTCCTAAATATGCTTAAGTAATACTTGAATGCCCCCCTAACAAAAAGCTCGTTTGTAAAATTCTTTCTTTATATTTTATTAACATTTAGTTTAGTTTAACTTTGTCTTTTAGTCCTTCCAAATATATTAATGGAGTATAAAAATATACATACAGGTAGTAACAGGATTAGACGTTTTTCAAAAAGTATCTAAGCTTGAAATCTTAAACTACTTCTACGGGGGTTTCCCAAGATGTCTTATTTAATGAAGAGATTAATTTTAAATTAGTAGATACTTGTCTTATCAAGTTTATTATCAATCATACAATACCGCCCATGTTAAACGTTTTGAATAATCCTCTATGAATTGGTTTTAATAAACTTCCAAAACCAATTAAAAATTAAAATTTTTCACGTTTAAACATCATCAATACTTTTTAAATTTATTAAAATGTTCCCAAAATGGAATTTTTGTATTACAATGTACCAATTTTTTTATTTATATCAATTTAATACCTAAATATAAACATGGAAATCAGTTTTGGTGAGAATAAGAGCCATTTTATAAAAATAACGTGATTTAAATGATATAAAAACATTTTCATCCAGTGAATCTTCAAATCGATGGCTTAAATGCAAAATGTCGTATCCGATTATTGAGTTTCTACTGCGGACACCACCGTTCATTCTTCAAAAATTTTGTAAATAATCCTATCTGTCTTGGTTATATATCTATGACTATACCATAGTGATGTCACAATAGTCGTATTATTACACCGGTAATCAGTTATATGGGACAGTGAAGATAAATAGTGAACATTCGAAATATATATAAATTAGAATAGTAGTGTTATAAAATAAATAAGTGTTTAAATAAATTATTAATAAATAAACTGTTGTTTAAAATAAACAAATATCACATTAAAATTATCACAAGATGCGGTAACGGTAATAATTAACTTATTGGTGAATAGTTCCTACTAGTATTGGTTTTTAATTTAATAAATAAAAAATAAATATTGTGTGTTCGCGACTTGCTACTGGCACCATTTACGAATTAACAGGAATAATTTATTTTTGACAGATTACGGTGTTAATTTGCATAACGCAGATGTTTTGCGTTTTATTAATTATTAGAGTCAAATAAAATGTATTAAAAAATCTATTTGTATTTTTTCCCTTAGCTGTGATTTGAAATTTGATTTAAAATATATCATGAAACACCCTGGCAACTCTGTAGTTTATTTATTAAAAATATTATAAAATAGATGTCTAACAAAGTGCCTCAAAATTGACTGGCACCTAGGGCCTCATATTAGGTAAAACCGGCCCTGGGAAGAAGGACTTCACGAATAATTCAGTCCGTGTTATCACTCAGTGGTTATATTATTATTCTCTTTTAAAAATTACAGATTTCTCATTATTAATTTATACGATAAAAGGAGGTTGCATAACAGGCTCACCCCCTGTATCTAATATGACAATTGCGATAGAAATAAATAATTTTAAGTACTTACCAAAACATTGCAGTTAACTTTTACAATTTAATAATAATAATTTATTTTAACAATTTACAAATATTACATCATTTATTCTAAACAATTAACAATGTAATCCAGAGAAATGGAGTTTACTAATAAATAGCCCATTGTTTCCAACAATTTATTCAAATGTAGGTACGTGGAAATTGATTTAAAACGAAATTGTAAATTTCGAAAATATTGAAATAATTCAATATACATTGTTGCTTTATTTGAATATCAAAAATAAAATCAATTGGCATAATATTGCACCAACTATTGTGAAAGTGGATCATTTTTGTTGCAGTATTTATTTATTAAATTACTTTAAGAGTGTGGACCAGGGGCGGTTTCTCCATTGGTTCTCTTGTGCAATGAACACCCAGTTAAATTTCATAAAAACACATTTTAAAATTATATAAAAATATAAATTTAATTTTAATATTTTTATTTTCATACGCGTTAATATCTATTTTTTGGTATATCATTGCGCACTGGCTGATCGCGTCTCTGTGGCACAGTATACCTACCAGTATACTGTGTCTGTGGCGCATTATGATGAGTGAGTCCAGACGAGCGAGAGAAATTTGTGAATGCATAGAGCGAAAAAGAGAAAACAACACATCAACAGATCCTTCAAACTGCAAAAGAAAACAATAATTGATTGACGCACCGCTCACACAAACAAACCAGTGTTGCCAGTCTAGTACAATTCACAATAATTGTACTAAATGTAGTACATACTCAAAAAATCTGGTATTCTAGGATATTCGAAGTAAAATCTAGTACTTTTTCTTTCTCGGCGTGCAGGATAGCTATTCACTAAGTCATGGGAACGCTCCCATGGGAGTGTTGCCATATATTTTGCTCTCTTACTCTTAGGTGGGTATATCGTACTTACTTACTTTTAGCCCAGCAAAATATATGGGAACACTCCCATGGAAGCGCTCCCATGACTTAGTGAATAGCTACCCTGCAGTGTTCACGTGTAAACTATATACAGAGTGGCCCAAAAGTCTGGAAACGGCCAATTATCTCGTAAATTGCTAGTCCTAATTGTACAAAATTTGACCTTCCAGACTACATAAAATCATAAGTGTTACATATGATTGAACTTGTATTGAATAGGAGATTCCAGTAATGACTAAATATACAGGGTGACGAATTTGAAAAACCAAAGTGACTAATATTATAAGAAAAACGGCAAATCTGGCAAAATTGAAAATATCAAATCTGGAATCTCCGTATCCCCTAATAGGTGTATCCCAAATTTTATACAATTAAGACTAGCAATTTACGAGATAATTGGTCGTTTTCAGACTTTTGGGCCACTCCGTATATTGTTCCTTGTTTGGGTTCGTCATCTATAAAGACACTCTTTTTTTTCCTCTTCAATAAATTAGATGTCACTGCAAATAGAATTCGAAAAATCTGGTACATTTAAGGAATCTGGTACATAACAAAAACATTTTGGCAACACAGTACCAAATTAAACAAACTCTTAATACTATCTGGATGTGTTTGTGTTTGTATTGCTTTTCTGTACTTTTCTTTTAATGTGAAAATGAACTAAAAATGCAAATTTAATTTCTATATATTGAAAACGTGACATTACATTTCTAACTGACAAATATCTAACGTATAACTATAGTAACGTGAAAATTGGATGGGCAGAGTCGGCTCCAACACTATCATTTCTCTACTATAAAACACTTTAAATAAACCTGATTATTTTAATTCTACTTATTTAAAAAAAATGTGTTTAATTAAGAACTGTGTCTTTAATAAATTGGTAGTATGTGTGTCAATTCAACGATTTTTCCCAAAAAACTTCTTTAAGGTAAGGTAAAGGATTTTTAAAGTTGTGTTGTTTCATTTACCTATAATAAAGTTTAAGGCCTCTAATTTATGTTTTATATTTTTTTTTAGACCATTCTTAGACTACTTCAAAATGGTTAAGTATCTATTTTGTACCCAAGTGTAAATACTATAAAGTAAGAAGTAAGCAAAATTTCTAAATTTTTTGTTTTTCCCACAAAACCCACTGAATGGAAAAATTTGATTATTCTGATAGGGTAACTACTTGACATCATTATGGAAATGGAAATGTACAATAAACGTTGGATAAACATAAAGAGACAAATGTTTTATACTTTAAAAGTGTGAATCGGAAAAATGGATCATCCAGTTGAATTAAATATAGGTACTCATAATGAGAAGATTTACCAAAGAATAGGTATGTACATTTAAATAGTTTATATAAAGTTATGTCTGCCTGTAATTTTCAATCATGTTACCTCTTAGCCTAGATGTGTGTTTCCTACAATCCTAAAATCTTTTATTTAAATTACATTTTTTTATTCGCTATACCTATTACTTCTATCTGTGGTGGTCCGATAATATTAATATTTAGGACGAAACTGGTTCAAAAATGACGTTCTCCTTATATAATAATCAATATCTAAGTAAGAGCGTTGAACATTATGTTCTATTGTTTTTCTTTAGTTATAATTCAATGAATGTTGCTGTATTATACAGAGAAATAGTTGTATTCATGGATTTTATTAACGCCTTGAGTATTTTTTTTATTAAATGAAGTCGGGCCAATTTCTTTATTTGTGCAAAAACAAAAAAGATTTTAGGGGGTTCCTTTTTTGCTTTTTTTACCTGCCTTAGTTGTTGAAGTCAAATTCGCAATAACAAGTTTCGAATCTAAAGGACCATCATTAGCTTTAGATTTACTGTCCATGTGAAAAGTATCCAGTTTTTGCAAACCTTTTTTACTTCATTAGTCACCTGTTGTTATGCAAACTTGGGAATGGGGTGTTAATACACTGCGATATAATATATCTATTGTGCCTCCTTTTGAAGTTAATGCAACAAAGAAATGTCTCGATGCCTATAACGACCCTTCAAATCCTATCTTCTTAAGGAAGTGTAAGATTTGGAGTGACTTCAAGTTAGGTAAATGTTCCTCTGTTATTTAATATGTGATTCTGGGTATAGTGCCCTTGGATTCTGAAGTGCTACACATTTAGTGAATAGAGATTTCGTTCTCTTCACCAAATCTACAATCATTATCTTCTACGACTCTTAGTTTACTAAGGTGTTCTTTGAGTCGGCAATGCACAGTAAGAATACTTGTTACATGTAATCTATTTTTTAGTCAACTGGTAGAATCTGACTGATGTAGTCCAGTTTGTATAAATTCATTTTGCTTTTTAGAGTCCTCGAGAAACGTCAATTTTTAAAGTGTTTGCAAAAAAAATAATATCCACTATCGGACCATGCAAGCATCATCCACCAATCTTCTCAGATCCACGTACAAAGTCTTTTAGTCGGAGTATACCGAAACAGAGCAGAAGTTTGTGGGTTTTAAAATCTTTTCATCTTCGTTTTTGTTTTGTTTTAAAAATCTTGCTCGATGAAAGGGATAATGCAGCAGCAGTTCCTGGGCAAATGTGAGCGGAAATAAACTTGTTTCGTACAGTTGTATAGAACAGAAAATACGAAGCAATTCAAAAGCCGCTTTTAAATTCAGTCCCGCATTTACTGGTCGCCATTTAATTTGATTCCGGGTTTCGAACTTTTCCTGAATTGTAAATATTCAGAAATTCGAAATGCTTTTTAACATCTCGGACCCGTTTGAATTCCTGAAATTTTAATGATGGTCTAAAATTAGATGTCCGCTGCAAGTATAATCGACAAACCATAGTAATTAAATTTAAATGAGCAACAGAAATACCTAAATTAAATTAAATTAGATGAAAATTCTTTGCAATTTAGTGACAACTCAGAAACCTAGGTGTACTTTTCTGTTCCAAACTGAGAACAAAAATGATATTATATCAACATCGACATAGCTTATCTTATTTTATTAAAATATCAATAAACGTTTATAAAATTATAGAATAAGTATTTGTAATAAATGTACCAGTATTTAATATCAAAAAATGTTTTCCTTAAGTAACTTAAACTACTCTTTTTTTCTAATGTAATTATAAAATTACTGTCTTTCTGTACGATGTCAAAAGGGTGGGCTTTAAGGAAAGTTTAGATAACTGAGATGGAATAAAATTTGTGTCTAATGATGATAATCTGAATCTGATTACTTCAAGTTAACTAATTGGGACATCAACACGTATGTGTGAAGTAGCTTATTTGGTTATCGTGCAGACGGCCCAAATCTGAGGTTCCAGGTTCGACTCCTGGTCGGTATCGTATGCATTTTTTTCTTTCTTAGGT
Organism: Psylliodes chrysocephalus; assembly: GCA_927349885.1. Lineage (NCBI taxonomy): Eukaryota > Metazoa > Arthropoda > Insecta > Coleoptera > Chrysomelidae > Psylliodes > Psylliodes chrysocephalus. The sequence continues at coordinate 30,714,071 of OV651819.1, read as the reverse complement.
ATATTTTTAACTTTCCGAATTTTTCTGTAGTTTGTTTTAATTTTTGGAACATAAGAGGGTAATTTTCATAATGAATTAGGGATTATTTATTTTGCAGAATTTCCATATCTACTTTTTTTCCCATTAGATAGAAGCAATTGCAAATTACTAAATTGGAAGATCATGTATTTTATTTTACATAACTTTTAAAGGTTAAGATTCATTTAATGTGAAAACCGAATACCCACATTGAAATCTCCATCATTTATATAGTAAAATTTCATCAGTTTCTTAATAGATATTTAATTTTTGTTCCGTAGACCTCTTACCTTGTTTTTTGGTTTTGGGTAGACTCCTTGCTTTGCTAATATTGCATTTTTAAAAATTTTTATAACTGTAGTAAGGCGTAAAAAAACAATATAAAACATACATTTTTATTCATTTATTAATGAAACTGAAATTAGAACAAACCAAAATAAAATTATGTTCCTATGTATTACAAAAATCAAAAAGTAAAAATAAATACTTTTTAGTGAAAGGGATGAACCTGCTGCTTTAATAAATTTCCAATATTTATGCATTTAGCCCGTGTTTTCTTCGGACCTATATCGAGTAAAACAACTAATTATTTGTATTATTATAAAGTCATTACAAAAACAACAAAACCTAAAAGACGCTTCTAATTTTATTTTTTGATAAGTATAATTGAAAAAGCTATAAAATGAAATTCTAATACGAACATGGTTGCTTATATATTGCAGCTATGAACATTACAAAAACACGTAATGCAGTAAAATTTGTCACACTGAATGCACCTGAAGCGAGAAAAAGGCGTTTTGTTTTGTGCAAATTTTCGCCCATTTTCAGAGGAAAATTTTGCGTAACATGTCACTCATGTTCTACGGGCTATAGAGTAAACTTCTTTTAAATGATGACCATCGCGAGTGCGTGATCTAGGCGTATCAATATTTTGAAGCTTAGGAAGGTCTAGGAAATTGCTGACTAGCTCCTCTTTAAAGAAAATGATAGACATTTTCTGGTCGGTGATTTTTTGATGCATTATATAGGTGTTCACTATTGCTAATCGCAAAAGAAGTTCAATTGCTATCTTGCGATACCATTTCACAGACTTTTGTAATGCAGTTGAGTAGGACTTCATTTGGTCCGAAATGTCTATGAAACCTTTGCTTTTATTATAGTCAACAATCAACAGATGGCTTTTGTACTACTCCACCTCGTTGACAAACGTCCACCATTTTAAGGGTGTGTTTGGTACTTAGCATCAGCATATCCATTTTGTCTTTCCATTTACTTACTAATACACTAGTGTTACTTTCCCTTTCAATTATCTCTCCTCTTTTTAGTTTTGCTTCTGTCACTTCTTTTGGATTATGCCTCCGGTTCTGCCTCAAAGTTCCCACTAAATGTGTCTTTTTTAGTAAAATGTGCACTAGTGTAACACTAGTGTAAAAGTTATCCGTGTATATTATACGGCCAAAATCTAACAAGTCACTAGATAATGTTACCTTCTTTCTAGATTTCTATGTTGTTAATTATTCAATAAGTAATTTAGCTCAAATTGCTGATATGTGTGGATTCAAAAATTGACCAGGACAAATAAAAATAGAGTAGCGGGCCAAGATCTACTTTAAGATAAAATGAAAGATATTAAAATAAGACAACAACAAAAAAAAGTTGAGGGCCACCAAGTTTTTCAGTTACTTGGAAAACTTATCTGATTTTAAATGTCCCGTTTAATTGAGTCCGTCTCTGGTACTTAAAGTTATCTGTATGGGTTCTGGCAAATAAAAGAAAGTGAGAAAATTTAATACATTTTATAAAAAAAGTGAGAGATTAATTTTACATAAGTCTACCAATTAAATAGTGAGTTGAATGAATCAATGATTGTTTAAACTTACTGAAGATACTGATAAATGGTGGTATTTTAGTACGTAGGTACGGTACTTCCCTTTTTTTATAGCTAGAGGCAACTAGGAGCTTCCTGGAGGAGCTTGGAGCTTCTTAATGCGTTTTAGTTTCTTCTTGGAGACAGTACTGGAGTACTTGGAGGTAAAGTAGCCTCTTTTCGGAGACAGTACTTGGAGGTAGAGTAGAGTAGCCTCTTCTTCTTGGAGACAGTAGAGACAGTACTTAGAGGTAGAGTAGCCTCTTCTTGTTGACAGTAGAGACAGTACTTAGAGGTAGAGTAGCCTCTTCTTGGAGACACTATTTGGAGGTATAGAGTACTCTTCTTGGAGACAGTACTTCTTCTTGGATACTTGGAGGAGCCACTACAGGTTTAGAAATAAAAGAATCTCAGTACCGTGTGTAAAAGTACATATACATGCCAGTTTGGAAATCTAACGGATTTATGCATAAACGGAACGAATATTAAAGTTACATCGTCTGAACAGAATATAAAATATCACGACAAATATTAAAGTTACATCATCTGAACAGACTATAAAATATTTATAAGGCAAAAATAAGTTAGGAGCCATAAATTTCCGTTTAAACTGTATTTCCATACTGACTTGTAATTCAATTATTTAGTTGCCTCCCCGCGTATATATCAAAGTAATTCAATGATAACACATTAATATTAATATATATAAGAAAGCTTAAAAAATATTATTAGTTAGGGTAGCTATAATCTATATAAAATTAAATAAAAAATAGAAACCGGCTTTTTCCAGCATGGTGGTAATAAAAAAAAAAGCACACGGCCGAGCTTCGGTTTTGTGAAATCCAGCAAAATGGGAATAAAATAAAAACATTTACCTGACAATTATCCCAACGTTTACACTTAATAAACACAAATTAAAGAAAGATAATTACTAGCAATTCATTTTATTAAATTTATCGGCACGCTAGCACTTTTTTGAGTTTAAACACCAGAAAAGGAACAACCAATTCACCGTTTTAGGTTTTATATGAACTCCTGGCTGAAAGAATCGCTATGGGCTATGCGCCGATATTAGAAGATCATGCGCGAACGATGCTTTGTAAAAATCGATAATGGTAGGACGAGCATACAGATGTTGTGTTACGAGGGGTTATGGAGAAGTTGTTGTTAAAAATAAATTTGAAATTAATTTAAAATTAATTTCACGTAACAATAAACCAAAAACACCACTGTCCGGAACCGATTGATTTTCAGTTTTCTTTGTTTGTATTGGTCCACTTATTTATTTTTGCTCTTGGGCCGTGTTCACCTTTAGTAATTTTTTGACAAGCGTATCTGTTGGTTTCTTCAGCGATTAATTCCAAAATATCATCGTCCATGAAAAGTTGAAAAAAATCGTGAGGTTTTTTAAAAAACATTTCAAAATATTCATTTTTGAAACCTGAATCTTGAATATTACAGGAAATATTGTGTAACTTCTGGCCATCAACTTTTTTCCATGGCAGTGGTTCGCCTTGGTCAGCACCCAACTCTTCTTCTGAAGAACTTTTATCCTCCACGATTTGATATTGCAATATAACGGCTTTAATTATGTCGTCTAGAACTCCCGGCCGTATTTTTTGAAGACGAGGGTATATCTTTGTTCCTTGGGAATAATTTGGGTTTCTATATTTGTGGAAAATCATTTGACGAATCCCTGGAACTGGATACTAGAATTGATAGACCTCAGCCACCTCAGCGGAGGTCAATGTTACATTCGAGACTGGCAAACCTTACCCATTCAGCATTTGAAAAAGAGAACAAAAAACATAAATATTGAAAATCTGCTGGTTGAGTTTATTAATTTAAAAAATAGGAAACTGCAATTATTCTGAAAATTAATAAAAAAAAATAATTTTTTGACTCTTTGGCATATTTGATGCCGCTTTTACTAACTCAACCCTCAACCAGTTAGATGTTCTTTGGAAAAGACGTTTTATATTTTTTTGTTGTAGAGTTTATTTTTTTGTTTAAACAAAATGGTTTTTATTTAATAAATATGTGTTTTGTAATTGCTTGTTTTTTTTTAATACCCTCCTCGGAGGAAGTAATTCAAAACAAAACCTCATGTCTTTTTGCAATTTTTATACTCTAATAAAAAAAATCCCCCAATATTTTGTTTAGCCCCTTCTTAAACATGGGGCTAGCTACGGCCCTGCACGTACACAATCATCACTGTCTTCGTCCGATATAAATTCCTTCATCAAACATTCAAGACGCGCCCTTTCACTTTCGTACGACATGGTTTATGGTGCAACAGTCGACTAGACACTGAAAAATGAACAACAGCGCAAGTGTACATCGGAAAAGCTAAAACAAACGAGTCGTCTCACGATTTTGTTTACGTGAGAAGCAAGTGTACACCACACGGCCACGTGAAGTAGAAATTATTTGCTTCTCAAAAGTAAAAATGCCAAAAAATTACTAAAAACCTAAAAACAGTGTAAAATTGGAAAACAACGATTTAAAATATGAAACAATACATTTTTTACTTATTTAGTAGTTTGGCTCAAAAAAGTTCATTTTTTTATCTCTTGGTGGCAGTCAACGTGTTAAATCTCCTCGATTAATGATGTTTTTGTGTGTTTGTTTTTTTTTCTGTTTCTTAAAAGATTGGCAACCGCTCTCAAACTCTGATGAGAAACAGAAAGAAGAACAAAATAGGGTGGAATCATCTGGAGAAGGAGAAAAATCAGAGAGTACAGGAGAAGAAAACAATTTAATGATGATGCTAACCAAAATAATAAAACAGAATGAAGAAACGAAAAAGAAAATGGAAGAACAGAACATACAAATGGAAGAACAAAGTAAAAAGGTAGAGGAGCACATAGAAAAAATTAAGGAAGAAATATGGGAGAAACTAGAAGCAAAGATAAAAAATTACGTAGAAAATATCAAGAAATACCAAGAGACTACAAAAAAAAATTGACACGCAAGAAAGCAAAATTGAACAAAAGGTTAGAAAAATAATTTCAACAAGTAGGGAAATAAGAGAAGTAGAGAAAATAGTAAGGAACGGTATACAAGTCAACTTAAACATCCTGGAGGAGGAAAACCTGAAAACAGAAAAAAGTTTCAGAAACAATAAGAAGAAAAAATATAACGGATAGAAGAGTCGAAGAAGAACGAAAATAGAAGTGTTTTGCGAATCACAGAAAAAACAATAAGAATAATAAAGAAACAACAAAGGGAAGAGGGAGAGAAACAACTCAAAGGATTGGAAAGAATCAAGATAGACAAATTACGTATAAGTTTGTCATGGGTAAAGTAATTTAAAATTCGATGGGTACATCAGAAGATGGATTTAGATCTTATTTTCACATAAAAGTTTATCTTTGATTTCTATAGGTTTTTTTTTATATTAATTCCCAGTTCCTAATTCGACAGGTATGAATTAAGTAAATAAAGATATTTTTTGTATGCTCTTAACTTAAAGGTAATCTGAAATTAGGTCAAACGTACCAGAACCTAGGGAAATTGGTTTTTTCTAAGGTTACAGAGCACGGTAAAATAAAATAAAAAATACATAATAACTTTGCAGATTGTTAGAATCACTATTTTGTATTCATAATGTTGCGTATAAAATAACACGTAACTAAATATCATTATAATATGTATAATTTTTTAAACATTTACTAAATTAATAAAAGCGATAAAACTTGCAATTCTCGTATTTAGTAATTTAAATGATTTAATTTTCTGTATAGGTAAGATTGGGAAAGATTATCTTGCCTTTTAATCCATTTGCTTATTTATATACATTTTAACTGATGAAAATTAATTATGCTTAAATATCTTAAAAGCTACAAAAAATTCGGCAACAGACTAATTTATTATTGAATTTACACGATCTGGCAAAACTGGCGTATTTTTCGAGCAGGCAACGGGGATTTCTCGAATGAAAAAATCTCGCTGAATATATTACAAGAGTAATACCGATGCTAATGAAGATCATCTTCTTTGTAGAATTAAATTTGGAAATTAAATTTTTTTGGTTGGAAAAGTAATTTCGCGAAATTTGGGACTATTATGAATTGGATGGTGTTTCTTTATAAATTGGATTCGAATGATAAAATATTTTGATATTTTTTTTCTGCTCTTCGTAAAGCATTATTATGAGAGTAAGATGGTTATACATATCTTAAATATGTCGTCTACTTGGAAAACCGGCTACATCCAAAAAATTTTATAACTAATTTTAAAATGCGATAGTATACTATAAAAAAAGCTTTACTACATGATATATTCCGATTATATCATAAGCGACTCCAACTAACTGAAATACGCGCCCAAATATAAGGATGTATTGCAAAACCGGCCACATCCGTAAAGTCTGTTTTAAAAGATTATTGAATTAACCAACAATGAAATGTTCCTAGAATTTGTGATGCTTTCAAAGAAATGCCACAATCCAATATTTAAATACCAGAAACCAATGCGTTTAACTTTCTTAAAATTTGTTTAAAATTGTTAGTTTTTGTTTCTTCCGATATGTTGTTTGGTCTCAATTTTTCCAGGTGTTCAAGTTTTTGTAACTTTATTTTATAATACTAAATATATTAGAACAACTTTTTCTGTATTTTATTTTTAAAACTTGAAAAAATGACAAAAAGATCCATTTTTATATTTTCAATATGTCTTGATCCAAACTAAAAATTTCTATACATCTTGACTTTTTAAATTGTTCCTAAAATTATGTCTAATACAATGTAACATATCTTCAAGCGGCTACAAATTGAGTATGCTCCTACTATTATAAAACGTTATTTTACCATAGGTCTTATTGCCCAACCCGATTATGAAATCGAACAGACAATTAGCAAGTGAGGTTAAATAACAAGAAAAATTCAATATATATAAATACCCAAGTTTTAATATTATAAATTGTTGTGTGTTGACATGGGGGGTCAACCTCGTTCACACTTCGAAATAAACAATATTTAACAACTAAATCAGTAAGTACATTAACGATTAGATTCCCCAACTATTAACGATAAATCTAGTATCACTGGGAGTATTATTCACAACTAAAACGCTATATTAGACTTAAAAATATTTAAATGGGACTAGGGTTAACCTTAAAAATGTAACACATGAGGAGGAGTGTACTGTATTTATCAAAAATAAATAAATAATAGTGATCTATTTAAGGTCGCTAGGGGTAAAAACAAGTAAAACTCTGTTACTTATTAAAATCAATAGTTACCCATAAGTAATATATATGTTACGTACCAAGCTGGAAATTGTACAATTCGCGCACCGTACAGTGATTTTTGTACCGAGTGCGAAGTGTATAGACTACTTTGTACGAAGTGCGATTTACCGGACTTGGTATTACAAGTTTTGTACTGTTCGGGTTCTGTACAAATTATAGTACCGAGCTGTTAATTTCAATCTTCCAGCCAACTTGGTACAGCAGTTATTGTACAAAGCACGAATGAGGAGTCGCCTGACTATCTGAAGACATTTTATTATTATTATTATTACTATTAATATTATTATTGAGCCCCGTAACGACAGAACATGCAGAAAAACTAAAATTGAAAAAACAATAAAAGAAAAATAGATAGTTTTTTTATTTTATTTAAAGTAAACATAATTTAGCTGCACATATATCATTTATTTATTGGTACAGCCCATTGAATTATGACAGCGAGAATTACACAAAACTCCTTTTTTCCTGCATACACATCTCTTATTCTAACATTTTCTAGTGCATGCGCATCGCACAAATCCTTGCCCACCAACTATTGATGCCTGTGAATTTGCAGCTCGTAAAGATACTGATGCATCTGCCACTTCTTCGATTTCCAAAAAAGTAGTACTGCATGGTGCAATTTGATTTCGACTGTATAGCTGTGATATAACTCCCTTCTTTGTTCCTATCTTGTAAAAGTTATCAGAAGTCACTTCCATAACAACACCTAAAACAAGATAATCAATATAAGAAAAAAAGAAGATAATGAGATTTGAACGAAATTAATATTTTCCACTCCAAACCATACCATTAAGGTTTCTGAGATCACCTTTGCTCCTGTCCACATCGGGTACTGGAATTGTTACAGTTGTTCCACATTGCAAGGGTGGATATTTGGAATCACTCTGTAATTTCATACGTTTTGCTTGCTGCTGTAGTCCACTAACGGCTATCTGTTGATTTTTTTTGGATGTTCAAATGTATTTTATTTAGTATTGACATTTCTTCTACATTTAGTGCTATTTCTTCAGTAGTGTGGACTGCTCTCTCCTCAATTTGGTCTGATTTTTTTGTTTCTTCAATTACTGACATTTCTTCAGCAGTTTGAACTTCTCTCTCCTCAATTTGGTCTGATTTTTCCGTTTCTTCATTTATTGACATTTCTTCAGCAGTTTGAACTTCTCTCTCGTCAATTTGGTCTGATTTTTCCGTTTCTTCATTTACTGATATTTCTTCAGTAGTTTGGACTTCGCTCTCCTCGATCTGCTCTGATTCCTCCGTTTCCTCAAAAATTTCATTTGATACTGAACCAATAATTGTTTCTACATCCTCTTCTGTATTCAAGCTTTCAATGACATAATATGGAAGAGTACTTGATGCTAGTCCTAATTTGGCTTTCCTCCCAAATAATGCTTCAAATGGCGATTGCTTAATTCCAGAATGGAGACTATTATTTTTTTGATACTGACAAAAACGCAAACCTTCACTCCATTGAGTTGAGCCATTATCTATCATCCAAGCTCTTATCATTTCCTCCACATCCCGGTTGGCCATTTCTACACTCCCCTGACTCTGAGAGTGGCGCGGTTTGCCATGGACAATTTTTAATGGGGCCACATGACGGTCAATTCTTCTATGACAGAATTAACAAATTCTCGTCGGTTATCTGACTGGAGTATTGAAGGGGCACCAAAAATGCAAAAAACATCAATTAAATTATTACTAACTTCCGCTGCTGTTTTTGTTTTTAAAGGACGTAAAATTAAAAACTTGCTCAAATGATCTTGGTAGTTCATTATAAATTTAAAATTCCGATCTTTACACGATTGCATGTCTATTAAGTCCACTTGTTTACGTGAGTTATCTTCATTAAAAAGCATTGGTTTCACAACAACTCCTTTTTTTTGATGAGCTCTTTTTTTTGCACAAGTTTCAGAGTGACTTAAGAAAAGTTGAATTATTTGACGTGGTATATTTACGTATTTGCTTTTTACAGCATTATGCATTTTATGTAATCCACCATGACCAGTTTCAATATGTGCGTTTTTTAAAATTTCGAAAATTTCACCATTGTGAAAAAAGTATTTTACTTTATTATTTACACTTTTATTTAGATTAGAGGTATTATTAATTTTGTTGTTGTTCCTACTGTCAAAACATCATATCGTCTTAATCGTCTATAGTCCAGAGACGTTTTCTTTTCTTTATTTTTTGCTTCCATCACTTCGTTTATTAGCTGTCCATAATTTTCTTCACTTGTAATTGACACTGAATTATCCTTAAACATCAGTTCACTTAATTTTTTTTTCAAATTTTTCTTTGAATATACACACACTTTGCGATTCCATTATTTTTAGTCCTTAATAAACCATTTATTATAATTACTAAGTATTCGAAAGCACGAAAACAAGTGTTTGACTGATCTGAAAATGTAAGGTTATGGCGAGCAGACGTATCATTTGAGCTTTGTACAATAACTACTGTACGAAGTTGGCTGAAAGATTGAAATTAACAGCTCGGTACATATAATTCGTACAGAACCCGAACAGTACAAAACTCGTAATACCAAGTCCGGAAAATCGCACTTCGTACAAAGTAGTCTATACACTTTGCGATCGGTACAAAAATTACTGTACGCTGCGCGAATTGTACAATTTCCAGCTTGGTACGTAACATATATACCCCACGAAGAGCTTTTGGTGACGTTTTCGGGTTTATTAAAATCTACTGTAATAATATAGTAGTATAAAAATAAGAGATCAAAAACTTGCAGTACACCGTGACTTCTTTCCGGCTGGAAAAAACTCTAGTAGACGGTTGATGTCTTACTATTTCGGCTTCGTAGCAGCATACAAATTGAACTGCCTGTCATAAAGGTATCTTCTAGCAGGTTGCTAGACCGTCACACGAATACTAGCCGGTCTCAAGAAGTGCTAGTCCGCAAAAAGCCTACTAGCTCGTCACAAGGACTACTGGCCCAACACAAGAACAACTGGCCCGTCACAAGAACTACTGGCCCGTCACAAGAACCCTAAAGAAAACGTATAAGATAAAACACAGCGATAACTATTTATCCCTGGTAAATAAAGAAGTTAAAATTAAATAACCAGGTACCTACATACCTTTTTGTGAAGCGAAGTCTAGAAATAGGTAGTAACTACTCAACGTTTACTAGTTAAATTAATAAATACAATTTATGCAGGTAATCTTCAGATTTACAAAGCAACAAAATAGATAGCTCGTCAGCGAGTTCTAGTCAACAATTATATTTATTAGGCAAATTACACCCTTAGGTTTCAAAATACTACCCCTTAGTAGTCAATCCCAAATACTGAAAATATATACAACGAAAAGAAACATAAATTAGGGTTAATAATCGTCTAGGTAAGCATGCTGACTAAAATCAAACTATATTTACCCCTTTTACAGTAATAGGGGGAAGACGAAGCACCAAATGAGTTCGAACTGCAAATTCGTGAACAGCTTATTCAGAAAAAATTTACATGTATATGTGGGCACTGAAATAAAAGACGAAGGCCTTACAAATAGAAATACGACGTAATTTAAATGCTGCGCAGAAGGAACTTACCTCTGAGATCCAAAACGTGGTTAAGTATATCCTCATAAGAGGTCTTACAACATGTGGCTAACCATAAATATAACCAAAACACACAGTGTTGTAGTTTTAAACAAAGGTTGTTTCGCAATATCCCAATTATGGATGGAAAGAATTCCATTAAATTTCGAAACTACCTTTTTGCTATCCACGTGCAAGAAATAAATCCCCAAATTCCAAGAAAAAAGGAGCGACGTCACTTCCAAAAACCAATAATACCAACATACCTTAGTGGCAAATAGATGTCCTCTCATCGCCCTCTATTACGAAATAAATTCTTGACAGAAAGGGCTAAAATAACCAAACAAACCTCTAAAACGAAATAAATAGCCTAACTAAACTCAAATTGAGGTCCTATCTACCCCAAACTGAACATATACCTACAATTATTGTCGTGGTGGAAACGCTAGACAGACATCTGCCACCTACTCGCGCAGAGTGTCGCAGAAAACCCCCTTTAACTATGGAAAAAGGCTCGCGAAGAAACGCCTTCGACAGTCAGCTGATAGAAATCAGCAGTAACCTGTCCATTCACCAACTAGGTAAGCACAGTGGTTTAAATGCGTGTGTATAAGGACACCGTTTAGAAATACTGAGTACGGAAACTGCTGGACAAAACAAGCGCATCCCTATTTACACGAAAAACCGCTATAAGGTCGAATCTAAAAGTTACAAGAGATAGAAAACAACAAATCTACAAACTTTCATGACTATTTCTCATTTCAATGATCAGAGTATACAGAGTATACAGGTATACAGGCATTAATTCACAAAACTGAAACTGGCATACAAATTATATTTTAAAATTTTATTAAATTGTATTATATTTTGTCGTCATTTGTTACCTCTTTAATTTTCTCTTAATAGTTAAAAAATCAGTTATTGGGCCAAACAGTATTAAAAAAAGAACAAAAAATTTCTTCCAAATCTAAAAAACATTTTATTGAAAAATACAAATATAATTTGACAATTATTAATATCAATAATATGCGAATAACAACTTTTAACTACTAATAGGAACCTGTTTAATACAGCGTATAAATAAAAACAGAATGATGATTCTTGTGGTCAAAAAATGGTAAAGTGTATTTAAGAAAACATGATGGTGATCCTTCAGTTCGAATAAAAGGCAAAGAAGACATAGATCGTTTAGGTGAAAGTAATAACTAATGTAAATAAAAAACCACAGAGTGTTTAATATCTTTTTATGGCTAATAAGTCCCAAATTTTATAATATTATTGATGTAATTGTTCTTACATAGTCGTAGCTTTCTCCTGGTGAAGAAATCTATTTTGTCAGACTATAATGCAACATGAATCAAGATGTAAAACTTGGGGTGGAGTTGGCATTCTCTTAAAAGAAAACTATTGTTTTACAGAAATTGACACATTAAGTGGAAAATGCTCTATGCTATTTATAAAATTAAAAAAAAACGCACTTTGTTATACGTGCTATATATAGACATCATTTGAAAACAACCTCTGCTACAGAACCACAGCCGTAAGAACATGCTTAGGTGACCGAAGCATACATAAAGAAAGAAAAATCTTCATTTACTCGAAAAATAACATTAGAGGTGTGGAGCATGTCATAAATATACATTTTATATATAAATACACATTAAACACATTGTTTACATAATATACATTTTTTTACAATATTATTAGTTTTGTTCTTAATAATTAATATTTTGTGTAATTACTGAATCTCAGTTGTAATAAGCTTTATTACACAGCAATGACTTTAATTTTAATATAAAAAACATAAAGACTACTGACCTTAAAATATTAGATATTAAATTACTGTACTTGTATTAATTGTATGTATTATAATTCTTTTTCACTGACACTATAAAATTTATCATTTGCAAGATTCACATAGTCTTGAACTCTGGGTATAGATATGCTGTTTTGTATTTATTATTAAATTGTTGGAAACCTTAACTAGCGAGCCAAGTCTACGGTTTTAATAAGTAACAAAAAGATTTAGCAATAGGAATGATCAAAATTTAAAAATAATATGTTGTCACCACATAAAAACTTTGATATTTTATAAATAAACTAAAAAACTCGATTAAAACGGAAAATTCATTAGCAATATCGCTAATAGATAATTTCAATAAAGCAGTTCAAATAATAAAACAATCAAGATTTATTAGCTTGTAAAATTGATGCAATAAACATTATGACCAATTTAAATGGGAAAATAGTATTTATATAAAAGATACAATTATTCAAATTATTAATATATATGAGGTATTAAATTCAATTCTGCAAGGTATTGAAAATTCGATATAATTTGCACAACTTGAAGTAATACATCCTAGCATAATTACAATCAAAGATTTATTCAGAATTTTGGAAACCGTATTTAAAGATTAGGGGAAAGTCGGGTAGCATCGGACATGATAACAAATCATTGCAAAACATACTTTTATTAACAAAGTTGTCCAACAAAATTATATGCATAATAAATAATAATAATAAATTTTTCTTTGCCTTATTAGCCTTGTTTTTATTTTTCTCTTCCAACACTTTTTCCTAAAGTTGTATTCGGATCAATATTTTTTTCGGCAAATTTTCTCCTGCCTTTGGTTGGATTTCTTTGTTCAGAACACGGCTAGTTGAAGGCTGGCTAGTTGAAGGTTGGTAAGTTTCATTTAATGTGCAGTGGTTTACGACTTTTTTACATGGAGTTTTCATTTCAGATGTACCAGGAAGTTCTTGTTCGTTGAGCTTTGACGGCGTTTTTGGTACCGTAGGTATTTGTAGGTATTCTAGTGATTCTGTTGGCACGTTTTCTTTCTCATTACAACTATCATCAACAGTGGGTGTTAAAGCATGAGTTTCCCTTGGTTGTGGGACATCTAGTCCTTCCGATGCAATAAAATCCAAGTCTGTAAAAATCTGTGAATTCAATGGATAAATGCCGCTACACTCAAAACCTCTCTTAGATAAGTCCATCTTGCAAATTTTCGTAAACGCCTCGTTCTCCAGACCTGCGATTTCATAATCACTAATTCTCATAAAGGGATTTTGTCTCATCCAGCGAGATGCGGCTTCATTGTAGGCATCCTTGAATGGCTTCATTACACACACATCCAAATGTTGCAACTTATGGGTGCAATGAGGGGGTAAGCTTAACATATGGATATGGTTTTTGCGGGCAAAGTTAATGACTTTTAAATCTTTATGGCTGCAATGTTTATCGACAATTAGAAGTACTGGCTCCTCTTCAGATGCACGTGTGATTTTTACAAACTCCTGCATCCATTTTAAAAAAATTTCACCGTTCATCCAGCCAGAGTCATGTGCATGGAACATAGAATTTTCCGGAGCGCCAATTTTCAGTCACTCAATAATTTTTTTTCTGGGAAAAATGAATAGTGGAGGTATGAATTGATTTCCTGCCGCATTGATACATAATAATACAGTTATAGTGCGGCCCCTTTCACCAGAAGTCATTTTACCAACTTGTTTTTTTCCCTTTATTGAGACGACTTTCTGCCGACACACGTGGATTGTAGACACACCAGTTTCGTCAGCGTTGTAAATTTTATTGGCCCCAAAGTTATGTTTTCGCATTAGTTCTTCAAGTTTGTTAAAAAAATCTTGTAACTTGTGATCGATTGAAGCCTACTGCTCTCTGTAAACTCGTTGACTCGGCAGTTCTTAAAGAAAGCTTAGGATGACGTTTAAGAAATGTATAATAAAAGTCTTTTCCAGCAGTATTTTTTTCCTTATTGAATCTATGTAGAATTTTTAAGCGCTCCGCCAAATCAAACGCAAGTTTTAAAAATTCTTTTCTGGTGATGGGCATTAGGCGACTATCCAAATCTCGCATGTGGTCCACAAAAGCTGCTGTTCATAATTGGTGGGAAATGTGCAGCGATATCATCCAAGACTTGGAATAAGTTGTATTTCTTCGTTATTTTTCAAATGTTTTACTTTATCAGCAAGCGTACTTTTGGGAACACCATATCGTTTTGCCGCCTCTCTGATTGTCAATTCGTTATCAAGCACTTTTCTAACGGCTGTTCTCATATGATCCTCGTCCCATTGCTCACGTATATTTTTGTTAATAAACTTCGGCATTTCAGATGTTCTAGAAAAAAATTTGAAATTATTTTGCGTCCGGTAATACCCGATATGTTTGTGTCCACATTTTATTATTCACTACTCATATGTGCATGCATTGTGAAGAGGGCACACAATTAACACTTACCAATTAAAAGAAACCGATCATTAAACTTAATTCTGTCCACGTCAAAAAAGTAAAATATCAAACACAAATTTATATTGTCTAAACACCTTAACGTATGAAGTTCGACTGAAGATATGTTGCTACATTCATCGAAGTGGTTCGTGTAACAATTCAATGGAAGCGGCAAAACGACAAATAACAGAAAACGACAAGCGTCCGATGATACCCGCTGTCCGGTGCTACCCGACTTTCCCCTATATTAAAAAAAATCCAGTTAGTTTAAGCTTAAGTAATATAATATTTGTGTAAAAGATTGTAGAATTATTCTGCTTTCTTTCTAATAATTAAAGACCGGACATTTTAATCGCGTTCAAATAATTGGTTTTAATCACATAGGCGTCTCATTCTGGGTTCGCTATTTAAGACGGCAGACAGTGCGGCAGATTCTAATACTATCAGGACAAACCTCTTTTTTTTATTAAAACAAGATAAAAAAAGTGTACTGATATATACATAGACATTAAAACTAATACAAAAAAGTGAGATTTTTTTTTATCGTGTACCTATATTCTTTGTCTTTTGAATCATTTTCATTAAACAAATTTAATGTTTTCTTCTCACCAACGCCGAGGATATGTAGGATATTTTACAAAAGTTTTTAGTAACCTCAGATCCTTTAATTTGTGGCCTGAGAAATTTTCCTTAAAAAAAAATAACTTTTTTGATGAAGATGTTAAACTTTTCATAAGCGAGTTTAAGGTGTAGTAATGTAAACGATATTCTGTATGATATTTTTTTTATTATTATCTCTTATATAATTACAAAATATCTATTCCTCAATATTTTGGCGTGGTACACTACTCTCCTGCCTAAAATGAGGATCGAGGACCCCAGCTGCCTCCCCCGAATTTGTTATTTCCTCCAGAAAATTGAAAATTTCTAGCCTTAGCTGGTCCCGATTCATTGTTGGAGAAATTGCATCGGGGCCAAATATTAGGACTCTACGAGCGTTTGGACTAAGACGCTGTAGAGAGGGCCTAAAATGAATGTCAAATAGGCCCATCATATGTTGTCTTATACTTTCTCGATCCATTGTCGGTTAGTTGCCGGTGATATTTTTATTCAAATAAAGTCAATCCTTATATTATATTTATGAATATTTTGGCTTTTATCGATACCGTACATACCGATTTTTTGTAACAAAACATTTATGTTTTTATTTCCTGTGGATATTATGGTACTTATACACGATGAGACAATAAAATAAATGTCTGTTAAATTTCTGTAATGTATGTATTAATTCAATTGCTCACTCTATATAGGTATCTGTTGGTTGAAAAAATGTAAAAAGATAACAAAGAGTCGATAAACAGGAGATTTGAGAAGAAAGTGTCTTGTAAAAATATCACTAGATTTTTCCAATGAGTATATTTGTTTAGTTCAAAGGGAAAAGTGATAGAAACTGGAAACGTAAATATGGAAAATTTATTATCGGACTTTGATTGTTTTCGTCGTTTTAATGACAACAAATTATACTGCCGCAATTGTGATCAGGTGTTAGTTTTTAATGGAAAGTCAAGTATGACACAACATGTGAAAACACAAAAACACATGCAATCTTTAGAGGGATGTCCAGACAAAATCTTTTATGAAGATTTATGCAACGCATTTGTTTCTGCAAATATTCCATTAACAAAATTAAATAATACAATTTTCAAAAATTTTCTTTGTAAATATACTAAACGTAAAATACCGGATGAATCCACAATTAGAAAACATTATATTCAAAATCAGTACGATAAAGCAATGACGGCAATAAAAACGAAAATTTCCAGCAAATATATTTGGGTTAGTGCAGATGAAACGACTGACATAAAGGGTAGATGTGTTGTTAATGTTGTTGTAGGATTATTAAGTGCTGAAAATACTTCACAACAGTATTTAGTTTCTAGTGTGTTTCGTGAAACTGTGAACGCTGAAATGATTTATGAAATAGTGAAACGTGGATTGAACAATGTAATTGATAATGACGTTTCAAAAGTTTTATTGTTTATTTCAGACGCGGCAAGTGTAATGTTGAAAACAGGGAAACTATTACAAGAACATTTTCCAAACATGCTGCATGTAACTTGCCTTGCTCACGCGTTACACCGAGTTTGTGAGTTTATCCGTGACAGCTTTCCAGACATTAATTCGTTGATTAGCTGTTTTAAAAAAATTTTGTTAAAAGCACCGTCCCGAGTTTCTTTATATAAAGAAATATGTCCGAATATCCCCCTACCTCCACAACCAGTTATTACACGATGGGGAACTTGGTTACAGGCTGTGTTCTTTTTTTCGGAGCATTTCGACAGACTAAAAGTATTTATTTCCAACTTATCAGAGGATGCTCTCTCTATCACTCAGTGTAAAGGTTTAATAACAAAAACAACTTTGCAGTCGGAGTTAAATTTTCTTGCGACTTATTTTTCGTGTCTCCCAGAAACTATAAAATTCCTTGAAACCCGTAACTTACAATTATCGGTTGCTATGGAAAAATTTGAATCGACATTGTTACACTTAAAAAACGTAAAGTGGCCCTTACAAGATAAATTTAACCATAAAATAGATTGTGTTATTAAAAGAAATCCAAATTTACAGACTCTGAAACAAATCTCCCTGAACAATTTTAACGATTATGAAACTGCTTTAAAATATTGTGATTTTGTTCCACATTTTTCATTTGCTCCTGTAACGAGTTGTGACGTAGAACGATCGTTTTCTAGGTTTAAAGATTTATTGACTTCTAAAAGAAGTAATTTCACTGAAGACAATTTAGAAAAATATGCAGTCATACAAACATATTTTTCAAATGAAGAAGATTGATATTAATTTGTATTGTATATATTGTATATAATTGTATATTTGCTACTTTAGGATAAAGAGTGTATATTGGAACACTCTAAACATAAAACTAATGATGGTGTATCCTCGTTGATATATTTATTAGTCAATAATATATTAACAGAAAAAGCCAACAACATTATCCCACAACACAATAAAAAAATAAATAATAATATCATTTGTAATTATATAATAATATCCAACCAAATTTGAACTAAAATTTAATAAAATAATTATTGCAATGTAAATGTAATAATAAGCCCGCCCCAAATGTTACGCCCGGGCGATAAAAATCCAATATCTTATCTACTGTGTCGACCAGTTCAGTAAATAACTTGTTTTATTCAGAATGTATTATTCAAATCGAAGGTCCGCTCTTACCGTTACTTCGCTGATAAGAATAAATTAAATTGTCCGGTCTTTACTAATAATAGAATAACGTATTTATTGCATATTTCAATAACTATACCTGTAGATTTAACCCTATATAATTTATATCATGTGCCCATTTTGAAAAAAGGTCAGTTTAAGGCGATTAACCAGGGAAATAAATATGTTGTACAAAATACATTGTACTATGCATATTCGAGTAAGTACTGCACCAAGTTGTTCAGCTAAAATTATATTTGGGACCCAATCAGTCTCAGAAAAATAAATCAGAACAGCTCCTGCGAGATCCAACTTCTAAACTACAAAACCACCTTCATATGCCCACAAGTATCCAAAGCCGTATCACGCCCTTCTTTAACGAGGTTAGAACAAACGAATCAATAAATTTTGGTCTTACATAAAGAAATTACGCTAACTCTTAAATGTAATTCTCAAGAAGAAATAATTAAGCTGTTTGGAACCTTCCTAGCAGTTATTCCCACAAATTGTTAAATTATAACTGAAGAAGAAACCATTGTTAATGCTGAGTCAAATTCATTCGAGAATCAAACTTCTAGTTCCCTAAATAAACGACCAAATTGCCGAAAAAGAATGGTCCACTTCCAATGTCGAATTGCAACCCATCAATCTAGATGACCTTCAAACTCTACGAGAAAACAATTCAGAATCAACCAAATTTCGAATTCAAAACCATTCCATATGTACCAATCTCATAAACTATTATTATTTATATTATATTAGTTTCCATCCCTATCTTCTGGCTATTTTAAGAATGAAAAATCCAAGAGGGACAAAAGAAAGTTTCAACCTACAAGAAATCCATCTTCCTCGTTAGCCCTCGGAACCTGGATTTTCAAGGGGAGGAGTTATATCACCCATAGTATAAAAGATAAGATTTTGCATTGTTAGCATTTTTAAATAGTTTGTTTATATGAAAGTAGTTTATGCAGTTAAGAGGGAGTTCCCAGTTAATATTCAGGCCATTAACATCTATAATTATTGTATTTAAATAAAATAAAAGTTTCTAAAAAATCATTTTCGGTTCGAGATTTCATTTCTCATTGGTCTCTGTGAACATTTTAAAATTAATAAAAACAGTTCCTTATTTCTTTATTTAAAAGTTAAGAGCTAAAAGATGGAAAGGTTAGTTGTTTAAAATAAACTTGTTTGGACTAACTTGACGTCTAACATGTTAAGTAGAAAAATGTGAACTAAACGGTAGTTGAACTTTTTCGCCAATTTATAATTCAGCTCTCCTGCTTCAATTTAGTATTTTTAGTCTCAATGTAGCGACTTTTACTTCGACAGTATTACATTTTAAATAAAGGTCGACAGATACAACTACCTACTTTAAAAAAGTTTTCATGCGAGTTTAGAGGAACATCAATAACTTGCAGACATGGGGAATAATATATGGAAACGGATTGAGCGAGCATTTGGGGATTTATTTTGAGCTGTATCCATAATTAACTTGTGAGTTAGAGATGTTGTAAATCTGCTAATAGTTCTTGGAAAGTGAGAATGGGGTAGTTTCTTAGATAAATGATGTTGAGGTAAATGAATGTCATATGTGATTTGTATCTACAAATAAAGTTGCGGGAGTAAGATTGTTTCTAATAAAAAAATTAAGTTGTTATTTTGTAAGTAACGCGAGATAATAAAAATACTATTAAAATAAGGTATTGGCGACACAGTAAAAAATTTCTTGTTTACCCAAAAAAATATAACATATAATAGCGGTGATCTTTTCAATGGTCAAACAGTTCATCTAAAATTCCATTTTTCTATAATAATTGGATTTTTTGGTGATATTTTTTTAATATTAAAGGATAGGCATCTGATAGTTAGTTTAAAATTTGTAATCTTCAAATATATTAAGATTTTTTTCAGTAAATTTTTTTAAAATGTGTACAATTTTTTTAAAATTTGTACAATTTTTTTATATAAAAAGCAGAATTTTTGCTGGAAGTTAAAAACGAGCAAAACTTGCCACCACAAGCAATATTTTTAGAAACCTGCCAATCTGACTTTTATTTCACCTAGTGTTTGAACTGGGTACTACCCACAGCTCTCACAAACTATAGAGATACAGCATCTAAAAATTGTTGACCCCCTACACATAACTGAATTTAAAGGTAGAACCAGGGGCTGGTAACTCAAATGGAAAAACATGAGGAAGGTAATTTAGTACCACTCCAATTAACAGGATGGCACTCGTATCGAAGTGTCATGTCAGTTGTCAGCTCGTCAAAACTTCAAACTTAGAGAAATTAAAATGGCTATTGCATTTGAAGGTGTATTGAATTTTCATTCATCTAGAATCTAGATTTATTTTTCAACATCTTCCAATTTTAAGCATGTTTTCAAAAGATGGGAAGATGGATTTCAGAAACAAACAATAAAGCACTCCCAGATATTGGAAGTGATGCAATTTATACCACATTAAATATGCAGTCGTCATATTAAGGATAACCAAATAATTACTAATGAGTGTTTTAAGAAAAATGCACCACCACTGTAAGTAATATTTACAAACTTGTTTTTGATTTAGTGTTAAAATAATTGGTTTGTTATTTAAATTTCTTTTTGTTTTCAGTTTTTAAATGATCATTGTTGTAAAGAAAATGTTGGCCCTCCAAAATACCCTGTCGATCGATGAAATATTTTAGCCTCAGCTATCAATATCAAAAATTGATTCAATACCATTGACATCAAACAAGAAAACACCATAAAATCTTCGAGGGTCCAAACGTGTGTAAGTTTAGTTTATGCTCAAAAGTTAAATTCATTTATTACAGTGCCCACATAATAAATAAAATTTTGATAACTACAAGTGCTGTATAAATGAATCAAGAAAACAATTATCCGATGAAGAAATGCTCCTCAACCTAACTAGTCCACTCAATAACCGTATGAAAAGTTTTATCCACTCTCAAATTTGCCTCGATAGTAAAAAAGGATGATGCTTCAACTTCAATTTTTTCAAACTTATTTGCCACTCCAAGTCGCAAAACTTTTATAAAGGTCTTGAGCACTTATTTTAAGTTTGAAATTAATGCAAAAATATAATGAAGTAAAATCAAATAAAGATATAAATTGGCAAAATATTTTACTAGTTTCAAATCACAAAATAGTCAATATGGTTGTTTTATGATTTGAAACTAGTCAAATATTTTTCCAATTTTTTTGCTTTATTTGATTTTCTTCATTACATTTTTGTGCTACCACAAAGTTAAATTTCAAAAAGCCCGCTCGTGGCAGCCATATTGAATTTTAGTACCACTCCAATTTGATAGATGGCAGCACATCGACTCAGAATTTTACCATTGAGTTTTCCATCTATTCACATTACGTAATCTATGGATAGAAAAACTGCCAAGACAGGATCGGCATAAGATTACTGTAGAAGGTATAAGGAAGTAATAACTTTTCATGTGAAACATTTCACAAATATTTGTCTTGTTAATAAATAATTTTATAGTTTATTATATACCATATCAAAAAATTTTCAGCATTAATGGCTGATAGCTACAGAGAAGCCATTGATTGATAAATTGTTTGAAATTACGCTTAAAATGTCACGTTTAGAACATCCAATAATCGACCGCGAAACACTGCTTCGGTCGAGTCGACCAGAAAAATTGCAAAAGAATTGGTCGTTTGGGGCATTCTAAAATTAATATGTCTTAATAATATTGAAATTTAGTTTATAAAATAACATTTACACGCAATTTCATTAGGAAAATATTAAGCGTCCAAAGAAATAGATCGACTGTCAAATTGATGCCATGCAGTCGTGGCTTGCTTTGTTTTATATTTTGATATACAGTTTTAACTGATATGAAGCTTTTAATTAGGATTTACCTCAGGGAGCACACATAGTCCAATGGACGTCCACTTTAGGTCCATTTGAGGGTGAGAACGTCCATATCCGTATTCGAACATTCAGAGGACGTCTGTTATTGGGCTTAATTATAAGTTTAGTAGTATTTTGACGTCTAGTGGATGTTCATCTTATGTAGATTTTATCTCTAGTATAGTTATTATTTATTTAGCTTACCTTATTTTTTAATAATATTGGTCATTAAAAATTGACAGTTTGAATAGATTGCATTTCATTCCATCAGAAAAAGTTTGAAATCTTATTCTAAAAAACGATAACAGTTATCGTTACTAGTAAAACGTTTTCAAGTGGCCAGTTGGTCGAGATCATTTAGCGGTTAGAAGCGTAAAATGTTGACAAACGTGTCGTGAATTCGATCCCTGCTCAGGTCAAGCAATTTTTAATTAAATGAAAAAAGAAATTTTGTACAGTGGGTTGCGATAATATTGCGGTTGTGTAAAAAAGTAAGGATGTGGTCTTAATGGAATATAATCTAGAAATGGACGTTTCTTGAATGTCCAGTATTCAACGTCAAAATATAATCCAGAAAGAGACGTCTTCTGAATGGTCAAACGTGTGCCATTTGTATACTTTACTGGACGTTCATTGGATATCGGAAGTCCAAAAAAAAACGTGCAGACATTCGAAATTGTATATCAAATGGACGTCCAATGGACCTATTTTTGCTGTCAGAGATATGGTTTCCGTTTTGTTTATTTTAAAAAATATTTTAGAAACTTCTTTCGTGAAGAATTAAATTTAGTTAAATTAAATGAATAATAAAAAAAATTATATCTATTAATAATATTTGAATTTTTTTACTATATCGCTTTGTATTTCGGAAACGAGTAACATTTTAGCCTCGATTTTACTCAACCATTTTATTATTAATCAGAGAATTTTCAGTTGTTCTGTGCCCCATTCTTTATGGGACACTTTGTATATATCAAGTAATTACTTCATACTACCAATGCTCTTATGAATCACTAATCGCATCTTTCCATATTACCTTCTGTCAAAAATTTCTCAATTTCCTGGCTAACATCTTTTCGATACCGATACGGTACTGAATATGCCTTCACTTATAACATTTTAAAATTTCAGTTAAAAATGTTATTTTTATTGCGTGACATCCTGTATAAAATAGTATTCGATTAATTTAAATTCAATTATCGCCGCACGCAATATTCCTAAGAAAGGAAAATTGGGAGTACAGTAAAGCAAATGATTTCGCCATTAGATCTTGAAATTTCATTTTTCGATATTATCTCCTAGTATCTGCTAGTGTTTGGCTGTACAAGTGGTGAGTAAAAAAGTATAATGTCGTTGTAAAAATATCTTGGTATAAATAATATTTCAACCTGTTGTTAGTTATAACTTTATTTTTTTGAAAGTCAAATTAATTTTTTTTTAAATATGTTTTTATAATTCATTTTGGTTGCTAGAATTGCACAGTGTTTATAGTAATTATTTTTTATTGTATCTTCATTTAATTTTTAAATTTAATTTTTATCTCATACAAGAGCCACGTGAAAAAACAGAATTTATTTTTTGTTAGAAAACGAATAAGAGCAGCTAAAAGTTAGAACTAGAACAAGAAAGAAGAAGATTTAGTGTTCGTGCTCGAGTAGCAGAATAAATTATAGAAAGAACGAGATTTGGTGTTCGTGCTCGAGTAGCAAAATTATAGAAAGAACGAGATTTGGTGTTCGTTCCCGAGTAGCAGAATTATAGTTCTACTACACCCTAAGGAAGTTGTCGCCCAAAACGAAACAGTGGCTAATTTTATTATTGGAGATATAAAAGTTAATTTACTAGCTTAAATTTAATAATTACTTGTTCCTTAACATTTTCACTTTTTATTGAATAAACTAATTCATTTTTATAAATATATACATATGTTGAATCTTATTTTTTTAAAGGTTACAACAATTCTCTTTTGCCTAAATTTTATATAAGTTTTAATTAATTTCCTTTTGATAAAGCTAGAGTTTATAATTCTTACTAGCTTTCTAAAAAAATAAAAAAAAAGGAGAAACTTGGCGCCCCTCTCTTCCAGAAAACTATTTCTCCAAAGGTGTCTATTAGAAAAGCCGAATTCACGATTAAAGAAACTATATGGTGAATGTGCTCATTATTTTTTAATTTGGTTAAAGGTAAGTAAAGTTTGGTGTTAAATTTCTATGAACTAGTCAAAATTTCTTATGTGTTTTGAAATTAACATTTTATTGCAATGTAACGCCAACATATTATACACTTTAATTTTTACTCCTCTTATCTCATTATTATGGACATACTTTTCTGCTATCCTCATCTCTTTCTAAATTAAGTTTTTTCACAAAATCTAAATTTAATATTGTAAACTTCGTACAATTTTGTTCCAAATACTCCTTACCAAAATGACTTTTGGCATCTTTATTTACCCATAATAATTTTCTACTAGCTCTTTATTCACTAAGAATGTCTCAGTTCCTGTATCTATAAAAATTTTAATTTCTATATCCCTCAACTTCTCTTTCACAAATAATATTAATCCCTTAAATTATTTATTGTTTCGGCCTTTACTTGAAAATGAAAATCTATCGGGGGCACATAAATTAAATTGTGGTAGTTGTCCAAAATTGTATATTGGTCAAACAGGCCGTACTTTCAAAAAGCGCTATTCCGAACATTATAATAGCTATACAAAAAACAAAAATAATTCTACTTACTCAAATCATATTTTAGCTGAAAATCATTCTTTTACAGACAACTTTGAAATTTTACATATAGAAAATAAGGGCATTAAACTAAACCATTTAGAAATACTTGAAATAAATTGATTTAAAAATTCAGATAACCTACTACATGATCAATTAGATATTAATGACTCACCTTTATTAAATCTCTTTCCTAGTTTTCTGTGAGATAATCCCGGTAATGATACTATCTTATTGTTATCGGATTGATATCATAATTACTTAAGTACCCTTATTTACTTTAAATAGTCAGTTTATTTTGTTATGTTATTGATGTATTTTCTTAATTACTTTGTTTGGTAAAATTACTTCGCATATATATTGAACACCGAATTGTAAATTAGTCACATTTGAAAAAAAAGTTGCACTTCGAAAAATGTCATGTGTAGTGTTTTGAATTTTTAAATTTTTATTTTTTTAAATAAAAGTTTTTTGGAAATCTACCAAATTTGGTTTTACTCATTTAAGAATATTAATCCCGTTCATTCAATGCCTGTTGCGATATTAGCTAAAGGAGTAGTTGCTTTCTGAAGGATCGTTCGTATAATTGCTTAAAGAATTTATTTTTTTTTTATTTTACCTCTTGGTGTTTTACTCTACTTTTTAATGCTGACTCAATATTTTCTGATACATATTATATTTGATAGTGGGCACGTGGTAAGAAGATAGTAATAATTGGACTTCGATGACCATAAAAACAATTTATTAACTATCAATAAAATAACACGTTATCCACAAAAAGTCTTGCTAAAGTAGGTCATGGCCGACAAAGACGGATATATGAGTCATGTTCATAATAATTACGCATGATTTTAATCCAAACTGTCATTTAAAAAGAAGAATAATTGTGTACTGCGACATGCGTGGTTTTTCCAAGATCTATTTTAGAAACTTTTTTTATGAAATACTCCATATTATCCATGACAACAAAAAAGTAACTAAGTTTGCACAGTTTATAACTCAACAACTACTGATGCGAAAAAAGTATTATATAAATTTTTGAAACCAATCCATCATTATTGTTATTTATTTAAAATTACCTGTACTGCGATCATCACGTGAATATTGCATCGTTTTTGTCAAATAATGTAAACCAACCTTAATCGTCTTACTTTTTCTTCGGCGCGCCAACTCCATCATCACCCAACTCTGTTATCTTGGGCAAACATCTTAAGGACAAAGGACGCAAACGACGAGACTTCGTTAGCCCGTTTGTTTTAAAGGACCTCTAAGCCCGTTCAAAAGCAATTAAAGGATTAAGACAGGTTTAACGCCGGTCTTACGACGACAAATGAGATTTGGCACGATCTGACTGGTTTTATTTGTGCGTTTAAGGTGAGTAGTGCGGTGATTTAAGGATGGGTAACGAGTCTGCGGCAAAAGTAAAAAAGACCTGATTAATCGATGAGTAATTAATGGAAATTTGGGTATAGGATTGGAGAGAAAGGGAAGGGGACAAAAAAGACATTTGTGTTAGATATATTATTATTAGTGTTATTAATTGACATGAGTTGGAAACCAAAGTCCTATGAAGCTCATATTATTTGGAAATTTTATTATACATAGACTTTTTTTTTAATCTATAAGGGTCATTTTCATTAACTTCTAATTTTTACCTATCAGTACTTTAAAAAAACTGACAAAAAGTTCAGGTGTCCTGTATTTTTTCTAAATTACTATAACTGTGTAAAATAAGGTTTTAACCTTGAAAGTCGAAAAAAATACTGATTAAAACTTTTATTCACTGATTTTGTTGAACATTTTAGACAATTTAACATTTTGGTCACGCACAGAAAACTGACAAAAAAAATTTGAACAATGAATCTTTTCATTTTTTAATTTTTAATTTTTTTAGTAAGTAAAACGCATTGAGTTTTATTTAATAAATGGCTTTACACCATATACTACTACTTTTGATAAATTTATCAAGGATAAGACAGTAGTTTTTTTTAATATTTAAAAAAAAAACGCAAATGTTTTCTAGTTTTCCACAGCATACAAAAATAATGTAATTGAAAATCCTTTTAATTTGAAGAAGCATGTTTTGTACTATCTAAAAAACAAAAAGGATTTGAACTAACTTTTTCGATAACACATTTTTTCTTAATTCTACAGAGTGTGACCAAAATGTGAATTGGGGACCAAAATGTGAAATAAAGACAGAAAAATTAAATTTTATTTAAAAACTGTTAACTGTACTTAACAACTAAGTAAGAAATTTAATTAAAAATACTCAAATGTTGAAAACAGTAACTACAGTCAGAGTACAGTAACTAATTTTATTCAAGTGCTTCTAATAAAGAATCTACTTCGCTCATATCCTCGAATAAATAGCCGAGATGTTGTCTTTATTGGTGCTTTCAAAGTACAGAGGATTTCGTTTTCTGGAATTATTTGAACATCCATCTTTTGATGCCACGAAAAAAAGTTTTTTGATTTCCGCATGAATGATATTACAAGGTTACTGCCTTCAACTCTTAAGATCTGCCCTGGGAACCATTCGGAATAAAACACCACGGCAACCCAATATCCTTCCTTGTTTGGACTGTCTTTCGCGACATCTGCTACAACAGACTCCTCAACAGTTTTATTATCTAAAATTATTACGTTAAGGAAAATTTCAACTTTAGTTAAAGAAACCCAACATATCCTCATGAATAAATATAATAAAAAAAAAGGATACGATTAGGCGCTAAGTCATTCATTTGGCACTGTTTTGGAAATATACTGTTATGCAAACGAATCTCTTTGCATTGACAACATGAAAGCTCCCTTAAGTTTAATACGTTTCTATTTGCTTTGTTCATCGTGCATCCTAAAAAAATTGTATTTATACTAAAGTTCTACTTTTAATAAATCTTAACTTTAGATTAATTAAATAATACCTAAAAAATAACAAATATCCAAATAAGAAGAAACAAAATACAGATACGCATGTAAATGCAATGAAAAGACAAAGAATTATTCAAATATTTTAACATAATTAGTTTTGCTTTTAATTATTCTGACTATATTGTCTTTATTTACATAAATTTTACCATTAGCAGTCCATGTATTTTTTAATCCCACTTTCAATTGCATCATTAAGTAGTTAAACTCTAATAGTAGTCAGTTCTTCTCGTATTTTAACTCCCGTTCCCTTAAGCAGTTTTTTTTTGAAAATATTTTTCTTTGATTTCAACACTGGTTAGTTTAAGGAAGATGCCTCTCGTTTTCTCCTCATTTTTTTTGCCGATTCTGCAGGTTATCTGGATGTCTTCATTTTTCAGATCTAAAGCCATTTTAGATTTAAAAATATTTTTTAGTTCGTTTTTAGTTTCTTCATCACCTTCTTCTAAATTAAAAATTCTTAGATTACAAATTCTGCTTTTCTGATCCAGATAGTCCAATTTTTCTTCCATGATGTTTTTTTTCTGTAATTATATTTGCTATTTTATTTTCTGTTTCGGTAATTTTTCTTTTTGCTTCGGTAAATTCTTTTGATAACTTATTATTTTTTGCCTCAGTTTTCTTTTTTAGTTCCGTCACTGATTTCTCGATATTAACAAGCTTATCATTAATAGTTTTTGTGATTACTGTTGTGATTTTGTTTACCATTTCTTTTGTTACAATATCGCTTTTTATTGTTTCACTTACCGCTTTTCAGACGGCTGTTTCTATTTCATCTCGTATTTCTCGTGTTATTACCATTTTTCTCAGGATATAACACTTTCTGCACACAGATACCTGATTAACTGTTGAATCCAATTTTTGCTGTAGAAACTTGCGAATTTTAAATATTTTCAGGAGCACCAAATCGAGCGACCTATTCAGTACTCGCCATGACCGTAGAGTTAATAAAATCAAATTAAAATTATTGAGATTATCCTTAAAATCTATTTAACGTATATTTTAAAATGTCTAAAATATTCTGTTAAATGTAGAGGAGATACTTGCATTTGGCGGTTCTGCAGTTCTACAAAATTTATGCACCAAGCGCCACTATTGCTCAATATCACACAAAAAATGTAAATACATACAAACAAGAATTATCGTAAAAAAATATGTAATAACATTGTATCGCAGATTTTCCACACTTTAACAGCATGTGAAGCTTGGCTATAAAACCATTCAGACACATATTATCTACGTTGAAGCGCGTATTATAAAACCAAATTATACTCATATTTTTGCTGGTGAAATTCTCAACAGTGATAGTTATAGCTCGTTTTAAATTCCAACCTCAAAATTAAAATTCCTGTTGGGATAGACTCTGTCCGCGAAGTGAGGTGTGCAAAGGTGTGGAAGTAAAGGGTTTTGACGTTTATTAAGAGAAATTTCCCGTTTTGCTCAAAATTCAAATTACGAGGTTGCATACAAGGCGATCCTTAAAAGTTGTATATCAAGAGTTAGAGAATAATACACTATGAAGTTACAATATAAGTATAAATATACAAGTGGAAAAGGTGCCAGGTAAAGCACCGGGATTTAGAGGGTTCAGAGGGAAAGTGAGTAGAGGAAGCAGGCTAGTATAGAAATAAAAAAGAAAACCTTCAGTAAATACAAAATTATTACATTTACTATTTTTTTAATTTTTTGTAGTATCAAAATTAATTTTGTAGAAACACCAAACTTTGAGTGGACACCCGACAAGTAGATCGATCAAATTATGAAAAGCGATTCTACAACCCGATTTGTTTCTTATGTCAAAGTTATTTTCAGTAAAAAATATTTGATGAATTTTATAGATTACTTTTATAATATATTTAAATAAAGACTTAAAAATATTATTTTTTATATGCCTAGAAAGAAGGGCGAATTTTCGAAAAGGGCAATTGTCTTTGGCCGTTCCCTTTTTAGATTTTTTTTTTTTTAATAAAATGGTCATGGATTTTAGGAATTTTATTCTTAGTAAGGTTCATGGGAAACATGCCCTCCCGATCCCCTTGGGACAGCT
Source organism: Psylliodes chrysocephalus (assembly GCA_927349885.1). Taxonomy (NCBI): domain Eukaryota; kingdom Metazoa; phylum Arthropoda; class Insecta; order Coleoptera; family Chrysomelidae; genus Psylliodes; species Psylliodes chrysocephalus. The sequence continues at coordinate 30,684,300 of OV651819.1, read as the reverse complement.
CTTTCCTAGAAAGTTTATAATTATGTTAAAAATACTAAAATTAAATTTTATTTTAATCGCCAAATCACAATAAAATAATTTTTAAATAAATGATTACTGAGGCCCTTCCTATGGGGCTTCATTATTGCATTCGTGCAGACGAAAAAATGTTCTTACCCCCATTTTTTTAAACATTTTTTCACGTTTTTTGATCATTCTGAAGATTCCGAAGATTTAAAAAAAAAAAATTTTCGTCTGAGACATACGAGCTCTAGCGATATAGCCCGATATGACACACAAATACGTGAATTCAGGGCGCTACAAGTTTTAGCCATGCCAGCCAGCAACATCAGTTAACGGACCATGGACTGCTAGATTATGATTGGAATAAGCTAAATAAAAGGAGCAGTGTGAAAGTTATAAATCGAGGTGGAATATATCTTTTTATTGAAAATAGTGAATATGGGTAGATAACATAATACATTTTAATTTTATATTTATATAAACTGTTCTCCTGTTTTACTAATGCACTATAGCCCTATAGCCCTTACAGACAAGCCGCCATTGTATCTGAAGGTGTCGGTTTTCATGAATCTAAGGTAACTGTAGGAATACGTGTACAACATCTCACATGCAAATGATATGTAGATAATAAGATCATTTTAAATTTAAAGATATTTTATTATAAATGCGATGTCCAGTTACATAATATTATTAGAAACACAAGTATTCATACAGAAATTGTTACAATCAGATTTTGCAATTTTTTTTTTGATTATATCACTTTATTAAACATTTTCGTTTATTTTCATTTCTCTGACATAACAAATAATATTTATTTGAGACACTTTTAATATTTCATCTCTCTATTATATTTGTTCTTTGAGTGTAGAGTAATGTTGTAAGGAATTTCTTGTTTAATTCAAATCTATTCACATTTTTCTACAAGTCCTTTTCTATCATTATTATTTCATTGTATTTCTTTTCTTTCTTTTAAACAAATTTCATAGTTTTCTGTCTTGCAATTCTAAGAAAAATAAGTTTACCTTAAATAACTTTTCCTCAGTATTGTTATTTGTTATCGATTCCTACAATTTAGTGGTTACTTATTTATTTAAATTCTCATCCCATTTTCACATAAACTCTTAAAGTTTTGATTAAATATTTATATTTTGATATTATTATTTCGAAATTTTAAAAGTTGTCAAGTTAAACGTCAGATTCTTATTGACACTATTGACGTTCTGTTGATGATTTGTAACTCGGTTATTATAAATCGATTATGATTGTTATTTTGAGGGTGTATATTTTGTATCATAATTAGTAATTTTTTATACGAGGTTATTAATTGGTCCATCTGTATTAGGATTCAGTTGATCCAGCAGATAACAATATTAAATGTTGTATGTAACTTGTTGTGGTTATTTATCGATGTATCGGAATGGATATCGATTTGTACCTTATGAGATTCGAAACTATTCGATTGGTAGAGATCAAATTTTTGGTAAGAGAAATTACGCATTTTTCTTTCTTTCCTATTTTAAAAGCCATTGTAGCAAGTTCATTAATTATAGCCTGTTTGGGAGTTCGTAGTTATATTTTATGCATTAGGAGATTTTTGTACTGCATATTAATTAAAACCGCCGTTAGTATTGGATTGCGGGATTTGAACCCCTTACATATTTTTTTTTAAATAGAGTTGAATTCTGGATTTGGCCAATGACGCAGTTGGGGAAAACTGGCCAATAATTTTTTTGTTGGTTTTTTTTTGTGTGTCTTCATAGAACACGTGTTTTTAGGGGCGATTTGTGCCACAATTTGTGCCACGATTTGTGACACAATTTGTGCCACTATTTGTGCCACGATGTGTACCACGTTAATGATAATGGGACAAAATATTTTTTGGAAAAATGGAAAAATTTATGGAAGTCAAATGGCGCCATAAATCATCTTTAAGTCGCCCCGGAGCGCCACGGCAAATAATAATAATGGCAGTCTCTTTCCTCGCACAAGCTCAGCTTTTGGGATTAAAATTCACTCGTAAGGGTGTGAATTAGGGAGAGTATTATTATTATTATTATTATTATTTAATGTCCATGTATGGGTTTGATATTTTTATAATTTGGGGACTTAATAATTTAATAAGTTGCAACTTTGCTAAGTTTGGTAATTTTATCTAAAAATTTTATAGTCACAATTTTAAGCAACTTGTTTAATCAATATTACCAAATCAGTGTATTTGGTATTATAACATATAAGAGGTCCTCGATGTTATAATCTTAACTTGGTCTTGGCAACATCTATACTAACTTTTGTTGACTTGATTCCTAACTTTGCATTTATAGGTAAGTTATACTTTGTTCTTTTGGCTTTAACCTGGTTAAATTTAACTGCCATCATTTTAAATAACTTATCTATATACAGGTATTAAGCATTTATTGTAATATTTTATTTGTAAGCTCTTGGATGATCCTTTGTATAGGACTTATTGTGTACGACTCGACTAATGTATATATGTTGTAATTATTTTCTGTAACAAGAACTAATCGTGTTCTATCTTTGTGACTTTGGTGTATCTAATTTTCTTTGTTGAAGTTAAAAATAAATTTGATTGATGTGCACAGTTTTTATCATTTCATTTAGGTATTGGAAATCTTAAATTCTGGCCCGACCTTTAGTACACCAACTAAAGTTAGAAGAACGCAAGAACCTTGCATAGTCTAACGCTCACAGCTACCTCCATATCAAAATAACCGGTAGCAAAATACAGGCAAGAACATAATAAAACAATACCGTTATAAATAAATTTTGGATATTAAGGAGTTCTTTAATTAAAAGTAACTTTGTGTGAATTGTTTTACTGAATTTCCACACAAGGTTAAAATAATTTCGTTTTCTTTCGGTCATGAATATTTAAAGAAAATTATCCCTCGCCAGCGGTTCGGGATTATTTTCAAAATATTCATGACTTCGAAAAAAAATTTCGGAAATAATTTGACCTCTAGTGGTAATACATGTTGAACTTTTTTTTAGACAGGACTGGACTTAAAATTGAGCTAATACATTTTTCTCGCTAGGTAAGATTTAAGAAATGCTTCAGTAAGAGCAAAATTGAGCCATCAATATTGGAATGAAGGAATTATGATTATTTTTCTTTAATTTTGCGCCCAATAAAGCCAAAGACAAACTACTTTTAAAAATTTAAAACATAATAATTTTATAAAAGAAAATAGTTCTTGCTCAGGCTGATAGAGGCTTCCTATCTTACTACCCCCCTCCATAAAGTGTGTAGAGGGGATGAAACACTTTTATCGGAAATCTGATATTTTGAGATATACGTTGTAAAGATAATTAAAAAATAAGTAAAAAAATTGGTATAGAGTAACTTTTCCCCACCTTTCTAAATTTTTTATGGAGTTTGTTTTTTATTTTTTATAATTATTTTCGATATATTTTAGTATCAGCAGAGGTCAAATGTAGTAAGGCGCTTGGTACTATCTTCCCCCTCCCTCCATTTTTGGAAGCCTCAAGAGTGACCTTAAATTGAAAATTTCATATTTATATTGTGCGTATGATGTATAAGACCTAAGGTCGAGTTGAGTCAGACCCATCTCGTCCCCCCCCCTTCAAAAAACCGTCAGGAAAGAACTCAAAATAAAATTTTAGGGATATTATTGTGCGCATAGTTAATGGGACCACAAGGGATTTTTTTGAGATTCATTGCATCCCCCCTTACATTTTTTAAAGGTCGCCAAGAGTGACTAAATAATAAAATTAAAGAAATATTATTATGTGGGTACTTTATAGGACCAAAAGTCGAACGTTTTGGTACTAAGGTTTTCTTCCCCATCCCACTTTTTTTGAAAACAAGAGTAACCTAAAAATTAATTTCAGATAAAATCCTTTTGTTAGTGTTTGGGATCAAAATCTAAGAGTGTTGAAGGTGTTCACTACATCCCCCCATTTCCAAAAATCCTCCAAGAGTAAACTTATTAAACTTGATATTTTTAAATGTAACAAAATTCACATAGTTTATAGAATACTGAATTCTGAAAATGTTAAGGTATATGAAGTTGCCCCCCTCCGTCCCCCAAAAATTAAAAAAATATTAATTTTATTAAAAATTTTAAAAAATATAAAAAATGTTTTAAGTAATTTTGATAAAGATTTTTAAGATAAATACAAAATTATATATTTTATTTCCTCCTTTTACCCCCTTTTATATATTGCCTTAAATTTTATTTAAAAAAAAAAATAATAAAATATAGTTAATAGAGGTAGACTATAACACTTTCGATCCCTCCAGGTTTTATTCGTAAAATAGAAATTCTATTAATTATCGATTTTACACAAAAATAACTCATTTTAATGTATATTTAATCTCAATAAATAAAAAATATACCGACAATTAGTTTGACAGAATTGTCACTTATTTAAAATTTTAAAAGTAATAGTTGGGTGACCAAAATAGGAACTGTGATGATGGATTTAATTTTTTTGCAGTGTTCTTACTACCTAGAATGGATATGAAATATATTCATTTAGTTAAACGCAAAAGCATACCTTTTTTCGTTTTGTAGTCTATGCGTAGTAAATCTAATATCCATGTGGGTGTAGAATAGTAGTTTGTGCAACAAGAGTGGATATGATGGCCATTTCGCACGAAGACGAAAATTAAGCACAATGCCCTAGGCAGAGTGCTTAATCATCTGAGTGCGATGTAAACAATCCACTCCAATTGTACAGTATATTTTTTCTACGACCCACTAACAAAAATATACAAATAAAAAAAATTAGGTTATTAAGACAAAATATGTATGTACTATTTAACCAAATAAACTAATAATACAGCGTGTCCCATTATAAAATAACACTATTTAGGAGATCTTTACTTTAAAATGGAAAAAGACATCGACGTGCAGTTTTCGTTAAACTTCTTACATTTTTTGTTGACATACTTGCCATTTAAATATGTTTTCCCAAAATTGTCAAAAAAGTGCATTTTTACGTTTTCTATTAATAAATTTGACATGAATTATTTGACGTTTCCTAACTTCAGTTATGTTTTCTCAGAGATACCTTGATATTACGGTGTCTTATATGTCAGGCGGCTTTGGAAAAAGGATACAGTTGATTATAAGAGTGTCAGATTACTTTTTATTTGAAGTAAACCAAAAAATACACACATAAAAATTTATATAAAACAATCTTACAATTACATGTTTATGATATAGATTCATAAAAAAATATCTCCCCCAAACCTTCCAATAATAATCACAATGTATACATTTTTGAAAAGGGGATGAAAGGGACTTTCAGATAGTATGAAAAATGTATGGTATACTTTTGGAAAATATGTCAACAAAAACTTTAGTTTATCAAAAACTGCACGTCGAAATCTTTTTCCATTCTCGTGTTATAAGCTGTTAAAATGTGTTACTTTATAGTGGGACACTCTGTATTACAGCAAATAATTTAGATTCATAATATTATTTAAATAATATTCTTATAAGCAGGAAAAATCGAATATATAATAAAAAAATAATAATATCGTCATCCATTCCTTAATAACAATCTAACCTAACCAACCCTCACTAGCATCTGAACAGTGAACCTCGATTCCAATTTTTAACGAACGTGTCTTTATCGTGGGCGTTTAGTGATAAGAAAATATAGGAGCAACAACTAGAAAATTTTAACCTATCTGGACACAGCTCAAATTGAAAAAAAGTATGCCGACGCACAATCATCATAAAATGAAATAAAAAGACGGATATCTGTGATTACTAAAAATTTTTTTTACTTCGGGATCCAAATTCACCTGCTGGCCAGACACTATGTAATTTTTCAGCCAACTTTCATTACCCGAATTATTTCCTGACTTATATGTTTTCTTACTCGATTTGGCAACACTGCATTTATAGAAACTAGAACCGTCAATTGTCATTAAAAATAATTTACTGTTTATTTGTTTATCTAACAAACTAAAAATGAGAAATAAGAAAATTTGATCGTTTATGAAAAAATTTGGTATGGTTTATTGCTCTATGAATGGTCTAATATTAATACTTAGCAGTTTCTACAACAAGAAATCAATGAAAATGGTTTATTTCACATTTGTTTTATGATGGAGACCCGACAACAAATTTTAAGGTAAAAAAAAAATTTAGTGTCAGCGGACCCAAAATTGTTATGTATAATGTGTTTTAAAGTGTCTAAAAACTTTATACAGTAAGCATCATAAGTCTTACTTCCCCCTATCTAACTCGTTACTGGAGTCTTGTTAGGAAAATCGCCGAGACACGTCGATTTTTGGTTTCTATAATGTACATTTTTGTATGAATAGTTTACCCTTAATTTCATCCCTTACTGAAGCAGAGCAACCCTTTCGAAAAATTTAAATGACATGGGGTAGTGAGTGATAGCTCATTTACAAGGGGATTTTATTCTCTATTCAACTGTGCAAAAAATTTTGAAATTTTTTTCATTACGTATTGATTTATTAATGTTTAAAAATAACAAAACATCACAAACAGGAAAGCAACTAAACTAACAGTGACCTTATCTAATTGCAAAAAGTCTTACTTCACGTCTGAACCAAAACTGATATCATGCAGGGCCGAATTTTAATTCTAAGGATGAGTGCGCAACGTTAATTTTCGTTATTCTGAAACAATAATTAGTCGAGAATTAATTAAGCAAATTTCAAAATTGTTGCACGGTTGAATAGAGAACAAAACCCCCTTTAAAATGAGCTATCACTCACCACCCCATGCCATTTAAATTTTTCGAAAGGGTTGCTATCCTCCAATTAGGGATGAAATTAAGGGTAAACTATTTATACAAAAATGTACATTGTAGAAATCAAAAATCGACGTGTCCCGGCGATTTTCCTAACAAGACTCCAGTAACGAGTTAGATAGGGGGGGGTAAGACTTATGATGCTCACTGTATAATATTTTAATAATTATATCCGCCGTTAGAGTGTCGGTGTATAATAGTCGCTTTTCAATGATGTAACACAAGTAGGGATTTACTATTTAAACTATTTTATTTGGGGGTGAGTTACCTTTTATGTCATTTTAGTTCCCCTTTCCTATCCTAGAAATAGTTTGAAGCATTTTTTGATATCTGTTTTATTTGTGGGATATAGCCCACTGTAAGTTTTTAAATGGGTAAATATTTGTAAAAGTTGAGTTGAAATAAACTGAGTTACCAAAAACCTGCGTAACATTACTTTAGAAACTAATGACAATTTTATATTTTTATAGTACTGTCTTTTTAACTGTCCGCTATTAGTCCGTCAGGTAGTGACAGGTTTAGGTGCCACGTTTTCGCATACAAGCCTTGAAGAGGGTTGAAAAGTAGGTCGATTTTAAGTAGAATGAAAGGAAAATAACAAAAAAGAAAGGTTATTTGTTTGCCCATTTTTCCACGCAAGCCGTTTTTACTATATGATTAATTACTAGAACTAGGCTTCGGAAAACCAATGGCTTTAATGTTGCAAGTGGCTACCCGATTTTGCCACATAAGCCCATCGAATGTATGAAAACGTACGTCGTCACTAGTCCGAAAAACATATTTTCTTGAATGACCCAAATGTATAAATGCATTTTGAGGTAGAAAAATTTTTCTGATAAGGAAAATCGACTTTTCTATGTGTTATCCCCAATACCCACTCGTACATTTTCTTCTATTCTATTCAACATCGTTGTACTTTTCAACCCTCTTCGAGGCTTGTATGCGAAAATGAGGCACCTAACTCGGTCTCTATCTGACGGTCTTTATAGAGCTTTCATATACTTCTCATTTAGGGTTTCGTTGAGATCATTTAAGAAGTTTTTATGAGTTGTTTTATTTGTTGAGTTTATATTTACTTCAGACTTTCTATTTATATTCTATTAATGACAGTATATCGCTGCATGGTTTCAATGAATTGCGAAAAAAGAGTTTTATCCCCATACGAAGATGCTTATATGTTTCGAAATGCGAAAATTTTTCACAGGTCTACTTAAGAAACATTTTTTGTGAATCAGTTCATATTTTATTATCCTCATAAAAAATGAATTGAACCGTCAATTTTGCCACGTTTCAATATGACCATTTTTGAAATTGAATTAACATCACTCTATTGTGCCCGGTCAAATACCTCTTTTGACATTCAATTTGTAACGTTCTTTGAAGTATATATCTGTGCAGCAGCCATGTAACAAACCCAAATGGATTAACATGATGTAGAGCAGTATCCGTCAAATTAAGTTATCACCTACAGCTGTGATAACGTCCGTACAATTTATCATGTATTAACGTAAATATAAATGGACTAATTGACTTCATAATTCGAGATAACCGACCGGTAGTAGGAATACTGCAAAATGATATCAATCGTAAAATTGGTAGTGTTTCAGAACGAATATACAGTGTTGGACTAAGAGCACTTACAAATAATTATCATGCTTTTTGTTCATTTTGTATGATACAATAAATCGAGGGGGTAGTGCGAAAACCAGATAACTGCAAAAAGTTAGTTTCGAGATAATCGCATTTTAAGATTGTGCAAAGTTCAGTAGTCATTAACTTGTAACTCAAATTTATTTTCGTTTATTGGACGAATACAAAGGATGTAGAATTCCATGCTAAAATATTGTTTGTGTAATATTATTTTTCTATGAAAATAATTTTCCACAAAAAAACGAAAAACTTCGAAGTTATCAGGTTTTCCCTTTTCAAGAAAAACATAATTTCCAGGTTATAGTGCGAAAACCTGATAACTCATGAAAACGTTTCTTAATTTATTGGGCTATTTCGCAAAAAAATTAACAAACATAGTTACAAAAACGTTTATTTAAAGGGTACAAAAAACGAAACTTGATAAAATCTGAAAACATGATTTCATGCGTCCTCTTCTTCTGATTCTTCTTCTACTGCGATGTCCGATACGCGATCTACCACTTCTGCACCAGTCCTCAAACTTGTGATCCAACCATGTAATTCATCTGGAAATACACCTGATTTACACATTTTCAGTAAATCTTTTTTTTGCCTCACTTATTGGGAGAGGATTTTTGTATAGTTTTGGTAATGTAACTGGAAAGTCTGTATATTTTGGAGTATTGACTCGTTTCCTCGATCTTGTGTTTAGTGTCGCAGGTGGTACTGTTCCTTCACATATTTTCAAACTTTTAAACTTATCTGAGAGATCGTAATTGAAATAAATATTTTCTTTGTCTCCCTTTATGTATCGGATCCGTTTGATCTTTAACCAGTGTACTACATTTCCATCAGAATCTCTTGTTCGATTTAGCATACACTTTTCTGCTAATGACTTTAAGTCGAGGACATCGTCATATTTTATTTCTTTTACCTGATATGGTTCTACAGAGGCATTTTTTTTTCGTTTTTCTTCCTCTGGCATTTCTAAATATGTTTTTCCATTCATTCATTCATTGAACCTATGTCCCTATTTTTACTAGCAGATTCTATAGCTGAATGCATGGAATCTACTTCCATATAGGTGTGTCCTGACTCCAAAAACTTTTGCTCAATCACTTGCAAATGATCGATATTCTGAACAGCCCATAGTAATAAAATAGAAATAAACTGATTACGATTTTGTCCTACGCAAGTGTCTGAAAATATACTTAAATGTGTAATCTCTGGGGACAAGTAATTTCTTAGGTAATAATACAAGCAGGTACCGATCTCACAACTCCCCTTTTTACCATTTATTTCACTCCAACATAAACAGTAAGCGTTATTAGGCAATGGTGATTGAAAAATTGTCAAGTTGTACACTACCAATTTTCTAAGGTAATAAAGTTGACCTACAGCTCCCTTAGGAATTTGCAAAACAGCTTGCAAATCCATAGTAATGGACATAAAAGTTTTATCCTCACTTGCTTTTTCTTTATCTGTTTGTTTTGCTTTTTGACATAAATCGTTTCTGCGTCTGTGATCTTCGTAAGAGGCTTGAAGTTTTATTTTTGTTTCGGGATCAGCTGCTCCATATTTTACACAAACAAGGCATTGATCCTTCTTTGGTACAAAAAAGCTCAAATTATAGTTTTCTCCAAAGATGCTTTTGTATTTAAATTTAGAAACTGGTTGGCGATTATTTTCTTGACACTTTTCGATATAAAGTTGATACATTTTTGTAATAGATAAAGTTGATTCTAAATATTGTCTTTTTGTGTCCTTTCTAGTATAATGCGACTCCATTACTGGAAATGATTCAATATGCTCTTTTGCAAAATTTACTTAATCAACACTAGTTTTGTTGACTGGTCCTTTTCGCCCACGATTATCCTCGTTTGAGTAGCAGTCAACTTCATCACAGTGTGCTATTGCATCCATAAGTACCTGTGAGCATATACAAAGGGTAGCCGTAAAAAAATTTTGACAGACCTGTATTCGCTCTTTATTGTTTTGAGGAAAAAAACACTTTTTACTAAATTTTCTCTCGCTTTTCCCTGATTTTCTAATAACTTTTCTTGTCTGGATTGGTTTAACTTCAATATTATGTAGAATAAAATTTTTCTTTCCCTTATTCCAATAATTTCTGCAAAGTTTGTTTCTTGCATCATTAGAAATTTGTTGATTACATTTGTATTTACATTTGGAGCAATAAAATAACTTTGGCACTTTTGCTGCTCTAATTTTTTTCTTTATTACATAAGTATTTCCTTCAGCACGACGTTTTTTGGCAATGTTAATTTTCCACTCACTTGGTTGGCTTTTTCTCCATCGTGTTGGTTGTTTTACATTACGCCATACTGTATCTAAAATGTTATCTAATATTGAAGTTACAATAACTTCAGGTTTTTCAGCCTGGCTTTCTTCAGCCTGACTTTCTTCGGCCAACTTAGGTTTTTTAGGTACTTGCACTGTTTCATTTCCGGATTCTTCGGAATCAGGTGATTCCGTCAAATAATTTGGGTCAATATCGGAATAATCACTGTCATATAAAACATTGTTAATGTAGCTATGTTCGCCACTTTCTTCTTTATAACAGATTTCCGTATTTACTGTTGAATTCACAGATTGTCGAAAACATGTACTTGAAGAGGAAGGTGTCATTTCATCTGAAACAAAAAAAAAGTTGAGTGAACCTATTATGAAAAGCGGCAATTAATGCTTACCAACTTCAGTAAAGTTGTTTCCAACTAGTTGTTCCATTTCATTTACAATTTGCTGCTCCTCGTCATTTACTTCAGAAGAAACTATTGATTCATTGTCACTATCAGCAGTGGATTCTGAAAAATATTGTGTGTATAACTTGACTGAAATCTGTATCCGATAACTAGGTTTCATTTGAAATAACAAAAGTTCATTACATTTCCAGAAAAACGGAAAATCTGACAACAATGTAAATAATACCATAAGATCGGCCGTATTACAAAACCCTCAAAAACCAAAATTTATAAAAATCGTGCAAGTCATTTCTGAGATAATTAAGGCGTTCCATACTTAAAACTCACTCTGTATAAGATTACCCAGGCACAAAAATTTTATTGCGAATTTTCATGATAATAATTGTCTATGTATAAAAGCATTCTATTCATAATAAAATACGTGCAATTTTCAGTTTGTTAGAAATTTGTGAGATTCATTTTTTTGTCAAAATTCGTGTGTTAAATAGAAGATGTAAAAATAATAAACTACTTACCATCTAATAACAATGATTTTCTTAAAGCAAGACTTAAAATTGCTTGCGTCCGTTTACTCATTACGTAGGTTTCAAAAAAGCCAATAGAGAAAATAATTAACTCTTCCACAACACAACGAAATTTACTGCTTCACACAAATACCACGAAATCTAGATAAACAAAGAGATAAACATGAATGTACTCGCACACGAGTCAAAACATAAACAGTAACAATCGATTAACCATAGATTAGGAAGATGTTACAAGTAAATTGGCAATATCAAATCAACTGTACAAAATGATGCACTCGAGAGCGCCAACTGTGGCTTGTTTTTTAGCTAATAAAAGGTACAAAATTAGTTTAACTGGTTTTCGCTCGAAATATTCATGTGTTAAGTTCATATCAAAATTCAGATAACTAATTTTAACTAACAGTGGTTATAAAGATATTCCTTTTTTAAAACAAAATGGTTATGCGAAAACCAAATAAAACGTTTAAGTATGTTTTTGTTGGTAACTCATGTAGATTCTATAATTGGTGGTTAAAAATAAAACCAGTTAAATAATGTTACTCGTTTTGTCCGTTCATAAAATATAAAAAAGTTAGAAGTACAAAATATAATACCCTTTATTTGTTTATCGTTTCTTACTTATGGGGTAGTAGTGTAGTTAACTGGTTTTCCTGTTCTATTTTAAACGACTTACAATGTGAAAACCGAATAATCAGATTTACCACAAAATAGAGCGCAAAAAAATAAGCCACCTGCGATTAAAATCAAATTTTTCAATTTTTCTGACTTATCTGGTTTTCGCACTACTCCCTCGAAATGTTAAAATATGGAATTGATAAACCAGAACTGTGTAAGGGACGGACTTGGATAATTAGCATCATAATGAACTGTAACGTTTATTTATTTAAAACAGTTTATTAATTTAATTTATATTCACTATAAATTATTTATTTACTAACTTAATTTATTTACGCAACACTATTTATATCTCAAACACTTATACAGGTTTAGTCAGACGGATATTTAGACGCTCCTGATGCTCTTTCTCTACAAGTCGACACGTGTGCATCATACCTTTCCAGTAACTTCTCGATTGTCTTGCATTAGACTGAACGCCATAAAACAGGACCCGACTTGTAAAAATTAGATCTGAAATATATTTTCTTGTTGTATTGAAAGTAAATATTTTTAAATATTTCTTGAACAAATGGAAAGTAACCTTGGATTGCACTTCCTCTGGTAATTGATTATACATCTTAGGTGCTAGATATGAAAAAGACCTTTGAGTTAAAGATCTTTCCACCAAGGGTACAATATGGGTTAGGTAAGTATGAGATGGTATTGTAGCTGTGAGTCTAGTAGGGTTATATTTTAGATTGGTGGAAACAAAGTACATTTGTCTTGTATCTAATATTTTGCTTTCTTCGTAAAGTATATCTGATGAGTATCTAAAATTTTTATTCATTATTAATTTCAAAAATCTGCGTTGTATTATTTCTAGGTTAATAATGTGACTATGCAGAGCACTACCCCATGCTACAATACCATAACGTATATGACTTTCTACAAGAGAATAGTTCTAGGGGCAAATGTTTTTTTAAAAATTTAAATTTATAGAGAGTAATTTGTAGCTTTTTAACTGTATAATTTATGTGACAATCCCATTTTAAATGTCTATTAATATAGACGCCAAGATACTTATAATCTTTTTCAGATAAAATATTATACACTTCTTTTCCATTGCTAGTGATCTTTAAACTTTGAAATTCTGTTAATCCACCTGCATTGCAACTGATGGGTAAGCATTTCCTTTTTTTTAGATTTAGCGTCAGTAATTTTGTGTCTAAGAATTGTTTAATAGAAGCGAAATCATTTTCAGCAACTGTTTTTAGAGTATTCCAGTCTTGTCCCTCATAAAATATTACTGTTTCATCACCAAATCCAATTATTTTACCGCAGCTTTGTATTGAAAAGAGTCCGTTTATATATGAATTAAAAAGTATAGGCCCAAGAACAGTACTCTGAGGAACACCATACTCTAGTATTTCAGAGTTACTCGTTTTATTAGCAACTCTAACAATCTGCCTTCTATTTGTGAGGTAGCTTTTAAACATTTTTTGGCTGTTTCCTCTTATTCCCATATCTTTAAGAGACTGTAGGAGTAGCTCATGACTTACAGTATCAAAAGCTTTTGTAAGATCCATAAATACACACATACATTGAATACCTTTATCTAGATCTTTATATATTTTTTCTACTAATGCTAGGATGGCATCTTCTGTTGAAGTATTTTCTCTAAAACCATACTGTTTTGGAGACAATATTTTGTACTTAGACATATATTCTAATTTTTATTATCTTTTCAAAGATCTTAGATATATGAGTTGTCAAAGATACTGGTCGGTAGTTATTAACTAAAGTTTTATCGCCTTTTTTGTAGATCGGTGTTACAATTGTTTCTTTTAAAGTATCAGGAAATACACCTTTTTCAAAGCATATATTTATAATGTGTTTGAGTGGGCCGCACTTTCTTTTGAAATTTATTTTAGGATTTCTGCTTGTATTTCGTCGGTTCCTACTGCTTTTTTGTTTTTTAACTCAGCGATAACTTTAATGATTTCGTTTTCTTCAGCAGGAGACATCATAAAATTCACTGGTGGTTTTTGCCAGATTCATTCTTATTTTGATAAATTGTTGATTAAATTCATTACATATATCTTTTGGATTTGTTAGAATTACTTATAAGTTATAAACTAAATGTTATTTTAATAATAAATTATATTAACAAATTATTCATTGCCTACGAAAACTTCTAAGTTTTTTACGTTTGGTTTCATTTAGCAAGTACGTAAATTAAAATTAACGTTCTTCCACAAAAAACACTCTTAAACTGAAATCCATCTCAATGGCAATCATTTTCTGAAAAAGAGTACATTAGGTAGGTAATTTTTGGATCCTTTTTATTTCATTTGCTTTAAGTACAGCGATATATCAAATGTGACGTACAAAATTGTTTTGGTCCACTGATTGAGGAATTTCTATATAAATAACTAATTTAATAGATAAAGTTTTAACTAAATAATACTATAAAAATATTACTGTCCCTATAATTTACCCCATGACGAGTTAATTTTAACCCCAAAAGCTGACTAACTTGTCAGGAGAAGGGACCGCTGTTATTATTATTATTATTATTATTTACATGGCACTTTTCAGACGATTGATGGCGCCATTTGACTTACAGGTGACGAAAACCCGAAGAACCCCACCCAACAAATTGGCAACTCATGGCGATTTATAATATCAATGTCAAATCAACAAAAATTAAATTACTTCTAATGTGGCACCCATCAAATTAATTAAAAATTCACATGGTTTGTTCTAGGATCTGAAGCGGAGTGTCGCTAAACCACTAAAAGGCCTATAAGTGAATATTGACGCTTGGCACAACTGCCCTAGCAAGACGATATAAGTGATGTGATCGTTAAAAATACCTGAAAATTATATTTTCTTTGCTTATTCAATTTCTTGAATTCTTCAATTATTTTCAAATTTTTATTGTTCAATTGTTTAAAATTTTTTCTCTTCCCTATTATATGAACTTGTGTTTTAAGGAAATAATTTTAAGGCAATTGACACAACATTTACATGATTATAATAACAGTCAAATGCTTGAGGTCCTTGAAAGTAGAATCAATCAGTGCAAAATCTTCAAATAAGTTGACTAATATTATTTATTCTAAAGAAACCAACGCAGTAGTCTGTGTCCATCCATCCGTCTATCCGTCCGTCTTTCCGTCCGTCTTTCCGTCCGTCCCTCTGTCTGTCCGGCCGATGTCACGTTTTTTGTCAGCACGATAAGTCAAAAACGGAAAAAGATATTAACTTGAAGAATTTAGGAAAAATCAAGCTCTATATAAGGGGACAAAGCTTATTGATTTAAAAAAAATCTGATTAAAAATGGAGGAACAAGGGAAAGGTTAAAATTAAAAAAAAATTATAACGTCAAGATCAAAATTCTTCTATGTGAGTTGTGTTAACGGAGACAAAAGTTTTAAAAAATTTGAAATAAAACACCATGAGGCCATACCCACAATACGTCTTACTTCGGCTACTGAACGAGGCGTTGGAGTTTTTAAAATTGCCTCTACCTTTTCCGGGTCTACCATTAGTCCTGACTCGTTTGCGACATATCCCAAGTACTTTAACTGAGAATGACAAAATTCGCACTTATCTCTATTAAGTGTAAGACCAGCGTTTGATATACGCTGAAGAACAGTCTTGAGTACCTCGAGATGTTTGTCATACGTCTGTATACAAATGATGACGTCATCCAAATACACGAATGAATAACTATCAAGGTCAGCACCTAGGACTTGGTCGATTAAACGTTGCCATGTTGCAGGGGCTGAATGAAGACCAAATGGCATTCGTTTAAAATGCCAGTAGGCAGATTTGATATCAAGGGTTCTTAAAAATTTTGCATCTCGCAGTTTATCTAAGATTGAACTAACGTACGGAATAGGATATGCCTCACGGGTACTAACAGCATTTAGCTTTTTATAATTTATGCAAAACCGCCACCTACCGTCTGGTTTCTTAATCATCACAATAGGTGAGCTCCAAGGGCTCTGTAAAGGCTCTATAATGTTTTTTTTTAACATGTCGTCCAGCTCGGCATTGACATCCCTCTGCAGTGCAGGAGATATCGGATAGTACCTTTGGTTAATAGTTCGTGAAGTTGTGTGAATTATATGTTCCACAAGGTGGGTACATCCAAGTTTATCACCCATGATTTTAAAAGCTTTATCAACTACGTTTTTAAAAGAGTTAAGCTGTTAAGACCTTGTGAACTCTCAAGTTGCGATCTCGTAGGATCGTTACCAAGGAATACCACAGATTTTACTTTTATATTCACTGTTTTAGACTGTTTTAGTAAATATCTTGTAACTTTTTCACTTAGAACTACCACAGCGGCCAGTATAATTAAAATTTTTGAACATCAGGTATTTTTAGTTTACGGATCGCCCAAACGTATAATTGTTGATAATGGCTTACAATTTCGCAGTGCACCTGTCAAAGAGATAATGAAAAAATATAATGTCACTATAAAATTCACAGCCTTATATCATCCTCATGCTAACCCTGTAGAAAGAACTCATCGTGTCATTAAAACGATGCTAATGGCTTATGTATCGAACAACCAACGTCATTTTCTAATTGGTAAATATCTTTTAACAGTTTCAAATTCTGTCTAAATGTGTAACAAATGCACCTATCTTTATTGGTTTTCAAATCATCGATAACGCACAGAAGAGCTGTTTTTCTTGATGAAACCCAAAAAGTTTTTTCACCTCATCTAAAAGTCGGACTGCTCTTATGCCGATTTAATTAGTATGTAACAACCACCGTCACTTAGAAAGTTACTGCTGTCACTAAATAACAATGTAGTGGCCAAAAGAACTCTAGTCATCAACGGGGGTAGAGCTCGATTTTTTGTGAAGACCACACTTCGTCATAATGTGCAGAAACCAATTTGAGTTTGTAGGCGTGGTCAGACAGATTTAAACGTAATCGAACCCGTCTGCCGCTCATCACCGCTCATACATGTTGAATTCAGTAGCGTAGTGTTACTTATTTGTACTTGTTGCATTTATTTAGCTATTTTGAGTTTATTGAGTTTTGTGCTTCGATTTTTGAGTTTCCTGAGTTTTTGTGCTTTGATTTGTGTGTATATAAACTTTAATTTGTTATATTTTTGAATTTCTAATTAATTTTGTGTATATTTTGGTAAGTACATTTAAAAAACTATAAATATTAATCTCAGAAGAAACCGAACATCCTGAATTATTTTAAATACCTTTTAAAACCAGATTTTTTATAAACCATATTTTTCTTAACTCAAGAGCTATTGCTGCGGTAATGAGATAAAATTCGTAGGTTTTATATATTTTATCACCAAGTTCTTAATATTTAAGGTATTGTAGGTGATATTTTTTTGTTGCTATATAGTAACTTAAACTACAGTTATGTAGTATGAAATTAACAAAAAAGTATTACCACAACGCAGAAAAAAAAACAAAAAAAAATCTGAATATGCTCACTGTTTTAAGGATTATTATTATTTCTTGATGAAAAAACCAGTGTAACCTGACAAACCGGGTCCTAACTTAGTTTTACAAATATTTAAACCTTGGCCTAAAAATACGTCTAGTAGATACCCACGAAGTGATTTTTGTAGGACCCCCAAAATTTCTCTTAGAGTTCAATGTAGCTGTAATGGAGGAACCAAAAAAGTAAACACAAAAATAGATTAAGAATAGTTTTATTGAAACTTATTTCTTATAGCGGGAAGTTGACAATAATGTTTGTTTAGTTTAACATAACACATGTGTGGCCTTTTCCATGTCTCATTTCTAACCGAAGGAATTTTAAGCTCCCATAAACCGGTGAAAGTATGATGACAGTACTACAGCATATTTGTTATCCCTTCATAATGCACAATCATACACACTGCTAATATAATACCTGCATACGTATTGTCTGATATAGTGAAGTTCAGCGGTATCACGAAGAGTATGGCGCGATATGAATATGGACATAATTATGTAAATAAGAAGTTTAACCCCATCTTGTGTAACACCTTTCCACTGATCTCAATACCGTATTTTACGATTGTGCTCAGTACTGCATATATAACAATAACCTGTACGACAACAGAACACCTGATATAAAGGATATAAACACTCGGATAAAACAAAAAAAAATATTTTTTCAATACAAATTGTAAAGGAAAGATTTCTCTAGCGAATTCTTAAAAGAAAATTTTAATCGAATAAAAAATAAAAGCAGAATCCTTAAAACAGTTATCATACTCTGAAAAATTTTTATTTTTTTTTCTGCGTTGTGGTGATACTTTTTTGTTGATTTCATACTACAGAACTGTAGTTTAAATTACTATATAGCAATAAAAAAAATATCACTAAATACCTTAAATATTAAGAACTTGGTGATAAAATATATAAAACCTACGAATTTTATCTTATTTCCGAAGCACTAGCTCTTAAGTAACTTTAATTTGTATTACTATTTCAAAAATTTTCCTTGGCTAAAGGTTCGGTTTACTCTTGATGAATAGAAAAATAAGTTTAATATTATTTAAAACAAATTTCCTACAAATATCTATATTTTTAACTTGTTCAAAGTGGAACAGAAAAAATTATTAGGTAAAAAGGGCCAAATTTTTCAAAGTCAAACGAAAGAAATAATTTCACACCTCATAAATTTTATGAAAAACGAGGCTGAACACGGTATTCAAATACCATTACACAAATACAGAGAGAGAATTTTAGCTGCTACAGGGATTTCTAGAAGCAGTTATTCTAGAATTAGGAAGATGGCTGGTGAAGTAGAAAGTGGAGTTTGTACTTCATTTTCACAAAAAAGTTATACAAAAAGAAGTACAGTTATAGAATCTATAAGGCCTGAAGAGTTGAAAAAACTAAGAGGTATAATCCATGATTTTAATATTATTGAAAAAAGACTACCAACTCTAAATTGTAAAATACTATTTTGATTACAATGGCAACGTATTTAATATAAATATTATTTTAGGTATATTACAAAAAATGAAGGATTGTTGTTTTGCATTCCGAGGCCGCATCTCATCAGTTAGGAAAATATAATTAAACATGGGTTTTAAGTAAGTATAAATAACGTTATCTTAAAAAATCAAAATAAAATGATACCAAAATAATTAATTTCTCATAGTCAATTTTTGTACGTATAAAATTACAATGTTTGTTTTTCTCAGGTGAAAAAAAATAATGAAGACAACAGATCTGTTCTGTTGGAATCCTACGACATTAGGAATAAGAAGACAAATTATTTAAAATTCTTAATACATTAGAGGGCAGAACTATTTATTATTGTGATGAGACCTATTTACATAGTAGTCATACACATTCGAAAGAATGGACCGATGACAAAGGCAAATTCAAAACTCCAATTAGCAAGGGAAGAAGGCTCATAATGTTGCATGCAGGGAGTAAGGATGGTTTTGTAGTAAATGTACTGTTGATATTTACTTCAGGTAATATTCTATTTCTTACAGAAAATTATTTATCATTTGCGTCTTCACCTACTTCATAAAAATCCATGATGCTTAACAATCGAAAGTTATGATCAACTTAAGTTTAATTGAAACTGTTAAAGTATTTAATTAATAAGTAATTTAAGTACTTAAATTAGTGGTTTATTTTATTATCTTCAGTTTAGTTAAAAGATCTTTACCTGTACTTAATCCTTTATTGTTATACAAGGGAAAGTTTTTAGTAATATCTTTTTCTTAGGATTATTATAATAAGTCTTATCATCTTGAAGAAATATTTCTTCTAAAAAAAAACAGATCATTTTTTAAGTGATTTAAAATGCCTAATAATTTTTGCTTAACTAAGCTAATATTTCATTTAAAAGTTTTTTTGTAAGTTTAAGTATCTTACAAAAATAATTATGAAAAATATACTTGCATTATAGATAATAAATTCTTTTTTACTTTTTTTCAGGAAAAAAGACAGGAGATTATCATGATGAAATGAACTGGAATAATTTTTCCCAATGGGTTAGAAGGCAGTTACTACCAAATTTTCCTCCAAGGTCTGTACTTGTAATTGATAATGCAAGTTATCATAATGTAAAATCTGAAAAATCAATTACAACGCAGACCAAAAAAGTAGATTTAATTAACTGGCTCGTTAAAAACAATATACCACATGATGCTAAAATGACCAAACCAGAACTGTACACATTAATAAAAGTTCACAGACCTCCATTGACATTTTTTATAGACGATCTTCTCGAAGAACATGGACACAAAGTTCTACGATTACCTCCATATCATCCCGAATTAAATCCCATAGAAAAAATATGGGCCACAGTAAAAAATTGGGTGGGTCAACATAACACAACATTCAAGTTGGATAATGTTGAAAAGGTTGCATGAGAAAAACTTCGAAGCATAACGCCGGAAGAATGGGCAAACGTGGTGGACCTTTCCGCGAAATATGAGGATGCATATATTCAAAAAGAACACCTTATGGATGAATTTACAGATTTCCTCATATTAAGTGTAAATACGGGGTCATCCGATGAGTGGGAATCTGATATTTTCGACTTGGAAGATGATGAAGATGATGAAAATGTTTAAAATTATACAAATTAAATTAAAATATATTATTTATTTAAACTTTTAGTTGTTTTATTAATTTAAAGTTTATCATCAATTTAACTAACGAATAGTTAAAATTTAACATTAACTTATTAATATGTGCGAATTTAAAATATTTTATTAATATACATACGCCACTACTAAGATATCAGGTACCCCTACCGCAGCAGATTTCAGCCCAGCGCCATCAACTAAAGCTCCACAAAGTTATGACGTACTGTGCGAACTGTGGCATAGCTATGACGAAATGTACTCTTCACAAAAAAATCGAGCTCTACACTGGAAGTATAAGGCAGCGACTGTCACCAGTCACAGTCAGGGGATAAGGTCCTTGAGCTTATTCACTCACACCGTGACAAAAAAAGGAAAAAGAAAAAATAAAATATTAGGTTAAAAAACAAAAGATTTTTCCCTCGTGATGAATAGTGCAAGAGGGTTAAGGAAATGGTTTGGTAAACTGATAATAGGCACCTATAGTCCTTACTCGGGATTGGGTTCGCCGGGGCTCCACAAAAGTGGCCGGAGTGTCTTTTGACAAAAGGGGAAGGTAGACCTGATGAGGATAGAATATACAGGGTGTTTCAAAAAGGTATGTCTTAAATTCATCCTCAGATAGATTTACAAAAAATAAGTAGATTTGGCTATATTTACCTATATCAAAAACTGGCTCCCAACAAAGTTACAGGGTGTTAAACTAACATTCAAAAAAATGTTTTTTTTTTTTTTTTGTAAAAAGTTTGCTGTTGCCATTTTTTCTTCAAAATTTTTGCCAATACTGTAGATTTGAAGGCCCAATATTCTAGCGAGAAAAAAAAATTTAAGCGACCCCTTTAAAAAAAGTTGGGGGGTTGGGTACCAAATAACCCCCCCGTATTTTTTTTGACATAAAGAAACTTGCTTTATCGATTCTAAAATCAAAAAGAACTATGAATTTTGAAATTTTTTTTATAGTGAAATGAACTTTGTATCTTTCTTAGTTAACGAGCTATTTACAATTTTTTAGCTCAATTTCTGGATAAATTCGTCCGTTATGGACTTAACATATCAACAAAACTAAGAGTAGGTCAGGAGTTATTGTACAAAAAATGCATATAAAAATCAGTGGTGTGTCTAGGGCTGTGCTTAAGCCGCCCCTGCAAAAACTACCTCTTTTATGTATATTTTTGTAAAAAGTTATTTATAATATTGGATTGGCGCCATATAAATGGTGTGTCACGGACGAATTGCTCTAGTAATTCAGTTAAAAAAATGTAAAAAGCTCGTTAAATAAGAAAGATACAAAGTTCATTTCGCTATAAAAAAATTTTAAAAATTCATTGTTCTTTTTGATTTTAAGATCAATAAAGTAAGTTTCTTTATGTCAAAAAAAAACGGGAGGGTTAAAAGGTACCCAACCCCCCGACTTTTTTTAAAGGGGTCTCTCTAATTTTTTTTTCCTTAGAATATTGGGCCTTCAAATCTACAGCACTGGCAAACATTTCGAAGAAAAAGTCGCAAGAGTAAACTTTTTACAAAAAAAAAAAAGTTTATCTGAATGTTAGTTTAACACCCTGTAACTTTGTTAGGAGTCAGTTTTTGATATAGGTAAATATAGCCAAATCCACTTATTTTTTGGTAATCTATCTGAGGATGAATTTATGACATACCTTTTTGAAACACCCTGTATATTCCACAGTTATGTAATTGGTTAAGAATTAAAAGGAACACCTAAATATTTAAGCAATTATCGAACTCTGGATTTGATTAGATAGCTTATCTGGACTAGGGGTTGTTCCTCTTTATGGAACTCGGGCTGAACTCCACAACTCGTAACACACATAAGATAAAAACAGGTGAATGTTTAACAACTCAATATATTTAGCTCAATATATTTAAACATGTAACAATTTTAAATATAAAAAAGCGATCAAATAATATCATATGTTTGGAAGTACAACATCCACCCTGAGGTTCTCGCCTGATTCGGTAAATCAGCCGACGAAAATAAAGTACCGGTAACTACTATAAGAATAAATGGAAAAACGTGTCAGAAATCTCGTTGGATCTTTTAGCTACCAAGGTCAAAAAAATAAACTATATCACTATAAAATCTACGAAGAGAGGTAACTAAATAATTTGGCAAGTGTCACAATTTTAATGTAGTGAAAGAGGAAGGCTTCCCTTGCTCGAAACGTAGTTTCGATTTCACTAAGTTTAAAATCGGTGACTGATATTTATTATTTAATCACAACTTTCAAAATTACTTTAAAATTCCCGAGATACGTTTTATTGGCGTCGCGCGTCGCAGTCGGACAGCGTAGCGCCCGGCCCACTCAGTTACTGTTTCTTCCCCTCGTTCCCAAATCATTTAAATATTGGTTGAGACATGCTTTCTTTGAAATTTTTGATCAACTCATATATTTAATTTACTTTCATATTATAATAACTGTTATTAACATTTCTAAGGTTAAATGAAGGAAAGTACTTGAAAATTTATATGAGATTTTTATGTAAAATCTTTAGATTAATTAAAATAATTACCAAATTATTACAAGTATATTGTGTAGGACGTTCTGGAATTTTTGTAGTAACCAATAAAATTTTCTATATTTTAGTTTTAACTCTTTCTTATCCCTTGTCATAGGTTTTTTTCTACTTCAATTTGATATCTAGTGGCATGCACGTGAACTGGCTTCTAGTTCCTTTACTTTCTTTCCATCGGTTGGGTTCAATTACTGATCTTCTTTGTGGTTTGTTAGTAAAACAAGATTCAGTTACATTTTTTTCTATTTGTTATTTGTTCCAGTTTAAAGCCGTTCCTGTGAAAGGCTTTTATTAATCGAATTGAGTGTGGAAAACGGATCAAACGGAATTCTGAAAGATCCTAATGACAGACTGGATTTTCCATTAAAAAAGGACTTTCAAAGCACTATTTATTTTTAATAGAAGGACTGGTACATTTTCACACTCGTATTATATCTAGTAAACTACAGAGATGTTTTTTACTTGTTGTCTATTTGAAAATTTGATGGCATTAATTCGTTATTCGAACATATAATTTTTTAAAAGCAGAATTTGTGAATGGTTTTTAAAAATTTAGGGCTTTTGGAATATATTTTATTGTATAAAGAAAACAGAAGAGGAATAAACAGGGAAAAACAAGGAAAAACTTGGAAAATACCAAACGTAGGAAATTATTATGTAAAGGTGAATAGAGCCAGTATTGTTTCCTATTGGTGGGTAGGCAAGTAGAATCAAGATGGTACAGAACGAGTCTAATTTATAATATTCCACTTCAATTTAATTTTTGGTTCTTTAAATTACCACAGCACATATCTAGGATAGTTGGAATTTTAAATTTAAAGGCATCCTTAAAGCATCAATGCAGTATCAGTGTAAATGACGTCACGCTTAGTATGTACGTTGTATGAAGATATAGTAGGATAACCTTATGGAAATATCATTGGAGGACGATGGATATAGAATGTAGATGGCGACACTGTACTTACATCCAAGTCAGGTCTTTAGGTCATGTCTGAATTATAATTTAAAATCTTCTTTTTCATTTCTACTTGTCTTCGGTAATGTATTTTTATAGTTACAATTTATTATTGCAAATTATTAAAAAAGGGTATTTGAAGATCACATAAAATGCCAAAATAATCAATATAATAAAATAAACCAGTTTTGTTTGGAAAAGATTGAATGAGTTGAGATTGGGTGGAATTTTACTATAATAGGGAACATTTTTTTTTATATTGTGGTTGGATGATGGATTTTGGATTGATCGCTGATGGTTAATTAAAACTTGAGTTTTACGCTGTTTATTTTTATTTACTTTTATATAATGGTATCAAATTAAGAATAGGACATAAACAACTGAAGATTATTGTTCAAAATGAGACGAATAGACGAAAATAAAAAATGCTTAGATAAAATGTTCTGAAATACAGGATGTTAAGTTGAAAATTAAAAAATTAATAATGGGTAAATATATAGGTATAGTTATAATTTTATTATTCAATATAATTTTACTAAAATCAGCACTGACAAAATTTTTTGCTGTTAGGTAAACTTATAACAATATCAAACACGTTTAGTGAAATTATAAAAAGTACCTAATAGTGGAAGAGCAAAACTCTGATTTTTTCAGATATTTTGAACTCTGCCATTTGGCAAACTATTTGTATTTATATTTTTTTTCCTTCTTTGTATTAGGTACTTAGTTTGGCCAATAAAAGCATTTATTATTAATATTATTATTATTAATAAAAACATGTAAGCCACTAATTTTCAGTTTTCAACTTTTAACACCATTTGAAAACGAATCGAGTATCAATTTATGGTAGCGGAATCAGTAGCACATTTAGGAGTATTATTTTCGAAAGGCAAAATTACAAATTTTTCATTTATTTTTTTTGTACATGGAAATACTTTGCTGCCCTACAGTGATGAAGCGCTCAACGAAGGCGTCTTAAAAAATAAATTATAGCAAATGAGAATATTACATATTGATTAGATAATTAACATTGACATAAACCTTCATTGCTTAGGACGTTAAGTGCTTAACTTTGTATTTCATGATGTTCAGTTACCGACTACTACTATTTTTTTTTTGAACTGTTATCAAAATACTACAAAATTTAGCAGAAAGATTGCATTAACCGTATTTTTTATATTTTTTCCAAAATAAAAGAGAATGTTTTTATCTGTAATTGAATCCGGGTTTGGAAATCCAAACTTAAACGCTTATTGACTTAAGTCTTGAAGGCACTTATATAAAGTTAATTATTTAATCAAATATGTGACGTGGCTTTTTAAAATACTATCATTGTGCGCTCCACTGCTGGTGTGTCCATCTTCTACAAGAGAAAAAAGAAGGAAACATTTGTAAAGTTGTCTTGCACAAATGTGTACCAAAAAATCTGATGTGTCCAACACATGACTTTCCTATCTAGTTATTACAGGCTTTTTCCGGTTATTTTGTACAAGTTTCATATTACATTTTTTTTTAATTTACTATTTCTGTGAAATCATTAATTTTCACTTGCGTTATTGTTCTTCTGAAAATGCGAAATGTGACTCACGTTTTGCTTGATTGGCTTTAGTTTTTGAGATAGTCAACCAGCCGAAATAAAAAAAATGCAAATAATAATATTAAGACATTAATTTATTTATTTAATCAGTTTGGTCTGAGCCTTGTCTGAGCTGACTAAAATGCTGTATTCTATAAACAATGAAAAATAGTAATTGTTGTTTTGAACTACTTCAAATATTTTCACTCGAACGGCGTGAGTGATTCTATTTAAAAATATTTTCCAGAATAAAACAACGTGTTACGGTTTTGACTCATTTATTACTAAACAGCGAAGTCATATACAGAAACGTTAATCCAAAATCTAAATAATGTATTATCACAAGAAAATCACTATATTACTATTAATTACTTAACCAAAAACTAGAGTACTTATTAATAAATTTAAATGGGGAGAGAGAGCGATCTTACTACTGAAACGGTTAAAACAAAAGAGATTGTACTTAAGGTATGTAACCAGAAAGGGGCTGGAACATTTATCCTAATATTGATTTTCTCTCTTCCTACTTAAGTGTAAAACTTGAAAGCAATAACAAATTGCATATCTATTAGGGTCGGTAACCAAACATATAAACAGAATGGGCGGATTTTCTTTATACTTAACATTAAACTCGCGCACTGACACTTAACATGGATTAAATATAACTATAAATACAAATATTTACAAACAAATAAACTTTTCCAAACAGCTATAAATTGTAAAAAAAAATGTTTTTTATAAGATTTTCTTTTATGTTCAAAGTTAGGACTTTATATAATTGTTGTGTCGTTCGTAGAATTCTGTACTTAATAAGAGCACTGATTTTGAAAATAAATTTTAACCATTTTGGCAAGTTGTTGAACGTTGTAACTTTGCATAATGAAATATAAAGAGTAACTGAATATGTCTGGCACAGATAGACCACTTGTAGGTCTATCGATTTCGTCCTTTCAAGGTGATTTATTTCAACACTCAGAGCCAGCCGAAAGAACATTTTTTCTTATATTCATGAACAACAGCCAAGATACATTTGAAAGTCACTAATATATCCCTGTGACTGCTATTTTTTTTAATTTGTTTTCCAGTATTATGGATTGATTTTTCCCTGATTAATGATTTCCATAACTCAATTTCTTGCAAAATGTTGATAGCTATGATGAAATTTTGTAGCAAAGCTTGTTCAAATTTTTGAAAACTATAAAAATATTCAGCTATTTTTATTGTTATAAACTTTTGCAACATTTTCAGAAGCTTATTCCATTTTTGTCTTCTACTTGGAACTTTTCAATTTATTTGAAACATTGAACATTGGTATCAGTTGTTATTGTTTATATATATTGACATAACCGCACATAACCAAAATATTGACCAAAGTCCTTAACCACTTTTTATCATCTTCATCCAAAAATTGTATTTGTACGGTTTTGTCAACTGGAATAAATGTTCATTATTTTTATTATTTTTTGTCTTTTATCATGAATTGTTATTTTTAAATAAAGATATGTTTTTAACTTTAATAGGTAGGTGATACATAGTAGAGGCCCACGTGCTCAACGAAAAGAAGATGTAGAGGGCGTATCTGCATAGCATTAAAAATTGGCTACTTCATAAAGCCTTGGTTTCTTTGAACACTTCGTCGCGGTGAGCGGACAGTCCATCGACCGCTGAGGACAGCAATTTTCGCCCGAGGTGGTTTGTTAAAAAATATAGAAAATGATACTTTCTTGCTGTTTATGTATTATGAATGTAAACGAAAGGTACTAAAATGGATGCAAATAAATTGTTTGCGTTGTTATTATTGTTGGAAGATGAAGAACAAGAGGAACTGCCAATTGCAACCGTCAAAGTTTCCAATAAGCCAGTGGATGAGTTGTTTTTGTGTCGCGATACAGAAGGTGCCTTTAATAGCACTGTGCAGCGGAGGTTTTTTGGAAATAAAACCAAATTTAGGGAGTATTTTAGACTTTCTACAGATCTTTTTGAATTCGTATTGAGTTTTATAAAGGACATAATTTCCAAGAAACCTAAAAATAAAGTCATGATGTCATATGTATGTGTGAATTTGTCACTCATTGTTTTAAAATTAATAACAATATAGTCTCCGCACACGCCGACGATTCCGCTGATATCAAACTCAACAGATATCAACCGACTCTTCGCGACAAATCAGCGGCATGACGCCGTCCTGCTCAGCTAAGCGGATTCAAGAAAACCACTTTTTACTCTTGCATTATCCTACTATAATACCTTCATACAACGGTATGTACTAGAATAAATTCTAAAATCTTTCAGTGTTAATTTTGATTTGTAAATCGCTGTAAACGTAAATATAAAGTGAGAAAGAAAAATATCATTTAAATATCCGAAAACTAAAATATTGGAAATGTAAAAATGTGAAAATGAAAACCCAAATTTCCTCTACAAAATTAAGAAATACATCTCCACAACTCCAAAGTGAAAGCAACCCAAAGGAAAATTGAAAATGCTGGGAATATTTTATAATAATTTTCTAATCTCTTAACTTCCAGCCATCTATGTTAGAAGTGGCAAGCGTTTACTATGTAGTATCGTGCTGCGCATGTCACGAATGAGGATTGTATATGACTCCTTCGTAGGGACTAGGCGCTAATATTTTATTATAATTTATATGAAAAGTAAGTCAATAAAACTATTATGAGACCAAAATGCAATAGCCAGTTTAATATGATAGCAGCCAACGTGTTAAAAAATGTATATCCCACAGTCAAATAAAAAAAAAAATAGAAAAGTACTAAATGTTTAAAGTAATTCATAGAGTATTCGACGTTCCCTATTTCCAAAGTTTCAACAAACTCTATGGAAATTCAAAGCAAGTTTGGAGTTTTTCTTCTCTTTTAGACGAAAAGTTATTCTATCATAATGAATGAATAAATCAATGAATAGCCTACTTGATAACCTTATTCATAGCTTCAAAATGATTTATAGATGTTAGCTGTTGCTTTCAGCTTTAAAGGAATTTCGAAAGTAAGCGCCCGGTGACGAAGTGAATGTGACATTGAACAACAGGGCCGGGTTCAGATTAAATCTTCTCTTTACATTAGTTTTCGCAGTGAAAGTATATTTTTATATAATAAATATGCAAAATATAGATTAATCAAATTTGACGATATAAATGTTATATAATAAAATTTTGTTCTTTTTTTACTTCATTTTAAAATAGGAGGAGAGATTTGAAATTTCCTCGTCCAAACGTTTGCTTTTGATTGACTATTTGACATACAAGTTCACATAGAACAAAGGGTCTAATGTGTTTATTTTGAGTTTTATCCTTTCTAAAACATTCTACATAGTCTCAAAGTGACCAAACTGATGTCATAAGTAATAACTTGAGTAATAACTTGAGTAATAACTTGAGTAATAACTTGAGTAATAACTTGAGTAATAACTTGAGTAATAACTTGAGTAATAACTTGAGTAATAACTTGAGTAATAACTTGAGTAATAACTTGAGTAATAACTTGAGTAATAACTCTTAAACAGCGTTTCTCAACTTGTGAGGCTCGTCCCCGTGGGGGGGGGGGGGCGCCAGCACATCAAAATAAAAAAACGAATACCAATAAAAAATATTAATTGACAAGAAGGAAAGCCAAATGATATTCATTCTGATATTATAAAACTTAAGTAAGTACAGTACACGTTTAAATTAATATACTTTTTAATTACTTTAAATATAATTGTATCAGTAGGTACTGTCAAATGCCAAATGCAACAAATAATAAACTTATCAGTACTAAATTAAAAGAATCTTTAATAATTATTAGTGACTCCCCTGTGTGTTTATGTGTGAATGTAATGTCTTAGATGATAAAATTAAAATATTGTTTTTACTTGCAACTTGTTTTATTGAGTAGATGTTTTACAAATAAAACCAACCATCTAGCGTGAAACGTGGACTGTTACTCATAGAAAAAACTGACGCAATGTCTTTCTTCCTCTTTTTCGCACTTGCGCGCGGGAGTCATCGTGGCACAAAACAGGGTTGCCAGATCTATTGTTAATAACAGTATCTAGGTACAAAATAAAACTGAACATAAACTTCCCCTCTTGAAGGGGTACCTTCAAGAACATAAAACAAAACAGTATGTAAAATTAAAGAAACACTGTAATACACTAATATCACTGTGTGTTTATTAGTTCGTCTTCCACTAAAAGGAGACACAGATAGCGAATATCAAACTAGCTGCAAAGGCTTTTGACTTTTGGGCAAAGAATACTACTCTAACATTTGAAAATGTTCGTACACCTAAGACAAGGCCTGATATTACCATAAACTTGGCAATAGGACCCGTAGTACAAACACTACACAAAAATGTGAGTTGATCTGATAGACCAGTTGTGCCAAAAGTACAATGTGGCTAGGAATACACGTCATTGGCCGATAGGGGTATTTTTCTACCTAATCGACATATCCGGTATAAGCGGTTTGTGCGTTTATAAGGCAAATCACGCACAAGAAAAAAATTTCACATTCCGTCTTTCTGCAGACGTGTACATGGGATCTGATCCGATCCCCGATTAAGGTCCGATCAACAATTCCTACACTCCCAGTGGAAATGAGGCGATGGACACGAGTTATTCTAAATGCTATAGAGGTACCACCTCCATCCCCAACAGACCCCAGAACTTTGTAGGGCGCTGCCATATTTGCCCAAAATTTCTAATGACGAAAAAAATCGTTACGTTAAACACGGTAGTTTTGAATATTCTGAATTTAATATTTATAAGTAGTTTCTGTTAATCTTTTTTTGACTTTAAAGTTTAATACTGCTCTGTTACTATTATATTACTCAAAAAAATTTGAGTTCTTCTTAAAATATTATTGATATATTTTTATATTTTTTGAACCGATAATCTTGTCAAATATTAGCTTTAAATTTTTTGCAGTTGCAAATTGAGAATGGATCGCCATTTATTTGTAAACATTGCTTCTATAATTTTTTCCAAATAGTTTTGTAGTCAAATATCATAATCTTAGATTTTGAGGAATTTGGTTTTAAACTGACATGACGTTGTTAATTCGTCCTATAACCTATAAGGTACGTTTAAAATAATATTTTTCATATTTCCATTCTAAATACATTTTTAAATTCAAATTTAATCTGTTTTACACAAAGATATCAAACTAAGCAACTTTCTTTTACTGGCTTACCGAAGCCTTTTACATCTTTCTCGAATTTGAATATTAAATTACTTTGCGTAAAAGTTTTATCTTGAAACAATAAAACTAGAAAATCGATATCATAATAAAAACAAAAGAACAAGACTACGGTTCCAATGTGAAATGTAATTAAATTAATTTAACTTGGGGGCACAACTTTGTTTACTTGTGTACAATTGAAATTGGTACAAAGAAAGTTGATTGTATATTTAAAAACAATGAAAATGTTCTCGGTCTCCCACTTTGATTATTGTCTAAACTCTGAACAGTACGGTACATAAAAATCTGAAATAAAATCAAATCAAATAGTAATAAAAACTTTCAGTCGCAAAGTATTCGTATATCAACGATTCATGGGAACACCTACCTTAAATTTGATTGAATATAAGGCATAAAGAAATTTAACAACAGTTTTCTTGTACTACTGACTTTTTTCTAGTAAAAGATGTTAGTTAAAAGTTTATAAATCAAAAAATAAAAAGTTCACTAATTTGAAATGCATTTAAGATGGAAACTAAGATTATGCAAAAAATGTATAAAGACAAGAGTAAAAATAAGGAAAACTGTTTTTCTTTGGATATAATTCAATACTTGTTGCGGTATTTGCCAAAATAATAGTTGTTTATACGAAGAAAACGATCGGTCGCCCGTATTATTTTAAAACACATGGTTTTGAGAATTTCTTGTTTCAATTTATCTTATTATTGTATAACTTGACACTACATTGTGCCAATATGAAACAAAACACATTCTATTTTTCCTTAGACCTCTAATTTACTACTCAGAAGAATTTAATAATAAGAAAGAACGGAGAACCAATTGGTTATAACTCGAAAATGAATCTATAGTAATTTGTAAATCTGAAAATAAAAACCACAATTCCTTCTACCAAACCAAGGCATCCAAACATGTTTTTCACTCAGAAATCTAGGTTTAATTCGAGTTCTCTCTTTTTCATTTCTACCCATTGGACTCCTCTTGCTTTCACCCTAATCCGTTTGTAGCGATATTCGATGGTTAACCGCTAGTCGACTCGACCATTGTTGAACGACTCAGTCGCCACCCATCCATGATATGGGTGGAAAGCCCACTGCTTATCTCTTGAGAGAACGTAGATGCAAATTACTCTCGCAGATAGCCTTTCCGACGGGGAATATGTAGGTTTGACAATAATTTAAATAGCATAAAAGATAAGTACAGATAAATTAAAATAAACAACCAACAGAATCCAGTGGAGTACATATGGGAGAGTTAGCAAAAATTGGGTAGACATCACCATATTCTGAACCGAGTATTTTTGTATATATTTCTGCTCCTTTTTATCAGTTTAATTGGATTAATACTTCTCCGTTTTTCTCTTTCATCGTTTTTAAGTGACTGCTCAATGTAGCTGTCAAACACAGTCTGCTCGTTTAAAGGTAAGCGCGCATTTGGACGTACGGATTTGGAGAACATAATATTTCCCATTACTTTATAGGAGTCAACGAACTTTGATTCGTATCGAACCTATCGTATGGACAGAAATCCGTTGATTCTTGAACAAGAACTAAATATGTCAAGCCGATGCGTGTGGATGACGTCATTCGGAAATTCGAATGAGTACGCGATGGGTCGCGGCAAAAATAGTTTCGGATTGATCGTATTCTCCATATCTGTAACGTGTGGTGGGTAGGTTAACCCACCATACTATAATTAACTTGTTTGTGAAATATTTTTATATTTAAATTGTTTAGCGAAGGTGCGGACATTTTGTCATCGTCATAGCATCTGTTACCTTTTAAATTTCCCGTAAACTTAGTCTGAGTTCAGATCCAATTGTTGACACAAAATGAACTTACCAAGGCAATTTTCAACTTACCAAGATCTACAGATAACTCAAATAGTTTAGACTATCTGATGGTCAGCCCTGGCTCCGGTTTCGCTCTTAGTTTAGTATCAAGATTCACAGTATAATAAATACGCTTTCTTCCTTCTAGCCTAAATCGATCAAACAATAGGAATGAAATAAGACAACGAAAACTCCTGCTTATACAATTTAATAGGTTGCTAAATCTTCCCTTCTAGTGAAAATGAACAATGTACATCTAGGCTTAATAGTAACACAGCCTCGGTAAAAACTTCTAACATAAAATATCGGTAATCAAAATTTTCCCACAATTACGTGACGTTAAAGCATACAAGTATTATTTTCTATACGCAGTAAGTATTTCCCTTGGACAAAAGTAAAAAAAGAAATATACAAGTATATATTTAGTTGGTTATGGCATAAAAACAAAAGTAAATGTAACTAAAGTCAATGTCCCTAGGACATAAATCAAATTTCTTGACACAATAGTAAGTAAAACATAATATATTAGGGTCATGGGCGCTGGTACCAGGGCTTAGTCTGTAAGTGCTATCTGCATAGTGTATCTTAAAGGAAAAAAGTTTACCAAACCCGATTAAAATATCACTTGATTTCAGTCGTACAATTTACCATAACCTATTAGCTAAATGAATTAATTGAAGCCATAAAAGGGTATGAAAGAAAATTAATAAAATAATCAGAACCTCTTTTCTTGGTTCGGTGTTCTCTGTTGAACTTTGGTGAATGTTCCAGCTGTGTCTCTGCAGCTCCCTCCAATACTGATGAGGAATCCTTAACCTAAGGTGACTAGATGAAACTTCAGCTCACTGTTTTAATGTATGTGTGGGTAGTAGTAAAACCTTCAAAGGTGGAACACCAAAATCAACTTGTGAGTCTACGTCTGATAGTGCCAGTCTGTATACTTTAAACTGTACCCCAATACCCTTTTAACAAACCGAAAGAACGTCACAATCAAACATATTTCACCAAATTCGACTCTAACCGTCACTTCCAACAAGAACAAATGTGACCGTATCGCAAAATCACCAAGGCCTTGGAAAGAAGAAAAAGTAGCTGCATTCAATACACGTATACTGTCTCGACCATCAGAACCACAACCGAACATGCTTCAACTATGACAGCGTCAATACTTGACTTTTCGTACGTCAAGTCAGTTAAGACCAGCCGACTGTCAAAACAAATCTAATAGGAATATATATTATAAATTAATCGAATTATCGAAATAAAAATACTGTATACACAAAAAGTTAAACAAAGGCACCACTAAAACTATCTTAATTACACATAATATATTTTTGAAACAGAGATTCTATAACCTCAGTGAAATATAATTTTCACCAGACTGAAATTTTGGGGTACGGCGACCCTCACAGTAAAAAAACAAAA
The DNA here is from genome assembly GCA_927349885.1 of Psylliodes chrysocephalus. Classification (NCBI taxonomy): domain Eukaryota; kingdom Metazoa; phylum Arthropoda; class Insecta; order Coleoptera; family Chrysomelidae; genus Psylliodes; species Psylliodes chrysocephalus. Next base: position 30,649,935 of record OV651819.1, on the reverse strand, counting down.
TTGTACAAAAAGATATAAGCACGTCAGCTTGCCTTGATGAAGAAGACAAACCAAGGTCAAGCTAACACTTCGGATCGTGAATTAGGCAATAAGTTTATTATTTACTTTTTCGCTAATGCTGTAGAGAACAAAAAACTTTTCTAGGTGTTCTGGATCAGTTCTTTCTCAATTTTTCATAAAATAAAGAGAATCCATTTATTGCCGCTATCTAAAATCCAATTTATCGTTGTATTGGATCTGTCTGTTTTCTTATTTTACCGTAAATTCGAGGAATGATACTTATTAACATTTTTTTATTTAAAAATAAAAATAATTTTTAATAATCATTTCTCAATATGTAAATGATTTTGTATATAAGATTTTTTTACATTTTTATGGTGCAAATAGCAGAAAACTGCGTACATAAAGTAAAATAAAGGGTTTTAAAGGTAAACTGTTGTTAAACTTATTGCAAGGGTATTGTAATGCTATGGTAGATGGTTTTGTTTTTATCTATTTAAATAAGGGAGATCGGGAATGTAAACGATAACTTGAAATATCCAGTATATTTTATTGCTTCCACTACAATTTCAAAATGAAAAAGACATTTCCCTCATATTAAGAAAGCTCATTTTATTGCTTCCATCCTGTTACCGATAAATGACCAATTAAAATTTAATATTTTATTCCATAAAGAAAAATTTAAAATACATTTTTATAAACGTTTCTGTATATTTGAAATTTAATTATCCAAGAATGTTTCGTAAATATCTTCATTAGGATCATTAATTTATTGTAAAATTTTTCTTTTTCTTTAAACAAAAGTAATTTTCTCTATAATTTCAGAAAATAAATTAAAAGCTATTTTTCTTATATTATGAAAACTCATTTTCTTAACTTCCATCCTGTTACCGACAACTGACCAATCAAAATGCGGTTTCCTCGTCACGAATCCTTTGCCTTTACAACCAGTGCAGTATTCGTGTCTATACCATCCATGCAAAGGGCACTTATTTCCTCTATTTAATAACAAGCTGTCACGCCGTAATGTAGAAGCCTGTACTACCCACGGGCCAATCTAATTTTTCAATGGAGGAAGCATGCTGTCTACGTGTCATATTGGGGATTTTTCATTCGGTTTTATTGCAGTGAATAAGGAGACCATTGGACGTGAATGTAATGGATACCAAATGAATACGTGACCTTCGAAGCGCAGTAACTAAATATATCTTAATAACAAAAGTGTGCCTATCTCACGATCTGGTTAAAAATGAATATTACAAAAGTTTGAAGAATTACATTATGAAGTTCTCCACTTAAAATATTCATAAATATTCAACTTTAATAATAGAAAGATCTATATGTACTATATGCATGTATGCAGACGCCTTTGCGTTAGTATCAGCATAAACAGGAAATGAATAATATCATCGATGCCAGTTTATACGGCCCAGCCAACGTTATAATGCGTTCAGGCCGTATAAACTAAAATTTCTGTATTTCTTCAAACGTTTAATTTTTTTTATATAAATTGTAATTGAGAGGAGTATTTTTACTTTCTGAAAGAAAAAAATATGTGTTTATAGGTAAAGGTTAAATCTGTTCTCCCCTGGAGACAGTTTTTCAAAATTTGAATCTGTTTTTTCTAAAAAAAAAATACAAACCTCGACTTTTTTTACCCATTTCTCATTTTTTTTTTTTTTTAAAACTAAATTGAATTTTGAAAAAGTGGTACCAGAGGAGCATAGATTTAACCTTTGCCTTTATGTACATTTTTTTCTCTTAAAAATAAAAAATAGTACTACGAAACCCTTACATTTCATCTGGGAAGTGGCGCCTCTGAAAGATTTTTAAGAAATTAATATTTGTGAATGAAAACAATTTATAATATATTTTATTGATGTTTTACGAGGGATAAATGAATTTTAGGTATTTGTATAGCACAAGCAAAAGATATAGTGTGATTTTAAAGTCAGCCGGCAACATACCGAAAAAACTGAGACTGATACATCACCTTTAAATTAGTAGAGGAGCATTCAAGAAATTGAGTATACTTATTTTATTTTTACTTTCCTCGATAAAAGGGAAGTATTGTAATCGTAAAAATTTAGATTTAACGTTTTCGGGTCCCTAGATTACGAAAAACATGTTTTCCTCATTCCGTCGGTCTGTCTGACGTCTGTCTGTTGGCGCGATAGCTCAAAAACGTCTTAAGAGAAAAACTTCAAATTTCGTATGTAGCTAAGGCTTCCTCTTGGCTCAAAACCGGTTATACCTTCGGTCAGATATATACAGGGTGAGCAGTAAAAAAAACATTTATTTTTAAAAGTCAGCAGATTTCGACTAAAATTGGTTTCTTATAAAATTGGTATCTGATCAAAGATAACAGATTATAAATTACTTTTTAAAAATTCAAAATGACTTCCCTGTTTTTACAATTTATACAGGGTGTTTTTAAATGGTATGCTAATATTGTAGGGTGTGATTCCTCAGGTAATTTTATAAAGAAAAATTCATATGAACATATGTCCGCAACGGCTTCAATTTTTTTTTTAAGAGATATTTTTTAATATGTCTGAAAATAGTTTAGATATAATTTTCAATTTTGGCATGTGTTAATAGAATATAAAACCACATATTTAAGTTAGAAAATTTATTTTATTGCTCTACCAGTTACGTCTCTGCAAACATGTCATCTGATATTTTCTACAAAAAAAGTAGTACGTCACCGAAATACCAAAATAAGGGGGAAATCTCAATACAGTTTGCATGGTATTCAGCAACACTATCTAAGGCGTATACTTTTTTAAATTGTTTCGTCCGTAAAACTTTAAGAAGTTCTTCTTTCTTATAGCTGTCTTGAAAATACAAATCATTGTCCATTAGAAAATTTTGTATATCCACTTTCGCTATCGTGTTGAATGTACTCCTAAACAATCTGTGTCTTGACTAACTCGTCGGCAGTTAAAACGATTCTTACTCAATTTAGTGCAGGTGGCTGGAAATAAAACCGGCAGGAGCGGACTAGGTTTGTGAATCAATTGTCGCGGTCTTTTTACAATGAATCTTATCTTACTCTTAGAAGATTAACTAAGTTCATTGTACATTGTTTTTCTGATTTTTAGGATGTGAGATAAAAAGGAGGTGGTTAAAAAAAACGTCCAACTAAGCACACCCGAAGCTAGCCAAAGTCTCTTGTATTTACGCCTTATGTTTGGAATTATCTCAAAAAGAAAAAAGTGTTACACGTATCTAAATATTACGTTAAATATTATAAATCAAAACAAGATATTGATGTTTCTTAAACAACATTTTCTCGAGTTGTTTGAATCCCTCTTATTGGGTAATACGAATAAAAATCTGATGTGTTCAACACATGACTTTCCTATCTAGTTATTACAGGCTTTTTCCGGTTATTTTGTACAACCTATATTGCAGCACCTCTGTAAATGTTTAGAAGATAAATTAATAAATATAAATTTTCTTTATATATATTGTGTTCCTTATTTGGGTTCGTTATCAATAAAGACCCCCTTTTTATCCCCTTCAATGAATTAGATGTCACTGCAAAAATAGTCAAAAAATCTGATACATTTAAGGAATCTGATACATTTCTTAAACAAATCTGGTACATAACAAAAACATATTCTGGCAACACTGTACCAAATCAAACAAACTGTCACTGTCATTATTGTCATTCCTCTGCTATTAAATACTTTAAATAAAAACATAGGATTATTTTAATTGTGCTTATTTAAAAAAATGTGTTTAATTGAGAACTGTGTCTTCAATAAAATGAAAGTATGTATGTCAATTCAACGATTGTTCCCGAGAAACTTCTTTAAGGCAAGGTAAATTAAAATTTTTAAGGTTATGTTGATTTATTTACCTATAATAAAGTTTTACGACTGTTATTTGTTTTATATTTTGTTTTAGTGTCTAGGACCATCCAAAGACTACTTCAAAATGGTCTATTTTGTACTCAATTGTAAATAATATGAAGTAAAAATTTGTAATTTTTTTTCCCACAAAACCCGCTAAAAGGAAAAATTTAATTAATCTGATGAGGTAACTAGGCATCATTATAAAAATGTACAATAAAAATTTTATAAAGATTAAGAGACAAATGGTTTTTTACTTTAAACGTCTGAATCAGAAGAAAGGATCAACCAGTTAATTTAATATACTCGATGAGAAATTTTACCTAAGAAATGGTATGTATATTTAAATATTTTACCTATATAAAGTTATGTTTGCCTGTAATTATTAATCGTATTGCCCTTTAACCTAAATCGTGTGTTGCATACAAACCAGAAATCTTTTATTTTAATGACATTTTTTTATTGCCTTGTTTGTATAATTTAGTATTTTTTAAAATATTAGTTGGTATGATAATTTGGATCACTGCAGGTATTAAATAAAAATAAGGCTGTTGCTAAATTAGTTTACAGTTGGTAATAAAGTATTTCTCGAAAAAAGCAATAAGTATCAAACATAAATTGTGATTTTGATTATGCACTTAACAAGTCACATCCCACATATCTATATGCTCTGGCTAATCAATCCTATAAGTACATATTAAAACATTATTATACTATCTACAATTAAACAATAATTTGAAAACACAGATGAAGCCGATTTTCCTATTTAGACAAAATACTATTATTAAAACACATTATTATTAAAACACATTATTTTTTAGTGAACATGGACATGGAAAAGTCTGCCATAAGGGTAGAACAGAGTGAGAGCAGGAATACTTTGGAATGTGCTGTGAAATACACTAAGAAAGGGTCATATGCAGAATTAAGTGTGAAAACATTTTGCGATGTGTATCTCATTAGTTTAGTTTACAGATTTCTGTAAATGTTCAATTATGTACTGCTATTTCAAACTTTTAGTATCCTTTGATAAAAGAAGTTGAATATTATTGTTGACCTTTTTAAATTGTTTATTTTACCTTATAAATTTTTTTTACTCTTCCTATAGTATTCTGTGAAGAGTATTATAAAGTTTACTTCATCTGTCTGTCCGATGTCACGTTTTTTGTCTGCACGATAAGTCAAAAACGAGAAATGATATCAACTTGAAAATTTTAAGTAAAAATCAAGCTTTATAAGGGAACAAAGCTTATTGATTTTTAACAAATCTGATTAAAAATAGGGGGTTAGATGGGTTGAAATTAAAAAAAAAAATCCTAAATTAAAAACTAAAAACGATATCAACATGAAATTTTTAGTAAAAATCAAGCTCTATAAGGAGATGATGCCTATTGATTGTGAAAACAATCTGCTTGAAAATGGGGGTTAATGGTGTCTGTTAAACTGCGAAGAGTATCATTTAAAATGCCAGACATTATATATCCTTATTCTAGTTTGTGTCTGTGTAATAGTATGTATTGTGATAAGACTGCTCTTATAAAATAAACATTTAAAACATTTTAGTTTTTATTTTATTTGCCAATAAAAGGTATTTAAAAAATATATATTTTTATTTGACATCTGTGACAAATTGACAAAATTGACAAAATGATTAAACTTACAATAAAAACTAAAAGATGGTAGGTAAAGTTTTATATAAAATTTTTTACACAAAAATCAATGTCAAGCTTTCTACATAACCTGATATATATTTAAAAATAATCTCAAATTATGAAAAAAACTCAGGTTACTAACTAATAATGTTTATAGATGGTTTTTAACGTATTAAAAACAAAACAAACATCACACTAACTAAAATATTCATTTAATAATAGTTGTAGTACTTGAAAACAGTATGATGTTGATAATAATAACTACACTTAATACAAACTCAAATAATAATAAAAATTAGCGATATTGACTCTTTTACAAAGATTTGATCCAAACTTACAAAAGATAAAATTATTGGAAAAAGTGAACACCTATTTTAAATTACCGCAAGCCGCCACTGCACCAACTTGTTGGTATAATTCATTTAAATAATATTTTTTTTAAATAATTAGTCAAACAATAGGCTGAAAAACTCCGGTCGATAGTCCTTTGGAAGTACTCAATAAATATATTTTCTTTTTCTTTGTTAGAGAAGTCAAGTGGATTTTTTCCAGATAAATAAATAAATAAATTTAATAAGACATGTATCTATTCATTCCAGAATTTCAACCTACTTTATATACAGAAAACTATTGCTACAAGCCTGGTAATCGCTGGAAAAAATTATTAACGGGGGTGAAGTCCGTTCAGTTATTCACTGGTTAGTTGAATGCCAGATGATGTCCATATAAGGTCGAAAGCGTTTCCAAGGTAAGACTTACTGATTATTTCTTCGTAATTTACTTCATATAATATTTTTTGAGATTCATTTGAAAATACCTTTCTTTTTTCTTTCTTTATCTATCAGTGTGTATACACCTAAAACTTACGATCATTAAAGTGATTTAGGTAAACTCTGTCAGTACAAATTGATATGGAGGTAAATCCTAATTTACAACTAGGTTAAGCTCCATTTAAACCTCTTATTTGACATCTTGATCCGTTTAGAAAATAACGTTTATCTTTCCAACACATACGTTGGTTCTCTTAGCCACTACCAATCGTGTGGCCATCTTGGCAAGTGGTATAATTTAAATTCATGGGATGCGGCGAGGAACTTTAGAGTGATCGAGTGCATTGAAATGGGACAACAGAGAGACGTTGTAGGTTGTAGTCCACTAGAGCAGACTCACAACTATGAACTATGAACACAGGCCACGTTTCTTGCTCTTTCGAATATTGTGGTGATGATCTGGACGTGGAATGGACTTTGATATTAATACATGTTGTTGTTTTCAATTGTTATCAGAACGAGACAAGAATCCAAATTAAAACTTTTAATATAAAAAAAGATTGTAAAAAAATCTTCGAAAGTTTCAAAATGAACCGAAAGTAAAAGTTATTTTATTGTGTATCTATTAATTTAAGTTACATCTAGGGCTCTAGAAATAATCTCATTAAATATAACTCGACTTTAATAAATTAGCGCCTAATTATATTGTTACTAAATTTTTCGTGTATTTTGCAATTTATCTCGACATAATTTTGTCTCGACAAATTGATATCAGAAACACACAAAATTTTGATACAATAAAATCAGTCGACTATTTATTAAGGTCTGTAAAAGGTCTTTACAAAAACATACCACATATTCCTTAGACCAAAATAAGTCGATTTAAGTAAAATTACCTTAGTACAAAGTTGCTTCGTTTGGGCTCCAGAGGGTCTTGAAGTTAACAATTTTTAAATCGTTTTTCCCATATAAATTTAAAACGGCATATGCGATTTTGCTGAAATTTGGTTTTATGTGGCAAAAAAAATGGTATTAAAATTTTGTCCAATTATAATACATAGGCGTAGAACTTGATTTTTTAAATAATTGCACCTTTAAAAATTCTACGCGAATGGAAGAAAAGGAGTTTGAGTATGAAATTTAGATTGCGCAACTAATTTACTTTAAACATGGTACTCTTGATAAGACTCGATTACTCTCATGGTTTTCGCTAAATTTCTGTTTTAATAATTTAGAGTGTATAGGTTTCACAAAAATATTTATTTACAACATAATCAAAATAGAGATTTTACAAAAATTGTTCAAAATGTTCACCATTTTCACGCATACAAAGATTTATACGTCGAAGAAAATTAAAATGTATCCTTTCCATAACTTCTTCATCACCTCTAAGATTGTTTATTGCATCTTGAATACGTTGCCAGAGTTGTTCCTTATTTTCTACAGGTTCCCTGTAAACTGTGGATTTCAGATGTACCCATAAAAAGTAATCCATCGGTGTTAGGTCTGGGGAACGTTGTGGCCAGTTTACAGGTGCGTCATTACCTCTGCCTATCCATTTGTGTGGATATTGTTCATTCAAGTGGTTTCTAACGTTTAAAGAAAAATGTGGTGGAGCTCCATCTTGCATAAACCACATATCTCTCCGAAGTTGTAGAGGTAGATCTTCTAACAATTCTGGCAACGTATTTTGTAGAAAATCCGAATAATTTTCTCCAGTTATTCTTCGTGGAAGTATGACAGGACCAACAATGAAATTACCAATTATTCCAGCCCACACATTAATTTTAAATTCGTGCTGAAAATGGTTTATCTTTATTGCATGCGGATTTTCAACGGCATAAACATGTTCATTATGGGTATTAGTTATATCTCTTCTTGTAAAACCCGCTTCATCGGTAAAGAGAACCTTCTTGACAAAGTTTGGATCTCTTTCTCTTTGCATATTAACAAATCGACAAAAACCCAAACGAATTTGAGGATCATGGACTAATAATTCTTGTACTGGCTTCTTATGGTATGGATATAGCAATTGTTCTCTAAGCACTTTATGAACGACATCTTTACTTACTCCTAGTTCCCTTCCAATTCGTCTGGTGCTTAATTCTGGATCTTCTTCAACACGTTCTAAAATATCTTCAACTTCAGGAATCCTTACAAAACGTTCTCTTCCATTATCAACAGTGTTGGGAGCAAAGGAACCGGCCTCCCGAAGACGTCTCTCAACAGCAGCAAAAGTTGGGTGGCTAGGTACACGACGATTTGGAAACCTTTCAGAGTACACCCTGACATTCTCTCGAGCATTTCCTTCACAAAATCCTAATGTCAGTAACATATCGGTATATTCTGCATTGGTATATTGTACAGCCATATTAATAAACCACGCATTTGTTTTTTTAATTATTGAGTCAGATAGAACACTTTCAATCGTTAACAAGAGATTAGGAGTTAAAATTTGACAATATTTTTATTTAGATGAAACTATGGAAATCAACAATAAATGTTTTTGTATACGTATTGCAGGCAAATAATTAATATTCCTCAAAAAATCGTACATGGCAAGAATCGAGTATTTTTGTTAAAAGTCTTGATTAGAGGTGTTGAAGAAGATATGAAAAAAGTACATTTTTATGTTTTTCATCGTATAAAATTTTGTCCGATAATAATACGTAGGCGTAGAACTTGATTTTTTAAATAATTGCACCTTTAAAAATTCTACGCCAATGGCAAAAAAGGGGTTTGAGTATGAAATTTGGATTGGGTACTCATTTACTACAAAAAAGTACCCTTAATAACACTCGATTTACTCTCATGGTTTTGACAAAGTGTGTATTTTAATAATTATTGTTTATGTTCTAAAATTACTAAAATGCAAATTTCGTCAAAACCATGAGAGTAATCGAGACTTATCGGGAGTACCTTTTTTAAAGTAAATGAGTTGAGCAATCTAAATTTCATACTTAAACTTCTTTTTTTCCATTGGCGTAGAATTTTTAAAGGTGCAATTATTTAAAAAATCAAGTTCTACGCCTATGTATTATTAATGGACAAAATTTTAATACCATTTTTTTTGCCACATAAAACTCTACCAATATACCAAATTTCAGCAACATCGCATATGCCGTTTAAAATTTATATGGGAGAAACGATTTAAAAATTGTAACTTCAAGGCCCTCTGGAGTCCAAACAAAGCAACTTTGTACTAAGGTAATTTTACTTAAATCGGCTTATTTTGGTCTAAGGAATATGTGGTATGTTTTTGTAAAGACCTTTTACATTACCGTTGTCTATTGAAAAGTTCTGTTTTTTGACCTTGTAGGGGAATTTGTCAGATTTGGTGCTACTTGTAGGGTGTTGTTTTAAATGCTCCAAGTAGTTAGGCAGTATTTTATTATAAACTCTGTCAGTTATTTATATGGTAGGTACTCGTATAATACAATAGATTTTTTCTGTACCCACTTGGATATTAGATTATCTACGCACAGATTACAAAACGAAAAAGTATGCTATTGCCTCCAACTGAACGAATATATTTTATATCCATTCTAGGTAGTGAGAACACTGAAAAAAATTAAATCCACCAATCACCGTTCATATTTTGATCAACCGACTGCTATTACTTTTAAAATTTTAAATAAGTGATAATTCCGTCAAACTAATTGTCGGTATATTTTTTAGTTATTCAGATTAAACATAGATTAAAATGGGTTATTCTTGTGTAGAATCGATAAATAATAGCATTTCTATTTTTATTTCATCTATAATTATAAAGAATTTGTTAATTTAAATAAAAATATATGGAGTCAATCTAATTACGAGTATTAAAACATCAAAAATAAAATAATAGGTGGTCCTGTGGTCAGCGTTCTTGCCTACCACACCGAAGACTGGAGTTCGATTCTCGGATGGGCAAAAATAAAATGAAATTTTTTCTTTTTTTTTTTTTCATTTATTTTATTTTAAAAATTATTAAATGTTTCAGCGTGTGAAGGTGTCACACGCTGAAACAGAAAGATGTGGTTTCTGTTATTAAAAAAAAATTAGTTTTTTGTAATCGTCCCCATGTTTTATTCAATTTTGACTGTACCCGAAGATGGAAAAGTTTTCCGAAACATATTATGTAGTACTGTGCTAAACAATAGAAAATAAAAACGAACGAATAAACCAAGGAAATTTTTATTTATATAATATTAACTGCTTAAGTTATTTTATCCTAATGCCAAACCAACGACCCTTGTGCTTAAAATTAAAACACATAGCATTTTAAAAATATTACATACACATTAAACATTAAACATGAAATATTATTTATTGTAAAAATTATTTTAACAGTGAGTTAACATTAATTATTCTAACGTCGCGTCAGTCTGACAACTTCCGTATCCGTTACCGCGGCGGTTAGTACATGACAAAAACCAACTTTTATTATTACAAAATTAACACCCAACTATTACCATCTTTATCACTATAAATTTGGCGCCTAACGTGGGGCTGTAAATTTATAATGATAATTAATTTATAGTTCAGCCATATGTTCACCATTTAAAGTAATTTGATTAGAATTGTCAAAATCTTGTAATAGTACTCCTTTTAGGAACAGAATCACACTATTTTGGATATTTTTTATAAATTAATGATAATATTTTTAGAAACATACAATTTAATATATTCATGCAATATTTTGTAAAATAAATCAATACCAAACTTAACCTTATTATGGAGAGTAACAAATTTTGATAAAAATTAGATAATACTTTGCACCCATATTCAGAACGTAGATACAATCCTTAAAAAATACAGAAAAAGGCAAATATGTGTAACAAATCACATTAACATTCATGTAGTGGAAGGCTATTTTGAACGTTTGGCACTTTTGAATCACGTTTTATGTGAAAGATGAGCTGCCAAGTATCATAAATTGGGTAATTTGGATACTTCACTTGTTTTGTAGATGAGCATAAACATTTTGTGCACTTTGACAATGATGAATGGATCTTATTTTCTTGTAAGATGAGGTTAATATTTTAAAAAATGCTGTGAATACATCTCCGCATGTTAAGTTAGGTATAGGTATGTAATTATATAATTTTTGCCTAATAATGGTAGTTTTCACAAGAATTCTTTATTTTACATAGTTTTAATCGTCAGCTTTCGCTAGTATAAACCATAGATATATAAGGTAAAACCATGAAAAACTATGGCAAATAACAAAATCAATAAATTAATATAGTTTTTTTTCTATAAATAAGTTGTCCATAATTATACTAAAAGACTCAAAGATATCTCAAAAACTATTTGCTAGAAAATGTTTTGAATTATTTAGAAGAACTGTTCATTGTTAGACATTTTATTTAATCGTTATGTTATTTAATAATATTTAAGGGCACATTTTCACCACTCAGGTTTGTTGCAAGTTTCATGCTATGCTCTTTTGCTGCTATATCTTGCAGAATATTCGTCTCTAGCCTTTTTTTACAAGATGCAAGTTTGTACAAATAAAGTTTAATTCAAACAATGCTGCCAACCAAAATAAAAAAAATAAATAAAAATAAAATAAATAAATAAATAATTAAAAATAAATAAAGTAAATAAAAAAAGTAAAATAAAATAAATAATAAAAATATTTAAAAACAAATAATTGAAACTACTTACGCCCTGGTATGAAAAATATGAGTAATTAATAAAAGCGAAATCCTGACACCTCTACACCCTGCATGAGAGTGGAGACAGATAGATACCATGAACCCTAAAAAACATATTGCTCCTTTTTTTCGAAGTCATGCATTTTTTATGCGTGCAAAGCTGCGGGCAATTTGTATATTTTCATTATTGTAATTAGATTTAAAGGTTTGTTTAAATAAGAAACTAAATAAACAAAATACACAAAACCAATCCCATATTAATTTTTATTGTAAACGTTTAGATATTTAACTTCTAGAACTAAAATTTATGGTCTAAAATACTATTATTTTACTTATCAGGGATATTAACTAACAAAGACCCAAACTTAAACCAACAGCTAATAATAGTAATTATAAAACTTCGCCTAAATTCCATACAAAACGGCATACACAAACAGGACGTATTTAACGGATCTCTGGTACAACATAATGTAATTCCGGCCAAACTAGGAACTCTTAACTTAATCTAGTAGAAAAGTAAAGTACATTTACTGATGGAAATAAGGACTCGCTATTTACCGAGAGGTCCTGCAGATAGCAGACGGAGGTCCACTTCCGCTAAAGTTGACCCCGTTTATTTTCGGAAAGCCGGAAACTTTCGCCATTACAGAGTTATCTGGAAAACATGGCTAGAAAGTTTGAAAACCCTCTAAATATTGATAACTGTGTAATGATAATAGAATTTCGGTTTCAAACTTATTTGACGAATAACAATTTTTCTGGTAACTTTTAAACTAACATCATGTTATGATCTGATTTCGCCCTAATGGTTTTAGCAACAGATTTTGATATTTGGCACATTTTGTATAGGTATTTTGTGACTTTATGTGAATTTTTACGTTTTAATGCTAATTGTGTTACATACCTTGTATTTTACTAAGTGTTTTTGTGTCACTTATCCTACTGTTGTATATTTGATATACACTACTATCCAAAATTAACGCACCACCTTAAATGTACCATAAGTTTGAAGCTATTTTTCTTCTGAACCGTTAATTGGATTTCGATGATTTTTTTTTTTCACTTTATAGGTCTATTTTCAAGGAAATACTGTACCAATATTTTTACCCCTATACGGGATGTAAAAATAAAGTTGTGTTTTTTCATCTGATTTTGCAACATCCTGTGGAATTTATTAAAAACAAACGCTACCATCTTATTAATATTGCAAGATAGCTTCATCTTTTCTCAATAATTTCGTAAAAACATCATCTCGATATCTCTGTTATCAAGGAAGAAAAGTACGTTCAAACCATAACGTGAGTGAAGTTTGGAATGCAATTGAGCAAGACCAAATACGTTGCTTGATTTTAAGTATGCCTAGTTGCTGTAAAAAAGTAATTAGAAATAGAGGCGAAAATACTCGTTATTAAGTGTTTTTAAGAGAGGGAACTTGTTAAAGATTATCTAGGTTATGTTTTCTTAGGTTTTAGTTGTTTTAAATGTCACTAAGTTTTATGTAAGTAGTGTTTTCTTTGCTTTTATTTGCTTTAAATGTCCATAAAAACTTGTTACATTTAAAGTTGTGTATAATCTTTGATAAGAGAGTTATTAAGATGATTTTTTTACAAAAATGTTGAGAAAAGATAAAGGTATCTCACTATATTAATAAGATGTAGCGTTTGTTTTTAATACATTCTACAGGGTGTTGCAAAATAAGATGAAAAAACACAAATTTATCTTTACACCCTGTATTTAGGTAAAACGTTATTATTTTTCAGAAAATCATTGAAATCCAATCAACAGTTCAGAAGGAAAATAGTTTTAAACTTATGGTACATTTAAGGTGGTGCGTTAATTTTAGAGAGTAGTGTATTTTCGCAATAGTTTATGCTACAAGTTTTGTCTTTTTGAAATTATGTAAAGATCTTGTACTTATTTAGTATTTTTAAAAGTAATAAGCCATATACAATCCAAATCATGTGTTTTAGGAAGTTTTTCGCTTTCAACGAATGTTTTTTTTTCTTCGTTTCAGGATTTATGGATGGAACTCATGTTTTATTTCGCACGAATAAAGAAAAATTTTGATTGTTTTGTGTTATTTAAAATAGTTTTTTATTCAGAAAATATATATTATGTTTATTGTTGTAACCAATAAAGATTCTACAAATAATATTTAGTTAATACAATTTTGTATTATTTATTTTACACCTTTAAAATTATTTAACATAAAATTTTACATTTTTATTAGCATTTTTTAACACGCATGAAATACGTGTTAAAAAATGCTATTGAAAATGTAAAATTCTGATATTTTGCCGAAGTAAATTCAAAAGCCCGCCAATTTTCAAACTAAAATACCATTACAGCTTCCTATATTACCGACTGAGTATTAGTTGCACAAAACTATCTTACATGTCGCTGAAGGCAAACTTGTTGCCAAATTTGTGTGTGGAATCTGCAACTCTTAATTACTCCATGTCTCTCTCGCTAGACACTGTAAATAGTAGACTTAGCTGACAATCCCCGGTCACCTGATACCGTTTCACGTTTTTTCACGCTGTATTTTCTGGCCTTACGGACAACTTAGCGGTTATTTTTTAAAAACCAGTTTGTAGACCTTTTAAAGAGAAATTCAACGATGCAAATCACTTCTTCCTAGTTTAAACGATAGTCAAGTTATTTAACAAAAACATTTTTTTTCTTAAAATTAAATCTGAAAATCCTTTTATCTTGCCCTACAGACAATACAGTATGAATAAGTAAAAACCAATTTATAAAGCTTTAAAAGAGAAATTCATCGATGCAAACCATTTTTTCCTAGTTTAAACGATAGTCAAGTTTATTAACAAACATATAAAACAATTTAAATTCTAATTATCTGCTTTTATTTTGTATTCTTTACATAACCTTTGTTAGCCTCTTGCAATAAAGAAAATATTAATGTAATAAAATACGTGAAGTCGACAATATATAAAAAATGGTTCATTTGCGCATTGAACGTCCAGTTAAATTTCATAGAAACACATTATTTGAAAATCACATATATAACATAAAAATATAATTTTAACTTTAATATTTTTATTATTTTTATTTTCTATTTTTTTGGTACGCCACTGTACTCTGGCTGGTCGCATCTCTGTCAGTAAACTATGCTGATTAAGTACGATAGCTTGTAGTTAAAAAGGTAAGTCAACAAATCGTGAGAAAAAAATTTGACTTCTTAAAACAACGCTATTTTGTGCATCGCATATAAACAAGGCGTGACGTCAAAAAGTAGGGTCACATATAGGTACGTACATTTTCAAACAAACTCTAAATGCATTATAAATCCTCATATGACAATTTTAATTGTCTATTTAAAAATTGTGTTTAAATAAGAATTACAACTTTAATAAATCGGAAGTATGTTTGTCAATTCAACGATTGTTACAAAAAAACGTCTCCATTTACTATTATTTTTAAGCATCAAAGTATTTTTGAGGTTATGTTGTTTGTTTACTTGCAATTTTAAACAATAATTTAGTTTTACGACTGTAATTTATATTTCGTTTTTTGTTTTAGTGTCCAAGACTACTTCACAATAGTCATCTATTTTGGATCCAACTGTAAGTACTAAGCAGTGAAAAAAAAATTAGTTAATTTGTTTCTTACAAAACCTGTTGAAAGAAGAAATTAATTATTTTGATAACTACTTCGCTGCATAAGTAGACAAGATAGAGGGTCATCAATTATTTTGCAGTTGTCACAAATGAGGATCCGAAAATGGTTTAATCGGCTCTGATCAACCATAACATTTGAATTTTATTTAAAGAGAAATTTTGCAGTTACATTACCTGAGAAACGGTATCCATATTTAAATAGTTTCTATAAAATTATGTTTGTGATTATCACATTATCAATCATGTTACCCATAGCACAGATTCTGTGCAAGTACCAATTAAAACATTACTATACTATCGATAATTTAACAATAATTTTAAATTAGAGCTGAAGCAGAGATACCTATTTAAATAGACATTTTTTTAGTAGACATGGACTCTATTATGCGGTCCTTCATGAGCGGTAGAGGCAGGACAATAGCCAAAGCAAGAATACTTTAAGATGTGCTGTGAAATTCACGTAAAAAGAGTTACATGGAGAATTACGTGTAGTAAAATTTTACAATGTGTATTTCACTATTACAGTTCACAGATCATTTGTCAATGCTGCTATTTCTAACTTTGAGTATCCTCTAATAAAAGAAGTCTAAGAATATTATTGTTGACCTCTTTAAATTATTTATTTTAGTTTAAAAATTTTTTATATATGTATATATTTTTTCATGCAAATAAAATTAAATTATTTTACTTATTTTTTTTATTTTTCATTTTAATAATTCTACTTTTCGAAAAAACTATTTTATTATATTTTAAAATTATACACTTTTTATAATTTTCAATAATTGATCAACTCCAAGGTTTCTATCAACAAAAGAATCATATAAATCGGAAAAGGTGGTAAAGAATTATCGCTGAATATACATAAAAAATAAAGAGTTTGATGATTTCCTCATGGATCCAATTAAGATCTTGACCAAATTTGTATGAAACCACCCCTAAAATGCACCCTTTATAAAAAAAAAGAATCATTGAAATCGGACAACGTGGTAAAGAATTATCGGTGAACCTACATAAAAAAAATATTCCGACGAATTGAGAACCTCCTCCTTTTTTTGAAGTTGGTTTTTTTCGATTAATTGAATATATTTTATTAATCGATCCTTTATCCATCATATATCACTAGAGTACAACAAATCAGTCAAAAGTTGTAGTGTTTGAAAATAGTATGATATTGATAATAATAAGTACACTCATAGGCGCCGAATCCGCGGGGACTCTGGGTGCTTGCGAACCCAGAGCAGTTTTAAAGTGGGTGCGGAGCACCCATAGCACAACGTGGACAAAAATTGCCAATAAGTCAAATGAAGATGCTGTCGTGGCCCAAGTTGATAGAGCGACTGGATACCTCGATGATTAGTTTTTCATTGGCTGTAAGAGTTGTGAGCTGTGACGTTGCACGGTGCCATCATCCTAATATTAATGTAAAATATTGAAGCTTTCTTCATAAGACCAAACTCAACTTTTTTCTTAGGTTAGAAAATGATTTTTCATTCGAAGTACTTAATACAAGTCGTCATTTAAAATTTATATCTCGTAATTTCAACAAATACGTAACACGATGAGTTTAATAAAACGTGTCTCGAATTAGCACGGTTGCAAATTGCCACCTCATCGACACTCGACAGTACATTTTTAAATCTTAACACAAGTATCCTGAAATAGAGCAAAAATAAAAGAGTATATTTTGCGTTTTAGCTTTTAAATACTATAAAAAATTATGGAAATTCCACGACTTTTAAATATTTATTAAATATCACTTATTAAAATATTATGCATTAAAAGTAAAACAAACTATAGACTTTTCCACCATTCTTTACCGTACTCTGAACCAATTTTTAAAAACAATTTCTGAAAATATTAACGATTGGAGCTGTATTATTTGTGATAAAAAAGTAGCTGTCACTTGTCATTGTTAACGCGTTGAACTTGGACCATTGATCTGGCAACCTGGGACTGCAACATATGTGAGCGCAAAGTGGGACCAGTCCCCCACTATTGTTAGTGCAACTTGTTAGTTTTATAGGTTATATTTCTAGTGTCATCTGTGTAATTCAATTTAATTTTTATTTGTGTTTGGACGATTTTTGAGTGTTAGAATCTTTATTAAGTACATAATGGCTCGATATACAGGGTGTTATTGAAATACACGTACATATTAAAACTGGGTATTGCGCAGATCCCCACTGAATGTAGAAAAATATTATTTTTTAAAAATACCTCTTATTAAGGGAGTTATTAATTTTTGAAAATTAATTCTAAAACAAACGTACTTCACTGATATGTTGAGGATGACCTATATAAATTAGGTTTATTTACCTATTTTAAACATCAACAGTAATTAATATGCAAGTTTTTGTCAGATGATAAGAAAACTAGTCTTGTAAGAAATAACCATGTTGCCAAGATTTTCGAATTAATTTCTATTTCCGAAGACTGGTTTTTACTACGCTCGTTATCAAAAAACTAGAATATTTGATAAATGATTGTTTTTAAACTATACATTTTTGAAACTATAGATTATTAAAATTTTAGTTGATTTACGAATCTGGCTAACACGAGCGCGTCATTTCCAAGTTGGTAAAAAGTGTTGTTACGATTACTTTTAAATATTTTTTTACGATGCCACTATTTACGAATATTGAACTAACGGATATAGTGCTGGTTTATGGGGCAGCTGGAGAAAATTCTCGGCAAGCACAAATCCTGTATCGCAAACGGTTTCCAAATCGGAGAATTCCGGACTGTCGTACGTTTATTTCAACTGTTCAGCATCTAAGAGACCATGGAAAATTTGAGAGTGTCAATGCAGATCGAGGGAGAACAAGAACACAAAGAACATTGGCGGCCGAAGAAGAAATATTGGAAGCTGTTGAAAACCGGCCTCAATTAAGTTGTAGAAGACTAGGTCTTGAAATTGGAGTGTCCTCATTTGTTGTGTGGCGGATAATACGTTTCAGCTCTAGCAATGCTCGTTTGAGTAAAAAATAGGCTGGAATACCAGGTTAGTATAAAAATTATAAATATCGTACAGGACAGTATTATGGCAGCTTTCTATAAAATGTGTAAAAGTATACTTTTAAAAATCCAAAAAAACCATATCTGAATTATACGTTTTCATACAAAATATTTATAGATTTCCGAAAAATATTGACAATCGAAACGCGTGACTACAGTTTGTCAACGGCATGTATAACTTAGAACATTTCCCAATTCAGAGTTATATGTTCCGAGTATTTTCTTCATGCCATATCTAGGTATTGATAGATAATTCAATTCCTACACTTTAAGGTTTTCAGATACTTAACTACAATAACATTAATAAAGTCATCAAGAATAAATTAATATTGAACAAAGTGCATTCAAATGATGCATTCAAAAATTTAAAAAATCTCTCTGATGTATGAAAAGCGATATTTTATCTATGGGTAGGCTGGTATGTAAACTTATGAGAGAAACTCGTATTCTGGATTTTGTTGTTAACAAATCCTTTTTCTATAATAGACCAGGGTCGATAATTTTGAAAATGGTAAAAAGTGAAAAAAAATTATAGTAGGATGAAACTTGTTAAAAAAAGGACGAGAATATAACAAAAATAAAAGTAAAAATAATTTACGGGAGATCTGAGGTCGGGAAGTAGAAGGGGGTGAGTTTTTAAGGGTAAAAAACGGTGTATCTCGATTTCCGGCAAAACTACAAGTCCTATGGAAAAAAGTTAAAAGACAAAGTTGTAGGTAATAAAAAGACCTACAACTTTTGTAATTACACTTTTTTTACATAACCTCAAAATTTATGTGAAAAATTAAAATAATAAAGTTTTTGGTTTTTTATTTTTATCTTATGCAAAAAAAAATTTTTTTCACGAAATTTGGTGAAAACTTACCTTTTTATGTCCTAAAGACATTGTAATTTTTTTGATTTAAAATATTTATTTTTTCACCATATTTTGACTTAATATTGAAAACACACCCTAATTTTCAATCGAAAATTCTCGCATCAAAATATCAGCTTTTTGTTCGTTGAAATCTCTTCTTTCTGATAATGTAAAGAAATATACACATTACTATGGTAAATGTTCTCAGAAAATGCAAAGAAAAGAAAAAACTCGAATCAGAAATTTTTTTTTAATCACTATGTACAATTTTGAGCTATTTAGTAAAATTTACACTTTAATTACTTAAAAAACATACGATTCTATGTTACATTGATTTAATTTTTTTGATTTAAAATATTTATTTTTCACCATATTTTGACTTAATATTGAAAACACACCCTAATTTTCAATCGAAAATTCTCGCATCAAAATATCAGCTTTTTGTTCGTTGAAATCTCTTCTTTCTGATAATGTAAAGAAATATATACATAACTATGGTAAATGTTCTCAGAAAATGCAAAGAAAAGAAAAAACTCGAATCAGAAATTTTTTTTTAATCCCTATGTACAATTTTGAGCTATTTAGTAAAATTTACACTTTAATTACTTAAAAAACATACGATTCTATGTTACATTGATAACAAAACAATACAAATTGAAATATACTACTATAATTAACAACCAAATAAGTTAATTAATGAGTTAATGGATTTGCCGGAAAAGGAAAGAAGAGTATTGTAAATTCATTATTAGACGATAAAAATGTGTCAAATTTGGCCAATATTTTTTATAAAAAAGATGCAAACAGAAACGATATCGAAAAAAATGGATTATAATTAATAAAATCTATTTATAAATGTAAAAATGATAATATAATACTAAAAAAATTAAGATTTCAAAAATATAAATTGGCAAAAATTAAATCATCTTTAATATTGGCAAATTTATGCTCAAATTATAATGGTTCTGAAAAATGCACCAATGTGGAAAAAAAACCTACGAGGAAGTTAGTGATTCAGATGAAATTGTGGATGAAGGACCAATTCACACTAAAAATAATATTGGATTCGAAGACGGTGATGGTCTTGAAGATTTAGAAGATCTACTAGAATCGGGAAGGTTTGTCGAATCTAACGATGAAAAAATGCCACCGAAGAGACAAAAAGTAATGGATAAGTGATTAGGGTTCAAGATAAGATTTATAAATAAGAAGATTATTGCATTTTAAAATATTATGAATAATAATAATCAGTATAAAGTATCTAAATTCAATCGTACGATTTACATTTCTATTCATATATTATGAGATTTTCTTTGAAATAAATGTAATTAGAATTTGATAAATCAACTTTTTGACTAAAAAAATTGCAGCAATCACATTTTTTTTAATTGAAATCCCCCCTTTAAATCCTATCTTTAATATTTAGAACAACTATTTTCGCATTTTTCTTGCAATTTTTATAATTTATGGATTTGTAATTTTTTGTTTATCAATGTAACATAGAATCTGACGTTTTTCAAGTAATTAAAGTGTCAATTTTACGAAATAGCTCAAAATTGTACATAGTAATTAAAAAAAAAATCGGATTCGAGTTTTTTTCTTTTCTTTGCATTTTCTGAGAATATTTACATAGTTATGTATATATTTTTTTACATTATCAGAAAGAAGAGATTTCAACGAACAAAAAACTCCCCGACTTTTTTTAAAAAGCCGATATTTTGACGCTAGAATTTTCGATTGAAAATTAGGGTGTTTTTACGATATTAAGTCAAAATAAGGTGAAAAAATAACTTTTTCAAATCAAAAAAATTACAGTGTCTTTAGGACATAAAAAGTTAAGTTTTTACCAAATTTAAAAAAAAAATTTTTTTTGCATAAGATAAAAATTAAAAACTAAAAACTTGATTATTTGTTTTTTACACATAAATTTTGAGTTTATGTAAAAAAAGTGTAATTACAAAAGTTGTAGGTCTTTTTAATACCTACAACTTTGTCGTTTAATTTTTTTCCATAGGACTTGTAGTTTTGCCGGAAATCGAGATAAACCGTTTTTTACCCTTAAAAACTCGCCCCCTTCCACTCGCCCCGACCTCAGATCACCCGTAAATTATTTTTCCTTTAATTTTTGTTATATTCTCGTACTTTTTAATGGGTTTAATCCTACTATTATTTTTTTTGGTTTCAAAAATTATCGACCCTGGTCTATAAGTACTTCTTTTGATAGCACAATTGATTATGATTCTGTGTATTTAAAAATATTTAACTTTTGTTCAGTTGAAAACAAGCAACAAAATTTTTTGTTGTTTTTATGGTTAAAATTCACAGAAAAAACAAAGCAGACAGTTAAGTTTTCATCATTTTCCAAAACTGGTGATAATAAAGTTTCGATTATAAAAAAAATTGGTAATTCTGAGATTGTAGACAAGCGAAAAGTTTAACCTAAAAATGGGATAGAATCCATCTAAACTAATGTTATGAAAGTATATGTTATTTGCATTTCATCGAAAGAGATTATCATCATCCCTATAACAAAGGTGAGCTTATTTTTAAGAAAATATGTTTTTCAATAACTATAATTGTAATCCCTATTTTATTATAAATATTTTTCCAGATAGATACAAAAAGAAAACATTTGTTGAAAAGTGATGTTCCCAAGAAAAATTTGCCATCTGGGAGTGTTGCGTTGAGGTCAATGGTTTAAAAACATTGACCTTAACGATTTAAAACTCAGAGGTTACAATCCAGGTAAAAATACCTTTAAAATAAGATATCATTTGACCCGTCGTTCCATATAAGATTTTAGGTGTAAGTTTCACCTCCGTTAGAGGGTTTTTTTCAGGGGGTGAAATTGGCAAAAAAATGTTTCCTCCTAAAATCAAAAATAGGTCCGAGCGTTTTTTCGTAAATGACCTGGAGTGCCCAAAAATTGGCTAAAAATTTCGTTTTCAAGTGGCTACCCTGAATATATACAACACATGTGTATTAATAAATCATCAAAAATCTTCTTCTAAATTCATGATAGTTAATAAATGTTTTATATTGTGTTTCTACTTATTTCATTGGTACTCTAACATCGCAGCACCACTGAATAATAGTGGTGGCTTCTCCGAGCATATAAGGTTGCCAGATATCCCGATTTAGGTGGGAGTCTCCAACCTATGGATTGTTGATACTCCCGTCTGCCGCTTCAATCCTCAAAACTCCAGCAATTCGACATTTGACACTATCTTTTTTTTCCAAGAAAATTGTTATTAAATAAACGCTTTAAAATGGCTTTTAAAGTGCTTTTAAAAGCCGGTGGTGACCCCAAGTGGGTGTGGAGGGGAAGGCATTTCCTGCGTAGAGGCTGGGCACCCAAAGCAATGTTTGAGTTCCGGCGCCTATGAGTACACTTAATACAAATCCAGTTTAAAAAACAGCAATATTGGTGCTTGTACAAAATTTTGAACGGAACTTACAAATGCTCAAATTATTAGAAAAAAAGTGAACACTTATTTTAAATTACCACCAGCCGGCACTAATGCTGACAATAGCTGAGAAATTACAGAAATGATTCAGTAATGCAGATAATGATTCGGCAATGCAAAAAATGTTTTTACAATGTAGGAAATGTTTTAGAAATGCTTAGGAAATACAATAAAAATTACCCAAAACAGACAATCAATTCGAGCTGTATAGTATATTTTTTCTACAACCTGCTGAAGAAAATTTACAAAATAATTTTGATTTGCATACTTGGACCTCTGGCAGAAATCAACTGCCATTATCATTATTATTACAACTTTTTTTCGTAAATAAACTAGTTGAATCTAACGGATTTTAATTCATACCATGATCAATTTTATCCTTTTTCTTTACAGTTAAAACTTCTTAGTTAAACCGTGTGTCTAGGACAGTGGTCGCCAACCTGTCGATCGCGAGTTACCGGTAGCTCGCGGAGGCAATTCTGGTAGCTCTCACAATGATTTTAATTTAAAAAATACAAATTGCAAAAATCAGAGAAGCTTCCGAAAATTCCACAAAAAAATCTAATTGTCATAATATTAAACATGAACAGCGGCAACGTTGCGGTGAGCGATCTGCCGCTGACGCCATCAAGCTAGAATCGGCTGGAACCGACCAGCCGGACCAGTGCGTTAGTGTTCGAGAACGATCAGGATTGCTTTGAACGGGATAAATACGCACGGCGCGGCGACATTGCGCTTAGTTTAAAACTGAACGCGTAACCAACGTCAAGCGGTTGGGTTAGTAGAGAACAATAAAAAATAATATTATGGCAAGCAGTTGTAAGAAGGTAAAAACAATACTTTTTTACAGAAGTTAAAAATAAAAATATGTGTTTGTTATGTAATACTTCGGTCTCCGTTTCTAAAAAAGGAAATATTGAGAGACATCATAAAACTGTACATTCTAATTTTGAAAATTCATTCCCACTACATTCTGCCGCCAGAAAGGAGAAACTGAAACAGGTAAAAAAGCAGTTAATTGGACAACAATCAATATTTTTAAGAACAGTCGACAAAAATAAGACTGCAACTGAAGCATCGTACCGTGTGTCCCAGATAATTGCACAAAACAGAAACCTTATGAAGACGGGGAAATTATAATACAGGCGTTTTTAGAAGCTGTTGATTGGTTATTTGCCAACTTTAGAAATAAAGACGAGATAGTTTCAGCTATAAAATGTATGCAACTTTCTACTAATACAGTGATGAGACGTGTAGAAGTAATGAGCAATGATATTTTTTTACAGTTAGGAACTGACTTAGATAACTGTGTTTATTTTTCACTTCAACTGAATAAATCAACAGATGTCGTTGACACTGCCCAGATGGCCGTGTTCGTCAGGATGGTTTTTAGTGATTTTACGATTAAAGAAAATCTTTTGAAGTTTATTCCACTGAAAGGACACACTACTGGACAGGAGTTGTTTTCTCATTTAAAAAATATTATTTCTTCCAAGAAAATTCCAATATAGAAAATGGTAGGCTTGACAACCGATGGCGCTCCAGCTATGGTGGGTTGTGATAAGGGTCTGGTGGCGTTATGTCGTAAAGATGAAATTTTTCCGCAATTTCTCTGTTACCACTGCATTATCCATCAGCAAGCATTATGTGGAAATCTCCTGAAACTAAACAACGTTATGAAACTTGTGGTAAAAATTGTGAACAAGATTAGAGCTCAAGCGTTACAAAGATTATTCAAAACCTTGGCCGATGAAGTTGACTGTCAATACGGGGACCTACTCCTTCACTGTGAAGTCCGATGGTTAAGTAGAGGACGGGTACTGAAACGTTTTAATGATGTCCTATCTGGCATAGTTCAATTTTTCAGACAACGCGATGAACCGACTCCGGAACTAGAAAATTCAATCTGGGTTAGAGATTTTGGTTTTCTCGTGGACATTACAAAGAAATTAAACGAACTTAATTTGCAGCTTCAGGGGAGAGACAAAGAACTAGCGAAAATGATTTCTGATATAAAAGTATTTATCAATGGAGTTTTGGGAACAAAACCTAATTAACAGCGATGCCAAGCATTTTCCTATTCTTTCAGAAAAAATATCTCAAAATCCATTAGAACCCTATGACAGCAAATATCATGTAGAAATAGTTTCTACCCTGAAGAATAACTTCAAAAATTGTTTTAAGGATTTCAACGAAATGGCTTTAGTAGCGCAGTTTGTTGTTTCACCCTTTATGGAAATTGATATCCAACAGTTTGCAACTTGTGTTATGCAGAACTTTGGCAAAGACATCGCTGCAACAGAAATGGAAGTAATTGAGTTTCAAAATGATTTAGCCTTAAAATCGTTAGTCTCAAGTACCAAATGTATCTAGCCTATTGTAAGTAAAGACAAATATTCAGTTTTATGCCGTGTTGCCTTGAAAGTGAAAGCATTATTCAGTTCAACCTATTTGTGTGAATTTTCTTTTTCCAATATGAAGTTTATTAAGAACAAATATCGCAATCGACTTACAGATGAACATTTGGATAATTGTATTCGAATGGCTGTATCAAATTATACTGCAAACATTAAAAAAATTATCGATGAGCCTGAGTGTCAGCCTTCTCATTGAACGTGCTTTGTTACAGAAATGGAAGTAATTGAGTTTCAAAATGATTTAGCCTTAAAATCGTTAGTCTCAAGTACCAAATGTATCTAGCCTATTGTAAGTAAAGACAAATATTCAGTTTTATGCCGTGTTGCCTTGAAAGTGAAAGCATTATTCAGTTCAACCTATTTGTGTGAATTTTCTTTTTCCAATATAAAGTTTATTAAGAACAAATATCGCAATCGACTTACAGATGAACATTTGGATAATTGTATTCGAATGGCTGTATCAAATTATACTGCAAACATTAAAAAAATTATCGATGAGCCTGAGTGTCAGCCTTCTCATTGAACGTGCTTTGTTATTTTTCAATGTTTATGTTCATGATAGTGCGTTACTTTTTTTGTTGTTATTATTAACTATTTTTAAATCTTACGTGACATGCCGTTTTGGCTGGATAAAAGTTTGTGTTTATTTTTCAAACACCTTCGTTTGGTAGGTAGGAATGTAGCTATGAACAAGTACGTACTAGTAATATTAGTTATTTTGTTATTAGTTTATTATTAGTACCTATGTATTATGTATTACCAGTTAAATAGCAAAATAAATACATATAATGATAAATTAACTGTGGATTATTTCATTTACGTTGCGTTACGTGGCTTCCGTGTGGGTAGCTCGCTGTTTATTCCAAAATTAACAATGTAGCTCAACACATTAAGAGGTTGGCGACCACTGGTCTAGGATATGTTAAAAGAATCTCTTCATTAAAAAGTTAAACGTTATACTTACACCGTTACCTTTCAACCAACTTTCATTTCCAATTTTTGCAGCATCACTAAACGCATTGACTAGAGCTTTTTCCTTTGCCCAAAATTTATTAGCGATTCCTCGCTAGATTCGTAAAGTTGTCGGGTCGGCGTCGCGTAGAAACGCTGATCATGTTCTTATCATATTCGAAAAGTTCGTCAGTCTTCGCAACTTTTCTTAGCATATTATGTAAACCAGCGCCGGTTTTATCGTGCCCGTTTTCAAGCCGACCGCGACAACTTCGATGTTTTTGATTGATGGATTTCAACTTTTTTTTGTCAGTATTATTCCACTTGAAAAAAAAGTTGCTTCCGATGAACGATATCGCCTTCGGAAAGAAGAGGGCTTCGATTTAAAATTTAGGTATGGTAAAGTGTCCTAAAATGAAAAACTTAATCGAAAAATCGTTTTGTTTGAAATTTTTTTACAGAACTGGAAATAAATTTTCTTAAACTACAAGCTATCTTAAGAAAAATACAATATAATTAAAAGTAGGTAATAAAAAAAAAGAAATTATTACATAAATAAAAGTTCTTTTGTCGTATCGGTCACAAACAAGTTTTTATTTACAAAGCAATATATTATATATGTTTCATTTATTATAAAATTCTACTACGTTCATTTTATATAGTAATAAATAATAATAAAAATAATAATAATAATAATGTATTTACTCAAATATACTTGCATTTGTTACATATTGTTTCATATATTTTTGTAAGCAAGACAAACACTCACTTCTAAAAAATTATCTGCAGTTATAAATTTCAAAATGGAAGTTTTATTTTTAAAATTTTTTTTAAATAAAAATACACTTAAATGGATATTCAAGACTACTCTGGACTAAAGCCTACCCTAAAGCTACCTCAAATAATAAAAAGGTTTTACTCCTATTTATAAACTAAAAATGTTTATTAAGCAAAGATAATCTAATTATAACATAAAAGAGTCTATTATGTTCATAATATATAACTCCACCCTCCTTAAGTTTTGAAAAATATGTAGTTACTTTTCAAAACATCTTCTGTGGGATTTTCTAATTCAATTTCTTCGTTTTCTTTCTTCTATATCTTCTTAAAAGTTATCTTCTGTATTTAATTAGTATTAAAATAGGCAAATAAAAATTACAAAAATTGTTTCAAGAGTGCTTGAATAATTAAAATTATTTTAAATTTCTTTAATTGGCTTTAATCGTTTAGAAATTTGATTTTTATATAAATCATTAAAATCTAATTTAGTTCGATAAGATTAATTTTCTTCATGTCGATCTTCAGTAGAATGAATGGCTTTCCTCTGCTCAGTTGAATGTTTTTGATATATCTTCTTTCATTGGTCTAAATTTCACAAGATTTTGCTGTCTTGATTAATACAGGTGTCTATATATTGGTTACTGTTACATTTTGAAAGAATTTGTTCAGGTTTTGACGGGATTATATAAATCGAATCAAATAATCGAATACTGATTCTTCTAAATTAACATTTAAAATATGAAAATTTGTCAAAGTTTTTCCTTCCAGAAGTTGGAGAGTACAATTATCTCTGAGGACTATATTTTGTTGACAATAATAGATTTCAAGGGATGGACATTCTTCTCGTTCAAACTGTGTATCTTGATGTTTTCGTGCCAAATAGGGGAATAAAGGTGTATAGATTTTTTGGTTTGGGATAATTGGGAATAAATGATAAAATTCAAAGGTATTACTTTCAAAAATAGGAAAATATATTGCAAAAATTAACTTAGATTCTGAAATTGATACTTGCGTTCCTAAGAACTGATAATACATTATATATTTTATGCAAATATTTTATCATGTTTTTTATGTCTGAGCTGAAAACTATATAATTATGTAAAGTATTTAATTTTGCAAAGTTTACGGCATTTTCTAAATTATCTATAAACAAATTGTCATTATTTGACAATCTAAATCAATTTGTGATATAATGACCTAAAAACTATATAACTTTTAAGTGTATCGATTCTTTTATAAATAGCGACTTGAATTTTTTCCTTATCAACTTTAAATTTTTTTTATTTTTGCCTAAGATTGTGATTGATTTATTATAATGATCAACAAGCCTTTTGTACAACGAAATTTGAAGATGTGTTTCACTGATAAATTTTTTTGATTTACTTGCAATGTTTTGACAGCAATATTATATCTTTCTTCGTCATCAGATCAAGATTTCCAAATAGTCATTTGTTAATTTTTCCAATTGCATTTATTAGAGCTATTTTATGTCTTACATGAAAAATTAAATTATTAATCTTTTTTTGAATAGTAATTATTAGATATTCTGTTTTGGTTAACATATTTTGTGATAAGCTATGATAAGATATAGGGTTAGTTGCATTAACATGAACTATACTGTTTTATTGATTCAAATTGATTAACTAAATTATTAACTTGTTTAACTACTTCTAAATCTAAATAATGTAAAAAATGTATGTTTGCTATTTATAGGTTTAGCGTTTCCTAATTGAATAGGAAGCAGAACATTTTCAATCAGAGTGATCTGTATATCAGATGTACTACGTATTTGGTATACATAAATGTCTTGTAGAACTTGTACCTGGAACAGCGTCGTTATCAAAATGGATTTAATTTTCGTTGGTATCCTGTAACAATTTTTCTAAATTATTTTTCGGTTTCTAACAATACTTTTATGATAAGTACCCTTATCCGTGTTTATTAAAATACCTTAATCTTCAATGACATTTGCCTTTTTAAAGTTTTGTAATTTTTTATTTCTTGATTTTGTTTTGACAAAACATTAGTTTTGATTAGAATAGTTATCTGGTTTAGATCTCTTTTTATTTAATTTGTTTATTAAATTTTCTTTTACTTCTTCGTTACGTTGTTTAATTTTGTTATACATCTGTTTACTAATTTGTTTATGATAATCTATGATAATTAGAAATTATTAAGTGATCGTCTAAATCAAAGGGATTTAATTCTTAATGTATCCCTTTAATTATTTCAAA
Source organism: Psylliodes chrysocephalus (assembly GCA_927349885.1). NCBI lineage: Eukaryota > Metazoa > Arthropoda > Insecta > Coleoptera > Chrysomelidae > Psylliodes > Psylliodes chrysocephalus. The sequence continues at coordinate 30,620,650 of OV651819.1, read as the reverse complement.
TGGCGTGAACTTTTTTACTGTATTATAATAATATTATTATTATTATTATTATTATTATTATTATTATTATTATTATTATTATTATTATTATTATTATTATTATTATTATTATTATTATTATTATTATTATTATTATTATTATTATTATTATTATTATTATTATTATTATTATTATTATTATTATTATTATTATTATTATTATTATTATTAATATTATTATTATTATTATTATTATTATTATTATTATTATTATTATTATTATTATTATTATTATTATTATTATTATTATTATTATTATTATTATTATTATTATTATTATTATTATAACTATTATTATAACGAAATACAGAATTTTTAATTAGTCGATCTGGTGTGAAATGACTTGAATGAAACCGTTCCACTGATGAATTTGAAGTACTATTTTTTGCGGTAGTGATATGTAATTGGATATGATGTAGTATACAAAAATCTTCTAAATTGAAATTTTAAATTCTTTCCACTGTCGGTAGTAACTTTTTGTGGCAGTCTTTTATGTGACAAATTCTAAGAGTTTTTCTACGACTGATATTCCTGTTATACTATCTAGGGGATAAGCCTGACCATATTGCGAAAAAGAATCAGTTATAGTCAAATAAAATTTATTAGAAAAAAGTAAAATATATCTAAATGTATGTGTTCAAAGGGTGTCAAATTAAATTTTAGTACTGGTGGATTTCAATCATATTTATTTTTTAAGCATGTTCCGCAGTTATTAATGAAATTTTCAATTTCATTAGTCATTTTTGACAATAATGTCTAAAACTAGAGCTTAGCTATTTCATTTCATTTGTGCTACAAAGTAAAAAAATATATATTTGATTTTTGAAAAATTCAAAGATCAGTATATTTTGAAATTTGTTAAAGAATTTTATAGTTTCTTGTATTGTATTCTATTTTTAATATTTTTTCTCAAAGAATTTTCAAAATTATTTCTGGGATAATTATTTGAAAAATGATTTGGTATTTGATTATTTTGATAAAAATTTGGTTCGTAAAAATCATAATTGGGATTCATATTATTAGCATTTTGATTCATATAGGAATTATTATTATTTCTTCGAAAATTTTGAAAATGTCCAGTTTTTTATTTATTTTAAAAATTTGAATTATGTTTCTTTCATATGAATTATTATTAAACAATGTTTCAAACTTTTCAAATTCGGAAACATAAGCAACAACTTCTTCTAGCTACTCTGGCTTTTTCAGATGCATTTTGTTTTTCAATGTTCCCGTACATCCTGCAACGAATGTATTTAGCATGATGATTACTTTGAATTTGTTTTTCCTTTGGTGTTAAATTTTGTTCGTTACTGATTCGCTGAATAACACTACTTCTTAACAACTGTAATCTACTCGCAAAATTTATTAAATGTTCACCTTTTAGGGGTTTACTACGTGTCAATTCCGGCCCTAAGAAATTTGAATCTCTTCGATCGGAGACACATTGTAACAAAGCATTTTTTAAACCTATCCAAGTATTAACTTCAATTCTGTTTTCTACCATTATCTCAGCTTTTCCTATTAATTTTTTTGGATATATTCTATTATATGTGCATCCAAATCTAGGTCATTATATGTTATATAAGTATCAATTAAGCTTTCGCATCTATTTATATATTTATTTAGTGAATCAAAAGTTTTTATATTATCTATTTTGGTCTTAAGAAGGTCCCAATTCACTTGTCTACGTTCAACTACTGTAGGTGTATGTGTCATGATTAAATTACTTCTTACACTATTTGATTTATTATCTTTAAACGATATATTTGCAGATTGCTTAAACAAAGTATGTATTTCTGATTCACTCAGTATAATCTTTTTAATACTTCTAAATTATAGGAAAAGGAAATTAAAGGATATTTGGCACTTACTATTTTCTTTAATTATTTTCTAATTGTCGTTTCGGATGTCCCACCATGAGATGATGTCCAATCGATGATTTTCTACGGGAGATTAGACTGTCGCCATAAAAGGGATGACGTCAACCAATTCTTCGTTAGGAATCACACTTAAGGAATTAAAACTCCAAAGTCACGAAAAGTTAATATTCGGCAACAGCGAACTCGATTAAACTTTTTCAAGACTCGCGTGTAATCCTACTGACTGCGCCAATTATAAATTCCAAAACAGAACTTTTATTTTTAAATATTTTATTAAGTAAAAATACACTTAAATGGATATTCAAGATAACTCTGGACTAAAGCTACCTCATATCACAATAATAATAATAATAATAATAATAATAATAATAATAATAATAATAATAATAATAATAATAATAATAATAATAATAATAATAATAATAATAATAATAATAATAATAATAATAATAATAATAATAATAATAATAATAATAATAATAATAATAATAATAATAATAATAATAATAATAATAATAATAATAATAATAATAATAATAATAATAATAATAATAATAATAATAATAATAATAATAATAATAATAATAATAATAATAATAATAATAATAATAATAACCCGTGGGGGTTGCTGGTCCTCTATCGGGCGCCTCCCTTTGCGAATAGGGGAAATCTCGTCTTCAAGACGGGTACCGGGGAAATAAAACACTCGGGGTGGAACAAAATCAGCAAAACAAGTAGTCCTTGCTTTAAAGGGGACCGTGGAGGTAAGGCTTGAAGCACCACGGTAAGTAGCGTCTGTACCTTAGAAAGGCGGCTACTCAATACATAACCTGGCAGTAGGTCTAAAATGCAAATTATTTGTATGAAATGTATAATCTTCAGGACAAACGGGTGAATCGACGTTGTACCACCTTAACCTCTCGTCGCGTACAGGCGTATGGTAACGGGCGCGACTGTGCGGAAAGTGAGCTACCGTCTCCCTCGATTAGCGGCACCCGCAGCGTGGAATCGAGTAGGGCAACTGCGAATGTTAACACTATTATTGAGGATCATGAGATCACTCCTATACCGACTCTTGATGTTTCTGTGGCAGAACAAGTCAATCTGCCTATGACCACAAAAGCCGGAAAGCCAAGGAAGCGTATGAAATGGACAGATGAAATGAATTCTTTTATTATGCGCTCCTATTACAAAATAACCAAACTGGAAAATGATCTAACTATATACAGATACGCCCTCCATCGTGCATTTACTGAGAAATACCCCGACCTGCAGCATCTAACAGAACAACGCATAGCTGATCAACGTAGATCAATAATTAAAAATAATTTAATTCCTCTACCAGCTCTGCAGCAGATTCAAGGAGAAGTTCTCCTTGAGCTTCAAAATGAGGAAGGTACGACTGATCAAAGAAGTGCCGAAGAACAATGCAATGGAGAAAACGATGGCGAAGACGGAGAATTTACTGAACAAGACAATATTACCGAGCAGGACTATAACACTCCACCAAGTATTAGTGAAAGTGCTAAAACTGAATTTGAGAGAGTGTTAGCAGAATTCGACGGCATGAACCCAATATGCAGGCCGAAACTCCCCAAATTAAGGACAAATAAGAACACGAATAACAAACTCGCATCCATTAACATAGTATTGCAAGATTGTGTCAAAGATTCCGATACATTAGAACGGCTGCATACTCTTATATACTGTGGAGCTGTGGCAGTGCTTCGTAGCCACAATCAGCAAGTACAGTAACCCAAAATCGTACGAAATACGAACCGCAGCAATGTAAAGCCATGGTGGCAGCGAAGGCTGGAGAATGCGATAGAGGATATCAGACGGGAACTTAACGCATTTCAACAAAATTCGAACCCCTCTAAGCGCTTGAGTAACAAAGTAAAAAAATCTTTAAAAAAATAGGCACCCATAGGGGTAACCCTCAATATCATCAAGACGTACGTGAATATACTGACTTACTCAAGCAAAAGTTAAAGGCAAAAGCAAAGCGATTATCAAGATATGTAAAGTGTACGAAAAGGAAAAGTGACAACAATCTATTTAACAACAACCAAAAGCTATTTTACAGGCAGCTAGAAGCATCAGCAGCTGACAAATGCCATAACCTGCCGAGAAAAGAAGATCTGACCAAGTACTGGTCCTCGCTATGGTCTAACCCAAAAGAGCACAAACAAAACGCTCATTGGATAAGAACAGAACGGGAAAAGGTTAATATCCAGCCAATGCCCTGTGAAGAGATAACCAGTAAAGAAGTTAGTGAAGTCATAAAAGAGACCAATAACTGGAAAGCTCCGGGAGTTGATAATATCCAAAACTTCTGGTATAAGAAATTTCACTGCCTACATAAGTATATGGCAAAACAATTTACACATATTTTACTGCATCCAGATGACACACCAACGTTCCTTACACTAGGTTCCACACATATGCTGCCAAAAAGTGCCCAAACAGAATATCCCACCCAATATAGACCAATTACCTGTCTACCGACTCTTTATAAAATACTAACAGGGTGCATAACTAATCGTATTTACCGACACGTCGATCAAAACAACGTTCTGGCAGAAGAGCAAAAAGGATGTAGGCGGAAACATCAGGGATGTAAAGAACAACTGTCTATAGATATTATTACTCTAAAGCAGGCACAAAAGGAACAGCGAAATATATACACTGCTTTTGTAGATTACAAAAAGGCCTTCGACTGTGTCCCACACTCTTGGCTAATTGAAGTCTTGAAGATCTATAAAATACATTCTACTCTAGTGAATTTTCTCGCAACAACAATGAAGCAATGGAGAACAAATCTACATCTTAATATTAATGGTAACTCGATAAGTACTAGTGAAATATCCATTCAGGGCGACTCCCTAAGTCCACTGTGGTTCTGTCTCGCCATGAATCCCTTATCAACCATGCTTAAGGACACTGACTATGGCTTCAAAATCAAAGGCAATAGAAACACCAGTTGTAATATCTCCCACCTCTTGTACATGGATGATATTAAATTATACGCCCCAAGTCAACAAAAAATAAAACATTTACTAGCTATAACTGAAAGATTCTCATGCGATATTCAAATGGAATTTGGGTTAAACAAATGCAAGTGCTTAAACATCGAGAAAGGAGTCGTTATGAGTGGAGACGTGGTATTACCTAATGGTGACATCATAGAAGCCATGGAAAAAGGCGAGACTTACAAGTACTTAGGATATCAGCAAGCCAGGCTACTAGATCATAAACAGGCAAAAGAAAGGATAAGAAGTCAATTTACCCAAAGAGTAAAAGCATTAATTAAAAGCAAATTAAATGCAGGTAATCTAATACAGGCCATCAACTCATATGCTATACCGGTCTTAACCTATTCGTTTGGAATACTACATTGGAGCAAAACTGAATTGGAAGAAATTCAGAGGTTGATGCGAACGATGATGACTAAAAACCACTCTCACCATCCAAGATCATCTGTAATTCGAACCACTTTACCCAGAAAGGAAGGTGGAAGAGCCTTAATTGATATTATTAACCTACATACTAGACAAACGGGAAAATTGAGAGATTTTTTTTTCAGCAAAGCAGAAAGCTCTAGTCTACATAATACGGTTATAAAGGCTGATAAGAAATATTCGCCATTAAACCTCTCAAATACTGATATCAGCTTGGAAACATTAACAGACATGGAAAAACAAGAACAATGGTCACAGAAAGAGCTCCACGGCCGACACCACCATGATATTAACCAGCCGCATATTGACAAGGAAGCATCTAATAAGTGGCTTACTAATGGCACATTATTTCCCGAAACAGAAGGGTTCCTAATGGCTATTCAGGACCAGGTAATTAACACCAATAATTACAAAAAATATGTAATTAGGGACCCAAACACCAGTTCGGACAAATGCAGAAAATGTAAACAAGTACCAGAAACGATACAGCATATAACATCTGGCTGTAGTACGTTGGCTAATAATGACTACCTACGGCGGCCTAACCAAGTATGCAACATTATCCATCAGAAGTTGGCTAACAAGTTCGGACTGCTTACCACATATACACCATACTACAAGTATCAACCAGAGAAAGTACTAGAAAATGACAATTATAGACTCTACTATGATAGGACTATTATCACCGATAGGCAGGTGACGAACAATAGGCCTGATATCGTGGTGGTGGATAAAAAAGTCAAATGTGTACTTCTGGTAGATGTCGCGGTCCCGAATAACAACAACGTTCTGACAAAACATCAAGAGAAAATAGCCAAATATGCTGAACTCGCTTTTGAAGTAAAACAGATGTGGAAAGCAGAGAAAGTAGAGGTAGTACCGCTTATAATATCATCCACGGGTCTCGTCCCGAAAAATCTGCAGGAAGGTCTTAATAAACTGGGAATTCATAAAAACACTTTTATAGACATGCAGAAAGCGGTAATTTTAAATACGTGCCACACCGTACGTAAATTTCTAAACGAGTGAGTAGTAGGCTCTCCCCCATTGGTAGCAGTACCCGGGCTGAGTCAAAATTCCAGTAACCACTGAGTAAATATATAATAATAATAATAATAATAATAATAATAATAATAATAATAATAATAATAATAATAATAATAATAATAATAATAATAATAATAATAATAATAATAATAATAATAATAATAATAATAATAATAATAATAATAATAATAATAATAATAATAATAATAATAATAATAATAATAATAATAATAATAATAATAATAATAATAATAATAATAATAATAATAATAATAATAATAATAATAATAATAATAATAATAATAATAATAATAATAATAATAATAATAATAATAATAATAATAATAATAATAATAATAATAATAATAATAATAATAATAATAATAATAATAATAATAATAATAATAATAATAATAATAATAATAATAATAATAATAATAATAATAATAATAATAATAATAATAATAATAATAATAATAATAATAATAATAATAATAATAATAATAATAATAATAATAATAATAATAATAATAATAATAATAATAATAATAATAATAATAATAATAATAATAATAATAATAATAATAATAATAATAATAATAATAATAATAATAATAATAATAATAATAATAATAATAATAATAATAATAATAATAATAATAATAATAATAATAATAATAATAATAATAATAATAATAATAATAATAATAATAATAATAATAATAATAATAATAGATAGATAGATATGTTTATTGACTTAATTACATGGTTTTTGTATTTTACGTCACAGTACAATGGTAGTAAACTATTACAGATAAAAATATAATATAAAATATAAGATAAAAATTTAAAAAGACAAATACAAATACAAAATATAAGATAAAAATTTAAAAAGACAAATAAAGTAGATACGAAACAAATACTATTTTGTAAATATAAAAAAGTCTTGAATAGAGTAGAAACAATGCTCCAGTAGGAACTCTTTAACTGTTAAACGGAATTTATTAACATTCATATTTTTAATAGAAACGTTACGATGATAGTTCACAAAGTTGTTATATAAATTATAGCCTGCTTTATTATTTTGGGTGATGTTTATCCGTGAGAAAGGGTTTACAAGATTCTCCCTATTCCTTGTAGCATAATTGTGAATACCCGTGTGTGTGGGGATATGATTTCTATTTTTGTGTATCCATAACAATGATTCCAAAATATATACACAAGGCACTGGAAGGATCCTGTAACCCTTAAACAACGGTTGACAGTGAGTTCCATATGGAGCTCCTCCAATTATCCGTACTGCAGCTTTTTGACAGCTAAAGAGTTTCTGTAGAGCACTTGTCCTACCCCAAAGTATAATTCCGTATGTTAAGTGGCTGTGGACTAGAGCGAAATATACAGTTCTTAAGGCATTTATATCTAAAACCGAACTTAATTGTCTGATAACAAAATTTTGGGATGCTAATTTCCGGCTGAGAGTGTCAGCATGTGCTACCCAGTTCAAGGTTGTGTCAAGTGTAACACCCAACAATTTAACCGGTTTAGATTTAATTGCATGTTTATCCGCGCTAAATAATATTCTTGTAGTTTTACTTTCATTAAGTTTTAACTTGTTGGCAGTGAACCATCTTTTAGCAGTGTCTAGATCGTTCTCACTTGAAGCTGTGTTTCCCCTAGAAAGAAGGGTTGTATCATCAGCGTACAGTATGCAGGTACAAGCGTCGAGTGTTGTTGGTAAATCGTTTATGTAAATTAAAAACAGGATAGGTCCTAGGACTGATCCTAATAATAATAATAATAATAATAATAATAATAATAATAATAATAATAATAATAATAATAATAATAATAATAATAATAATAATAATAATAATAATAATAATAATAATAATAATAATAATAATAATAATAATAATAATAATAATAATAATAATAATAATAATAATAATAATAATAATAATAATAATAATAATAATAATAATAATAATAATAATAATAATAATAATAATAATAATAATAATAATAATAATAATAATAATAATAATAATAATAATAATAATAATAATAATAATAATAATAATAATAATAATAATAATAATAATAATAATAATAATAATAATAATAATAATAATAATAATAATAATAATAATAATAATAATAATAATAATAATAATAATAATAATAATAATAATAATAATAATAATAATAATAATAATAATAATAATAATAATAATAATAATAATAATAATAATAATAATAATAATAATAATAATAATAATAATAATAATAATAATAATAATAATAATAATAATAATAATAATAATAATAATAATAATAATAATAATAATAATAATAATAATAATAATAATAATAATAATAATAATAATAATAATAATAATAATAATAATAATAATAATAATAATAATAATAATAATAATAATAATAATAATAATAATAATAATAATAATAATAATAATAATAATAATAATAATAATAATAATAATAATAATAATAATAATCATAATAATAATAATAATAATAATAATAATAATAATAATAATAATAATAATAATAATAATAATAATAATAATAATAATAATAATAATAATAATAATAATAATAATAATAATAATAATAATAATAATAATAATAATAATAATAATAATAATAATAATAATAATAATAATAATAATAATAATAATAATAATAATAATAATAATAATAATAATAATAATAATAATAATAATAATAATAATAATAATAATAATAATAATAATAATAATAATAATAATAATAATAATAATAATAATAATAATAATAATAATAATAATAATAATAATAATAATAATAATAATAATAATATTAATAATAATAATAATAATAATAATAATAATAATAATAATTTGGCTGGTTGAGAAAGGGATACTTGTTCGGGGAAACTGAGGGATTTTTGGTGGCGATTCAAGACAACGTTATCGCAACACGAAATCATATCCAAATTATCCATGGAGTTCGACTCGATAACGACTTGTGCAGAATGTGTCGTCGCCACTTAGAAACAATAGAGCACATAGTATCGGGATGCACGGTATTAGCGCCTACTGAATACCTAAAGCGTCATAACTTAACGGCCAACATAGTTCATCAGCATCTGGCAGTTATGTGCAATTTTCAAGAAAAAGCTGAACAATATTTTATGTATGTTCCATTCCCGGTCCTAGAAAGTGATACATACCTTCTGTACTGGGATACGCCAATACAGACCGACAAACCAGTATCCAGCAATAGACCTGACATCGTCTTTGTAAGAAAAAAGGAGAAAGTGGGCTTCTTCATCGACATCACGCACCCCAACGATCATAATCTAGAAAAAGCAGAAAAGGAAAAAAATAATAAATACTTCGAATTGGCCGAAGAATATAAAAGTATACATAAACTAAAAAGTATTACCATAATTCCCATAGTAATTTCAGCAACTGGTCTGGTTTCGAAGAAGTTGGAGTCGTACCTAAAACAAATAAACATCACTGACAAAAATATCTTCACAACAATGCAAAAGTCAGTTTTACTAGAAACTTGTCGTATTGTGAGAAAAACTCTGAACTTACCTGCCAATGAATAAAAGTCGCACAACTCACACTTGAAAAAATTTAAAGCCTGATTAATTGACTGATTCCGTAAGAATCCCAATTTATCAACAACCCTGAGAAGGAGAAAAAAAAAATAATAATAATAATAATAATAATAATAATAATAATAATAATAATAATAATAATAATAATAATAATAATAATAATAATAATAATAATAATAATAATAATAATAATAATAATAATAATAAATAATAAAAATAATAATAATAATAAGGTTTTACTCCTATTTATAAACTAAAAATGATTATTAAGCAAAGATAATTAATTATAACAAAAGAGTCTATTATTTTCACAATATATAACTCTGCTCGCAACTGGGAAGTTAAGTCCTATTGTCTATGAATTATAGGCAACAAAAAAAGCAAATAACATAAAAAAAAGTTCAAATCATCTGTTATTATTTTCAATGGAAGCGATTACTCTGTAACGAGTAGATTGAAAGACATACTCAATTTCCTTTATTTAAATACTTTGAAAAGAGGCATTTAGTATTTTCCACATAAATTTATCTGAAGTAGTGGGTCGAGTTGTAAAACAAGGTATTTTAATCGTCCCAACAAATAAAACTCAGAGCAAGTCAACATTAATTCTTCATGTAGATTTACACCCTTAAATATTTGCATATTGTGATGTTTGTTTATTTTAAACAACAGTTTATTTATTAATAATTTATTTTAACTGTTCATATATAACTTATGACTGCACTGTGTTCCTCCACCAATATTTATATACAAATTTCTGGTGGGTTCCAGAACGCTCCTCCGCCAAAATAGAAACATTTCATATTTGGAATATACTAAAAACATTATCACGTTGACTTAAGAATGTACGCGAAAGTGCCTCCGCCATAGTCGTCACATATGTTTGGTCTTAAGGGGATTAACTATGTATGATAATTGGACAAGTTGAGCCTCAAAGGCCAAATAAGACAGAGAGGGACTTGGAAGATTAGAGCATGACTGAATAATGAAATGACTCACATAACAATATCATTAAACGTTTTTTTTTACCAATAAATTTAGACATAATATTTATGTATAGAATTAAACTTGATTCACTCTTTATGGAAAGCCGAAGTTATTTCTCCATTTACTTCGTATAAAAAGTAGTAAAAAGCCGTAATGAAACGTTCTTTCTAACTTTTCCAAGAGAGCTACAGTATTTTTTCTGATGCGAATATTATATGCCTTGACAATGGATATACTTCGTGAAAAGATCTAAACAATCCATCTTTATGACTCATTAGGCGACAACCATCAAAACCGCTGTCATCGTTCAACTTCAATAAAGCCAGCAAATGATGACCGACAGAAGAAGGAAAAAAAAATGAGGAAAATGAACGTTTTCCATCACACGTCGTAGTTTAGTTACGTTAATCTCGCACCAGCTGACACGTCGTAATATAAAACAGGAAAAACAACTCACTGGGTGATAATAATGAGGCGATATTTTTCGTAAATAAAGAAACAATTCTATGATGTAGTAAATAAGAAAAATATGATTTTAAATTGTATGATGTGATCAACAAAAAATGTTTCTAAATATACTTGCCTTTTAAATACCTTTTAAATACAAGATGGTCAGACAAAAATCATAAATAGAAATAGTACATACAATTATATTATTATTAAAATAAAAAGAATTAAAAATAGTTTTCTCTGTTTAGTTACATATATAAAGCAGTAATAGTAATCCTATAACCTATTGACACCGTGGGTGAAACAGTGCCAACTAACTTATGAAATAACAGACGATTTTTTCGTATACTGACAATACAATTTTTAATAAAATTCGTAATTAAAAAATATATATGTTGGTTTTAATAGATTTGTTGAAGTAAGTATAATCAATAAAAATCAATAATAAAACCATAAGTAACAAGAGTATTTACGAGAAAAAGTGTAAGAAGTTGCCAAAGCCCAATAAGTTGTCATTGAAAAAGTAACGTCAAAATTAAAAAAAAAATTGTTAAATAATAAAGTGAAAAATAATTGATATATCTGCGATTGTAATTTTTATTTGCTTTATTTTTAGTTCGACAGAAAACATAGAATTTATAGTAGGAGTAGGAGAACTTCATTAAGTGTTTGATGCACTTTGAAATTTTGTAATTTGAAATCATTTAGATGGAAAAGCAGATATATATGTGTTGGCTAGACCCACTCCGGGACACCAGGTACTGCGCATATTAGAAATGGATCGTAAAATATGACCCTAAAAAAGTGTTTGATTCAGAGGCCAACAAACAACAATTGAAAGTTTAGGTAATTCTAAAAATACTAGTAATTTAGGCAGACACTTTTGAGAGGGTTTATAATTAATAAATCAACCCCAAAATTTATTTTTTTTAAATATGATTTGAAGTGTTTGATTCACGCTGAAATTTTAATAGCGTCTTAATTAAATATAAAAAAAATTAATTCCAAAAAGGCAGACACTTTTTCCGGGGTTTAATTGCCGGCCAACATAAAAATAAGTTCTATTTACTATAGAAATAGATAGGCTGCGTATGGCTGTAGGTGTGAGTGAGAGCGCTGATCACCGCCGTTACTACAGTCTTTCTACAGCTGTATCGGCCGTTCATCTCAATAGAGAACTTTTATACACGAGACGTTAAATCCCAAAGTAAATTCCGTCTTAAGTGTAAGGGGTTAAAGAAAAGGTCCTTTATTTCTCACAAGTCAATTTAATTGGCCAATTAAATTGACTTGTGAGAAATAAAGGACCTTTTCTTTAACCCCTTACACTTAATCCCTACTACTCACATATGGCTACCCTCACTCCAAATAAATTCCGTCTTTTGCGCAAGCGTCACTAGTTGTAAAACGCGCCATAATTCAAATCATATTTTGGGGATGTGTTGCACTGATGCGGCCTTATAGGTGGATTTGGGTTTGGTTATATTTTGAATATAGTCTCAAAAAGAGGTTAATTTATTTTATTATATTGTTTTATAATAATTATACGACTGAAAATGTTATTATATGAACATAAAAACCAATATGCCCCAGTAATACATAAAAACTCCCTATACTTAGATATTAGACCCTTGTGCTCTTTTATATACAAAAAGCAATTTATTTCTAGTTTAACTTGATCTGTTTAAGTTAACTGAGTAGGTATGTATTTCTGCTAGGATAAATAAAATAGTGATTTTTTTTAACCTCAAAACTTGGAGACGATGTTACTACTTATACTTTTATCTTTATAAATAATCCTACATGTAAAAATGAAATAGGTATATTTGATTCAATTATTACAAGACCAGGATATAATAATAGGTATATGTCTCTTATATAAATAAAATGGTGCAAAAAGTGACAAATGTAAAACCATTAAAGAGAAATGGATCAGTGCAATATTTTTTAATTGCTGGCCACCTTAATCATGAGCTTAAAAAGGTGTGATTTAGTAAAAACTAATGTTATAATTTAATTTTAAATATTAACTTATTGATAACTTGTATTAATTTGGTCTGGTAAACCGATTATGTATTTAATATTTCATTTGATATTTGAATAAAGAGCACATTTTATATTTTAAATTGGTTTATTTATGTTTATAAATTGTTGATAGATGTTTGCTTCTTTATTTTGCTTAACACTATATATTTCTTTAATCCGTGGACATTTAGGAGTGCGGAGTGCCAGTACAAAATAGTTGCTTTGTATTGAAAGCCTATTTTTACCTGATTTATTACAAGCATAATATATGTAATTATTTTTCCATGTTTATCTCACTCAAATGAATATATATTATAGGTAATTGGGCATGTTTTGGTCTTCAATGGAATATTTCCAAATGGTGAATTCTACAATCATTTAATGCAATATATTACAAATTTGCTTAAATAGATGTAATTAAATAACAAAATACCTTCATTAAAATCGTTAAATTGTCTTTCTTCCAATTCTTCAAATTCAGTTGTGTATTTTTCCCAAGTATTCGATTAAATATTTGTTTTTAAAGTTAGAAGACAATTTTCTTCCAAAATATTTTACTTTATGCAATTTTATTGTATGACATTGTGATTGGTTTCATATGATGTAAAAGTTTATTTAAATTGAAACCGAACTGAAAATATGTTTTCTCACACATAAATCTACGGCTGTAGTTTAAAAAAAAATCTGGTTAGTTAAAAGTTAAAATCTCATAAGTAAAAGACATAACAATAACATAACCTAAAATCAAATATTGGACAAACACTTGTCACTCGACGTATATTCCAACGCCTGCGCAACAGACGAAATTTACTTTATGATTTAACGTCTCGTGGAAGTGCAACCAACTTGACAAAATAAAATTGACACTAATGACATAAAAAATCGGGTCACATAAGGAGGCTGTTTTTTAGTTTGCTTCGTGGTTTTTCCTATCTACTTTAATGCTATTTGCATACCTTGTTATACCCGTAACGTGAAAAAAGCTTTTTAGTTTAAAGTATTTTACATTTAAAGGTTGAAACATTTTGTCATTTTCAGCTGTCAATTATGTTGTTGGTAGAAAACAGACGTAATCATAGATGGGCATAATGTAAATAGTATTGTATGTTGGTTGTATATTGTATAGAACTTGTATTCGTAGCAGCAGCATTTTGCAATCGACATAAATAAATGAAACCAAATGAAAAAAATGTTTCATAAAGCGGGAGAAACACAAATAGACTATTAACAACAAAAAATAAAATGCAATGCTATGCTTATGTTTTGACATTATCCACAGCTGATAGTGACAAATGTTTTCAACCTTTAAATGTAAAATACCCTAAAATAAAAAGTTTTTTTTTACGTTACGGGTACAACATGGTATCTAGAAGACATAAAAGTAGATAAAAAAAAAAAATTTAACAAAAAAACAGCGTCTTTATGTGACCCGATTTTTTATGTCATTAGTGTCAAAAAAAATTTGTCAAGTTGGTTGCACTTCCCTTGTATAGAAGTCCTTTATTTTTAGTTAACCTGCGTTTTGTTGTTGTGAGCACATATTTTAAAGTTCTCTTTTGATACCTGTCTGAATTTAAATAATTATTATTTATATAATATATAATTCGTTATATTTAATTTTTAGTACCTATTTAAATAAAATTTTGTTTGAAAAAATGAAATGTATCTCATGTGTGATATGTAAACAAAAAGATGCTGGAAAGGTTAATCCATTCACTGAGAGTACATTAAATAAATGTAAAATGACATTAAAAATCCGACAAGAAAACAATTTAAAATACTGTGGTGTGATTTTACCATCAGAAGTGTCTTCTTAGAAAGGTTATCATCGGCAATGCTACGCGAATTTTACAAGTTTAAAGAAGCAATAAAAGCAAAATTTGTCAACTATTTCTCTGGAATCTCCTCCTATATCAGGTATTTCTCATAAGTTATTTTCAGTACTCAAATTTTTTATATACTTTTATTACTAATAATCTATATCTCGAGTTTGTATAAATAATTGAAACAATTTTTAATTTACATTTTTTTCCAGATATTCTTTCAAGAAGTGATTAAGTCGTCGAAAACGAGGAAATTATACAGACGGCTCCAGAACTTGAAGGCAGTGTTTTATCTCTAGATAATTCTCCAACAAATTATCAAGTTGTTAAAAATATTGAAGTTGTACTGACGACACCTGAATTTGAAGACATTGTTTAATTTTTAGATAATCTCTGAAGAAGTGATGAGACTTTCGAAAATATTGAAATCGTACAGACAGAACCTCAACTTGAAGAGAGTGTTAATTACAAAAACAATTAAGATCATCAGCCTGAAGTTCAAGATAGTCCAGGCCCGACTCCTGAACCTGCAACAGCTGATCTCCTTGCATCATCAGAAAATACTAATGTTTGAATTTTTTGCACCAAAGCTCGTCGGAAAGTAAAAGGCCAAGCACAAGCCGTTATTCTCTCTTGAAAAAGATGCTCTGATTAATACTCTTCAACCATAAAAGGAATTCCTGGAGAATACGACCGTATATAAAACATTACAAAGCTCAGTAGATGTAAAAGCTCACCGCAATTGTAAAGTATCATAAGAAGTTAAAATATCGCGATACAGCTTTTCAGGAAGTTTGCTTTTTCATTGATAAAAATATTGTTAAAGACAAAAAATGTTTTTTTTTCTCTTTTTTATGTTAATCTATACGGACACCGTAAAAAAATCAGCTGCTGAAAATGGAGAGGAAATCGATAGCAATGTAGGAGTGGCTTTTTTTGAGCAGAAATTGAGAAAAAATATGGAGACTTACTTGAGTTGACTTTAATGCAACCCAAGAAAATTGTATAGGGTCTAATATTTATACTCGTTGATATAGGCGAAAGACATTGTTTAGAGTGCCGCTAATATTTTACGCCAAAAAATACTCAACACAGAAAAAACGCCATTGTCAGAAAATCTACGTACATCGGATGTATTAAAGGAAGAGTGTTTAATTCCGCAAGTATTAAAAGACTTTTATCTAACGTTGCTAGGTTCCCATAGTAGACGACAAAAACATACTCAGACTGACAGAATTAGTAGCTCATTGGCCGAAGATGCGATTTTTAACGTCACAAGTGGTAAAATTAAAACAAAAAAGCATTTAACTGTAGCTATGACGTTAAAAAGTTTAACGAGTAGTCAGAAAGTCGTCAAGATAATCAACAGGTATGGGCATTGTTGTAGTTATCATGTAGCTGAAAAGTTGGAAACAGAAACAACTTATGCTTCTAGCCAGCGCTCAGCTACATGTCCGGAAGGTATTATAAGAACAAAAGGATTACATACGAGTCTGAGACTGCTGGGTTTCGAATCTCAGACCAGACCATGTGGATTTTTAATTAAATTGCATGGTTCGGTTTAGGATTTGATATGTGGCGTATTAATAGAAATTCAATTTCTGTTGATATGACATGCAGATTAAAAAAATTCGCCATACATTACCGTCTCGATGAAGGTGGGTGAGGTTTTCCGGGTTTTTCTCACCTGTTAGTCAAATGGCACCATCAATCATCTTTAAGTCGCCCCGGAGCGCCACGGCAAATAATAATAATAGCCGTCCCTTCCCCTACACAAGTCGTTCAGTCGACTTCAGGGGTTGAAATTCACTCGTAAGGGGGTGAATTAGAGAGAGTATTATGATTATTAATATTATTATTATACTGGTCAAGGCTTTCGATAATTTTGATCGATTTGTTGATACTTCGTCCGGTAAAGATACTCTTCATGATATTGTTGGTATTATTTACCAAAATGTAGACCGTATTTTAGAAGAAAACGCAGCAGTATTTGATGAAGAATTATCATTAGATGTAGATGAAGCTTCTGTGAATTCTGGACCTGGTAAAATTTGGGCAAAAGATGGCTTAAAAAGAAGAAGATCGCTTGAGGTGATAACTCCAAATATTCAGCCTTACAATAAAAAAATGAAAATGTCTAAGACTTTAATTTTGAATGTCGATGAAGGATGTTTATCATCTTCAACTTCGTTAGAATTAGCACAAACATTTGACGTATTGTGGATGGTTTCACATGCTCTTGAGATTCCCAAAACACCCATGTGGGTTGGATTTAATTTTAAATTTATAGAAGATTTCAACATCGCACAGCAGAAGATATGTTATATAATACCCATAAATGATTCACCTACTGGGAAAGACATAGTTGTTCAGACAATGAAAGAAAGTCAAAAAATAGCAAAGGAAATTGAGGAAAAATGTATTAGCGTAACTTATGACTTAGCAATTGCAAAAGTTGCGATGCAAATCCAATCAACGGTACTTTTCACATAATGTTTGCCTATTTTAAAGCTGTTGGCAAATTTATTACAGGCTGTGGATTGATGAATATAGCTGTAGACACTGGATTATTAGCTTCTGGATCGGTTAATTCTTTTTTGGAAGGCAAACATTGCAACAGATGCAAAAGATTACATCTTCTGATGGCACTTGGCTTAGAAATAATGCATTTTCGGTCTTTCCTTAACAAAACAAACAAAGTCATAGGGGAATATTTGCGCTTGGAACTAATGCATTTTGGCGACGCACACTGGGGCAAGAAGCCCTCAAATTTGGCAATAAATAAAAAAATTAAATAGCATATACACTCTACCTCATATTTTTTTCTTATATATTACTGTCGACTACATAATAAAAGGAACAAGTGCGATCTTCTGCCTCACGCGTTTTATCACCATCCTCAGTCGAAGTTACTTATCTGAGACGAGTATATATTCATTATTATTTCGTAGTTTTTAACTTGTTTTTGTGCTGTGTTTAGGCTGTATTTTAATTTTTTTTTCAAATTTCCGCCATCAAGCCTTTAAGTTCAGCTATTTATTATTATTTTAAAAAGTAAAACGTTGTAGAAAAATAAACGTAATCTTATAATATTGGGGTTAAATAAAATGAAGGTTAAACGTTAAAATTTTAAAATATTATTAAAAACATGAAGGCTATTTGTTGTGTTCCAAAGCAGTCCAAGCTTTAAATTTCGACTTTTCATAATGAATATTGTTTGTACTTTTCGAAATCGTTTAGTTTCTGTGCACTTATTTGCACTTTTCTTCACTATTTGGGATTTTTCAAAGTATATAAATATATAGCGGGACGATCATCAAAAACGAATTCTGTCTTTTTTAATATATTTCGTTTAATAATAAATTGATTTTATTGTCCTTAGGCTCATTTTATAGGCAACTAAATGTGCTTCCAGGCAGACATAACAAAATGCTAGAAATGTAAAATTGAGGATGACCTAATTGAAAAAAAAAGAACCTAAAAGTATCCCATTTTAAGCTCGTTTTGCGTAATAATTATGAATTAAATATAAAATCTAATAATAAAAGTTTAATATCTAACCTATTTGCTTTATTTTAAGACCTCTCCGAGCACGATTGGTCCATTCAATCGTAAGATGTAGACAATCAAAGTTATCTGGTTTTATGTTTTCATAGAAGCTTATAATAACACATCATTATGCTTTGCAACTCTACTATTTTAGTTTTTGACCGATTTGGACTCAATGAGTCTGATTTGGTAGGTATGTAACTATACTTTTCGACCATTAAATTAAAATGGCGGAAATTTTAAATTCCAGGATGGCGAACCTAATTGAAATATGAGTCGATTTAGAGCTAGTTTATTTTGCACAAATACTTTATACATGAGCCTGAAATAATATCTTCTGCTTTGTTGCCTATAGACCAATTAACAGAGAAAACTAATGAGGACGTCTTTAATTCGTTTTTACTTAGTTTCGACCTTGTAATCACGAGCAAACGAAAATTAGAAAAGAAAGAACCTGCAGCACTTTCCTAAAGAAGCAGTAGATTTGTTTAAATCTGGACT
This sequence comes from Psylliodes chrysocephalus, assembly GCA_927349885.1. Lineage (NCBI taxonomy): Eukaryota > Metazoa > Arthropoda > Insecta > Coleoptera > Chrysomelidae > Psylliodes > Psylliodes chrysocephalus. The sequence continues at coordinate 30,601,254 of OV651819.1, read as the reverse complement.
CGTCTAGCTTCATAGCCATGGTATATTCATGACACTGATGATGACCGTGGAGACGACGAAGAAAATGTCTTATCACATTCTAAAGAGGATGAAATTTGATTACTATTATCATAGCTTTTCTAAATGAAATTATTATAATATTACATTTTTAATATCTGTATCTTTAACGTGTGGAGGGTGGATTACCCCCGCGGCACTTAGGCCTCATTAGGTCCATGACATTTTTATTATATTATATGTTAGTATTACAAAAGAAAATACATAGAGGGCTTAATAGAATATACATTTTCAATATATTATTCTATTTTTTTTTTTAACAAACAAATACTTTAAGGGCCCTCTATGTATTTTCATTTGTAATACTAACACCTCTACAAAGCAATATTTAACTTACAAATTCATAAAGAGAGTCTGTGATTTATTGCCAACTTTGATGGCTTGTTGCCCCAGTGTGCGACGGTCTACATTCATTTTCAGATTTGATCGACAATCATGAAATCTCAGAATTAATTGAATCATACATGAAATATCGAGAAGTTTGCGTGAATGGCGACTTCGGAAAAACAACGCAATACTATATGATGTTCATTCTTTTTATTAATTACTATTTAACGCTAAGTCGCAGTATCAGAACCGGAGACTTTTCTTTATATAAATATATTATGCCTTAGATTACAAACCTGTTTTTTGCTTTTAATCAACCGAATTACGCGCGTTGGTTGGTTAAATATCACAATAACTTAGTTAACGTTGGTGAAATTAATCCTGAAATAATGGAAGAATTGGAAAAAGGATACTTTGGCATACGACGCACAGAAAAATCATTCTCTAGACAATCGATTGATCTCACACTCGAACAAACTAATAATGCCGAAGCTGCGAAACGATTGGTTGGGATAAATAATTTTACCAACTCAATTTCAGCTCGACAGCGATGGTGTTTAAGTCATCAGATTAGATCAACAATAATTTTCTACACTTATGAGACAACTGGCTTACGAAAACGTCAAGACGCAACCGCTGATTTAGAAAATCATCGCATAAAAAAAGATACTGAGCAACTTTCTCCAAGTTCGTGAACCCATTCGATTTAGACCTTGATGAAAAGCAACAATTTAATATTTCTAATGGAAGAGCTGCTTCATTAGAAGTGAAACAGTTCTTATTGAATGTTGACACAAAGAGTGATGAATTATGCGACAAAATTTGTTAAAGAATGTTCTGAATCTGAGAAAAGATTTGAGAAACCGATACCACGATTGAAAATACTGAATTTTTTTCTGAAGTCGTTAAGAAAAAAATTAAAAGCAGTGGCAACGTTCAAGAAGTCAGCATGCAGCGAGATTTATTTGGAAAAATTCTGGGTTTATCAATGGATCATTCCATTGATTTCGAGAAAATTCTGTGTTATCCTGTAATTCCGATCCCAATGTCCTTGTGTTATCTCGATGGAACAATCTGTAATCTTCGATGTTGTTTTAGTTGATGGCTTCTTTCTTTTACATACACTACGTGATGTTCCAGCAACGTTTGGTAACATAACAAAACAAATTATGTTATGTTTAACTGCTACTAAAGCTCCTAGAGTTGACATAATTTTTGATCAATACATCTCTCCGTCGATTAAAGATTATGAACGTAATTTCCGAAATGAAGAAAATTCCATTGATATGAATATAAATGGACCTATACAAATTCAACCAACAGATTTCAACAAGGAATTAAAAAATATTAACTTTAAACAGGCTTTAGTAACATTTTTAATTGAGCATTGGCGTGATCCTGAAATAGTGCCTTTCATTGGTCAAACAGTAATCAATTTAACTTACGATTTTTGTTATTCATACAAACTCGAAAGTAATATTATTGTACAAACAATAAATGATAATTTATATTGTGAAAATCACCAAGAAGCCGATACCAAATTGATCTATCACGCTTGTCAATTAAAAAATGAGTCCGTTACCAATGTTCTTATTAAATCGTGTAGTACTGATGTCCTAATCATCATGCTTGGTTGGGAATATGGATAACCTGGAAAGTGAAAACTTAAATATATATATAAAAGTTCCTTACAAATGATAAAACATTCATATAATACACGATATAGAAACAAAGCCTCTATAGCGACAATGAAAGCGAATAAAAAACTAGGACAACGGTCGTTTAGTTATATATCACCTCGACTATATATGTTATTACCTGATAATATAAGACAAATTAAGAAAACACACCTTTTTAAAAATAAAGAGAAGAAATTTATGAGTACACTACCCAAATCAGAAATTATAAAAATAATTGAAAATTAAAAAAATAATTGAAAATTAAAAAATATATATCAAAAAAATTAATAAATTACCTTATTTTATGTCTTACTCACCTTCTTAACTAGCACTGGGATATTTATCAAAAAAGAATTAAAAAAAATTAAAAAGATGTAAAAAAAAGATATTAAATACCATTTTAAAAAAATGTTAAAAAAATAAAACAAATATTTAAAAAAATTTGTTAAAAAAAAATAAAAAAAAAAATTGTTAAAAAATTGTTAAAAAATTGTTAAAAAATTGTTAAAAAATTGTTAAAAAATTGTTAAAAAATTGTTAAAAAATTGTTAAAAAATTGTTAAAAAATTGTTAAAAAATTGTTAAAAAACTGTTCAAAAAATTGTTAAAAAATTGTTAAAAAATTGTTAAAAAATTGTTAAAAAATTGTTAAAAAATTGTTAAAAAATTGTTAAAAAATTGTTAAAAAATTGTTAAAAAATTGTTAAAAAATTGTTAAAAAATTGGTAAAAAATTGTTAAAAAATTGGTAAAAAATTGTTAAAAAATTGTTAAAAAATTGTTAAAAAATTGTTGAAAAATTGTTAAAAAATTGTTAAAAAATTGTTAAAAAATTGTTAAAAAATTGTTAAATAATTGTTAAAAAATTGTTAAAAAAATACCTACTCACTAAACAAGCAGGAATTATGTCCATATATACTTTTTTCTGTTTTCTCTGTTAGTTTAAGTTATCTATTTAGAAGTTTTGTTTTGAATTAGGGCTTAAGAATTATATATTAAAAATAGTTCCTTAAAGTAAACGCGAAACTCACGCACAAATCTCTCCTTGAGATTTCAGTGGGTGCTCAGTTTATTTTCCGCAACTATTTAAATTTACTATTGTAAATCTGTTCTTATATTTATATTTTTTTTTGTGGAAAATAAATTATTAATATTAAAAAAAAACAAAATTAAAATCTCACGGTGGGATAAAACGAAAAATAAATCTTTTGCCCGTAGTTAGTTTTTCCCGCTATTAGCTTCATTTTGTTCGCATCTATAGCGAACATGGATGCGAACAAAATGACTACTAATGACTACTAACAAAACTCCTCGTATTAATTATGTCAAAGAATCCCTAAACTTAAATTTCTCCAAGAAGTATTAAAAATTCGTTATCTTTTCACTTTATCGTTTCAGAGCCCTACGATTTCATATCATTTTATTAGAAATTCTAGACATTTTGCCATGCAGGACAAGAAACGCATAAACGACACTCAGCCTTCGTTTTTGCTGACGTCGTCGTCAACTGTCTGCTAAAGTTGATGGTATAATCCAACATTTGATCTGGAGGGCGGAGGTTATCCAATAACATTTGTAAACAGCTTATCTCTTCGCTTCTCCACAATATTGACATAATGTGTTTACATGGGGAAAATTGAAAGGGAAAAAAGTGTTCCTTCCTTATATATAGCACACGGTTGATGTTCTTTGTGGCACTGCAAACATTGTTCATAGATTCAACATAGTATACGGAGTAATTGGAAAATGCATACAGTTTGAGTTGCAGAATTTTGAATAAAGTGAAGAACGAAAAAATCTTGTTCCAATTATTATATTAATTTTGAAATTTTCTAGAAACTTCTAAAAACTTCTAAAAACTTCTAAAAACTTCTAAAAACTTCTAAAAACTTCTAAAAACTTCTAAAAACTTCTAAAAACTTCTAAAAACTTCTAAAAACTTCTAAAAACTTCTAAAAACTTCTAAAAACTTCTAAAAACGTCTAAAACTTCTTTCTATAAACTTCTAAAAATTTTTAAAAACTTCTAAAAATCTGTAAAAAAAATTAAAAACTACTTAAGCTTTCTAAAAACATCTAAAAACTTCTAAAAAAACGTCAAAAACATCTAAAAACTTTTAAAATCTTCTAAAAACTTTTAAAGACTCTTAAAATCTTCTAAAAACTCTTTTAAAGGCTTTGAAAACTTGTAATAACTTTTAAAAACCTTTAAAAACTTCTAAAAACTACTAAAAACTTCTAAAAACTTTTAAAAGCTTCTAAAAACTTCTTAAATCTCCGAAAACTCCTAAAAGTAACAAATCTCAAACTTTTTAAAACTTCGAAACTTCCTAAAACTCCTAAAACATGATGAAAAATTTGGTCAATAGATTTATTCAGTTTTTTAGGATAACTGTTACTTCGAAAAGCATTTTTTTGGGACAACATACATTAAAAATGTTTTTTGGTGGATTAATATACATTTATAAACAAACGAAAAGTACTGTCCCTAATATGGAGCCCTGCGGTACACCACGAGATATGATCCATGATTTTTGACACTACTTTTTGACAATCATGGAGATATTCATTTTTTATCTAGTCATTAGAAGTACCTCTGACATCGATTTGTTTCAATTTTTCCAACAAAAAACAGTGGTTTATCGAGTTAAAAACCCGACCTAAATCTAAAAAAAAGAAGGAAATAATTTAGGCAGGATACGGTTACAGTTCATAACTAAAAACTTTAATACATATTTTTAAATGCAGTTACACTGTTATCTTTATACTATAGATATCAACCTGTTGTATTGTAAAAGTTTAAAATTAACGTTTATCGCCAGGAACGGGTGCTGGACCAGTAACAGTAAAACTTGCAATAAAAACATTAATGATTGTTATGGCAAACACTCCTGCGGTAACGTAAATATTCAGTTTTTTTGCTACAGGTTTTTTAGATTTTCCCTGCATGTATAGCCAAGTTTTAAATATCAGAGTCATTCCTATTAGAAGCTGAAGGATCAATGATACAGAAATCAGAATTACATTGATATAAAACGTCGAGCTGTGTTGATTGTATTCCACCATATATCGTAATTGGTTGGCGTTGGCGGTTATAAGCGCTATGTCCATCATTCCTGAAAATAAAGAGTAACATGTTTAATTAAATATAAAGGAAAAAATACTTATAATTTACTGATATACGTATAGTCAAGGGTAATACAACAAGAGAAAATTTTGTTGTTTCTTTGGAAATTATACGTCTAAATTTCAAGAAATAAAATTCTCCTCGGTTTGCATATAATTCTTTATTTTAAGTGGATATATCAGCAATATCCCTTCTCATTTTTATTAAGAAAATAAATTTTGTTATCAGAGACAGCAGCCAAGTCACAAATACAACAAGCTCTAAATCCATACTAATGAGAAGGTAAAATATTATTGATAATTAAATGTATTCTCAATTTTTTTAGGAACGCAGAATAATAACGCTGTGACCAGCAGTACATCGGATGTACACGAATTATTTGTACATCGGATGTATCCCCCATTATTTGTACATCATAACCTAACTTTATTTCAGATGATGTGGAAGACCTAAGTATTTTTCTGTAGTATTTTATAAATCTTAGAAGCAAATTTCACATACATGAACAAAAAATAATAATAATGCCGTGACAACAAGAAGACGAAGCAACGACTTCTCGTAGAAAATTTCAATCCATACCTGGCTACGCCAACCGGCATAAACACCAACGGCCTGGACACAGCTCACCTACTCTGTCAAAAGGAGACCGATGTAAAAATAAAACGCGTACATCCGATGTACTGCTAGTCACTGTCAAATAATAATAATACCTTTAAGATGAGATAGCAAATTTAGAAAATGTAGTTACCTTTGTATGTTTCCATAACTTTGGAAAATAAGAGTTAATAATGCATATGTTTATATTATGGGTAACAAATTCAATAGAGAATGACAATTTGGATATTTAAAACTTGGGTCGAAAGCGAAAACAATTGAAACATTTTTAAAGGTATTAATTAATTAATTTTAAAAAGTAATCAAGAAATATGAGATCTTTTCTTCATTGAAATAAATATTAGAGAGTTTCCGCATATCCTAATAATGCGAAGCTCTAATATCGTCAACGTTAACTTAACAGCTACTTATTGAAAGTGCCCAGTATAATTCTCAACTATTCACTATGTATGCTTTATTGTGTTTGGTACATTTATTATTTTATCAGATTTGACGTTGATTGTAAAAAAAATATTATTTTAAATAAATTAGATATTTCAAAGTCTCTAAACTTATTCCTGAGTAAATTGATCAGGTTATGGGCCCAGAATATGTTACAATCCAAAGAAATTAGTCATTATATTTTGCAATTAAATTCTATAAAATATGGACAAGTTCCCAAAGATAGAAAAAGTTCATGAATTATCTAACTTCCACTCCTGGCGAGCAATGGTCTCTGCTTAAATGGATTTATATAATCTATACAAAAAAATCAATGGTGAAGAAAATAATCTTTTACTAGACGTTTCAGAATTTAATAATTATCCAAATAAACATGCAAAAAAAAACATTACGTTAATGTGAAGACTGTAGATATCGTCATTCATTATCAAGGGCTTTTATTCTTTTTAATACGAACATGGCTTTACAAATTACTTGCTACACAGATTCTAGGGATATGTGAAAAGTTTTCAAACGATTTATTTGACCAAAAAAATAAATATTCCCTAGGCGCTCTCGTAAAAACTATAGTTGGGATCAAATCCCAAGTACAGGAACATATTGCCAAATACAATGAACTGTGGTCACGTTTGGTAGAAATAACTTCCAATGAAGAACAATATTCCCTAGACGCTGCACTACCTCCGCTGGCAAATTCAATGAAAGCAAAAGGATCACTTTTACAACCTTGCCGGAAGAATTAGACAACATAATAGACAATCTAAAAACCAAACAAATCTTAACATATGATGATGTTTGTGCACGATTATTAGAATTATCCACCAAAACTTATTCTATTTCTGAAGACGAACAAGCATTTTTGGGAAAAAATAAAAGCTTACGCAGATATAGTAGAAAAGGATGTACTTATTGTAGATAGAACATAGTATATTCAGAGACGGTCTATAAACAAACGTCTACGTGACCATAATCTCGTTTACTGAATTGCATCAGCGCAAAACCACTCAAGGCCAACCAGTTTATGGTACGTAGTCATGCATATCTTTTCATTGAATGGTAAAAGACCAGATCATTTTAGACTTCGAGAAAGGTCAGACGGGTGTCAACACAAAACTCGATGGCAGTTAGTCTTTTGTAAATACATAAGTTCTCTGAGCAAAGATAATAAAATGATAAATAATAATAAGTAATGTTAACCCTAAGGCAGTGTTAAGCCAGTGTTAGCTTGTGTTTGTGAATAAAGTGTAGTGTAAATATGTATAATTTAAAAGTTGCCGTGCAAAGTTTTGCACAATAAATTGTTTTTTACGAAGTTGCTGGAATTTCATTATCCGTACGAAAATATTTTCAGCTAGCACCGAAAGGAGACAGTCCACTTGGTAAGCGAGCCTTAGGGCCGTATTTATAATTTGTGTTGTGTTTAACTTTTGACAAACTACAAATAAAACAAGACATATGATAATAAATTGCCGAAATAAAAAATGAGAAAACAAATAATACAGTATGGGATTTAGAAGATGACGAGCACGCCGATCCAGCATTCACAACCATTTCTAAATGAAACAGATGGATATTTGATACAAGTGTAACTTCTCATATGTCTGTAAATAAAACTACATTTTGTAATCATCGTCGCTACCAAAGTTTCATTTGACTGGGTATTAAAAAGTTACTCATATGGGAGATGTTAAACTTTAAGCCTTATTACCTGATAGTTCAACTCTAAATCTTAGATTACACAATGTCTTATATGTCTCAGAATTAAAGTGTTCGTTAATGTCTTCGGAAACTATTAAAGCAAAAAATGGAGTAACAATGAAAGGTGAAAGGGAAATAACATTATGGAAAAATGGCCGAATAATTAGGTCGATTGTATCTCAATTAAAGGAAAATGTTACATAATTTGATGTTAAATTTGGTTTCTCATTGGATGTTGATGGTACAGAATTTGATGTTAAATCTGGTTTCTTATTGGAGGTTGATGGCAAATTAAATCGAGTTTCTTTATTTTCAGTTTTTTCAGTCTTTTCACCATTTTTATTAGAATTTTGTAAAGAGTTATTGTTTATTTCTTTCTTTGCAAAGGTGATGTATACTAATTTAAGTTACAAGACCGGAAAGTAGTGTTTTGCAGGTCGAGACAAGCAGATTCCAAGGCGAGCCGTAGGCGAGACTTGGAAACTTGGAGAAACCTGCTTAACACTAATTTTCTGTCGGGTGACGTACTATATTTTTTTTAATACCGACACTTCTATATGAACTTAATTATTTATTTTATTTAATAAAGTGATTAACAAATAATAAAACTAGATAATGGACACAACTGCATAAACTAACCAAATACATTATTTTCTATGCCATATAATTCAAAATCTGAATTTATATTTTTAAATTTGCGAAAACAAGTTTGGCATAAACAACAAATTAAAAATCAACGAACTGTCACTTGGCAATAAATCGGAACATTGTTACCATAGTAACGAAATCAAGGCAGACTTTATTATCAAACAGCGATTGGAACAATGAAAAGCAGGGACCGTTAAAAGCTTTTACCAATCCCTAACGTCTACTTTCCAGTCTTAATCGGCAAAACGTTATTTTCTGGATGAAAAATTGTTCAAAATGTGTATATTTTTTGGTCGGTATTAAAAAAAATATATTATTTCTTCTTGACCTTCTTGATGAACTAACTTAAAATCTTTTAACACGATTATAATTTCACCATTCCAAAACCAGTATAAGCCTTCTTTCTTGCCAAATCCTATTATAAATTTTTTGTAGGTTCTAGGACACAGTTTACTTTCTGGTTTTCTAATTGAAATATTTATTTCTTTTGCCCAAAATATTATAAATGGCCTACACTGGGTTTTATTCAAAAAAACATTTCAAAGGTAGTTTTTTTTATTAATTGCGTGAGTCATTCTATTTTTTACATATACAGAGTGTGCTACTGACTCTGCCCATGGTGACAATGGCAAATGAGAATCAACTAGATTAGTTCTAGACATTGTAGTTAAAGTTCTATTTATTATCTCTGCTAATTTATTCGTTTCGTGTACTTACGGTATCGAATATTCATGTTCGATACAGCGTTACTTAAAGAATAATTGTAAACTTCTAGATTTATATTTTCCTTCATTATCGGGCTTGAAAATTTTAATGTTTCTCCCTGTTTGGTTTTTAACCTTTTGAACATACTCTTTTATTGCTTCCAGAGCATCACTTTTTTGTTTTAAAAATTGAATTTCTGTATAACGGGAATATTTATTAATGAAAGAAATGTAGTATAAACTTGCACCTATTGATTTCGTTAAGAGAGTGAACTTTTTCTTACAAGTCTTGACACAAATTATCTGCCTCTATTGTTATTTTTTATTTTTATTTTTAAAAGTTCACATGGTTTACAGTCTATTATGATGGATTAAATATTCGGTATAATATCAGGATCATATACTGCACATTTAAGTTCTCTGAAGAAATTAATCTACAGCAATTAATTACAGATCCATGTTTATTTGAATCCTCAGAAAATCAAAAAGCTCTAGCAATATATGTAAACGATATATTATTATTATGAAGTAACGAAGAAAAAATACTAGAAATCGAAAATTCTTTACAAAATAATTTTGAAGTTACTTTTCTTAGTGTACCAAAATTTTAATTATCGGTATAAATCAAATGGGGCCCAACTTACATAAATAAAAAAAAATAGTATATTATTAAATTATTGGAGAAATATAATATGTCTAACTGCAAACCTACATCTACACCAGTGTACCCCTAGGTTCCAATCCACAAAAAGCGGAAGAAGCTGATTCAAGAACCAATAGGATATGCTACCAATCAAAAATTGGAAGTCTTCTTTATCTCGCTACAGGAATAAAGCCAGATATAACGTTTGTAGCTAATGTTTTATCACAATTTTATGTTGATCCCACCGTTTCTCATGATAATAGGATTCAACAGCTCTTACGTTATCTCAGAGGATCAGTTTATATAAATACACAATTTCACTATCAATATCCATGTTTAGTGATGCTTCTTATGCAAGTTACATTGATAATAGATGTTCCTATAGTAGATATATGGCTCTTGTATCTTGGACTGCAAAGAAACATCAAACTGTGGCAGTACAGTCTGTTTGCTATACTTACGCGGGGGTTTCCGATTAACAACATTATGCAAATTAGTCAATGACAACCAGTTCCAATAAGCCTCTTCACAAGAAATTAGGTAAAATTGCTCTAATTGTCAGATTTAAATTAAAATAACATTAGGGTAGGCACTAAATTTGTTACAAATATTGCAGTTGATTTGATTCTTTGCAAGTGTTGACATTGTATGCATATTGTAAATTTAGTGGAAATTTTAAAAATGCCTAGACGTGTGTTAGATGTAGATAGTCTAATTTGTAGTGTACATAAGTATTGTACGGATGAAAAAAAAATGGCGTTACTTTAAAATCGGTAATGTCTGTACAACAACGCGTATGCGATGCTCTAGGAATTAGTGAAAACAAATTAATAGGAGTATTACAAAATCACAATAGTGAACTGCCGAAAGAAGATCACCGCAAAACTCGCCCATCATTGAAAACGAAAGATATTCCAGATGGAAAGAAATTTGAAATTCGTGATACCATTTATCGAATGAGGGCCAACAAGGAACATGTGACCTTAAATACAATTTTCTCTGAATTAATAGGAAGAAAATTTGACGACATTGGCAGAGCAAGTCTATGGCAAGTGATACATAACTTGGGTTTCAAATTTCTAAAGAAGGATAACAGAAGGGCCCTTTTTGAAAGAAGTTCTGTCGTGCACAAGAGAATTAACTTTCTAAGAAAATATTCTAAATTTAAAAAAGAAGGGGCGAATTTGATATATTTAGACGAAACACGGGTATTTTCTAGGGGAGCAACCAAGAGAATATGGCAAGATGATAACGTAAAGTTCATCAAACATACCGATGGAGAAAGGAAGCGACACATAATTTTACATGCAGGAGGAAAATCGGGTTTTATAGACGGTGCTGATTTAATATTTTCATCCAAATCAAAATCCAGTGACTATTACGATAATATGAACACAGAAATATTTGTAAAATGGTTGCATGAAAAACTTCTCCCAGGTGTAAGTAAGCCCAGCGTAACTATTTTAGACAAAGCACCTTACCATTCTGAAATATTAAAAAAAAGTCCAACGAATTCTTGGACTGTTGATAAAATTAAAGAATGGTTGACAAAGGAACATATACCATTTCCTCAATATATATTAAAATCTGAATTATTACGCTTGGCAAATATACACGCAAAACCAAAAACGTTTGAAAGTTTGAAAGTTTTACGTCTGCCACCGTATCATTACCAGTTTAATCCCATCGAATATATATGGGGAATAGCAAAACAATATTATGACAACCATATTGGGCCTAATGGTTATAGTGACGACGCAGTTCGGGAAACTTGGCGAAAAGTACTTTCAATTGCAACTCCAGAAGTGTGGCGGAACTGTATATACAAGTGCGAGAAACTAATAGAAGATTGGTGGACTCGTGAAAATAAAATAAACGAAATAAGTCCAATCATAATAACAATTAATGGTGATGACAGTGATAATTATGACGATAATGATATTTTGGATGATAATGATTGATTTTCATTTTTGTTGGTAAGTTCAATTTTTTAATTTTTTATTTGAAATTCTCTACATGGAACAAATTTTTTTATTTTAAAATATTTTATTTGCGCTAAATAACCCTCTTATTATACATAGACCATATTTTCTGTGTGAAGTGTAATATAAAATTATTATTAGGTTTATAATGGTATCCAGTCAATTCGTCGCGCGACAATTTATCGCGCGACCTTTCAGAGCCGACAATTCATCGCCACGACTTTTCATCGCTACGACAGTTTATCGCTACGACAATTCATCGCCACAAAAATATCGTATTGTATCTATGATTTATACAGTATGTCTGAAAAACAAACAATTTTTTTTGTGCTATATTGAATTTTTCTTATAAGTACCAAATAAAATTATTTTTTCGAAAAAATTACAAAATATCTTACTCTAAATTACACAAAAATATGATTTACTTCTTTTCTGCTAATCAAGTAGTTTTTACTAAGAAAAATATAATAAATATCAATAATGTATTATTGATAAGCCAATTTAAAGTGTATAAGCGGCAGTCGCAGGTTCTCAACAGTCCTTTACCTACTATTTAAAAAGGATTATCTTCATTAGCCAATTCGGGTAAGTTACCACATTAGTTAATAATAATAGAGAATATAATTATCCTTTATTAATCCTTTTAAGTAGAAATTCATAGTGCAATCAATATTTAATTCTAAAAAGGATTATCTTCAATAGCTTGTTTGTATAAGTTAGTATTTTAGATGCCCTGTTTATAATATATGTATATAAGGTTTAAATAAGAAATACCAACGAACTGTAATTATTCTTATTTTGTCTTTGTACGAGTTTACATCATTGTAAAATTTGAAAATGCCGTTACAATTTGTTGACAGCGAAAGAGGTCACAAAATGCTTTTATACAATGGCCATACACATTCTAGAGAAAAAATTTCTGGAGAAAAAGGTATTTGGAATTGTTCTCTATATCATAAATGGAGATGTACCGGTTCCATTCATACCATAGGCGATGAAATTGTGAAGAGTACCGAACATAATCATGTGTCAGATAGTGCTGATGCCGAAGTAAGAAGAGCTGTTAAAAAAATAAAAGTTTTAGCTGAACAAAGTGGTTCCACTACTCAACAAATCATTGCAAAGGTTTCCGAGGGTTTATCATCATCGGCTGCAGCCAGATTACCACAAGTGAGTGCAATGAAAAGAACTATTCAACGAAAAAAGGAAAAGACAGAAGGAATTCCTGCGATTCCAAATTCTCTGCTTCAATTAGTTATTCCACAGGAATATACACTGACAAGCAGTGGTCAGTTATTTTTAATGTACGACTACATGTTGGAGTGTGAACACTGGTACGGAGATGGAACTTTTTCAACAGCCCCTAATATGTTTTCCCAAATATATACAATCCATGGCGTCAAATATTCAAATACCATTCCAACAGTATATGCAATTCTGCCGAATAAAAGAGAAGAAAGCTATAGACGTTTATATGCAGCTTTAAAAAATTTGAAACCTGAACTTTGCCCTATATTTTTTTTAATGGATTTCGAAAAAGCAGCGATGAATGCGCTACGAAGTGAATTCCCTAATACTCAAATTCGTGGATGCTTTTTTCATTTTTCTCAATGTATATGGAGACAAATCCAGAATACCGGATTTCAGAGGCGATATGTGGATGAAGAAGTGTTTTCATCAAATTTGCGACTTCTGGCTGCACTTGCTTATGTTCCTGAAGACGATGTAGAGAGTGCTTTTGATTTATTATTGGAAAGTGAATTCTATGCAGAAAACGAGGACTTAGCAGATTTAATAAACTATTTTGAAGACACGTGGATTGGTAGATTAGACAGAAGAGGAAGAAGACGGTTACCAAAATTTCCTATATCTTCTTGGAATTGTTACAATGCAGCCAGAGAGGGAATTGCTAGAACCAATAATGCAGCTGAAGGATGGCATAACAGTTTCAGTTCAATTGTTTCCATTGCACATCCCAACATTTGGAGGCTAATTAAGGCTTTACAAAAGGAGGAAAGCCTTAACAAATTGAAAATAGAGCAAATTGTGGCAGGTAATGAAATTACTCAAAAAAAAATTTACAAAGATTCTGCACGTCGTTTAAAACTACTTACAGAATCTTACGACGCTCGTAATACCATGGAATATCTTCGAGGAATTGCGCATAATTTTCGAATGCAAGTCTAAATTATTTAATATTATTATATTATATTAATTTAATTTAAAATGTAATAACTAGCAACTATAATTTTTTATAATATATTTTTTTTCAATATACCTACTTGTTTTTTATTACCTATACTAAAAAATATATAAAATAAAATTTTGATTATAATAAAAAAAAATAAAATAAACCATAAAATGAATTTTAAAAAATGGCTGGCGACAAATTGTCGTGGCGGTGAATTGTCGTAGCGGTGAATCGTCTTATGATGAAATGTCGGCTTTGAATTTTCGCGCGATGAATTGTCGGGCGATGAATTGACGTAGATCCGTTTATAATAGCCACATTAGACTAGATTGTTATTTAATTAAAAAGTTGTACATTATTTTTCATTTCATTTAACCAGTTGATATTTCCTTAAAGAATAGGTCAAACTTTCGGGTACTTACCTGGAAATACTCATAAAATTTTTAATCCGAAACCCGCGTAAGTATAGCGAACAGACTGTAAGCGTAACCGAGTCAAAATATATGGCTCTCAGCATAGCTTGTAGACAAGCTATTTGGATGCAATTATTTATAAAAGATCTTTTTGGACGAACCAAGACGTTATTGCTGTGTGATAACCAGGCCGCAATACATATTTCTGAAAATCCAACTCTTCATCAACGAAGCAAGCATATAGATATTCAGTATCATTATGTTAGGGAACACGTTATGTCCAACATCGAATATATTTAATCGAAAGAAAATATTTCAGATTTGTGTAAATTATTTGTGTACAAAAATAATGAAAAATACATACTGGGGAGAGTTGAAAGTGCCCAGTTTCAATTATTCACTATGTATACTTATTGTGTTTACTAGATATACCATGAGATTTAATATTTTGTCAGTTTTTGACATGGATTGTAAAAAATTTATTATTTTAAATAAAATAGATTCCTGAGTAAATTGATCATATACAATGGGGATGCTAATTGCTTTGTCACTGGAATTTTTAACGTTAGGGCCGGTCTTTATACCTCTGAGTAAAATTGAAAGTTACTACTTGCTGATTAAACTATAGGACTATTGGTTGTCAATCTAACAAGTAAATCTACATGTAATCTTATTTAGAGGTGAAAAGATCGGCCCTTAACCTTATTAATCTCAAATCCAGTAACTTTTTGTCCAATTTTCAAATTTGCCGTCAGTTGTCGACTCTGTAAGCGTTATTTTTGTCAAAGTCAACAAAAAAGTATCGTTGTTAGAACTTACGACTGTTCATAAATTTCATGTTTTTTGTGAAATTATTAAAATAAATTTAATTTACTTGTAAAGTTTTTTTTTTTTGGTTGTATTATAGTATTAATAAAAAGTACGCGGATATTTAAAATCTCTTCTTCTTTCTAATAGTTAAAATGTTTACTGCGTACTGGGTTTTAAATCACTTATGAATTGTCAGATTTTATGTTTGTGTATTTCGTTAAAAGAAACGATGCCTCAAACTAAAAAAAAATAATTAATTACCAATTAAATAGGCTGCGTAAAAAATAAAAAAACCTTTAAAGACTTCAAGTAAGCGAGGTGAATTTCTAAATTGAATTAACTAAAAAATTACCATCCGAATACCTTTTTTTTAGACGCTATAAAGGAGTTGCAATTAACAGAGCTAACTTTTTGGGGAATTTAATTATAATCTGGCTCTGTCTTGGCAAGGAATATTGAAGTAAACGCCTGCAGCCTACTACATTCTTTTATTAATTATTATTTATGGATAAAATCAATATTGAAAAGATTTTTTGAATGTTAATGCTGAATCGGTTAGGTTGAAAATAAGTGGGATGATGACTTCGCCTTCCAGTGCGACCCAGATGAGTTTGTTTCATTATTATTTTTTTTTGTCAGGAACATTAATTTTTCTACCATCGTGTGTAAAAGGCAAAATCAATAATAAATATAAGAGCAGTTTGTGTAATAAGAGTGGATATGAAGACTATATGACGGTAATACCCTAGAGATGTAAAAATCCAATTTTTTTCTTTTAATTTAAAATAACATTAGTGTGAAAAAGCTGTGTCTTATTACGTAGAAAACAAATATTATTTTTTTATTGAAATAAAATAATATTTAGAGGGTCCGCAGGGCAATAAGATTTTTAAATATTCGCGTTTTTGTTACATAATATTAAATTGTCAAAATAATATCAATTATTTTAATTTAAATGTACATTAGCTTGCAAAAGTGTTATATTAGTATACAGATTTTTTGCTTTTAAAACAGGTTTAGAGGTCCCGCAGACCAAGTGAAAATCATGATCTTTTGGTTATAAAATAAATACAAACCTATTTGATTAATAGTATATTATTTAACGAGCGGTAATGAATTACAGCACTCGCCTGCGGCTTGTGCTGCAAACTTCATCTGCGTGAGTTATGACCATTACCGCAAGTTGAATACTATACTTTATCTACGACTATAACAATAAATACTAAGATACAAATATCGAGAAAGAATTATATAATTGACTAGATGATAAAAACGTGTGAATCTTTGTAAAAGCTATTACTTTTGTCGCCAGATATTTCTCATGAGAAGCTTCATTTATGAAATTATTAAGTTGTTCTGGCATAAATGCTTTTGCTTTTTAGCTATATGTTTCTCTGATTGACGTTTAAGAAACGCATGTAATTTTAAATAATTCTCTATATGAATTCCATTATTTATGTTGAGTGCGCTTCTTACAAGGAGTAGAAACTCCATAGAGACGATGCTTTATATTTATTGCTAAGTTCATTAAAATATGCCAAAAGCACATTTTCTGTAAACGAGTTACACCAATCTTGAAAATTTTAGAATACACCTTTTTACTTGTTTTTGGTAATAAATTCTGTATTGCATTATTATCTCTCTTATTTCTGGAGGTATACATAATACTATCTAATACTATCTAAATTCATCTTTTTTTTAGCACAATTATTAGAAATTGATTTAAAAACGTCAAAATTATATTGTTAAAATTTCAAATGACATTACTCCCCTCAATGTAATAATTGAGTGTTCCGCCTACTGAGAGGCGTTGACAATTTAATAATTTTAAAATCTTTTAATTATTATTCATTCCTTTCCAGTTGTTAAAAAATCCTTCTAACATTTTACGTCAATTGAACATTTATCGACATTAAAATTTCCAAGAATTTACTGAGCACACTATTTATATACCGAATTATCGTAGGAGCCCAGCTCACTATTATAACTCACGCTATTTGTTTATTGATACTATTAATTGCTCAAAAGCACTTAAATAATTAATATATAAATTAATAGGAGTAGATAAAATAAATTTATTACACTTTCTAGCGATTTCTCGCTTCATTTGAGTAATATAATGATGTAGAAAAAATGACCTAATATTACAAAAATTAACCCAAAGCTCACCACTTGGAAGTGGCCGCAAAACGAGCTCCACCCTACCCCACCCAACCTTTCAACAAATGTGGTACAGTCAGAGCTGTTCCAAATACAAGAAAAAAGTACTTAAGTACAGAGTACAAGTACTCTTCCCAAAAAGTACTCGAGTACCAAGTACATTAATAATTAATTTTTTATTGTATAATCCTATGGCTTTTGTATACTATGTGTATATACTAGTTTAAATATATTAGATATCCACAGTCGGGCAACTAAATACTAAGTACTACAGAAAATTTTGTGTTGTATTTAGTTGATTAACTCTGGATATGACCACAATGAAACAATAAAATCTATACCTTTCTAGGAACCAATTTTATTTGCCTTTAATATTACAAGTTTTTCAAAACTTGCATCAGTAAGAGTATGGCGACGAGGGTTGTTTAACATTCTTGCAAATGAAAAAAGTCACTCCACTGCAGCAGAAGATGGTAAACATGTATTATACCGTATAAAAACTTTTTTTATTGTTGGGTAGTCATCCAGCATGGACAGATCGGTTCTCTTATCCTCAAGATAATGTAAAAGCTCCAACTCAACTTTTGGTCTTCTTTTATCGTGTTTGTTTACTTTCTTAGATTTCTTAGATTCTGATGTTTCGATTTCGTCAAAATTAAAAAAAAACGTTATATTCGTTTTCAGCATTGTGTTCATTACTATCATTGCTGCCATTGTCATTATCAACATTTTCCGAATCTAACAGCTGTTCAGCACATGAAATAAATGTTTGTTTTACACTGTCCAGTGAGATTCCTGTCTGGGACTGTAGCTCACTTTTTAAGGTGTTGAACCACCGAAGTTTAAATTTTGGACAAGAAACTACGGCTATTAGTGCTTCTTCACATTCTAAATGAAGAACAGATAAAAACCGTTTAAACAGTGCCTCAAGACATGCGTCCAAAATCAAATTTGCACTGTAATGTCTAGGGCCCTGGAAATCGACTTTCATATTCTTCCATTTGTTGGCTAATGAAGTCAATGTTGGAAGTAGATAACCAAAGTAAGTATTAGTTTCACCCTGTAGTATGTCCAAAGCTGTTGCCAAAGGCTTTAATACTTGACAATAATCTTCCAAATACTGGATTTCAGTTTCTTTAAAATGGGGGAGGCCCAGCCTTTGATGTAAAGTAGCCAGTTTTGGTCTCGAATCTTCATGCAAAATCCGAGATATGCAGTCGAAATGGGAATCTGTCTCAAGTCAAATGAACCACCCGGTATATTGCTTTTTATTCAGTTTTATTTAGATTTATTCCTTCCTTCAAAAACCAACATTTCTTATATGTTTAACAGTGTTTGAGTTTCAAAGATAAAAATACTGCTAATACCTAACCTACAAAGTTAGATTAAAACACATTATTTTTCTGCATAAACCCAAACCAATCTGTGTAAAATATTATGATTAAAATCTTTACAGCCTTCTGTAGATAGAGGTATTTTTTAGACACAAAGTACCTAAATACGTAATCACTCACCTTTACAAATAATTGAGTTTCATAAATTTACACGACAAAGATTGAATAATTTATACGATAAAGTTCACGGCTGATCGACACTTTTAAAACACTACCATTTAAGGCTACTGACAAATCGAATCAAACATTGCAAGTGGCAGTTGGAACAGACAGACTGAGATTGAGACAAGTCTAAACAAATATGAACTGCGCAATATTTGTATTTGTGTGAAGTACTTAAGTACATTCAAAAGTACTTAAGTACATTCAAAACAACTTAAAGTACTTATTTTTCTGAAGTACTTACAGTACAAACGTTCTCATTACAGTGAAAGCACATGTACAAATACATAGGATCCTAATGTACTCTGGACTGAGTACCAAGTACACTAAATGTACTTAGAGTACAGCTATCGAGTACTTGTACTTGAATACCGCACAGCTCTGGGTACAGTGTTTATAAATAGGTTGCTTTTGTTTCAAATTTGGGTATTTTTTTGGGACTTTATCTTAGAACGAATATATCCATCTTTTCTAGACTCTCCACACACAAAATATGAAACGTCGGTTACAAGCTTTATGTGTCGTTCAACTATTTGAGTGTGGCAAACAATTCTAAAATATCTGATATGTCATCTATTCCACTAAAATTCATGAGCTTATCCTCTGAATTTAAAGTTTTCAGAAATGACGATAAATAGGTTTAAAATAACAAAAATTCATTTTAAAACAGATGAAAAATCTAAATAGAACAAAACTGGTCTAAAAATGTTTTCTATTTCGAAAAATTTTAAAAACTGCTTATTTTACGAAAAACAAACTTTAAAATTTGAAGTTTTGACAAATGACGCCAAATAGGTTAAAAATAACAGAAAATCATTATAAAACACATGAAAAAGATAGATAGTCCAAAACTACTCCAAAAATTTTTTGTATTTTGAAAAATTCAAAAGATGTTTGCAAAAGATGTTTAATTAAAACAACAATGCCAAAATTAATTAATATTCAAAGCAACAATTGACACCGTTCGATGTCAGCAACCAGGCCAGTCCTTTCTACCAACCATATACCGTCCTGGTCGCGAAATTAGCAACCACTGAGAATGGCAACATCAATGCTGGTTTGAGAAAGATAATGAGATAGAAAGTTTTAGTTAACTGCAAACCAATTATTGCAGATACTTTTAAATAAAGGGGGCATTTTACTGTTTAGATGAATTTGTGTATTCACGCAAGTAACGCTGGATTTATGAGATCTCCTTCGTTAGTCTCTTAATGTTAAACAACTGTCACTACTTTGTGCCACTAATTGACTATGTTTTTTTGGTATTTTCCGATCTTCAAAAAGCCTCACATAAGTATTTATATTTGTCTCAATTCACCTCTAAAAGGCGTCCCGCAGCTTCACACCAAGGCAAAAAACAAACCTTGCACCTTCTACTATTTGCTGGGCCTACAACGTATTGCATTTCTCTCACTCACGTGGATAAATGTTGGGTTGAGATTTTGAAGTTGTTGACAAACGTTGTCCAACCTGTTGGGTTATTTTTCGATGTTTTTGAGCTTTTTAATGTGTTTTTGAAAAGTAAATTTATTGTTTTTTACTAATTATAAATCTCTTAATGTTGCTAATCTTAACAATGTCCCGATAATGGGCTAACCTCCGAAACCGTTTGACTTTAACTTAATGAACTTGGAAATATATTCATTCGTTTCTTACTACCCAGCATGTAGAGTCCGATTACAATGGGCCATGTTCACATGTGAAATATGCTATTTTATAAATTATATTGTAATAGCTAGTCGCTATACAAGTTATTCTAAATAATCAGTTTGTTAAAAAAGCCAAAAGTTTTTATATTAAAACCAATTAAAATTTAAATCGAGAATAGACCAATCAGCTTGTGTAGAAGTTTTTTTTTGTTATACAAAACCAAGGCAACGAATAAACCGACACATCGAATGTCGAAGTGAAGGCACATCTTAGTGACACTTAAAGTTGACACCACCTAGACCACTTAATATTCTTTGTTGTTTTTGATTAAATAATTATCGATTGACACAACACACAAATTCTTGATTGACAGATGACACATGCAGTATTGTATTGTCATTTTCTTGTTTATTAGTTGTTGGTTTTTAAAACAATGAAACTATAAATTTAATATGGTAAAAGTTTAAAGTTAAATAATACTTTTAAAAACATTTGATATTTTATATTTAAAAGATATTTTGGAAGTTTAAAAGTAAGACGGTGCACACAAACGAACGTATAATACTTTTCGTATACCATCTAACTGGCAACGTTGTGGCTAGTTCCTATTGGTCTATTCCCGGTGACGTCATAAATTTAAAAAAAAAATAATAACTCAGGCAAATGCATTGATAAAAACAAATTTAAATGTTGCTTTTTTTGAACTGTATTATTCATAAAAAAAATTTTAAATTTTTGAACATGCCCCAATAGAAGGACACAGCTACGTCACAGAATAACCTACCTAATAGGTAGGTTAGTCTGTGGCTATGTCACAACCAATACATTGAATTTCGAATACATATTATCTATAACTATCAATAAATAAAAAAATAAGTAAGTTGTTAGGTATAAAACAATATTTCCTATATTCCTATAATTTTAATATTTAACTAAACCCCCAGTTGGCGGCGATAAGCAATTAATTACTTTTTCAAATGATGACGTAGCTGTGTTCTAATTGTAATCAGGCCCTATAAACCTCATACTAATTTTTTTACGAAATATATTAGTATTTATTTAATTAAAAATATTTATATTATTCTTCTTTTATTAACGTTTTGAAATAAAATTTTTAAATATAAAACAATATAAAAAAAATAAAATACTCAAGTATTATAAAGGAATAATGATTAGTTGCATAATTATAAATTTTGTTGAATCAAAACACTATTTGCATTTGGCAATGATACCAATATTGAGTTCTCATTAGACGAACACGAGGTTCATCATCTCGTATGCAAACATATCAACAATGTTGAATCAAATTATTGGTTACTCAGATACTGGATCCTCGATAGTCAGTCATAGATAATTCTATTAATCCGTTGTTAATTAATACATATTCCTTGACTTGTAGTATTACATTTAGACATTAATTGCGAATCTAATATCGACTTTCCTTTCTCAACTCAAATTTAATGAGCCAGCGGAAATGAGATATTATTAGTCGAAGTAATTTGATACCTGTTGTATTCGTTGTTGACCTCGATAGATTAGGGCTGGTAGTAGCGTTACTGATAGCAATTTGGATAAAATTGTTTCGTCAAAATTATATAAATTATATAAAAGTAGAAGCGCTACAAAATATTTTTTCTACGATCATTATCCAAAGCAGGCTTTAGCGCATCGAAATTAAACTGCAAATTTGACGTTTTCTGCGAAATGACATTGACAGTTTTGTCGCTCGACGAGCGGAAAACTTGACAGCTTTGTTGCTCGAATAATTTAAATTAGATATAATATATTAGTTCTTTTTAATAAATAATTTTCAAGTTATCTGTACGTAGTTTGATGTTTTATTGTTTTATTATCCAAGTTAACATTGACTTTAAATATCAACTCCGTTTTTCATGATTAGTTTAGATATAGACAATACATTATACAATACTGACAAGTTTTCAGTTTTTATACCTAGCTATTTTTAACATAGTGTGATGGTAGAAAAAATCCTGTGTGCATTTTGAGCGAAAAGTTCGTTGCCGCTTTCGACAGATTGCTCCGCTACGCGTCACGTGTCAGGCGGCAACTTTCTGGCTCAAGCGGCATGGCATCACTTTTCGCTCTTAATACACAAATAGATATTGTCAGTTTTTGACTCTGATTGTAAAAATTTTATTATTTTAAGTAAAATAAATTTGTCAAAGTCTCTAAATTTATTCTTGAGTAAATTGATCAGGTTATGGGCCCGTAACAAACCAAAGAAACGACGTCCTCTTTTGTAACTAAATTCTCTAAAATATGGACAAGTTTCCAAAAATAAAGAAACTTCATGGATTATCTAACTTCTACTCCTGGCGAGCAATGGCATTTGCTTACATATATTTATATAATCTATACTAAACAGTCAATGCGGTAAAGGAAATAATCTTTCACTAGATGTTCCAGAATTTAATAAAAATCCCAATAAGCATAAGTAAAAAATAATTACGTTTCTAAATGTGAAGACTGGATATATCGTCATTCATTATTCAGGATTTTTATCCTACTATATTAAAGTGTCAGTGTCTGTCTGTCCGTGCCGCGATCTCAAGATAGAGAAAGCAAAAACCGTATCAGACTTAGATATAAGATAGGGACACTTAGAGAAGTACAATGACACCAAAATCATGATACCTATTTTTGTGGTTCCCGAGATATAGAATTCGGTCAAAAATTTAAATGAAAGACATCGCACTTAGAGAAACAAAATGACACCAAAATCATGGTACCTACTTTTTTGGTTCCCGAGATATAGAATTCGGTCGAAAATTTAAATGAACGAAATCGCCTAAATGTCAAAGATTACAAATTACGGACTACTATATTAAAGTGCCAATGTCTATCTGTCAAATTACCGTTGTTTATTAACACATTTTTCAATCAATAAGCAATCAATTATGAATTTCTCGATGAATCAACTTCCGGAATACCTGGATCAAGCAACCTATGAATCCATTTTAAATCCTGAAGGTCAGCTTGAAGAAGAAGCTGCGTTTATTCATCCAAACTACACAGCTCGGTCTCCCGGTTCTTCTTTTTAATGTGGATACGAATATCGCTTCTCAAATGACTTGCTACACAGATTCTTGGGATATGTGGAGAATTTTAAATGATCTATTTGACGCGTCAACTTTCTATTTCAAGCGGCAAAGTATAACTTTTCGCTCTTAATATACAAAAAGCTATTATTTATTCTTTCAACTACTACTAGTAACTCAAAATAAACCATTAAAAATTAATTTTTTCTTAATTTTAAGTCAGTAAATATCTTGGAATCATTGATCCAAAATTCTTAAATATCAAACCAGGAAACATTAAAACCGTTATAAAAATATATTGCTGCACACACCATAAATTTGACATATAAAATGCCCTTTTTTCTAATCGCAGTAAGTGTCAAAATGATTTACTTTATGTAACCAGTTACATAAAGTTAAACAACATAGAAAAGTTACGAAAAGTGTCACCGATTGCAAAAAGAATACATATACTTATGAACCTTTTTTGTTTTATTATTGCATTTGAAAGTTTATATTAAAGAAAGGAAGGTGAGATATATAAAAAGAGATTTTATTCTTGAGTTTAAAATTAGTACTGCGTCTGTTTCGGTCGCCGAATCGTGGAGCGCACTTGGGTTTCTCCTCCAGAGTCGTCACATGGATTTACACTGCCATCATAAGACCTATGCTAACATACGGTTCAGTTATTTGGGTATCGAAAACCCAACATTTGACAGCTATTCGCAAACTAGAACAAATGCAAAGAACAGCATGTCTCAACATAACAGTAGCCATGAAACCCACACGAACCAGAGCCATGAAAGTCATTCTGAGCCTTACTCCTCTTGATATTTACATCAAGGAGGTTGCTCTGATGATAATGACACGACATCACATGATTGGAATAGAACCTGGTGTAAGATCTGGTGAGGCGAGACGTCGTTTTTTGCAAAAGGCAATTATTACGCTGTCACTGCTTCAAACCGACATGGTCTCCATATCAACGAGATATATTTCCCATAAGCCATGCAGTCAGAACGAAGCAAATAAAGAAGCCGGAAGTGAAAGGTACTATTCATATCTACACCGACGGTTCTAAAACAAATCAAGGTTCAGGATGTGGAATATATTCCAGATCCTTAAGCCCTGTTATAAAATGTACGGTGGGCAGTGTAGTTCACATTAAACACGCGAGGATTCTCATAGCAACAAAAGAAGTTACCAGAAACAATATTATTGGAAGAAACATGCTCATCTATACAGATAGCAGACAAGCACTACTCGTCCTGGACAGACCTAGAATTTACTTAGGAACAGTGTTAGAATGTCACAAAGTTTTGGCTGAAGTATCCTAAAGATGGATCAAAAGTGGTTACGCCACATCGAACGGTAACCATCTTGCTGATTCACTACCCAAAAGGGCAGCAAACCAAGTCCTTTTTTTGATCTGGGCCTTCTATTGGACCGACAACATTAGTAGTGATAGACCTAATTAAAGAATATTCATTTATAAACTTCAAGGCAAGATGGAATGAAATGAGAAGCTGCAGAGTTGCTAGGGAGATTTTAAGTTATCCTAACAATACTACAGTAAACAAATACTTAACTGTGACTAGTCAGAATTTAGGCCTGATCACAGGCATTTGACTGGTCATTGCCAAGTACAGAAGCATCTCTATTGCATGGAGCTGTCAGAATTCATACTGCAAGGAATGCGAACGAGAAGATGAGACCATATTCTCTACCAGTGCCCGTTGCTTTTATTTATTAGAAGATTTGTGTTAGGCGAATATCGGCTAACAGCGGCCACCTTGCCAACTATATTAAATCTGTAGGCTGGCTCACGAGCTAGGAGGTGCCTATCCCTTTAGGAGGAAGCACAAGGGGCCTAGTGAAGCATAAGTGCTATACACGTTACAGATGCAGATCCCAGTATTCATTAGTTTATGAAAATTTTATTAGAAATACAATTAAACGCATATTATTAAAATTAATTCTGAACGAATGAAGTTCACAAGAGAAAAAAAATACGTTATTATTAATTTTATAACAAAAAGTCATTCTTTATAAAAAAATTTGTCTGCTTGGCGAGAAAATAAGATTACAATAGAATAAAAATATTAGATTTGATATACATGGTGTTAATAAATTAATAAAACATAAAAATGTTTTAAGTATACTTCATAAATTCATTAGGATTTTAGATATTATGTATTTGATTTTTTTTTTGATTGCATATCAAAGAAATAGTATACACAACCGATTACATATATATCAAAGAATGCCTGAGCATAACGTTGTAGCAAATAATTTAGTAAACATACAGATAGCAAATTGCGGTATTAATTAATAAACATAGGTCGGAAAAGCCCTGCTACCAGTCTAAAGATATAACCTCAAAAATTGGATTTTTGTTATTTTTTCGTTAATATAAGTATAATATCTGCCTGTCCGATTCTGTCAGGAAAAGAAGGAAACTATGTATCAAATTTATTGTTACTACGAAGGTCTATCAGTACTTACATTCCTCGCTCTTTTAAAAGAAAAACCAAGGGCAACTAGCTACGCCAAAGAGCTACTTCCTACACTATGGAGTTTATCTACTACACAAGAGAGGGTACTCTAACCAACGATTAAACATTATCCGAAACAGATCTGAAAATATTGAAGTGGAGGAGGCTACAGGACCCATACTCCTAATGAAATTTAATCTTATCTACCTCGTAAGTAAAAGTACATTACATTAGGGGTGTTAAAAACAGTAGACAGTTGGATTTCGTCCTCCTTGATAAAATTATGAACCATTTTTTTTTTATTTTCTCAAAAAAAATCTAGATTTCTCACTGATAATTATACGAGAAAACTTTTCTTATCGATTTCGAAGAAAATTGTCCAAACATATAGTCAGCATCTCTTAAGTTTCAAAATTCAAAAATATAAGAGGGGCCCTTTTATACAATTTTATTTTAAGATATAATAAACACGTATTTTTTTCAATTAAATTTTGTTGCGCAATAATAAAATATGTAATTTTTCTTACCTTGTGCTAGAGTTTTTTTTGCGGCCAAACTGTTTGCGGGTTTTTTAATTTCAGCATCCTCTGCCGCTTCAACATCATCATTATGTTGATCTTCTTCATGTAGAATATAACGTTTCTTTCTTCTGCCATCGATTTCATCTACATCACCATCTTCATCAATATCTTGTTTTTCTTCGTTCTCTTGATCGTCGTTTTTAATTGATTTGACATTTTTCTTTCTGGTTTTTGTTTTCACGTTGTTTTTTCTATTTTCGGTTTCATCTACATCGTCGTCTTCCTCGTTTTTATCCTCGTCATTTCCGATTGTTTTAGTATTTCTATTATTAGTTTTCGCTTTTGCTTTTTCTTTGTCTCTTTTCACTGGATTATCGTTGTCTATTTCGTCAGCATCTGTAAAATAATAGGAACAGTAGGTAATTTGTTTTATTCGAATTTTAAAATTATCACTAATAGATATAATCACTATTCCTGATTACGTGACAGTGAAAGGGTGAAACGTCGCCTAGTAAGAGCTTCGCATTCGAAGATCATATGGTATGGGGTTTCTTCCTCTTCTGTGCAGAGTCTATACGTAGTGGGATTATTGTGTAATCCCATCGCATGAAGGTGTTTCAGCAAGCAGTGCCCCGTTAGTTGTCCCACAATGGTGGATATCTGAGGCCTTGCGAGTTGTAGTAGCCATGCGTGGGTTTGGTCCCTTTACCATGAGCTTACTGATTCTGTGCCCTCTTATCTGTTGCCATTGAATTTGGTGTTTTGTGGTTATTCACCTGTTCACTGTCTGTCGAGCAGAGGTTTTGCTTATCGGATCCTGTGAATGGTAGATCTGGTCCCTCTTTGGCGAGTTCATCAGCCTTTTCATTTCCTTGGATACCTTTGTGCCCTGGTGCCCACGCTAGTTTTACCTTGTTGTGGGTTGCCAGATCATTTGGTATTCCAAGGTAGTTCCAGACAAGCTATGACTTGATTCAAGAGCCTTTAACCCTTAACTGCATCGCGTATCGTATGTGATACATCGCATTTATAATACTGCTACTGACATATATTGGCTTGTGTAAAAATTTCATTGTGTTGTACGGCTGAGACAACATGCATTAGAAGATAATATAAAATTTTACAATCATTTATTTCTATGACAGAAGATTTATACCCTCAAATGTGCACAATTACGTATGATGTGATGTAAAGGTTTTTTGAAGTGCTTTTGAGATTAATTTCTGGTGTGTAAATTCATAAAAGTGAATATCAAACATTATTTTTCTATTGTTTGAGGTATGTAGTTTAGTTTTATTTATTTAGTTTTACCGTTTGTTATCAAGAATTTTTTAAAAATTCCTTATTTACGTGATATCGCATTTGATACATCATGCAATGCAGTCGTAAAAATTTATGGATATATTTACAATAAAAAATCTATATTAGAAAATTTTCTTATCTTTAGATGGATCACTATATAAATTTCGTAGACGGTAAAGGACGGAAAAAAGTTCTAGGAGAGAAAGATGTGTTTTGCTTATTAGATATGCCTTACGGGAGTGAAGATGATTTATCACAATTCATGAACAATTCAGATGATGAAATGATTGAAATTTAAGATAAAATTTTATTTGAAAAACTTGATGAAATCCAAAATCGAATAGAAGATTACACTTCAGAGGTTCCGGCTGACTTGGCTAGCACTTCAAAAGTTTCAAATTGTTTTCTAGCACTTTGAAAGTTCCAGCACGTCAAAAATTCCAGCTGACTTCCCTAGCACTTCTAAGTCCTCAGATGCGATTTCTGACGATGCTGCATCAAAAATTTCTGCAAAACAAAAACCAAATATTCCTCCAATATCACCTATTACTCCAAAATTAATTTCTTTAAAACTAACAATCAATAGAAAGAAAGCATTAGAGAAGCAAATTCGTTGAAGAAAATGGTCTTTGATAATTAGACGATTATAAAAAATTTAAAGGAAATTCAGGTACTCCGAATGATTTGTTACAGTTACAGTATCCATATAATTTTTTCAAATACTTTTTTGATGATGATTTGATGAATCTAATAGTACAACAGTTTATATTATATTGAGTACAAAAAGACCCTAAAAAACCATCAACTCTTTAAATTCGCTGCAAAATACATAGGAATTCTTATAGTTTTATATGTGGCACGTGTTTCGTGCATTAGAGATCTCTGGCACCCGATCTTGGGTAACGATATGGTGAAAGCAACTATGGGAATTAACAAGTTTGAAGCCATTTGGTCTATTCTTCATTTCAACGATAATACTAACAATTTACAAGCTAATGATTCTGCTAGAGATAAACTGTTCAAATTGCGTCCTATCATAGACCATGTGAATAATAAATTTTCTAGTGTACCCATGGGTGAGAGTCTTTTAGTTGATGAACAAATTTGTGCAACTATAATAAAACATTCGTTACGACAATACAATCTTTGAAAACCCAAAAAATGGGGCAACAAATTATTTGTTTTATGTGATAATGATGGTTTCGCTTACAAGTTTGAAATCTACTATAGACAACAAAACTTAATTATTGATGAAGAGACAGATATAGGAATATTGTTATTCGTTTGATTAGAGGTATCCCAGAAAATGGTCGATATACCGTATATTTTGACAATTATCATACCTCCCTACCCCTCATGGCTGAGCTGAAGAAAAAGGATATTTTTGCATTGAGGACAATACAAAAAGATCGCATCCCAAACAACCCCGTTACTAATGACAAAAGTATACAAGACAATTTTAAGATATGGCAACTTTCGTTACTTTTGCTCCATCGGACACTACTTATAACTTAGGACTTGGGGCATATTTCATAAAACTACTTTGCAACTTTTCACTTTACATATTTTACTAAATTTAGGATCTATACAAGAGACATTTGATAAATTAAAAAGTAAAATATAGAAAGCAATTTGAAAATTAAAAATAAAAAATTAATAATCTGCAAAGTTAACGATATTATTTTATGAATCATAAGTATTTTGTTCTCGTAAGTTTGCAAAGTGCATAGTCAAAAGTTGCAAAGTAGTTTTATGAAATAGGCCCCTGAAATAAAAATCAATATGGACGTAGCAAAATTTTCAATATTACATAAAATCGTAATTTATGCAACCTTGATTATGAAAATTTGGCAAGCATATTCAAAAAAATATGTAAAATCCTGTAAAGTTTTTTGAACTGCATCTATGACTATCACTTTTTTATATTTTTTAATAATATTTAATAATTAACACGACAAATTAAAATGTCTGATTGCAATCATTAAACATTTCACTATTCGCTCCGTGCGAAGTCATGGAAAGGGAAGCAACCGGAGTTGCTGTGTTGAAAATTGTACAAATATAACCAAAAAAACAGTGAAACTTATATTAAAAAAATTCAGTAGCAAAGTGGAAATTAAATCAAAGAAATGGTGTACAATAAAAAGAAAAATTACCTTTATTTTTGTAATAATAACAGTAATGCTGGAAACTTGAAAGGTTTTAAGTAAACAATAAATTATTATTTTACGATGTTCTTTAATATCCCTTTATTCTTAAATGTTCATTCAACAAGGACTAGATTTCAACATTTCTGCCTTTGATTATATGTGACTGGAATACAATTTTGTGACTTACTGATGGGAAACCAGTTTTAATCATTCATTCTATGTTTTCTTTTCAACAAAAATGAAAATATAAATAACGATCGTTTTTTTATACATTTTAACTTCACGCTATTATTAAATGGTATTTTTTTATTTTGACAGAATAGGATAATTCTTCAATGACAACTTATTAGACTTAGGCAACTTCTCATACATTTTTCAGTAAATACTGATGCCTGCCTATATTTTATTATTCATTTTTATTGATTATACATAATTTTCTTTAATTTAAGAACTAAAAATATATAATAACAATAAATTAATGTTTTACTTGTTTTACAAATCCATATACTTTTATTAAAACTAACATATATACTTTTTAATTACGAATTCTATTAAAAATTGCATTTGTCAGTATAGGCAGAAATAGTCCATTAGTACCAAAACGAATTGGCGCTGCTGTCGCGCACGAAGCGAATAAGCTGCCAGTGTTTCATTAAAATCCATCCACTTTAAGATAAGGTTTGTAAATAATTGGAAACCTCTATTTTAACCACGTAAAATACACTGAAATGGTGGCCTTAAACTCTCCAAACTAAACAACGATGCAAATGAAAATCGTATAATTTTTCGTTTATTCGGGAAAACTAAAGGGTAAATTTAGATTTTTGCCGATAGCTGATATTGTTCGCTTTTTGAAACAATCACATTGGAAACTGTTTTTTTTTTATTTTAATTTCACTCTATAACGAAGTGAATACTCGAATTATATTTTTAAATGAAAAGCACAAATTTTGATTTAAAAACTTATGTAGGTTTTTTTTTATTTTAATTTTGTGAATAAAACAATGACATTTTTGATTGGAATCTGCCATTCAAAAGTTTTAAAACAGAACTATGAGGATAACATTGAGTTATATTCAGGGGCGGTTTCTCCATTGGTTCATTTGTGCAGTGAACACCTAGTTAAATTTCATAAAAACACATTATTTTAATATTACATAAATAACATAAAAATATAAATTTAATTTTAATATTTTTATTTTCATACGTGTTAATCTATATTTTTTGTACATCATTGTCCTCTGGCTGATCGCGTCTCTGTGTCACAGTATCTCAAAGTATACTGTGTCTGTGGTGCATTATGATGAGTGAGCCTAACACGAGTGAGACGATAATAATATGCCGAATGCATATAGCTAAAAAGAGAAGATAACACGCCAACAGATCCTTCAAACTGTCAAAGAACACATTAATTGGCGCGCCGCTCACAAACAAGGTTGCCAAACCAGTGTTGCCAGTTTAGTACAATTCACAATTCACAAATAGCTACGTTCGTTTGTTCTGTCTACAGGCACAGCATAATTTTGTAAATAACCATAGGAATAGAGTAAGGGTTATATTTTAATATTTTATCATTCCATTTCTTTTTTTTTGCATAATAATTATTTTTCTTTAATTATATTTGACCATAAATAGGATAGTCTTAATAGGTTGGCAACATTTTTCGTTAGAAATTTATCAGTTCTATGATCGAACTGTCACTTTAAAAATAATAACTTGTTTTTTTCGGCCCTTTCCGATTTGAGTTTTTAAAAAAAAAGATGGTCGTTGCGATTTAGCTCCGCATTGTGTTAAATAGTGTTGAGTAATAATTAGTTTCCGAGCTTTTTGTTTTGTCCAAGAGCCCCCGTGCCAATGTTTATGTTACTTTTATTTTGGATGAACCTGGTTTTTGACCAAAATCTGAGGCAAGTGAGACGCCAAGAGATACTTTTTTCCACGTGTTGCTGGATCCCGGTAGCAGAGAAAACCCTCAAAAGAGGTAAGTCATTTCCTTTGCTGCTCCTGCATTTTCTTTGTCTGGCAAAACACTTATATTTTAATATATATAGGGTTCTTCCCGTGGATGAATAAGAGAGCCACAGATGGTTATTCTCAGAAAGCTACAGAATGGAATTCTGTCTTGCCAATATGTTGGTTCGTTTTATTTACCCTGCGAAGCAGAGATTTCCTTTTTATTACAAATGTTCTTACAATGGTCCCGTGCCCCAAGCAGTCCTGTAATATGATGAGCTTCTGTGTGCAGTGTGTAGCCTAACAGAGGGCTCTTTCTAGTGCCGCTGTCAGACCTAGGATTATATTCTGGTATTTATTATTTTTTCTTTAATTTTAACAATGTAACATTTTAAACGTCCAGTTAATTTTACGAGAAAAAATGTTATAAACAAAGTTGTTTAAAATTAAATTTCCTACAATTCTGTTTTTTTTTGTACGCTCGATTTTTTTGTATTTATCCCTGAGAAGAGTGGGGGTAAACATTTTTGAAAATCAGCAAAAAAAAACAAACAGAAAAAATAATGGTACAACATCAATAATAAACGTGACAATACAATACTTAGGTTCACCCCCACTCTTCTTAGTTAAATTTTTCTAAATATGTTCTTATAATTCATTCTGGTTGCTGGAATTGCACAATGTTTATAGTAATTAGTTTTTATTGTATCTTGATTTAATTTTAAAAAGTAGATGTTTCAAATTTAATTTATATCTCATACAAGAGCCACGTAAAAAACAGAATTTATTTTTGTTTAGAAAACGAATAAGAGCAACTGAAAACTAACCGTTGGAAACTAACCGTTGAAAATTAACTGATGAAAACTAACTGTTAAAAGCTGACAGTTATAACTCACAAGCTAAAAGCTAAAATTTATACGTAAGAACGAGAACGAAGAACGAGGTATGCTGTCCATGCTCGAGTAGCAGAAATATGGTGTTCGTTCCCGAGTCGTAGAATTTTCGACTGCATCCTAAAGAAGTTGCCAGCCAAAATCAAATGTGGTAGCTAACAGTGGCTAATTTTATTAATGACGAGATTAAAGTTAATTTACCTGATAAATTTTAAATGACTTGTTCCTGAACAGTTTCTTTTTTATTTGAATAAACTAACTCATTTTTATAAGTATATATGTTGAATTTTATTTTTTATACCAATTCTCTCAAATTAAATTTTGTATAAGTTTTTATCAACTTCTTTTTTGACAAAGCTAGAGTTTATAATTCTCACTAGCTTTCAAAAATAAAAAAAGAAAATTATTGGTGCCCAACTTTCCTAGAAAATTATTACCCCAAAGGCGTCTATTAGAAAAGCCGAATTCACGACTGAGAAAACTATGGTCAATGTGCTCATTTATTTTTTAAATTTTTAAAGGTAAGTAATGTTTGGTGTTAAATTTCTCGGAGCTAGTCAAAATCTCTTATAAGTGTTTTGAAATTAACTTTTTATCACAAGGTAACATCAACTATTGCAACAATATGTTCGCAATGTATGACTTAGTTTTAAGAATACTTTTTGTTTCTTTTATTTACAACCAGTTTGTAAATATTATTTTGAGTACTCAAAAGAATATACCTTAATTTTAAGAAGACGTCTCGGATAGGTATAAAACCTTTTTATTTTATTATTCATATATTTCTCCAACTATTGGCGAATGAATTGAGAGGATATTCTTAATTACACCATTTATATTGACTATAAATTTAACTGTTTAAAAGTGAATTGAGTATTTTCAATTACATATATTGTTTCTACCGTTTATAAATTTAAATGTTGATAATAGTCCAAGCGGCGACCGCCGTAAAAAGGTGGTTATCCAGTACAAGTACAAAAATATATTTCATTACTTTTTGGGTATTAGATGAATAACAAACTATCGGTTTGGTAGTCTATGACTTGTCCAATTTTTTTTTTAAATAAAATTTGTATTTTATTTTTTTTGCAAGTTTGATCTACATAACTTAAACATAATTTTTTAGTTTTCGATGGCGTTTTGACCAGATGAATATAGAAATTCAAGTCTGGCATTGTTATTCTTGACGCAACTGTTTGTCAGACCTCCCCCAACAAATTTATTACAACAACAAATTTTCTATACAAGGTATAAGAAAAAATGAAACGTCAAAATTTTTATTTTTTATTCCTCTTTCGAATAAAATTGGTCTGGCACGTTCATACTTGACCAAAATTCTGCCAGACTAAGATTAAGCAAGTCTTTCTCTACTGTTTGTAAAGTGCGAGTTGTTTTTGTTTTTGACATAATTGACAT
Organism: Psylliodes chrysocephalus; assembly: GCA_927349885.1. NCBI lineage: Eukaryota > Metazoa > Arthropoda > Insecta > Coleoptera > Chrysomelidae > Psylliodes > Psylliodes chrysocephalus. The sequence goes on along the minus strand of OV651819.1, from coordinate 30,566,787 downwards.
CATTTAAATCTTAACCTGTCTAATTCGCCAAAATGTGATGTGCTTGTTTTTAAATAACATTTACTTAGCTAAATAATTAAATAATTTTTTATTGAATTAGAAAAATGAAATGCTTTATCTGTAATATCATTAATAATAATAATAATACTCTCCCTAATTCACCCCTTTACGAGTGAATTTTAACCCCAAAAGCTGAGCTTGTGCGGGGAAAGGGACGGCTATTATTATTATTTGCCGCGGCGCTGCGAGGCGACTTAAAGATGATTGATGGTGCCATTTGACTTACAGATGAGGAAAACCCGAAAAACCTCACCCACCATCATCGAGACGCTAATGTATGGCGATTTTTTTATAATCTGCATGTCATATCAACAGAAATTGAATTTCTATTATTACGGCACACATCAAATCCTATACCGAACCATGCAATTTTAATTTAAAATCCACATGATCTGGTCTGGGATTCGAAGCCCAGCAGTCTCTGACACATAAACTTGCTTATAAATGAATATAAGCGCGTTAGACCGCTACACCACCGGCCTAATAGCAAGGATAAAGTATTATCGTTGAATGCTGATACATTTCAAAGATGTTGTTTATTTATTGAAATAAGAAAAAATAATCATTTCAAGTACGGGATTTAATATTAATACCTGAACGTCAAAAATCTGCAGGTTATCATTTGAAATGTTACCTTAATCTCGTTGCTGTAAAAAATCTGTGGTTGACGAATTTAATAAATCTTCACAAAGAGTTAATACAAATAATGAAAAAAATACTAACGTAAGTATTACTAAGTATATATATTGCCTAAATAATTTTACGGTCTATCTAAGTGCATTTAATAATATTAGGCTGAACTAAATATTTCTGATTTTGTTACCGATTCTGCTGGTTCATCTCAAATACTGCCACTATCACTATCAAATGAATATGTGGATAGTAGGATAGGTCTATTGGTAAATTTAATTTGTAATTATCTTTTTTTATGAATTATCTTCTTTAGAATATTTGCTAACTTAGAACCTAAGAACTACAGAAAACTTTTTTAACCTTCACAAAATAATTTTTAACAAAATTGAAATAGAATTTCATATACAATTCTAAAATCGATCTGTTTGTTTTTAGTACAGTGATGAGAAAATATTTTTGTATTATTCTGTTGTAAAATATGCTTCAAAAATCAAGAAAAATTAAAAAATTGATTGAATAAAAAAAAAACTTGCGTTTTACAAGCAGTAGAGAAGGACTTGCTTAATCTTGGTCTGGCAGAATTTTGGTTAAGTACGAACGTGCCAGACCAATTTTATTCGAAAAAGGAATAAAAAATAAAAATTTTGATATTTAATTTTTTCTTATACCTTGTATAGAAAATTTGTTGTTGTAATAAATTTGTTGGGGGTGGTCTGACAAACAGTTGCGTCAAGAATAAGAATGCCAGACTTGAATTTCTATATTCATCTAATCAAAACGGCATCGTAAACTAAAAAATTATGTTTCAGTTATGTAGATCAATTTTACAAAAAAAAATAAAATACAAATTTTATTTAAAAAAAAAAAATTGGACAAGTCATAGACTACCAGACCGATGGTTTGTTATTCATCTAATATCCAAAAAGTAATGAAATATATTTTTGTACTTATACTGGTTGACCACCTTTTTACGGCGGTCGCCGCTTGGACTATGAAATGTATCAGCATTAAACGATAATACTTTATCCTTGCTATTAGTGATATTACAGATAAAGCATTTCATTTTTCTAATTCAATAAAAAATTATTTAATTATTTAGCTAAGTAAATGTCATTTAAAAACAAGCACATCACATTTTGGCGAATTAAACAGGTTAAGATTTGAATAATGTCAACGCACTAGTTCAGTGTGATGTCATTTTGGTTCCACTGACATTTAATTCTAACCAAACTTTTAAGAAAAACATCAATAAATTTGACATATACGTTTTTACTTTAGTTTATTTCTAAAAATTGTTTACAGGTCATAAAAAATAGTATAAAGGTATGTAATTTGTAACTAAACGATTGTATATTTGGTGCATGTTATCTACTTACTTAAGGAATATATTTATAAAAGTGAAAAAAAGATATAATTTAGATAAACACAACAAACACAAAACGCACTCAAAAAATCTACTGTCACTTTAATTGTCAGTGGAACCATAATTACATCATCACTGAACTAGCGCATTATGTCAAAAACAAAAACAACTCGCACTTTACAAGCAGTAGAGAAAGACTTGCTTAATCTTGGTCTGGCAGAATTTTGGTCAAGTATGAACGTGCCAGACCAATTTTATTCGAAAGAGGAATAAAAAATAAAAATTTTGACGTTTGATTTTTTCTTATACCTTGTATAGAAAATTTGTTTTTGTAATAAATTTGTTGGGGGTGGTCTGAAAAACAGTTGCGTCAAGAATAAGAACGCCAGACTTGAATTTCTATATTCATCTGGTCAAAACGCCATCGAAAACTAAAAAATTATGTTTAAGTTATGTAGATCAAATTTGCAAAAAAAATTAAATACAAATTTTATTTAAAAAAAAAATTGGACAAGTCATAGACTATAAGACCGATGGTTTGTTATTCATCTAATACCCAAAAAGTAATAAAATATATTTTTGTACTTGTACTGGTTGACCACCTTTTTACGGCGGTCGCCGCTTGGACTAGTGGATTGAGAAAATATTTCCAATTTTATTACTTTTAGAGTTTGATTCATCAAATGAATTGGGTAAATATTGTTAATATATCATTATTTCTCTTTTGAGTAAAGAACGTTTGTATAATTTAATGCTCATCGAACAAATTGAGAAAATATTGTTAATATATCACTTTCATATTTTTCTATTAAATTCAATTAAAATTATGTATGACTTTTATTTCGCAGAATATCATAATCATCTCTACATCTCTATTTGCAGATTCATGTATTTATGGTTTAAATATTTAAATTTTATTTACCATGGTTTCTGAATTTACCTTCAAACTTTAAAAACTTCTTTATCAAATAATACCAAATTTTTTAATCCATAAAAAATTCAGTGGCGTCCATGTATGGTTTTAATACTCTTTTTTGTATTTTATGTGTATCTAAAATCAATTTAAAATAATTAAATTTCAAGACAACAAATTCTTACTCACACCTTTATGCCACCGACAGTAGAGCTGTTGTGCTGTATATAACCTAAACTCTTTGCCAAAAGAAAAAAATAGGTTACAAAGTTGAATATTATTGTTGAAATTTTTAAATTGTTTATTTTACCTTATACATTTTTTTTTCTACTTTTCATACAGTATTATGTGAAGAGTATTATAGGTTTACTTTGTCTGTCTGTCTGTCCGATTTCACGTTTTTTGTCTGCACGATAAGTCAAAAACGAGAAATGATATGAACTTGAAAATTTTAAGAAAAATCAAGCTCTATAAAGAGACAAAGCCTATTGATTTTTAACAAATCCGATTAAAAATAGGGGGTTAAGATGGGTTGAAATCCTAAATTAAAAACTTTTGGGTTTATATAGAGAGACAAGACAGAAAGAAAGGACTCTCTTGAGTAAGGACTGCGGTCCAAAACTCTTGTCTTTGGCTATGTCCCGAAACAAAGTAATGTGTAGAGTAAAGTTTTTGTGCAGCGATTTGTGAATTATGGGTAAATATCTTTAACTTATTTTTAAAGTGTTTTATTTGATAATAATTAATTGATTTACATATAAATGCCAATTTTACATTTTCGTACCAATTATCACATTTATCTTATAAATGGTGATCCAATTTGAATTTCCGAACTTTAAAATGAAATAAAACTCAAAAATTTAAAAAATATATATATTTTAACTTTAGCAATAGAAAACATTAAGTATTTCATTAAATATGAAAAATAATATCATTTTAAATGGTTGTTCCTAGACCTTCTACAAGAATCGATCCTTTTTAGATAATTTTCGATTACTTTTTCAAACATTTCGGGCAGTATGTCGGCAATAACTTGGCGGATATTGTTTTTCAGATTATCTAATGTTTCGGATTGATTGGTTATAGTCCCTAGGCTTTAGCTCTTATGCTCGCTCCATTATATGGGTGTAAATGCAAATCCAGATGCAAAATGCGCCAAAGGGAACCATAAGAAAAGCCTAAAACTTACGAGCGCCGGCGAATCAACATTCTTGGGTTTGCAGCCACGCTTTCACTAACTGTAGCAATATTTTCAGCTGAACGTACACGACGATAATTTGCAAACCTTCTATCTGCAACACTTCCATATCTTCAAATTTTTTAACGACATTTCGAATTGTTCATTCCGTAATACGATTAAATTAACCATATTCTGCGCGTAAAAGACTGTATACGGTTTGTATGGAATTGTTGTTTTGATAAAACAATCACATAATCATGCGTTGAGCGGTCGTTAAGCGATCCATTTCATAAATGTATTTCTACAAACTGACTTTTGACGCTTCGAAAACAAATGCATATTATTAACTGTCTGATTTACAGTAGTGCCAAAGTAGGGAACCGAAATTGGATCCTTTACATATTTTTATATTATTATGTAGTTAATGTTTTCCAGTGCTATTTATAATTGTTAAGTCCAAACTGTATAGTTCAATTAAGTGTTCATCTAGTGTCATACATCTTTATTCAAAACTTTTTTGGTCTGTTTCAATCCCAGATAGTTATTCCACTATTCCTGAGACTCTTTTTGTATCCATTGTTTGATAGGTGGCTTGGCAACTCTACAGAAGGATTTGGGGCTTGTCATATTTATGCCTTTTTGGACAAGTTCGTCGGCCTTGCATTGCCCTGATATCTTCTGTGGCCTAGTAGCCGGACTATGGTCACTTTGTTTTAATTACTTAACTCTGTCAGGTCTTCTAGGCAGTCTTTCACCAGTGATTTGATTTATGGTGAGATACTTGCTTTTAAAGCTGCTTGGCTATCAGAGTAAATGGCAATATTTTTGCCTGTTACTTGCTTATTTATTATTTATCTTGCATATTATTGTATGGATATTAATTTTGCGTATTTTCCTATCGAAATAGTTGCATTTGACTTAGGACCAAATATTACAGCATCGGCGCTTTCTTTGGTTTTTGAACTATTTGTATACCAAACAAGTTCAGCCTTTATGTTAGGTTTCTATTTTCACGATTTTGGGATTAGCATTTGAACTTAAAAATTCCTTTCAAATTTATATTTGATTATACCAGTAGGAATTTCTAGAATCTTATCATTTTTTTACTTGCTGATATAGTATTGTATTTTCAACGCTATGAAGTTAGCTTATTGGGATTTGTCCCTGCAGTAGTCTGTGAATGACAGACCTGTTTTCTCCCTGTATGAAGATGTTTAGTCAGATGCAAAACAAGCATTCTTTCAAATAAATATTAGCCTGCAAGAACCATATTTTAATAAAATTCTTGTGATGCGGGAACTTTAATAGTAAGAAATAAAAATATACCGACAGATATTTTCTTCTGAACGTATTACCTGGCTTTTTACGCTAAAATAAAATAGGCTTTATTTTATCTCAACTCAAAAAAACGTATAAAAAAGAAAAACACTAATTCCTAGCGAGTATGAACGGTAGCCAGCTTGCTTCAGTCGCGAGGGTCGCGGTTCAATAAAACTTACAATTTGGACGCCACGGAGGTACTTATCCTAAATTCCAGAACAGCGCTTTTAGACACCAAAGGCAAGGAGTCTCTCGGCAGTTTTGTCCCAAATTTAATGAAATGTACTATGTATTTATTCAATAAAGCATGAATGGCTCAGGTGAAAGTAATGAGAATATATACATACAAAGAAAAAGGCCAATGATCTTATGCAGCCTTAATGTGAAATGTCTTAAATAAAATCCAATATAATATGGTTAACTATTTGTGGCAATAAACAAACTTTTAACACAATCAATGATCAAAAAATAATCTCACAAATAATATAAATTAAAGCAGCACAAACAAATCCATATACAATGTTGTCTCTGTACTGATGCGTAGACACTTACGATCAAAAGAATTAAATGTTCATTTTAAGGATATAATTCTGTACCTGAAGACAGATTGTGTTAATGCCAAATCAAATCGCTTTAATTAATTAAATCTAAATATTTAAATCAAAATAATGAAACCCTATTTGATTAAGTATTATTGATAATTAATTAAATTTGAATGATTTGTTCTAAACGTAAATTTGACCGTAAGAAACGCTACCATTAATTACAATTTAGACAATACGGGAGAAGAAAAAGCAGAGAAAGCTTTCGTATAAAAAATATTATATTGGTCATTATGTGAATAGTTTTAATATCAAAGGAAAGCATAAAAATTATATTATGTTGGTCATATAAGGAAGCAAATTCAAAGGTCTTCAATTTGAATCATGTTACTAATTATTAAACATAGTAGTTCTGCTAATCCCATGTTAAACTTAAAATTTTTCCTATTGTGACAACTAAACGAAAAATCTTGCTGAAATACTCTTTAACTGATAAAGTATCCTATGAACCCACTACATAAAAAATATAATAGCTTATTATAATATTTCCTCAAGCTAAATAAAATGCTAAATAAAAGATATATATAAAAAAAAATTAAAACCACGATAATAAATTTAAAAATCAATTTTTATTAGTTTCAGATTCTTATACATTCTTATAAACTTCAATATCATTTTATAACACACTTTAAGCATTTTTGTTATAACTTGAAATACATTGACAATACCAAAAAATATAGGCACCATTTTTAAAATTAAAACAGTTTTTTTAAAAACGGCGAGTTCTTGATGTTTTTTTGAAACGTCTCTTCGTTTCCACCACTTTGTTCATACCGCTTATGCGCATTGGAAAGAGCTAGCAGAACTGGATTAGTTTCTACGTTTCTTGTCTCTCGTCTAGTCTGATTTGTTCGTTGAATATTGTCCTTCATGCTGTCAGACAAAAAATCGTTTATGTAGTTGTCCAAAGTATTTTGGCAACCTCCTAATACGTAACAAATTTGGTAAATTAATAATGGATAAAAAAAGATAATAATTCCAATGACTGTAGCGCTTACAGTAACAGCGGTGACACTTAGGGCTAAATTGCTCGAATAGATCCATGATAGAAGAGAAGAAATTTTGTATGAATCGTCTGTTGTTTTTTGGAGAGCTGTTTGTTTCGATTCATTTGCTAATGTGGAAACGATGACTAGTATTAAAAGTGTGAAGACGGTACCAAAACTGTGTAACTTGGACGCCATCTGAAAATATAGATAACTTTATAAATCAAACTACAAAAATTGTAATGTCAGCAAGTACAACAAAACTACTACTAGCAAATAAGGATGGATCTAAGCATAATGAAGGCTTTATTTAATTATTCATTTTAACACTTTCGCTAACTGTGACGTTCATTAACGCCATGAGAGTTATTTCCCTCACGTCCTTGACATTTTGTATTGCCAGTATGCAATGAATTGCCTTATAACCCCGAAAACATGAAAACGGGTTCCTAAATGTTTGAGTTATGAATTTGGTATTCGTACTGTGTTTGTGAACTCAAGACTTTAATCAAGCAATTTTCTAATTAAGTGATAATTGAGACTTGAATTGTGTTCTATGTCGTACTTCCGCGTTTTTATTCATTGTCGAGTGTCCTTTCTAATTGGTAAGTATTTCAAGTTATAATATACAGTGACGATTCAGTATTGCCCCCCTAATATTAAAGTATAAAAAAATCTATCTCTTCTTTCATCCCTTCTATGAGACCCTCACCTCCCCAAAATCGAGGGCCGGAGTACTAATAAGAATAGAATAAAAACGTTACTAAAGAAAAGTGCAATTCATGTTATTAAGAAACTTGTGTAGGTAAAAAAAACAATTTTTTTTACAGTATGTAATTGGTTACAGGACGTTGATGAACTTTCTTTTATATAAAAAAGTAAATTTATGTTAAAGTACCCTATATAACCTACAGACTAACTTTAGCCTGGGTACCAGGCCACAGAGGACGCAAGGGCAATGAAGAGGCCGATTTACTAGACCGAGAAGAAGCCACAAATGCTCTTATTGGCTTAGTGGCTCGGTGGTATAAGAAAAATAACTATCAGAACATGAACAAAGCAGTGGACGTTTAAAAAATCTTAGGAGTAGTGAAAAACTCACCAGGATAGAAACAGGCCAAAGAGTTCTAAAAGGACCATCGCCCAAACTTACCGAGCATCTAATAATCCTTAATAAGAAAAATACTAGAGTGCTAATAGGTCTATTAACAGGACATTGTAGGCCTAACAAACAATTGTATAATATCAGTCTGATAGAATAGACCTTGTGCCGATTCTGTCAGGAAGAGGAGAAAACGGCAGAAAAACACGTATTGTGCTACTGCAAAGTTCTAGCAAGACTAAGATTCCTCACACTTAGAGAAGAAAGACCAAGGGCAACTAGCTATACCGGAGAACTATTTCCCAGTCTATGGAGTATACTACAAAAGACCGAATTAGACAAGGTACTCTAAACAACGATTAAAGGATATGTACAATAGATCTGAAAAGGTCGAGGTGGGGAAGGCCCACAGTCCTAATTAAATCTAATCTAATATAACCTAGATAAACCATATATTGTAATGGAAAAATGAAAGTAATCTAAATCTAAAATAATAAAAAGATGTTATGGATTAAAAAGGTATTATGTTTGTTTCGTACCTAAGTCATGCAATACCCTGTATGTCCCTATGTAATTTTTTTATGTGTCCCTCAAGCCACTCTATACATTTTGTTAATACATTTTATTAATATCTCTTCAACAAGGAAGATATCAAACTTTTCCACAAGATCGGTACACCCTGTATACACCGTCAGCCAGCGGTCCTATAGAGCTTTATGTTCTTTTCTTTTCTTGTGATAACTTTTGTCCGTAGGTATTTACAATCACTCTGAATACATAAATAGCTATTCCTCACAAATTATTTATATTTCGATTGTATAAAGCTCACGGCGTTAAATAACGACCAAACTTCTAAATATGTTCGTAAAGCAACGGGTTAGAACGTGGTGCAGTTGGCATTAAAGCTTGAGCAGCGAAAGTGTTTTAAGTTGTCAAATCGCTTTGACTGCTAAATACAATAGCCAATTAGCAATGATTGCCAACATGTCACAAACAGATGTCAACAATTGAAATAATTCCGTTTCTGTGTTTATTCAACTATTGATTTTGCTTTTCTTGATACAGTGAATATAATACAGGTATAATAATTCACCACATGAATGTGTTAAAAATATATTGCATATTTAATCAGCTATTGATTCTGATAAAACTGCATTTAATAATAAAACGATTTTCTTTACAAATCATCCTTTTTTTTTATACCCAATAGCCCGTTTATCTATAAGGTATGTAACGCATATTTAACAGAAAAGTTCAAAGATTCCAGGTGGTTGTCAATTTTAATTTCCATTTATTTGAGGTAATTATCATTTATTGAAAATGGCCAACCATTATAGTACTTAAAGGATAGTTGTTGTGGCCATCGAAGACTATAACAGCCAATACAAGACTAATATAATTCTAATTGGATTTTATCAAGCTTGTTTTTACAGTAATTGTCATTTGCTCATGCTAGTCCTAACCAGTGGAAGCTAAACCTCGACTGTTTCTTATTTCGCACTAAATGCTAATTTTTAACATAAAATCGAATATAATGCAAATACTTGTAAATTACGCACTAACTTTTGGCCCCTATTACGTAATTGTGACTACTTCTGCAAGCTTTTATTCCCAGATTTAAATGCTTACTGTTTTTGCTATTAGCATCTAATTCCCATTCCAAGCTTGTTGTGTTACTTGGGTCACCTCTAAGATTTTAAAGACTAGGTAGCTTAGTTAATCAAAGACCAGAAGTAATGTGAAATTGATATATAAAGTTACTTAATTGACATTAGAGTGCAATTATATTAAGAACATAGCTATTTCATCTCTTGGTGGCGATCGTCGCCTACCCTGATTACTGGCGTGTTGTCAATAGGCATACAGAAAATATATTTTTAAATCGAACAAATTTATTTATTGGTAGTTATAGATAGTTATAAATCATTTACATTTATTCTAAACAATGATTATGATGTAAGAACACCGTAGTCGTACTCTAGAACCAGATCAGACCACATAATATAATTTGTGCGTTAGATATGGGTATTTATGATATTTTTCTGTAAGTCAGATATTTTTTATATGAGAAGAGGATGAAAAATTTTTTTTAGATCATTGAAACATGACTGCTTCTATCAATGCTATACCGGAATAATATATTAAAAATTAAATTATAGATTCCCTAAAGAGAGGCACCAGAAACCGGCTTTTTTTAATTCAAAATTTTAAAAACCTAAACTTGGACAATCGTTTACAGTCATAAATGAGCATATAACGACTTATCATGCTTACAATCAAAAAAATCTGATGTGTCCAACACATGACTTTCATATCTAGTTATTATAGGCTTTTTCCGGTTATTTTGTACAACCTATTGCAGCACCTCTATAAATGTTTAGAGGATAAACTAAATATATACATTTTCCACATACATCTACCTCGAAACATTTTTCTACAGATATTCATTGAAAACGAAAATACTGAAAAATTTAAATTTTGCCCTTTTCCATTACGGTCCATTTTAGAAAAATCATGTATAAACAAAAATTATAGAGATCGATATCGCAAACAACTTTTAATTCAACAATTTTAATAAAAATCAGAATTTTGCACATTTTGTCAAATTTCTCGAATACGGATCATTTCAGGAAATTTTGACATTAAGCAAAAATTATAGATAATAATAGAAGTAACTTTTATTTAAATAATTTTCTTCTCCAAACATAAATAACAAATATATTCTATAACATATAAAAACGGCCTCCCATAAAGTACCCCCAGATGTTTCGACTTTGTCCAAAATCTAATCATTTCACGTCAGGCCGAAATAAAACTCGAATTTAAAATTTAATGTTTTTTTCTTTGTCTGTTTTTGAGTTTTCTTCAAAATTCTAAATTTACACATTTTCTCAAATATCCCGAATACGGTCCATTTTAAAGAAATTATGTTTAGGATAAAAATTATAGGGAATTATATTGCAAACACCTTTTATTTAAACAATTTTTATAAAAAATTATTTTTTTTTTAAATTTTGTCAAATTTCTCGAATACGGACCATTTTATGAAAATTTTGTATGGAACAAAAATTATAGATAATGATATCAGAAGTAACTTTTATTTAAAGAATTTTCATCGGTTCTTCAAATAAAAGTTACTTCTTATATTATTATCTATAATTTTTGTTCTATACATAATTTTTTTTTAAATGGTCCGTATTCGAGAAATTTGAAAAATGTAAAAACATATTTTTTTATAAAAATTGTTCAAATAATAGTTGTTTGTAATATAATTCCCTATAATTTTTATTCTATACATAATTTCTCTATGGACCTCGTATTCGCTCCGTGCGCGACAGCAGCGCCAATTCGTTTTGATACTAATGGACTATTTCTGTGTACACTGACAAATGCAACTTTTAATAGAATTCGTAATTAAAAAGTATATATGGTAGTTTTAATAAAAGTATATGGATTTGTAAAACAAGAAAAACATTAATTTATTATTATTATATATTTTGATCGCTTAAATTAAAGAAAATTATGTATAATCGATAAAAATCAATAATAAAATATAGGCAGGCAACAGTATTTACTGGAAAATGTATGAGAAGTTGCCTAAGTCTAATAAGTTTTCATTGAAGAATTAGTCTATTCTGTCAAAATAAAAAAATACCATTTAATAATAGCGTGAAGTTAAAATGTATAAAAAAAGGATCATTACTTATATTTTTATTTTTGTTTGAAAGAAAACATGAATGATTAAAACTGATTTCCCATCAGTAAGTAACAAAATTGCGTTCCAACCACATATAATAATCAAAGGCAAAAATCTTGAAATCTAGTCCTTTTTTAGTTTATTTTTTTTAAGGATGTGATTTTTTCATACAACGTTGTAAAGAGGCTTTCAAGACCTTACAAATGAAGTATCACTCAACCCCTCTTCCCCATTCAATTTTGAGGGGTTGAAGCGCCCCCTCATAATGGGTTGCTCGTTTAAGCCTCAAATATACGTCAAAAGATGTCCCCCAAAGAAAATCATCCGACGTGTTTTGGGAAATTTTTCCAATTACTATGGGATAAGAAATGTACGGGGTGGGGTGGCTCGTCTGAGATGGAACACCCTGTATACAGATAAGGAAAGTATAGGATTTATGATTTTTTTCGACCTTGAATTTTCGACGGTTTTTACGTTTTGGAGTCCCCTGAATCCGTTTTCACTATTTTCGCGATCATATCTGTGTGTGCGTCTGTATGCTCGATAAACGGACACAAAGAAAAACACCAAATTTTTAACTTAGGCTTTATTTCAGACTCTAGTGAACTGATTAGATTTTGGGCAGAATCGAAACATCTGGGGGAGGTGGGTACATTATAGGTGGTCATTTTTATATTTTATGGAATATATCTGTTATTTACGTTTGGAAATGAAAATTCTTTAAATAAAAGTTACTTAAAATATTATTGTCTATAATTTGTGTTCATACAAAATTTATCTAAAATGGTCCGTATTAGAGAAATTTGACAAAATGTAAAAAAAATATTTTTTAAAAAAAATTGTTTAATTAAAAGTTCTTTGTAATATAATTCTCTATAATTTCTCTAAAATGGATTGTATTCGACATATTTGAGAAAATGTGTAAATTACGAATTTTGAAAAAAACTCAAAAACGGATAAAGGAAAAAACATTAAATTTTAAACCTAAGTTTTATTTCGACCTGAGGTGAAATGATTAGATTTTGGACAAAGTCGGAACATCTGAGGGTACCTTATAGGAGGTTGTTTTTATATTTTATGAAATATATCTGTTATTTATGTTTGGAGAAGAAAATTGTTCAAATAAAAGTTACTTTTAATATTATTATCTATAATTTTTACTTTATGCCAAATTTTCTTGAAATGGTCCGTATTCAAGAAATTTGACAAAATGTGCAAAATTCTGAGTTTTAAGAAAATTGTTAAACTAAAAGTTGTTTGCGATATCGATCTCTATATTTTTTGTTTTTTACATGATTTTTCTAAAACGGACCGTTATGGAAAAATTGGAGGAAAAGTGCTAAATTTAAATTTTTCATTATTTTCGTTTGCAATGAATATCTATAGAAAAATGTTTCGAGTTAGATGTATGTGGAAAATGAATATATTTAGTTTATCCTCTAAACATTTATAGAGATGCTGCAAAAGGTTGTACAAAATAACCGGGAAAAGTCTATAATAACTAGATAGGAAAGTCATGTGTTGGACACATCAGATTTTTATGACTGCTATAGAGGTATAGAGTTCTATATATTTATTATTTAATTGTTTATTAATTTTCTAATATGCCTCACACTATCAATTATTACCAAAAATTTAAACAAATATTGTTTAATATTTTTCTGTAAATGTTATCTTAGAAATTCATAGTAAAACATGCAAAGTATCTCAGTTTACCAAATTAACACTATTAATAATTTTGTAACGATCTGTGAAATATTGCCCAACTCAATATAGGTATAATGTTAAATAACTTTTCACTTTGTTATTGACTGTTAATACTTTTTGTAGTTTTCATTGGCTCTTCAAGTACTAAATTAGTATTTTGATGGTCTTATCACATTTTATTTTTTTTTAATGTTTATGTATCATTACCCCATAAATTGTTCAATTCTTTCACTGATAATTAAATTACGCTACATCAACATACTCTATTGTAGACCTGATGATAATCACTGACCGAAACTAGGCGCTTCCCCTGTTTTCAATAATAAAAAAAATTGTAGTCAAGACCTGAGTTTTTCCTTTATGGATATACATTTGAGATATGGCTAACCTTCTTATTTCTAATAGTGAATATTTAAAATTTTCCTGTATGTAACTAATACTTGCGTTTGAAGATCGTTTGTGAATTAGGCGGACAGATTTTACTGTCTCAATTTCTGACTTTTTTAAAACAATACTTTTAGTTTTATAGATATGGTAAATAATATACGAAAAAAATTCTATGTAAAATAAAGAATAATGCTAAATAAGTTAAGAGTAATTATATAAATGCCCACTTACCTCACTGTTTGCAAACGAAAGAACTTCTTTACTTTCCTGAAGACCAACAAATGACTGGAAGTACAGATAACATTCAAATAAAAATAACAGGTAAGTACAAGAGTACCAAGAAATCTACCCCTAATAAATGTCCCTTAAGTAGGAGTGAATATTTAAAGTCTTATCCTATTATTGAAAAAGATTTTATTTTAATCCCTCTGCCGTATACAGTGAACCGTTTACCTTGATTTTCTAAGAATTTAAAATCTTTGTTCTTAAGATATCCAAGATTAGCTGTTTTGTATACATTTCATTTTATTATTGCTTTTCGTTTATTGTCTTATTGGACTTATTTTTAGAAATTTTATTTTTTGTTTTTTAGTTCGTGTTCTTATATATATTTTTAATTCGCATGTTTAATAGAAAACACCCACTTTTTAATCTTAAGGCTCGTTTGATATCCACAAGTTAGTATTTTTTCATAAAAAAATATTCAATACACTAAAATAAAATATCTGTAAATGTAAAAAAAAAAACAGGTGCATGTATCAATTCAAAATCATTGATATAATACTAAATATGTTGTGGTATGTAAAGGAATATAGATACAATAAATATTTGTTATTTTGTTACCCACAAAACCGACCTTTCACTGATAAGCGGCTGATTCATTGCTCGAGGATTTCCAATTCAACTAAATTATATTATTAGAATATGTACACTAATTTAAAAAAAAAAATAATTTACCAGCGAACAGTAATTCAATAAATAAATAATATTTCAACGGCATTTTCGCAATTTGTTAATATTTTATTATTTAATTCAGTAATTCTAGGAGCGTACTCATGGGGCAAGCCGATAAGTTTTTTTTGCATAAAAAATAGCACCCAATATATTTTTTAGATGCAACAACTAAAAAAAAAATATCTGTAATATGCCTACCTATCTACACTTAGAATGCTACAAAGTTCCAAAATGTTTTTGTGTTAATAGATAGGTTTTTTTTTTTTTTTTATTGAAAAAAGTAAATCAGAGATCCTTACTATAGTCTATTTTTATGTATAAGAGAGTAATAAAACAGCATTTCTAATGCAAAACTTATTACGGTCATTTTAAATATTTTTACAGAATAATCTAAATATTTCCTAAAATTGTAATAAATGTACCTGAGCTATTACAAGTTTTGGGTCTTTTATTAGTCTTTTATAAACATAAGCTGTACAGAATAATAGAAAAAGGTTTGGACAGGCCCAAAGCCCTGTGTATTAAAGATTACATAGCCGTATCTTAAGATTATTTTCAATAAGTACCTATTTGCCAATTTTGTTTTATTTTAATTCCAAGAATTTCTTACAGTAATCGAATTATAAGTAGATAAATACCTTCCCAACAAATTTCACCGAAAATGCGATTATAGGTTTTCCATTTAGTAAGGAGGTCCAAGTTGTGTATTCTTAACAGTTTACTAAATGTCGTTTAGTTGCAACTTGCAAGGTGCAGTGTGAATTCTAGTGTGATCATGGAAAATTTGGAAGGGCTGCGTAAACGACAAAAAATCGGTCCTTAAACAGTTAATGAAAAAACATTAATATTTAATTGTTTTAAATCATTTACAGACAAACATTTATGTAAAAGTGTTGATGACACAGTGGAATTAGTAGTACGCTTGGTGTTGGGAAATCTACGATTTACAGAGTTGTTAAGGAAGAGAAATGTGGCGAGTTTCAAACAGCACGTAGAGCTCCAGGAAAACCAAAATTTCAATTAGAAAATCTTTTGAAAGAAAGACTTCGAAGGAAAGTGCATGCGTTCTTCTTTAGAAAATAATTTCCGAGAGTAGACAAAGTTCTTGCCACGGTTCGAGATGATAAGGCTTACCCTGAAATGAGTCGAAGCACACTATGGAAACTTTTAAAAGAAATAGGTTTTCTATGGAAAAAGCATTGCAGAAAGTCTATTTTATTAGCAAGAAGCGATATTGTAGTATGGAAAAGAAATTACCTAAGGACTATAAAAGAAATGCGAAACCAAAGAAGAAATATATTTTATTTAGATGTAGCATGGATCAACGAGGGACATAAACCAAATAAATTTTGGAAAGTGATGAAACTGTTACAAGTCGAAGACAGGCTTTTTCAAATAATTTATCTACTGGTTTAAATCCACCATCAGGAAAGGGGCGCAGACTAATAATAGTACACATCGGTAGGTCAAACGGTTTTTTTAAAGGTGGTTTATTGACTTTTGAATCTACTCGTACCGGTGACTACCATGAGGACATGAATGCTGATGTCTTTAAAGAGTGGTTCGAACAAATTATAGATCTTCTTCCTCAGAACTGTATAATAGTAATGGATAATGCAAGTTATCACTCGAGACTTATAGAAAAAATGCCCACAACCAAGTGGTTAAAAAAAGATTTACAGAATTGGCTAAATTCAAAAAATATTAAGTTCCATCACAGAAGTGAGAAAAGAACTGTATCATTTGTGTTCCCTTCACAAAGAGAAATTCAAAAAATATGAAATTGATGAAATTGCAAAAAATCGTGGGATGACGGTGGTTAGATCACCACCATATCATTGCGAAGTAAACCCGATTGAACTGATGTGGGCACAGATAAAGGGGGAAGTTTCAAGAAAAAATCATTCTTTTAAAATGAGTGATGTTAAATAGTTGTTTTTGGAGGCTGTTAATAATGTGAAGCCTGAAAACTGGGAAAATGCAGTAAATCATACGATTAAAGAAGAAAAAATGTGGACAATATTACTGATGAAATGATCGAGCCACTCATTGTAAATATTGGTTGCGACAGTTCATCTTCTGATTTCGATTCTGATTTGGATTTGTAGGTAAGTAGTAGTTTTTATATTAAAATTATTATTTATGAACGTAAAGTTGTTTAAAAGTCAAAGTTTAAACCCTTATACCTACATAACCCGTTTGACACAATGTTCTTAACATACCTTGCGGAAAAATAAAACATTTTAGAAATAATTGCACTTTTTTACCTTCAGCTGTTTAGAAGTTATAAGCAGGTTAATTAGGTGAAAATATAAGTGTATACTCGAGGAATAACTTAAAAAATTATTTTAACTGTCTACTAAAGGAAGTTGTACGCCTATGGATTACGAACGCTTTATTATTTTAATACTCTCTCATACATAAAAATAGACTATAGTTACAGGCATGTAAAAATAACTGAAAAATCTACCGAGCAGCATGTTTACCAATCATAAAATATTTGATCAGAGTTTTTTTTATTTAAATTTAAGTACGAAGTGCTCTTAACTTTTTATTCAGACCGGTGTAGAATGTTTTAAATTATTAATATTCCATAAACTGATTATCTAAGCATTTGAAATAATTATGATGTTAATGGCACCTTTAAAATAAATTTTCCAATTTAAATAATCTGATAAAATATTTAATCTGCTTTTAAAACTTATTACGTATATTAAATTATCCAAAGGCGTCATCTGCGCGTTGACTTGTTTATTATCACTCCATTCATAGTTTTTGTCCTTAAAAATTGGTGGGTTAATTAAAAACAAAAAAAAACTGGCTTCTTGAACTTGGCATTTTATTTAAGAAAACGTCTGACCGAGCTCTCAAAAAAAACTTAACAAGAAATAAATCTATAGAAATATAAGCTCAATCAGTCAAAAAATATTATTTTAGGTCCTTCTCCAAGCAGCTTTCAACTCGCTGTCAATCATCTTATACGCCATAAAATCGGAAACTACTTCGAACGTGTAGAAGCCCGATCCTTTTTCTACTTGAATCCTCCTCATTATTATTTTGTTTACTTTTTGTCGATGGCCTAAAAGCTTCTGTCTGTCGGCCGATATGGCTCACGTTTTTACCTAAATTGCTTCTATTGTCCGGGGGATTTATGATAGTGGATGGTCGGTTGGCAAGCAGATTTTAACAATTCGAAAATATTTTTGTATGATCAAATGAATAGAAAAAAAAGAAGGGTTGAATATAATTTATATTTTTTGTTGCTTTTATTCTATTCTAGTCTAAATCATTAATTTGTAGAAAAAATGCAGTTCGTGCTGAGGTTCATGATACGCAGTGGCGGATTTAGGGAGGGTAGATCCTTTCTAAATGAAGAAAAATAACATTCTGTCTAAATGGATTTTACGTCGTCGTCTCCAAAACTGCGATTGCGATTATTTTCCAAAAATTTCTGTAACAAGTCTCTACTCTTTGGCTTTTAAAGAGATTTAAAACCAACCTACCGTTTAGCTTTAGAATTAGATATTAACGAAATCATATATAGATTTTTAAATAAAAAGATAAGTATGAGAAAAGAAAACATAATATCCGTACCACACAATATTATTTTATTTCAGCTTAAGAGCCATCATCAGACCTGAAATATGATAGATAGATATTTATTTTATTTTTAAATAGGAAAACCTAATACACAAATATTAATTTAAAAATACAATAAAAAAAGTAATAAGTAAAACATTTCATAATTTTTTATTTTTATTTATTTTAACTCCTTTATTTAATTTCCAATATTTATCCAATAACTATTACAATTTACAAATTACAATCACAATTATTATTAATTATAAATAATATTATGTATAAGTATAAATTATAAATTATATTATAGTTATATATAAAAATACTAAAATAAATGAGTCAAATCTTATAAACTAAGTGTATTGCACCTAAGTGATCAAGCCCTTGTATGTGCAATGAACAAAATATTATAAATATACAAAAAATTTAGGTTTACAAAAAAAATTTGTGTTATGCTTCAGTCAATCAGTCTGTACAATTTATAAAGGACAAAATAAATAAATAGAAAAAAAATAAACATAAAAATAAACAAAATAAACATTGCATGTTATAATAATAATAATAATAATAATAATAATAATAATGTGTCCAAGTACTCACTATTTCCATATATATTCTTTACATTGAAAAACAAATTTATTAAAATTTCTAGTTGATTTAACTTCTTGGGGCAAGGAGTTGTTTAATCTTGGTGCCAAAATGCAAGCAAAGCAAAGGATAAAAAATTATCAATGTAAAAACCAAGATATTTAAAATTTGAAACCATTTCAATATTTTCATTGTTCACCATTAGAGATATATCATTTAATTTAATTTTGCTATATTTGTATTTATTTGTACAGATCATAGCTTTGGTTTTAGCAACATTAAGTATTAGTTTATTATTTTGCAGATATATGCTAATTCTATTTAATATTGAATTCATTTTATTCGCTGCTACTTGCAAATCAACTAATGTCTCACTAGTATCAGTACGCGTAGGCTCTGTTTTAACTTGCTTAAGTCCACAAGTTAAAAAAATGTTTGTTATCGTATTAGCATAAAAACTATTACTTAAAGGATCCAAATTAAAATCACCTACTAAAACACAGTTACGATTGGGTATACACATACTATCACAATTTTCTTCAAAGTCTCTAATAAATGTGGCATCAGAGCTGGATGGAGATTGATATATACATCCAATATACTAAAATTTAGAGGCGATATTAACTTTGTTTATTTTTCACCAATAATTTCCATCTAAAATATAGGTTTTAGAACACAGAATATTTGAATCTTTTATGTATAAATATCAAAACACTTCTAGTAGAACGGGATTTGGAATTGCACCGTATGCAGTTATAATTTTCTATGGTAATTTCAACGTCTTCGATGTCATCAGTAACTTTTGTTTCACTCAATAATATGAATATGAATATGAAAAAATTAAATGATTAGCAAAGTTATGTGGCTTTAGGTTAAATTAAATTAAAGTGGAATCATTCGTTAAAATTTAATTGTACGGTTTATGTAAGATTTACACATATTTGAACTCCTACATATTATTAATGATGCAGGTATTAAACCAATTCGTTTGTGTAGATCTTACAAACCGTACTATCAATTCTTATATTTAATTTTTACTTTCCTGTAACCAGTAAAGTATAGGAAACATTATTTTTTCGGTCTCTGTTTTCGACGGATATTTAGATTTCTGGGTACCCTGATTTCGTTTTATCTATTTTCGCGATGATTTCTGTCTGTGTGTCGTTATCCACGATAACTCAAAAACGGATGAGAGAATTACAACATTTTAAACTTAAGCTTTAAACCTTCGTGTGGTGACCTGATTGGATTTTGGGCATAGTCGGAGCATCTCAAGGGTACGTTTTCCTACTCAGGATATATTTTTATAATTTTTTTACAATTTGTAACTAGAGATGAAAATTCTTTAAATAAGAATAGTTTGTAATGGCTATTCACTACAATTATTATGGATAATGCCACTTACTAGAGTACGGTGGTCAATAAAGTAGAGACGACATCTGTCAATAAAGGTGATATAGAGAACTGGTTAACTGAATAAACAACTTTGGTTATTAAATTTGGTACAAATTTAAGTTAATATAAAACATTTTAAATGTATTAATGTTAATACTAAACTAATCCATATTGCAGTTTAAATCATCAAATTAATAAAGTTCAAAAAAATTTAAAAAGCAGAAAAACTCTACTTCTGCCAAGTATTTACTGACGCAACAACAGATGACAACGTGTGCTCAGAAATTAAAAAAATTTTAATTAATGGACTCATCCAGTAGGAACGAATTTCCTGGTTTTGTGTTAATGAATAGTTACTTTAAGGGACCTAGTCGCTTATGTTAATTTTAATTTTTTTTATAAAATTCATTAAATAACAAAAATCGGCAATAAGTAATTAATAGATTTTGAAAGTGGCGCCGCTTCTTAACCAATAATTACTGTTTTACTCTCTACAGTGTTGCCAAGATTATAGCTTTGTTCGTTGTATGAATATCTTCATATCGCTTTGTTCTTTTGAATTTATTTTGACATATGACGTTAACCAGTTAACCTTACTAACCTCAGTAACATTTTGTTGACGCTTGGTCTCTGTTCTGTTTACTTTTACTTTTTTTTACTGTATTTTGTGTTTCATATTTCATTTATTAGGTGTTTTATTTGGTTTGGACAATATTAGTTATAAGTATTTTATATTATTAAGTACGCGCTGTGTGGAAAAATATCTGGTATGTATTAAATAAGACTATTTCTGTTTAAAAATAAAATACATAATTCCCTAAAACTTTGAATGCAGTGCTAGATATTTTTATATATAGGTCAAAACTAATTCAAGTTAAATAATAAAAAAATG
This sequence comes from Psylliodes chrysocephalus, assembly GCA_927349885.1. NCBI lineage: Eukaryota > Metazoa > Arthropoda > Insecta > Coleoptera > Chrysomelidae > Psylliodes > Psylliodes chrysocephalus. The sequence goes on along the minus strand of OV651819.1, from coordinate 30,545,429 downwards.
TTGGTAAACATAAAGAATTAACATACCTAAATTATGTTTCAATTATTAAAATGGAAAAGATTTGTTTTGTACCAAATTGCAAAAACAGATCGTCAAACTGCAACAAGATTTTCTTATCTATTCCAAGAGATTGGGGAAAACGAAAGCTATGGTTTGCAGCTGTTGGAAAAGAAAATGTTCCTAAAGGAGGAAGACGCTATCATTGCTGTGAAAATCATTTTGATGTATGTACTTTTATTACTTTTTGGGTTTGATATTTTTTTTAACTAAAAATGGCAATATGAAATTTGTATACATTATCCATTCTCACAATGGCTCAAGTAATAACAAAGATAAAACTAAACTCATAAGTCACTTATTAAAATTTGTAGTAACTACTAGTTTGGTCTAAATAGGCATCATTGGGCTAAAAATATTGTTACAAAAATGAGACTACATTTACAGGACTTCATCCAGTGTTCATTAATTTTGGTTTGTGAACTTTGTATCAAATTAATAATTACATTACCTTACTACAATTAAAAAAAACAAGTGCTCTTCTCTCTTTTTGTTAATATTTACTTTTTTTTATTTAAAAATGTTTTTTTTTAGGGTCCGAATGATATAATTAACTACAGGGAACTCCAGCTTGTAGGTGGAACACGATGTCAATTGCGAGAGGGAGTAATTCCACACCAACATCTTGGGCCTTTAGTGCAACCGCAAGACGGGTCTACTAAACGAAAAGTCGAGGTAGGTGTTCCACGACAAAATCTTGGACCAATAGTAGAACAACAAAGAGAGCCTATTAAAAGAAAAATTGAGGAAATCAGTGTTGCTGGTCCATCTAAATTGATTAAACCATCAGTCAGCCATTTGGCCGAAGTGGTTACTAGTAGTTCTTCTTCAACTATCCCCACAGAAATGTCTTCTTCTTCAGATGAAGATTTATTAAAAGAAGAAAATATAATGATGATGGACAAACGAAGACAAACAACATTTTATATTATAGAAAAAAAATTCAAAATTTTATTTAGGTTTACCAAATTATGTATATAATCTCACCAAATTTATTACCGAAATTGAGACAATAACATACAGAGATGTTCTTGTATGTCTAAAAAAAATACATTTAAATGATGTATATTTTAGATTAGCTCTGGATTTTGGTCTGAGTGATACCAGAATTCAGCAAATATTTAGAAATGGTGTGCCAAAAATTGCCAACGTGCTACAAAATTTTATTTTTTTTCCAACTCATCAACAAATAAAATTGTTATTGCCTATCCCATTTATATATAGGTATAGTAATGTTAAATTCATTATAGATTGCTTTGAGATAGAAATTCAAAAACCATCTAACCCTATTCACCAAAGTCAATCATGGTCAGAATACAAGAAATGTAACACCATTAAATATTTAATAAGTGGCACACCAAATGGTTTTATAAATTTCATATCTAAAGGGTATGGTGGTCGTATAACAGATACCAATTTGGTTAATGTCAGTGGTTTTGCAAATAAAATTGAAAATTGTGACATCATGGCTGATAGGGGTTTTAAAAATATTGACGAACTATTAAATAGAACGAATTGTAAGTTAGTTAGACCACCAAGTGTCTCAGAAGGCACTAAGTTGACGCCAACAGAGGTGAGGAGGGCCAAACAAATAGCAGCACTTCAAATTCATATAGAACGCATTATCAAAAGAATTAGAGAATTTAAAATGGTAGATATTCATTCTAGATTAGATTTAAATTATCTTAGTATAATAGATGAAATAATTATAATTGTATGTGCTATTGTAAATACTCAAGGACCATTAATAAAATAATACAAGTTTATTTTTGTTTTATTAAACAGGGCGTTTCATAACTATACTGCCAAACATTAAGGAGTGGTATGGAACATCAAAATTTTTTTTTTCTAAATAATCATTTTACTAAAACGCTTCATTTTCGAAAAAGGGAATTTTACACAAAAACAACGACCCGTTGATATTTTTATCATTGTTTTGAATAAAGCCATTAAAAGTAACACTTTTTTGTGTCTTGATATTATTCTCATTTAGTTAAAAAAAATAAAACACCAACTTTTGAATGTCTCCCAAGTAGCTAAAAATACAACTTAAAAAGGAACCGAGACAAGAAAAATCAAGGGACAAACAAGTTGATATTTTTAGTTGTTTAATAAAAATTTTAAAAAGTTTGCAAGATGTTGTTCTTTTTCAGAAAAAAATTATAGATTTACGGAAATTTTAGATACATGCTAATAGGTCCAAAGATACATAACTAAGATATCAGCAAACTGCAAATCTGTTAAAACGTACTTAACATATTGATTAAAAAGTGATTTTTTAAACCTTATGTTTATAAAGCAAAAAAACAAATTGATGTTCTCTACCACATCTTAAAGTTTGGCGGTGTAGATACGAAATATCCTATATATTTTATTGACCTTCAATGTTACAAATTATAAATTAATTAAACAATTAAAAACATTATCTCTCCAATAAGTTAAAGCCAAGTCTATTATATTTTCAATTTCTTCCTTATTTAATGAGATTTCAAATATATTTACAACTTTGTCATTTTCAAAATCTGGAGAAGCTACACAAAAGAGACCTTTATCTTTATTAGAAAAAAAACATTGCATTTGCAATTGATAATAATATTTTTTTACTATTTCATTATTTTTTATGTAGTTTTCCACAGTTTTTTCTTTGCTTGGGCATTTCACTTCCACACAAAATTCTTCAGTTATGCCATCTGGGGATGCTCCTAAAACCAACCGGATACCGATTGGACAAAAGCAAGCCTACTTTTTTAATATTAATTTTTTTTGCTATTTCAACTTGTTTTAAAACTAAGGGTTCCAATCGTTTCCCTCTTGAAACAGCATAGGTTTCAAAAGCCTTTGTTGCACCCATTATATTTTCCAGAAGACTTCCTTCTCTTGTTTTACATTTAGCAGCTTCATAAATTTTGGATGCAGTTATTCGACCAAAGCGTAAATGGTACCAATTGGGACAATTTGACTGTTCTTTTGTCTGTTCTTCGACAACTGCACAATTAGCTCCAATATTAGCACTGGCAAATTGAAAAAAATCTTCTGCTGAATATGTAGTTTGCTCACTCTTATACTTCATAATTAAATGATGTATGTTGAATTTTGACAATTCAGACTCATAATAAAAATCAAAAATTCCACCTGAAGCTTTGTCTATATATTTTATAAAGCGTTCCCTAACTTCTGAATTTTTTTCTTTTAAAAGCGGTTTTGCATTAGCCATATCCTTTGCAGATAGAAACTTTTCAACTGTTCCTACTTTGGATAGTTTCGATGCTTTCCACTAGCATTCAACTGAGGTGACACTAGGTTCTTCACTACGACGATGGAGCCAAAACAAAAATGCCACTGAATGTTTGCACCCACCTAAAAATTATATTAAAATAAAACTAAAATATTAAGCATTTCATTTTTAAATATAAAAGTCAATTTTGCTCAAATTGAGAAATTCAGTGTCAAATATTAATTTATTATTCAAAAGGAAAGACTTGTATTTGGTGCAAAACTTTTTAATTAATAAATGCAATGTGCTTTTGGCATTGTGCCATCATCAGTGCTTATTGTCCACAAACATATCCACCAAGTTCTTAGTCATCCTCGCTCCCAAAATTAGATATTTCTGGATATTCACAACTTGCTAAATCATAATTATTACTATTAGCAATATTTTCAAATTTAAATTGTTTTATACATTCATTTTTATTTCATTTCATTTAATTTTGGGAGCGAGGATGACTAAGAACTTGGTGGATATGTTTGTGGACAATAAGCACTAATGATGGCACAATGCCGAAAGCGCTTTGCATTTATTAATTAAAAAGTTTTGCATGAAATACAAGTCTTTCCTTTTGAATCTAAACTACGTGCACACAGATGTCAATCTTTTTTGGTTTTTTTATTAATTTATTAGATCGAAAATGTTTAGGTGGAGCATAGAAAGCAAAAATTAAATAAATGAATATTAAACACTGACTTTCTCAATTGACTTACTACAGTCTTCGTTGAATAAGTAGAAGTATATCTATCACTTACATACATAAATTCAAAATATTATAGTTTAATATGTTTCATCTTGTTTAACACAACAGTTATTTATTACTCTTACCAAATACCAGGTAAATTAACTTTAATAATTACCTGAGGAAGCTGCACAGTCAGTACATGCAGAACTGAGAATTTTCTCATCCTCTTCATTAATTTTCACTTCAACATTATATGGTTTCTTGTGAATTTTGTGTTCAGGGGTAATTTTGGCTCTAATGGTACATATGTTGCCATCTCTTTTTAACTGAACATAACTTACTGCATTGTCTCCATACTTTTCTTTTGATGCTCTAAAATGTACATATTTTATTAGTTAACAAATATGAAAGCCAAAATTAAAATAGTATTGATAATAAGTAGTTTTATCGTAAAATTAGTTAGAAAAAATGTTTCAAAACATTCCGTTATTCGTAAAAATCTTTATTTTTACCAGTAGAGTAGTTTAGTTACCTCTCAGTTTTAATATTTTTCATCTCGGCACTATAGTGTTCAGTATTTGATGAATAAAATTGCATCACCATCTCCACATCTACTTGTGGTAAATTTCTGGAATCTGCTTTCACAAAACCTGGATTCATTTTCTTTTTAAATACACTTTAACACTTTTCCAAAAATAAATACAATAGAATTAGAGGCAACCACTGATAATACAATAAGTATTCGCAATGAAATACTAAATGATTGAAATGTAAGGTTATATTTTATATTCTTCTTTTTCTAGTTTTTCTTCTCTTTTTTTGGGCTGTGAATATTTTTGGCATGGATAAAGGAAAAGACCGTTCGTCTTTGTACTCCGTACTCGGTGTAAACGGAACCGTCCATCGGTACTTCTATCCTTCTTTTAAACATAATAAATGACAAGGAATATTGCTAGTTTTATCGATATGGCAACATTGCAAAATAAAGCGTGTTTCTATTGGTACACGTCACAATCCACCTTAGCCCCGAAATTCAAATTTCAACATTTAATTGTAGCCACAGGGTAGGTCGCAGAGAGGTTGGACCCGGTCAACTGTGTTATAGCGGGCCAAGATTATATGATAAAAATATTTTTAAAAATCACTGGATGAGTCCATTACTCATTTCTAGAGATAAACTATAAACTGATACGTTAGCAGAAAATATTATGGACTATCTTCTTACCACCACTAAATTATTACATTAATAATGTATAACAGGATGGTAATTCAGTAGAAAAAACACTAGCCACATGAAAAGAAGCTTTGAAATAACAACTCCTGATATTTGGCTGTGAACAGTTCAACACACTAAAAAAATAAACCGAATTGGTGGGACAGGGAAGTGGTATTTAAAAGGAAGGATGTGCCTTCAGTTAATAATAATTTGGATGAGGATGACAATAGTTAGGATTCTCTAGAAGATTAGTAAGCATTCCATAAAAATCAGCTTCGAGAGACAAGAGAAGACTATAATTATGCCGTTCATTACTACTTCTAGTTAGAAATAGCCAAATTTATCAACAACAGATGCTAGCAGTCTGCATGTAACAAAATGGAAACGTCAATCATAAATTATTTTATCCCGTTGGTAGTGAATCTGAGCCAAGATATCAGTAGTAGCATATTAATAAAAAATTATCTTGTTCGAATATTTTTATATTAGTATCACTTCGTTTATTACAATAAAAATTAAAAACCTACATAACTTTTAATTTTTATTTGCATCTTAAAACACTATTCCTACTACGGAAAATGCTTTATAATCAATATTTTATTGTCCCATAGACTAGTAGTTCTTTTTTACATCTATATCTATCTTCAGTCAAGTTATAATTTAATTTATAACACTTTAAAGTTGATCGCACATTAGATGCACTTAAATTTAAGCTAAGAAAAAAGAAAGAAAGCTGTTACAATGTTATTTTTAAGTAAAAGAAAAAAATTCTAATTGAAAACACTGCAGGTTTTTATCGTGTGACGACACTGCCTTCTTATCGTAAAAATACTTTAAAGGTAATATAATTGATGAAACTATTTACATGACATTGAATTTAAGAAGATATTTCATTTAAAATAAAGAACAATAAGAACTTTAATATGTTAGAAGATACTGATGAACAACAGAAACCAAGTATCAAAAATAAACCAAATTTTAATAGCCCTGAGATTTCTCTTCAATAGCAAAAATTACTTTTTCATTTTCGTGTAATTTGCAGCTTTTTTCCATTTTATAGATGTAACTTTCTTTTGATTGGAATTACATAAAAGAGAACCAACCAATACTTATTCCTGGTGACTTTCACTATCAGACTAAATAGGCTGAAATATATGAAATATTATTACTAACAGACTGTCAAGGTAACATTTGGGAGACCGAGGCAGGAGGCAGAGGCAAGTGACCGTACAAGGCGACCGAAATGCGTCTCTTTAGGTCTCAATCACATGTAAATAAATAAGGTACATGTGGGATAGAGCGACCGATGCAAGAAACAGTGACAGCATTTTCAATACGTAAGTGCATCAGTCGTCTGTCGCTTGCATCGGTCTCGCGTTCCCAGATTGAACCTTTAAGGTTAAAGGTACTATGTGGGAACGCGAGACAGAGGCACGAGACCGAGACAAACGACAGCGTAATCTATCTCTTCACGTTTGAAGCAGATTTGGAAACGAGCGGCCGATGCAAGAGACCGCAACAGCACTTACATCACTAGTTTCAGAGCAGTGTTTGCTGCCCTGCAGCCTGTCGCGGTCGCTTGGATCGGTCTCGCGGTCTCACTGATAGAGGACTATGTAGAAAACTGAATAAAAGTTTCCTTAAAAGTTGTTTTTTATTTTTATTAATTACACTGCCGAGTGTCACCCCTAAATTTGCATTTATTTTAGCTCTTTTGGATTTTTTTTTTGCTTATAAAATAGTTTACTAACTTTATGTGATGACTTTGTCGTGATTGCTTAAATAATAACAGTTTGTGCAACAAGAGTGGAAATGACGGGGTGGGTGGCTCAATGGTAGAGTCTCTGCCTGTGGATCCAAGTGTCCCAGGTTCGAATCCCACCGTTGGCCGGAATTTTTTCATTTAATTTCATTATTTAAAATTAATTCTGATGCCTTGGTAGGATTCCTCACCTGCCCATTCACTATTGGGTTCTAATTAACAGTGCTGTTCCTAAAGTGGCGCTGGGAAATAGTAACAAAGCCTACACAGAACACAAGGCGAAATAACCTTAGCAGTTGAAGCGATGACACGAAAAAAAAAAGAGTGGAAATGATGGCAATATCGCACGAAGACGAAATTTAAGCACGACGCCGTAGGCGGAGTGTTCAATCGACTGGACAATTCACAAGAGTTTTACAGTATATTTTTTCTACGACCCACTAACGAAAATTTACAAATAAAAAAAATATTTTAGGTTATTAAGACAAAATAACTAATTTTAAAATAATTTATGACTTTTAATAATTTTTAAAATAAAATAAACAAAAAAAAGACAAAGTTCATTTAATTTTTCCCCATCCGAGAATCGAACTTCAGTCTTCTGCGTGTAAGACCAGAACGCCGACTACAGGACCACCTACTCTCTTATTTTTGTTGCTTTAATATTCCTAATTAAATTGACTTCATATAGTTTTATTTAAATTATTCATAATTACTTTACGAAATAAAAACAGAAATGCTATTATTTATCGATTCTACACAAAAATAACCCATTTTATTATATGTTTAATCTCAAAAACTAAAAAATATACTGACAATTAGTTTGACAGAATTGTCACTTATTTAAAAATTTTAAAAATAATAGCAGTCGGTTGATTAAAATATGGACGGTGATTGGTGAATTTAATTTTTTTGCAATGTTCTTACTACCTAAAATGGATATGAAGTATATTCGTTCAGTTGAAGGCAATAGCATACTTTTTCGTTTTGTAATCTGTGCGTAGATAAACTAATATCTATGTGGATGTAGAAAAAAGTATTTTTTTTGTTTCGATAAGCATTTGATGAAAAAAACTTCTCATCCAAATTCCTGAAATCCATTATCAGCATATGTTTTGTTTCCGTGGTTTTATTTCTCTTTTGTTTCCTTGATTAGTGTTGTCATTGTGTCTTAAAATGGTCATAAATCCTGTTGTTCTGGCACGAATTGTGGCAGCTGTAGAAGATGGCTGTGAACAGCGCGAAACTGCTAGAAACTTTGGTGTAAGTCTCTCCAGTGTTCAACGAGTATTTCAGCGGTACGAAGAGACTGGTCTGCTCACTCGAAGATCTGGTTCAGAACCAAAAAGGACTACAACAGGTACAGATTCCTCGTTTTTAGTGCTTTAAGAAACTGAACTGGCACGGCAGTTTCCCTTTCAAAATCATCTGCAAGAAGCGTAAGTGAGTGGACAGCAGCTGCAGTGAGTAGACAGTTAGGATGGCAAGGATTAATTTTGTACCAAGAACACCTGGCTTAGACAATAGAGGATTGGAGTCGCGCATTGTTTTCCGTTGAATAGCGAGTTTGTCTTATGAGCTCAGACAGACATATAAGAGTGTGACGATGACAAGGCGAGAGGTATGCTCAAGCATGTATTGCATAACGACTTTCATTTGGGTGGAGGCTCAGTGTTGGCTTGGGAGGCATATCTTTTAAAGCTCGCACGGTGTCAGTCTTTATTTAAAATGGGATTTTGACTATGCATAGATTCTAGAAGACCATGTTGTACCGTTTATGGAAAAGACGCAACCTGAATGCATGACAATGCACGGGCCCAACCACACCCAGATAGTTACTGCTTATCTTGACGAGGTTCAAATCACGTGATTTAAATCAGAACGAACATGTTTGGGATGAGATGGGAAGACGTTTACGGAGCCATGTGTCGGCTCCCAGAAATTCTAGGGAGCTTCGCAAGATACTCGTGCAGGAATGGGACAATCTTTCGCGGAATCTGATTCAAAGCATGGGTTGTCTTTTGCGAGCTATTATCACTGCCAGAGGAGGGAATACTTGCAACTGATGTTCTTAAAATTTCTTTTGTTTGAACTAAAAGCATATCAAATAAAATGTTTTATATTCATTATTTTCAAAAAACTTCGAATAAAACTACAAAATCCTCGCCTAAGTTTAGTAAACTATGTTACAAGCGAAAAAAATCCGAAAAACTAAAAATTTCTAAAATAAATGCAAATTACGAGACGATTCTAATTTTATGCTCGGCAGTGTATTTAATTATCCTGCAATAAATTCATAATATATTATTAGATTTTTAAAGTCAGATTTTTTTTTCAATCAACAAATCATGTACGGGTACTAGATTGATTGTGAGTCAAATGGAAACTCCTACACGTTTAAGTCAGATTTTTAAAACAGACTCCCTTTTGTTATTGATTTCAATACCCGTATTCCCAACGTTCATTAGTAATGACAAAACGAAACACAATGTAGGTAGCAATTCTGAAACCGTTTGAAAAGGCATGTCAACTGAAACATAAAGGAGGTAATCCGCGTGTGTCAACCGTGTTAAAAGTTATAAATATCGTAATAAATATATATTTGTTAAAAGCTTTCACAAGTAGCTATCTTCTTATGCTAAGTATTATTAATAGGGGTATAATAATGAAGCACCGAGAAAATGCATGATACGAGGTGGAAATAAAATGAAGAGTAATTTTGTTACAATGGAAAGTCATAAAAATCCTTAATTTTTCTACGATTGCTTTAAAATGTTTATTTTTGACAATTTACAATAGATATCTCATACTATGGGAAACCATTTCTAACGGCTTGTCTTTTAAATTACCTTCAAAATACCTACTTAGATAATACCTCTGACTTTTATGTTGCTAAAAACTCTTAAATTTAAGGTAGTAATAACGGTAAAATTATATGAGTCCCCATATTTGGGGTAGACATGTTTGTATTAAAAGAAAAATGTTATCCAAAATACCAACTTTGGCTGATGAAAATATATTTGAGAAAACAAAAAATCGACTCATTAGCCGCACTTGCATTTTCTTCTTCATTTAAATTATTTTATTGTTATTTTTTATTAATTGGTGTTGCCACCCTTACTCCTAATTTACAAGTAGCGAATTCTTCAAAAAAATCAACACCATTTGTAACGGCAGAAGATTGAATACTAATCCACTGTCCTTTAAATTACCCATTTTTTTAAATAATATAACCTACCTCACCCAGGTACATTTATAATTTTTAAATCCCTTTGTTAAATAAAATATTGCATTTTTATTAAATTCAAAATCCTTCATTTCTTTTCATTTTCTTATTTACGACACCTAATAAATAATAACTATAACCACGTCCGTAAGAGATTCAATTTTCGTGCACGTGTCTGGGAACCCAGCCCAAAAACCGCCATACAACATAAAGGCGTGTATGCTTTTGATAGGGAAATTTGGGCTATCTCTGACAAAAAAATTTAAATCTTTTAAATGCTTAGAAACGAGTAATGTCAATAAATTCAATGTGGCAACGTTTCTCGTTTTAATTATTTTAATGACTAATTGTCAGAAGTGACATTTTCTTGTTATTGTTGTTATTGTTGTTAACAAAAAGTGTGAATCGTCTTCTTTTCAATTCGTTTCTTATATAATTAGTTAGCATATTTTTTTATTATATCGTTTTCTGTTCAGTTCGTTTATGATTTAATTAGAATATTTTTTACTCATCAATAAAAAAAGTACTTCAAAAGCGGCCAACAATGAAACTTACTGGCAGTTTCTACTGAATATTCGAGCACGCAGAAAAAATGACTGGGTAGAGCCTGGAGGAAAGTCGCGCATTTGCACCCAATGCTATGCTACATTTCGACCACAAGGTAGTGTAAAGCAATGTTTATAATAGCAACTTAATAAATCTTGTTTGTTTTTATTCTTAAGGCAATGAAATAAGACAACCTAATATCCAATAAGATCCTATTCATATCATTGAAAATGTTTACAACAACGAGGTAGACATTGAAGGGAATGGCGAAAACATTAGAAATGTACCGCTCAAACTGCCAAATAATCAAAGATCTTGTTGCGTGTGCGGTGTTATTAGACGGCAGCGTATTTCAAGGGTAGCTGTTTTCAAGTTATGGATTCAAAACCGGATATTTTGCGATCGGTTCCCCGATCATGCCCGGAATATTTTAAGAATTCTATTGCGATTGCGGGCTGCTCCTAGGCAGCTTACTCATGATGACAATAAATGTTTAATAAAGGTACAATTTTGGTAGCCGCGTAAGGAGACAAGAGACCACCGAGGCGACCCTAAGGACGACAGATGTATAAATGTTTACGCTTCTTACATTTCGAAAGCTTAGAGAAGTATCGCGCGACACTCGCAAATAACCATTTGAGCGAACGATCAGCGTTGCCAGACCTACTGTTTTTACGTAGATCCACTGTTTTTGTTTCTAGCAAATTTTGTTCTTAATTTATTAAGTTTGCCTCATTCTTTAGCAAATGGTTAAAGACTATTTTCTCTGGTAAATTTTCTGCAGTAAAAGCAGCGTCATAAGCATCCACTATTCTAGGTTGGCTCCATAAAAAAAAAAAAACATCAAAATAATCATTGGTTTTATTTAAAATGAAACAAAGAATTAATATGGCATCATAAAAAGAACATGCACACTACGATTTTGAATTATCTGATTCAGACTAATCTAAAAGAAGTAGGTACCTATTATTTTTCATTGGTTTTTTTTGTTTCCATACGTTAAGTATATATTAAAAATGTTATTATTTGTTTTTATTCTTTGTTTAGTTTCTAATTTGGGTAAAAAAAAGTTTATTTTTCGTTTCTTATATACTTGTTTTTTTATTTACTACACTGCAAATTATAATTATTTCCCCCTGTATTAAAATCTACTGTTCAGATCTACGGTTTTTTTACCCATACTGTTCCAAAATCTGGCAACGCTGCCTAGATCGAAAGAAATTTCCAACCTAATCACCCCCAAAAAGAAGAGATGTCTTAGAACAGTGACCTCAAGTGCGATACGCAGCAAACGCTTTGCCCCGAGACAGATTCAGAAGTGTCGTCAGGAAGTGTCGTCTTGACGACACTTCTCGTGTCGCGCCGTGCGAAATGTATTTCATATAATTGTATGTATTTGAGATGTGAAGCGACACTTCTCGGTCGCGTCGGCGGTCGTATGTCGCGTCGGCGGTCGTCTGTCGCGCCTACCGAAATGGTACCTTTAATCTGCTTACTGATGGCGTAGTAACTCAGCCAAAACGCTTGAATTTAGTTAAAGTCTCGGTTGTGACAGCACCAGACGGTCGATATTTAACGCTATGGCTGTTAACGAGGACGGATTTTTTCATTTTTTCAAGAAGGTGACAGTTTTGCCAAAATATGGGACTAAATATTTTTATACCACCTTTTCTTCCCAACGACCAACGTCAACTAACTACTTAGCAAGCAAATGAATCAAGACTTATTACAATTACAATGGTCAGATGGGTAATTGAAGCGGTTTTTGGAAGACTTCAAAATAAGTTTCGGTTTCTAAGAAATGTTGTGCCAAACAGTTACGGATGTGAAACATTTGAAAGCATTTTTAAAGTAATATGTGCTTTATCCAATGCGTTTTTTGTGCCAATAAATGAAAGTGGGCCTAAAGGTGACACATTCTGTGACAAGGTTTTAGAACGTTTGATTCTCCCTAATAATTTAATAGACAGAATTAGAGATTGTCACGACCCCCTTTTCTATGGGTCGAAAGAATTATTTAATGTTATTAATTCGTGCTACCTTTCTTTATGAAATAAAAGTCGAGTTGAACAATTAACAATTTATTTATCAGTAATAGTAATCAATACACAATATACAATAATAATATTAATAATACAATATGGGCCTTACCATGGGCTAAACATCTAAATGGCGACGAGGGCACGTCACGTTACTTCTTCGCTGGGATGAGAGACAATGATGAGACTCAAACTAAGAGTCCTGGAGGAGACTCCGGCCAAGAGTCTCGGATGAGACTTCGACCAAGAGTGCCATTACTGTTGACTTAGCCGATTTTTATATTAATCGACTAAGGTCAGTACGTGTCTAGTTTAATGTTATATTTACTTTTATTAAGGACGTACTTATGAATTGCAACTAATGTTTATCAAAATATTATATCAAATATTATGCTAAATTATTTAACTTAACGAATGTATATTAAAATAGAAAATGTATATTTTATATATAGGGTGATATTTGTTTAGCGTGACAAGATGAACGCCTAATTCAAGGTAGAATTGATTGGCCGCTGGTAGATGGATTTATTGACATTCAAGACTTCCCAATTTTATTGGAAGATGAAATTCAGGACATAACACTCGGTACATACCAGATTCAGTTATTGTACAGTTATACGTCATCACATATAAACAACGGCAACTATTTGGTAAGACTACATCGTCAACCTGATGCCGAAAATGATAATACTCATCTGATAAGAGCCTCAATACCTTCAAGGGTTCAAGCTGCTACCGAAAAAAAAAAATGTTTTATTGAATATAACAGCCAACTAATTGAGGTAAACGCAATAACTGGCTGGGCCTGTCTTTGCAAATCTGGTGCACGAGTTTTAGGAATGTGTGGATATGTTTGCTTTGTAATATGGTTTTTCGTCATACGGAAGGCATCAGCCAGGAATTCGTTATCCATCAAGAGATATGGCAAATAATTTAAATGACGCGGCTATTGCTAGACCACTTTAAGAAGTTTGTTTTTGCTTTAATTTAGTTAAGTAGATAGTATTTAATCAAGGCCACTTTAATGTTGGTATTTAGCATGGTCTTTGTGAATACATTTAACTCTATGTTTTTCATAGATGTTTTCGAAAATATTTAAGTTAGTTTTGTTTTGGTTTGTTAATTATATTGTAGTACACCAGTAGGATATAATTCTTGTATTTGCTTTTTCCTTAGGTGTCACTGGCATTGCTATGGTTATTAATCTCCTATTGTGTGTAGGCTTTGTTACTGTCTCCCTGCTCCACTATGGGGACAGCACTGTTAATTTTTAATTTCAGAAAAATTAGAAAGAAACTTGGCACCTGATTGAATCCAGATTCAAGGTCTCAAGCTCTACCCACTGCGCTACCCCACCCTGCTTCTTGTAATTTTGTAAAAATGTTGTCATAGATTTTCTAATGGTGTTTGGGTACTTCTTGTTTAGGTACTTGTTTAGGTACTTGTTAGGTGTGTACAGGATAGGTTTTCTAATAATATTTAAGAGCAAAAATCTACAGTTATTTTAAAAATGTACGTGTGTATTTCTGTTTCAATTAATAAATTATTAAAGTATAACTTCTGTTGTTTTTTGTCTCTGTAGCATTACATTACCTGAGGCAGACTTTTTTTAAAGAACTTTTAAATTGATGGAGCTTTTTTGTACTGACCACTTGCAGACCACCACCATTAGACACCAATATCTAAAACTTAAATACCGAAAAGATTGCAGTTACAGATGATTGAATATATGTGTTATATACGTTTGAAAAAAGAAATTTTTTCAAATAAAAGTTACTTAAAATATTATTATCTATAATTTTTGTTTCATACGAAATTTTCCTAAAATGGTCCGTATTCGAGAAATTAGACAATTAGACATTAATTTTTTATTAAAATTGTTTAAATAAAAGTTGTTTGTAATATAATTCTCTATAATTTTTATCCCATACATAATTTCTCTAAAACGGGACCGTATTCGAGATATTTGAGAATATGTGTAAATTACGAATTTTGAAGAAAACAAAAACGGACAAAGGAAAAAAACATTAATTTTTAAACTTAGGTTTTATTTCGGTCTGAGGTGAAATGATTAGATTTTGGACAAAGTCGGAACATCTGGGGGGATACTTTATAGGAGGTCGTTTTTATATTTTATGGAATACATCTGTTATTTATGTTTGGAAAAGAAAATTGTTTAATTAAAAGTTACTTCTAATATTATTATCTATAATTTTTGTGTTATGCCAAATTTTTCTGAAATGGTCCGTATTCGAGAAATTTGATAAAATGTGCAAAAACTAAAAGTTGTTTCCGATATCGATCTCTATAATTTTTTTTACATGATTTTTTTAAAATGAACCGTAATGGAAAAATTGGAGGAAAAGCGCTAAATTTAAATTTTTTAGTATTTTCGTTTTCAATGAATATCTCTAGAAAAATGTTTCTAGTTAGATGTATGTGTAAAATGTATTTATTTAGTTTATCCTCTAAACATTTATAGAAGCGCTGTAATAGGTTGTACAAAATATCCAGAAAAAGCCTATAATAACTAGATAGGAAAGTCATGTGTTGGACACATCAGATTTTAAATCAGGTTTTTATTTTCAATAATAATAGGCTTCGTCCCCCTTTCACTAAAGATTTTCAGTTGATATCATATTTCTTTTTTGACTTAGGACTTTTTTTTAATTTCAATTCTCCTTAACCCCCCATTTGATTCAGATTTTTTTTAAATCAATAGGCTTCGTAATAATTAGAACGAAATAGATTTAAAAATATTAATTTATCAGATCAACCGGTGTTTTAGCTGTTCATGACTCAATAGTATATTGGGAAAATTATGCACAAAGCCGCGTGATTGTTTTAAAACACGAATTATGTACTATATTTTATCTACGTCCATTTACACAGGTAAATATGCGTGTATATACTTACCTACCTTGCTCTGTGAATACCGTGCGTTTAACTTTATTTTTTTTATTTAGAATTTAGAATTTTGAGTCACTTCTGGTTGTCTGCTGGATAAATATTGTTTTTTTTTTCTAAAACATTTGGTGGATTTTTTAAAGAGAACATTCCATATCAAAAAAATGCGTTTAAAATGCTGAATGCAGTTTAATATTTTTAACAAACTTTAAACGAAAATAATTTAGAGCATACGAGGATTTGAATAACAATGTCTCAAATACCAATCCCCCCCCTCCCTACCCCCGTAGAAAACTATCCATCTTCGCTATGGCCAAACATGTCAAATATGTCAAACGGTCAAACATGTCAAACAGGTCAAATATGTCAAACAGGTCAAACAGGACAAATAGGTCAAACAGGTTAAACAGGTCAAACAGGTTAAACAGGTTAAACAGGTTAAACAGGTTAAACAGGTTAAACAGGTTAAACAGGTTAAACAGGTTAAACAGGTTAAACAGGTTAAACAGGTTAAACAGGTCAAACAGGTCAAACAAAAAAGTATATTATATTTTACGGTGTAAGTAAAAAGACAGTTTTTTTGAATCTGATGTGCTGATTTGAATAAATTTTGAATATTTATCATTATTTTACACATTTATTACCTTCATTTTAATATTTTTAACATGAACCTTTTTGAGACACAAAGATTTGATGTCTTAATATTTAATTGAGTTAGAGATAAAACAAGCACACATAATAAATTATGTAGAAGCTTTAATAATAAATATTCTGACTGTCATATTTCTCAGTCTAGAAAGTAAAATAGAAAAAAAAAACCGCCCGTATGCAAGAGTCAAAGATCTTCATAAAAGTGGCAAAACAAAATTGAACGATGAGATTAAATTGGACATATTGTTAAATATTGATGATAATTCGTTGCCATGGCCACTGCAGTTGACTGTGATGTAAGTAAAACGTCTTTTAATCATGTTTTGAAAAAGAAAAGATGATCCTAACCGTCGATTGGAATTTTGATAAACCATGATAAACAGATGCCAACAAAAACCAAAAAATATTATTTTTTCTGACGAGGCAACTTTTACTTTACATGGAACAGTCAACAAGCAAAATTGTCGTTATTGGAGTACAAAATTCATATTGGACGGTGGAAGGCTACACTCAATATCCTATTAAAATAAACGATTGAGCTGGAATACTAAAAGATTAAATTGTCGGATCATATTTCTCTAACGACACATTGACTAGGGAGCGTTATTTAGATTTCTTACAAAAATTTTTAGTACCAGAATAAATTGGAAAAAGCTGGCATTCGCGGCTCTTTACTTCTCTGGACAAGTGATTTTTTGTCAAATCACATCTTCAAAGTAAAAGTTGGACAGATAATCTCGTCAGGTTATCGAGTTCTAAGTGGTGTCCCTCAAGGCTTTGTCATAGGGCCATTACTATTCTTGGTATACGCTGCAGATCTAGGCAAATACTTAAATTCTAATATCTCGTGTTACACTGATAACCCTAAGCTATACTCTAATTCTGTGACAGATTTTGCCCAGCTACAAAAAGACCTTAAAACTAATTCAAACTCGTGTGATACCTGGCTGCTTCCTGTAAACACGGAAAAATGTATCGTCCTGCATACAGGAAAAAATAACCTGTGCCTGAACGGTAGTGCGTTAGCAACTGTGAACTCCCATAACGACCTGGGACTATAATAATATTTTATAATAATAATAATAATAATAATATTTATTTTTATAAAATTAAATACAATATTCTTTATAATTTAATGCTGTTATTACAACTGTTTAGGTGAAACTAAATAAATATTTGAAGTCCCACTGAAATCTTCTAATGACTCGTGCGTGGAAGATATACATTATTTATTAGCTTATGTTTTCTAGTTCCTACTTAAATTTCTATTAAACAACTTGATAACTACTATAATTTAAAAAAAAGGAAAAATTCTTCGGACCTACCTACTAAATGAAATTTATATCTTCAAAATAAAAGAAAACAATGAAAGAAAAGAAAATTAGAGATTATAAAGATTTCGAAAATAATTATATAACGTTTGAACTAAGAACAGGGAAAGAGCAGAGGGTAAGTAATATTTTTTTTTAATTTGAGTGTTGATTTTAGTTTTCCAAATAATTTAATCAAAATTCGTTTTTAATTTTTTTTTTAAATGGCTAGTATTTTAGTTTATAAATATAATTTTTTTAAAGTTTTTTTTTATGGAGGATCTATTATATCATGTATTAAAATACGGCGTGTTCGTAATAACCACTTTTTTACACTTTTTTTAAAACTATAATGGCTATTTATATTTCTATAAATTTCTGGAACCTGCAAATAAACACGAGGAGCTACATATTCGAAAGATCTTTGACCAATTTTTTTATAGGCTCTATGTGTCTGAATTTGTTTATTTTATTTGTGGCGATTAGGATAAGAATGTAAAATTTTTTGTAATAAATTTCTTTTTTGTTGAATATTTATGATTCTATTTGCATAGATCTGTCTCATGTCCATTGCATTCGATTCCTCGTATGTATTTTCACTTCCATAAGTTCTATTTTTGTTTAGAATAATTTTAAGTATCAACTTTTGAACAATTTCAAGCTGATTTAAGTGAGTTTTATAAATAGCACCCCAACCTGATATACCGTACTGCAAATGACTTTCGACTAAAGAAGAGTAGACCATTTTCAATTGGTGGAACTGAAGTATGCTTTTTAATTGTTTAAATTTGTAGATCAATGATCTAATCCTTTTAGTTACCGACTTAACATGAATATCCCACTTTAGATGACTATCAATTTCAATGCCAAGGTACCTGATATGATTTGCTTTTTCAATAATAAAACTCATTAAAAACTCTTCATTAACGTGGTCAGAGCACATATCAGCGGTATGTAAACGTTCGAACTCAATGCTCTACCTATTAAAAAAGTCCTTCACGCGTGTGAACTTTCAAATATTTTCTAAACTTTATACAACTTACGTTAGACCGTTGATGGAATATGTCGGATCTGCGTGGTGTCCTGATCTGGTTTCTGATCAAAACAGATTGAAAAATGTTCAACGCTACGCTACTCGAAAACCTTTCGACAGAATCAGACCATCGTATGAAGAACGGCTTAACATGGCGAGTTTGTGTTCATTTGCCCACAGAAGGTTAAGACGTGATTGAATTGTGACTTACAGAATTATTCATGGTACTTTTTTATCCAACCTCTATAGTATACTCTCGTGGAATACAGATCAGCGCCTACGTGGACATGAGTATAAGTTGAGCAAAGAAAATTTTAAAACACGTACCCGACAAAACTTATTTAATAATTGTCTTTGTTATTGAACTTTGTAATTTTGGGCTTAATAGGATTCATTCCTCAGCCCTAATTCCTTTGTATTAATAATAATATTAATTAAACAGACTTTGCCCTGATGAAGTTGACTCGAACGAAATAAATAGGAACATATGTATCAGCAAGATGGAACAACTACACTGGACAATTTTTATGGGGTTTTCTAAAATCAAAGGTCTACTTCAACAGAGCAACCACCATAGATGATTTAAAAACCAGAATAAGTTATGAAATTAAACACATCACCCCAGAAATGATACACGTTTTACAAGAATTTTAAAAACGTCTTCTTTATTGTCAAGGATTGAACGGTACCCAATTATTTTCATTTAATTTTTTTTTGAAATGAAATTTTTAAAAATTAAAACTTATAGGTTAATATTTAGAGGATTAAAAACCCTTTAAAATGAGGTGTCACATTCCCAACCGTTTTATTTAAAAATATTGATGGGTACAGTTTTTACGCCAAATTTTTTTAATTTAAAATTAAAAATTGACCTCTTTCAGGATTTTCTCATCAAATTATTAATAAGGTCGCAAATAAATTTATCCGTTACTTTAGGACCTTACAGTATATTTCTTTTAACAGTTAACAAATTCTACAACAATATTGTGTACATTAACTACTGAAAAACAACCAAGTAATATTATTTCGCTGCATAATAAATTAAAAACCATTATAATATCCATTAATCATAGACTTGGAAAATTGTAAAAAAAAGAATCAATATTTACCGTCTAAACTCTCCTTGTTATTGATTTCACTAGCCATATTCACAACCGTTCATCAATATTGATAACACAAAGCACAACAACTACTGTAGCGAGTTCTTTTGAAAACAGAAGTCAACTGAAATGAAAAGGTGGTTTTCCTGATAATAGCAACGTCAAATGTGTTATAAATATTGTTGTCGTGTTTCCTCTTTTACCAACTATTATCTGAGTATGTATTTGATAAGGGTAATAATAAAGAAAACAATAATGAATACTGGTCTGGAGTTATTTTAATAGAATTTTAATTAATCACGGTCTACCTAAAACGTTGGTGTTTGTAAGTCTCCATTTCATTGTTTTTTATATGGTTTACTATTTTATTTGGAAATTATGTTTCACTTGAATTATTTTATATTAAAATTTTGAGCAGCTTATATAAAAATAAAAGAAAGAAACTATTTTTGTTTATATTTGTCCTATTAATAATAATTATTATTAATAATTATTAATAATAAAACTAATTATCCTAGATTCAGTTAACAAACCGCGTCATTCTATATTAGTCACGTGGGAGATCTTGTAAAATGCGAAATCTAATTAAAATGACCGTTCGTAGTAACTTAAATGACAATTTAAGTGGCAGTTATGTCAAATAAGTAAGTGACATTGTTTAAGGGTTGGTAATAAAGTTAATATTATTAATTTAACTAACTGATAAAACCAATATGGTCACGTGGGAACTGATATTCTGAAGATCCGTTATATTAATATATCTGCCTAATTTTACTAATAACTTTTGTTAATTTTTTGAATTAATGGGAGAAATTGTTTCATAAACATTTGATAATATTGTTATGTCCATATTGGATTTTAAATTATCAACTGAGTAATAGCAAAACTAATGTGTTGTGACCACCTACCCCCCGGGTCCCCCTTTTAATCGTTGTTTTACTCTTTAAAATCTTATTATTTACCTCACAAGTTTATTTTAAATTCTATACTTACTGTATTTGGCCTTTTTCCTCTAGTAGTAGAAATGGTGATTGTCTAGTTAATTAATTGATAATTTATATACCCACGTTGTGATAATGTTAATTTTGATAAACCAGGATTCGATGAAAAGTTTGGTGAAAATTGATAAATAAAACCGGACAAATTTATAATTAAACTTTTTTATTTTTCATACTTTAAATGTGTAATTTGTACTATTTACTGAAATCTCACTTGAGTCCCGTTCAAACGCAGACTACGTTCATTTGCTATCAAGATATATTTTATTTAGGTTGATGACCAATGAAGTTAACGAACAGCGTCAATTCGCCAGTTGGTTAACTACTGTGTTGATGTTTATATTTTAATTTAGTTTGATGACCAACGGAGTTAACGAACAGCAACAATTCGCCAGTCGGTTATTTTACGGTGTTAAATTAACATAAACTTTGTTTCAAACCTAGTAGAATGGGTGGCTTAGTATATAGGTGTTCCCCTCAAGCTAACGAACAGTATATTCACCAGTTGGTTAACTTACTGTGAAATTTTACCATCTCGGTTTGTACAATTTATCCAAGATAGCACATCCCTATATATTTCTAAAATATTGATTTTTAACATTTCCATTAAAATTACTTAATAAAACCCTGTATATTTCTTAATGTTGATTTTTATATTTTCTATTAAAATACTCAAATTTACCCATCAAAAATAGACGTCTATCCTAACTGTATTTCGTAGTGAATGAAGGTCATGTGGTTTATTGTTAACATTAATAATATTTTGAAGCAAATGGCAGGCCCTTGTTCAAACGAAACCCCGGTGGTATCTCAAAGAAAGTTACATAAATCTTTAGACTCACCATTGAACATACAGACATTAGATTTGTCTATACTAGACATTATGTACTAATTTCATCTAGCGTTGTGACGGCGTCGATTTAGGTACGTCGCAGCGTTGAGCGTCACGTTGTTTCGAGGCGTCTATCTTAGTGGTGGCGAGGAAGATATTTAGTAGGGTACTGCGTCGGGACAGCTATACGGTAGAAAATACTCAAGTGGTGCTACGCGATGAAGGGTGTCGTCAAGGATATTATAAAGGAAATATTTAGTGAGAAGTAGAGCGGTGCGACGTTGAGCGTTGGGACAGATAAAAGGTAGGCAATACTTAGGTGGTGCGGGACGTGACAGCGTTCAAAACGTAGAAAGGTAGGGAAGTAGGGCGTCTGAACGTAGAGCGTCAAAACGTTGAGCGTCGGGATAAATATTATGGTAGGAAATACTAAAGTGTTGTTAAGAGTGATAGCGTTGGGACGTAGAAAGGTAGGAAAGTGGGACGATGGGACGTTGGGCGTCGAGACGTTAACACCTTCGGGGGATAGAAGGTATTGTAGGATAGACGTCGTTTAGAAAGAGCGTTTAGGAAAGGTACTGACTATATAACTGGATACAAATAATAAAGTAATTGCTTAAATGTAAAATAATAAAATGAATGAATTCTCGGACCTTTGAATTATCTGAGAAATGGGTCACCATGTATCGGGAGGACCTAATTTAAAAACAATATAATGGTAATATTATTTCCTGGTTAGTGGTAGACATAAGTAGAATGACAGAGCCTAAAATTCCTCAAAATCTATTGCGAAGGCTACTGGAGCGAACCAACTTTCCCAATCTAAGTTGGAAGGTAACATGCCAACGAATGAATTGTCGCAGGGGCAGATGCTGCAGCAAACGCTCCCACGAGGGAACCTGGCAACATCCTCTCACATATAGCCTTGTCAGCGCATGCAGGGCTTTGCATTGGTCAACCTTTCCTTCTCTAGCTACTCGTGGTAACCATATGGACACAGAAAAACAATAACCCAAAGAGGCTGGACATCAACGCTCACCTCCAGAAAAGAAAATTGTGAAACAAAGTTCAACTCCCGCGCAGGAGGCTGAAAAGCGACAATCACCTCTAAAAAAGAAGTATGGGCGTCAATGCTTACTTCCTGAAAAGCATGCTGGACAAGAAAATTCAGCTCCTGTACAGGAGACTGGACAGCGACGCCCATCTCCAAACAAAGATATACACCGTTGTTCACCTTCAACTATCAGACCTCGGAGAGGTAAGAGGATCTCTGGATCTGAATCAAAGCTGAAGGCAGGCATTGCTACAGCAACCGTTACCCTCAGCTAACGTTATCACTACAAACCAAACATGAGCGGCTAAATCAAACTCAAAGAAAAGGCCGCAATCTGACACCTCTTACGAGGTAACGCTCCAAAAGGGGAAAAAACCTAGACAGGACCACGCTGCTCCGTCTGGGATAAGCTACAAGGATGCAGCTACAAAACACACTTTTGGGTGGCTACAATAGACAAGGATAACCCTTACGATAAGAAAACTATTTTGTTAAAAAGACACTGACGGGAGAGCTGGACCAAACAATTTTATCCTGCAGCAAAACCAAACTACCCACATTCAGGTCTTGGAAGCACTCTGGTGAAATTATCACAAACAACGTGCGACGATGAACTTAAGTTTGAATGACTAAAAATCAAGATACTAACTCTAAAAACATGGGAAGGAGCAACACTTGCTCTTGTAAGGATAGACGCCAAAGCCTTTCTCTGAAAGTGCACGCTGTCCTTGACGAGAAGGAAGTTATACTCAGGCGACTTAAGGGGCAAAATCCAATCTTGCATGTGGAAAAATAATGCACCTTCCACCATCGGAGAGGAAGACATGTGAATCCTAAAAGTTAGATAAATGAGAGTGAGCTATTCGTTCACCTTATTGATTGTAAGGCCAACAGTCCATAAAGGGGCTGAAGGGGTTCCCAGTGCAGAATTCTTTGCAAAATACCATCTCCCCGCAAGTAAAGCCAACAGTAAAAGAGTTACAAGTGATCACCCCTCTCTAATTTCGCAGAAAGGGATAGTTGGATAAATAACCAACTTGCTGCCCAAACTTCAACAGAGGATCGGAAAGCAATTAATGAGGTAAAAATCGTACAATGTAACTTGTAGCACAAAAGGATAGCTACGTCATCATAATGCCGCCACCTTGATGAGCAGCAAGATAAAATAGCACTCATCCAAGAACCCTGGATAATAAAAACTAAAATTTTAGGTCTCAAAAATCTAAATGGTTAATTTTTTAGCTTTCCCAGCAACCTACAACCTAGGCCAGCCATTTACATTCCTGGGAAATACAAAGTCCGGTTAGGATGGAAAAAGGGAAAAGGCAACGATAATCCTGGGCATATTCATACCTTCCCTCCGACGCAACCACGTCACCACACAGTAAAGAGATGGTGGTTCTGATTGAATACTGCTCGAACTATAAGTTTGAGATGGTAATAGGTTGCGACACTCAAATGCTCATCACTTTGATTGGGGCAGTAAAGATTATATATAATTACCAAAAATATTTGTATTTTAAATAAAGGTACTGCACCAAAATTCTCACAGTAAAACACTAATAGATATCACTTTATCCACAACTAGTATCTATAAATCAATTCTAAACTGGCTAGGGTCTGATAACATTTCGATGTCAGATCACCGCTGGTTAACATTTAAAATAAACTTGATATTGCCGACCTCCATACTATTTTGGAACGCTAGAAAGACGGTCAGGGAAACATATGCGCACCTTCTCTAAGAGATTCTGAGAGAGGTGGAGGTCGAAACACCAAACAATATTAATGTTTTGGATAAGTACTCGAACACTATCCAAAGCCAAATAAACAATACTTCTATAAGAAATCCTCAAACAGTGGGATTTATAAATATCCCAGGAGATTTTGGAATATGGATGTTCAAGTAGCTACCTGTATAAGTCGTTGCTATTTTATGATGCGAATTTAAGTTCAAGTAATATTGGTAGTGATTTTGAGCAACACCGACTTTTATCACACTTTTGTATACAAGTAAGTTAGATCTAACCGACCTATTTTTGACTCGAGAATATCTGATATAATTTATGACCTATCTTTTTATTACACTCTGTATTATGCAAATAGTTTTTTCTTTACTTTTCAAACTATTCTGTCGCCATTCATATTTAATCATAGAAAGAATAGCCCTGTTTAAAATTCATCTCTTTCATTAATAATCCAATATTCGCCCATTTTCTCGTCCTTCGGAATGAACGGGGTATTCCCGTCTTAGAGCTCAAAATTGTACCTTATTGATTCGCTTATAATTGGAATCGATGTCGACAAGCAAAAGGAGTGGTGAGAGGGATAATTTACCCTAGATTTATGTTTTAGTAGAAGCTTGTTCGAAGAGCCCTTGAAGTACCTAATATATTCGAAGTAAATCAAAACGTAGCGAGGGATTGGAATATGATGAAAATGTCTTGGAATATAGATGAAGGATCAAATAGTAGTTGTCTTTAATTTCTATTTATTTTATATCAACGAAATTGGTTATGATGATTATATAAAATATTTAGATCTTGATGAAAAAATTAATATTATTAAGGAAGGAGGAACTCGTAATTTTTCAGATGTGTTTATTTAGGCAATTCGAGCCACGTCCCAAGTAACAATTTGACATTTTTTAAAAGCTGAAAGAATGTTAACAAAACAAAATTTCTAAAACAGAACATTAACTAAAAACATTTCCGGAATATTCTTTCAACAGTAATTAACACAAAATGGGTGCACTATTACAAAACTGATTCATTTGTAAATTGTATAAAGTTTGCTGAATGCAGTTACCTGATAGTTACTTATACATTTTCATAAACTTTCGAAAAATGTTTTTTAAAACTTCTATAACTGTCATAAATTTTAAATATTGAAGTTATGTTGCTTATCAAAATCAGTAAATTTATTTTTAAATATAACTGTTGAAAACAAATTAATTCCAGATTTGTCATAAAAGATAAATTTACGATATAATAGTAAAATGGCACTAGAGTTATTTTTACCGCGATTTAGACATTATACAGGGTGGCGCATCCTATACGCGTCGGTCTCTGTAAGGAAAACGACTTAAAGTTGAATTTTTTTTAATAGAGGTATACAGGGCCATTAACACTACAAAATAAAAATAATTTGGATTATACAGGATGATCCAAAAATAGGAATTTATATCAAAGTGATGTTTAAATACTAGGCAGAAAATGTGGATGCAGTTGGATGGAGCCCCCGCACATTTTTAACTTCGAGTACGGCGATACTTAAACCGGCGTTTTGTTAAAAAATGGATCGGAAGAGGTGGTACACATAATTGGCCTCCAAGATCTCCAGACTTGACGTCGTTGGATTTTTTTATGAGGACTCATACAAATTATAGTTTATATACCTTACCAATTACTCCGGAAGATATGAAAGCTAGAATAAGAGCTGCTTTTCAGACAGTAACTGGAGAAATTCTTCTCAAAGTAAAACGATCCTTTGAAAAACGAGTTCAGTTGTGTTTTGAACAAGATGGGCGTCAGTTGGAACATTTTTTATAATTTGTTTTCTGTTTGGTTTTCAATTTGTTTCTAACTATTTTTCATTTGTGTGTAGTTTTCAAATAATTCAAATTTTCTTGTCATTAAATGTTTTTTTTTTTATTAAAAAATTATAGTTTTGGTTTACATTGAAACTATTTAACATTGAAAATGATAAAAATGTTTATTTCGTTCAATACCATATTTTGAGTGATATTTTCTGTATGGTTACTATGATTAAAAAATAATAATATGATAAAATAAATAAAAAATAGCTATTTACTAAAGATCGATCGAATTTAGGTTGGTATAGGGAAATCTTATATGGAATAAAAGATAATTTAAATGTCTATCAGTTTATGTTATTAAATACAGGGTGTGCCATTTAAAATAGAAATATTATTCAACTCCATATATGTAAGTCGAATTCAATTAGACTAAATAAGCACCCTGTATGATGTAATGGAAAAATTTGCATTTTATTCGATAGTCTAATATCTTGGCTACGCAAATTACAGGTGACTGTAGTGGCTAAGTTTATTACATAATATTTTATGATCAATAGTATCGAATGCCTTACTGTAATCCAACATGACCAAACATGTAATTTTGCCCTGATCAGTTGCATGGAATAAGTTATCAGTAATGGATACAAGGGCGGTGGTAGTGCTGTGTTGTCTCCTGAAACTGAGCGGAATTTATTATTTCTTTTTCATGGGCGTAGTCTGTTATTTGATCTTTAAGTATTTTCTCGAAGCATTTGGAAAGGGTAGGTAAAATACTAATTGGTCGGAGATCAGAAAGGTTTGACGGTTCAGTACATTTGGCTAGTAAGAGTATTATAGCGTGTTTCCATGCATTAGGATATTTTGATGTTGACATTATCTTATTAAAAAATAAAGGTTAAATAATTTAGTAAATGATCTTCGACTTAATGTAGCATGCGCAAAGAAATGTCATCAAGACCGACAGCATTACTTTTTATGTGATGAAGGGATTTTCTTACTGATTCAGCAGTAACATTTTTCAAATTAAATTTTTGCTTGTAGCAATCTAATAGACGTAATTGATTAGGAGTTTTATCAATATTAGGCAAAGTATTAAAATGTAAATTTATGTAATCGACTTGTTTTAAATTAGGAGGAATATCTGGGTTCGATTTTTTTTTGAGAATTTCAAGTACTTTTTGAATTTTTATGTTTAAGTATGAAATCAAGGTATGTTTTTTTTCTCGCCGAATAGCTCCAGTTGTGTAATTTCTCAACTGGGTATAATAGTTCCAGCTACTCATAGTTTTTTCATTTTTATATCTGCTTAATGCAGAATCTCTTAGGCTGATCATTTTTTTAATATTGTATGTGAGCCACGGGGCATGAGGTATACTTACTCCTTTAGTAACAAAACATTTCATTGAGGGCATGGTTTAAAAATGTAATCATTTCATCGACATCATCAAGAGAAAAAATACTATTCCAGTTAATATTTAGCAAATCAAAATTAAAGTGATTTAAGTCAAATTTTGAAAAATCACGATATGTATATTTCATTTTGTTGTGAATTTTGTATGAGTCAATGTTACAAGAAACTCATATCAGACACAAAGATGATGTCAATGAGTGTTTTACTATGTGGTGTAAAATGGGTTGGCTCATTAATTATTTGCTCCAGCCCGAAAGTATTTAAAAAATTTATGCATAATTCACAACTCCGATTTTGTGTAAGAAAATCTATGTTTATATCACCCGATACGAGCAAGAAATTTGCAACGGTGTCTTCCAATTCACTAATAAAATTACTGACTGATGAAGCGGGTGGGCGATAAACAACACCAAGAATGTAAGTTTTTCCACTACACTTGGTGGATATCCATAGTTGGTCAAGATTAACTGTAATTTGAGAAAAAATTAGTTTATATTAAATGTTAGTATTTATGTAGAAAGCAACACCTCCACCCCTACCATCTCTATCTGTCCTAACCAGTCGATATCAATTGATAAATATATTACTGGAATCCATTTCGGGATTTAGCCATGTTTCGTTTATGCCGAAAATGTCAATTTTACTTTTATTCAAGTACTCAACCAAGCGATCGTAAACGGGAAAGTAAATCTGACATTTAAATGCGAAAAGCTAATACTTCGTTTCATAATATATAATTATAGGCAAAAAATATCTATAAAATTAAATACACAAAAAAAAACAGCAAAAAAAAAAGAAAAAAAAACGTTAATTAGATAAATAATAGATTGTGAATTGAAACAATTTAAATGTACATAAATCCAAGAAAATATTATAAAAGCTTTATATTTAGAAATTACAAAAATATTATTAACTAAGTAGTTTTTCTCGTTACTCGTTTTGGATTTTCTTCAACTATCTCAGATGGCGCAGATCGTATTTTCTCCTGTAAAGAAGCGGGTTTATTCAAAACTTTCGGATTGACCGCAATATGATTAACAGCTAATTGTTTCTCAGCATGGCTTTCTTTCCGTTTTGCTTTGCAGTGTTTAAATAACCTCTTAGTTTTTTATTAGTAAGTTGGTCTTCCGGGTTTAGATCGTCAATATATAGATTTTTGTATTCTTTATTTTATAAAGATTTTTTAAAATTTCTGACTTGGGAAGATATGAGATAAACTCAATTTTCAAAATTTGTTTATTGTTTTTATTATGAAGACAATATACGTTGTTCAGATCGGCAATGTCCAACTTAACTTCAAATACTTTTCTTAACTTTTGCAAACCTTCTTTTATATCTTGGGTTTCTAGGCCAAAAACTATAATATTATTTTTTCGAAGCCTGCGATCCAAATTATTAGCGTGATTTTTTATCTTGATATTTTTGTGTGCCAAACTAGTTATTCTATTAGAGAGGCCGGATACCTCTGCCTTAATTTCTTTTAATGTTTCCTGCGATTTATCAAATTTCGTACCAAGTGATCTCAGGAGATTATATAGATCAGTTAGTGACAAATCCTTAGAAGCCATAATACAAAATTTTTAAAAGGAGTACTACACAAAAATTAAATTAACATTTATAATTTAGACTCCAGACTAATATACAAATCGACGATTGGCATTAATATTTGAAAATATAAAGAATTTCACAAAAATTCTAAAAAGTATTAAATGTTCTAACCTAATATTCAGAAGAAAACGCAAGTATAGTAATAAAATAAACAATTAGGTTATTACTTTAGTCAATGGCTTACATTGAACTAGAGAATTATCTAAGGTAGTACGTTGATATTCTAAATAGTTGAACTATCACGTAAATTTTGGGTTTAAATAGATAGACCAGACTGGAATAAGATACTCGAGTAAGGACTGTGGTTGAAAACTCTTGATGATAGGCGAGACCCTCGTTTCGGGGCCCTAAGTCCCGAAACACCTTAATATGTAAAGTTTTATGCGGAGATTTGTGTACTACAAATAAATATCTTTAACTTATTTTAATACGTTGTTTCGTTTTATTTTTAGATAACTATTTGATTTCCATATAAATGCCAATGTTTCCATTTTTGTCCAAAATTTATATATCCTACATTTGTTTTTTTAATTTGGTGTCATTGGCTTAAACTACTAAGGCCATTGGCCTCGTGTTATGTGTAGGCTTTGTTACTGTTTCCCAGCGCCACTTTAGGAACAGCACTGTTAATAAGAACCCAACAGTGAATTGTCGAGTGGGGATCTCATATTTATATTCTCTTACTTCAAAAGCTTAACAAATATGGCCTGAGTGGGGTATTATTGCAGAAGATTGGTACCTATCTTATACTAAAACTGAAATGCAGTGACGATTTTTTACCAAAATATTGGGCGTTCAAAATAAATTTAGGGAAACAATTTTCAGTGTTTATAGTATACCTTTCTAAAACACTAAAAGTATTTTACTTAAATTTGAAATTTGAACTGAGATCTATATTCTGCCATTGTGAACCCACAATATTTTGGTTACTAGCCGCCACTGCTCAAATGTATAGAGTTAACTACACTCACTTATTTTAAGTAACCTCAGGTGTTCTTCAGGGGTCAAGTCTAGGGCCCCTACTATTTAACTCATTTATTAATGATTACATTTATTGTTTCCATAATAGCAAAGCTTTATTATTTGCAGATGACTTCAAACTTTTCCAAATTGTTAAAACCCATAATCACGCCCTTAGACTTCAGCTTCACCTTGATAATTTATTAGAAAAGCGTTATGGGTTTGAATGTCAATAAATTTAATGTTAAAAAACTTACCTTAAGGAAGATTAATTGTAATTTTCCGAGCTTGTCCGTAGATATAATTACATTGAAACCTACTCATCAGCACGTATTTTTTCTAGAGTAAACAAAATGCCCCATATTCACTGCTCCTATCGTATACCAAACCTGCAAATCATTCCGTTGAAGTGCGTGTTACGAAAATCACCTTATATCTGGAAACTAAATATGTATCCACATATATTAGGGTGAGATGGGAAATAATTATATCTACGGGCAAGCTCGGAAAATTACAATTAATCTTCCTTAAGGTAAGTCGATTAATTTTTTTAATTTTCCTTCGCTTATCCTTGATATAATTACATTGTAGATGTTTAGAGTAAGAAAAGGTGATTTTCTGAATAATTTTTATGTAAACATTATAAACTTAATTTATTAAACGCATATTTACATTTATAGCTAATTCTATAACTACTAACTAGCTAAAAAGTGAATGAGAACAATAAAATTATTGTATGATCACAATTTAAGAATAGGTCAAATAATTGATTTAAATTCCAAATCAATAATAATGTTAGCAATTGTGTCATTGCGTTCTTTTATAGTTTTAAAATATAAAAAATGTTATATAAGAAGGTATAAGAAGGTATCTAACCAAATGTTAATGCGTAGCGTGCACTAGTCAGTATGAGATATTGCTCCCTATTACGAAACAATTGTGTTTCCTTGATAATAGGTATGTCACATCTTTATTCTATCGGAGTTTTTAAATTCTATCCTTTTTAACGATATATTGGTTTAATCATTATATTGATTTAGGACACCTACTGTTAGAGACGTTAAAATTATCATGCGCCTCTACCTAGACTAATGCGACTGGCTAATTAATGCAATGGGGCATGTTCAAAAATTTTGAAATTTTTTTTATGAATAATAGAGTTGAAAATAAAACTACATTTTTTTAATTTTTTTTTTATCTATTCATTTGCCGGAGTTATGAATTTTTTTAAAATTTATGACGTCACCGGGAATAGACCAATAGGAGCTAGCGCACAACGTTGCCGGCTAGAAGGTTTACGAGAAGTGATGTACGTTCGTTTGTGTACTCCTTCTTAATTTTAGACTTCTAAAATATTGTTAAACAAATATCTTTTAAATACATAATATCAAATGTTTTTTGAAAGTATTATTTCGGTTTAAACTTTTACCATATTTAAAGTTTCATTGTTTTAAAAGTCACTTAATAATTCAGAAAATGGCAAAATGGCAGCACTGTGTATGGCATCTGTCATAGTGTCTCGATCAAGAATTTATTTGGAATTTGAGTGTTTAATTTTGTACTTTTTATAAATATTATGACTACGAAAAAGTGTTTTGTTCCAGAATGTGATAATGATTCACATTCATCTTTAAAAATATTTATTAGTGTTCCTAGAAATTTGGAAAGAAGAAAATCAACCTTCTACTGGCGATGTTTCTTGTGAACTTTTTAATAAAAATACACCGGATTATCAAGATGTAGTAGCAATTTCTGCGAATTGTCCCCTTCAGGAAATTGAAAATGTGGCTACTATAAATTCTTAGGTGTATAACCTAAAAACCCTTCTGGAAGAAAATGCAGAATCTCCTGAAAGTTTTGAAGATACCGAATTTATTCATCATTTTGTGGAAGAACTAGTGATAAAGAAATAATAGAAAAATGTGGGTATTTAAACAAACTGGTTCCTGGATCCCATATAATGGCAGATAGGGGTTTCAGAATATTCAGCTACTTGAAAACATGGGATGCACTTTAGTAAAGCCACACCTAGTGTATCACAGAATGAAAAAAGTTCTCCAGAAGATGTACAATTAAGTAAAAGAATAGCATCTCTAAGAATACATACATGTGGAAAGAGTTATAAGAAGGGTTAGTTAATTTAACATGTTAAAACCACATTCGTGTGTGAATTTTAAGCAAGTACATTTACTTAGTAATATCTGCATAATTGCTTGTTAACTTACAATAACCTATTTTGTAAGAGTAAATATTAATTTAATAAACTTTTTTGTTTGTTTTTTAATTTAATTTACCTAATTATCACATTTCAGGGATTATAATGAGTTTTTAAACAGCCAATGTAATTTTTGATAAAAATTTAACTTTTCGAGCAAATCAAAGAGGAATGAGTACCTGTATATGCATAGATTTTTTGGGACTAAAACTACCAAAACAAAGGCACCTATTTACAGCAGTTTAAAATGAAACATTTTAACAAAAACGCCTATGTCGCGGTGATAAATATTAAAAACAACCAAGTTCAGTTGAATGTGGTAGCAAAGTCTATATATTCCAATAAATCGGGTAACTACATGTGGTATCACTGGTGATAAATTTAAAAATATCACAATTCTTGCTACTTTTTTCAAAAAACCAGAAAGTGTGCCTTCTTATCAATCCTTTATGAAAATGACAACAGTAATAAATGTGAAAACAAAATTTTTGTTGCTATTCGTTATTACGATAGTAAAACATGTTTGCAGTTCCGTTTATTTTTTATGAAAATCTAAGTAAAAACCAATGTCAAAAGGTTATAATTTTTTTTCTGTCAAACCAAATATATCACAAAATTAAAAATTGATCATAGGTCAAGCTAAAGTAATACCTTTATTGATAGTAGCTTTAAAAAAGGAGAAAGAATAATATTGACTTAAGTTATTATTATTAACATTGGCGATTTTTAATAAAAACTTTTTAATTATTGTTTACAAACAAAAATATAAAAATCTGTGAAAATTTTATTTATCAACCTTTTAATAAAAAATGGGAAAAATGAAGTAAAAAACAATTTATTTACAAATAAAAAATATATATACGAATCCTAAGAATATAAAAGTACTGATTTATTTTCCTGTAGTGGATGAAGAGGCATTTTGATAAATTAGAGCCTTTCCAATAACACTGAGTAGATGTTACAGATGGTTCCTCACTTCTTCTATGAAGCCACATGTTTATAACCACCTGAAAAAAATAAAAGAGATATGCAGTTACAAAATAACTATATAACCAGCTACAAAATGCCTTATTTTATGTAACAAGACGAGCAGAGCTTAACTAGCTCTGAACGAATCTAGTAAAGAACCTCGGATTTTCAAAAGTTAAAAAAAAACAATCTCACCACATTTTTGAAATATAGAGCTTTTCGAAAAAAACTGCTATTTTTAAAAGTACAATTTTTTAGGCTGTTGAGTATTATAAAATAAAAAATTACGGGATGCTTTGTTAGCTTCAAACGAATCCAGCAGAGCACCCCAGTTTTTTTTTAAACCACACCACGTTTTTTGGCTCCTACAATATTATAAAATATTCGAAATTTGGCATTTTTAAAAAAATTCGCAATTCCTTGCTGACTTCAAAGTTTTTTTTTTAGGATTTTAAAACAGCCTAAACATGTGTCATAAGTAGTTGTTTTTATATATAAAAAAACAAATTAAAAAACTGAAGTGTCCTGCTGACTTTGTTCCAACAAAGCACCCTTTATTATTTAAAAATAGAAATTTTTTTAGTAAATTTTTACAATATTTCAAGAGTCTAAAAATGGGGTGTGGTTTTTAGAAAAAAAGCTTTAAAAAAACCGAATTGCTCTGCTGGCTTCTTTCGAAGGTTAGCAAGAAGCACCATGTATTTTTTAAAAATATAATATTTCAAGTGCATAAATATATGGTGTTGCTGTTTTTAGAGAAAAAAACTTTATAAAACAGAGGTGCTTTGCTGACTTCGTTCGAAGGCTATCAGAGCATTTTAAGTTTTGCAAAAAACAAGGAGCATAAAATTTTTGAAAAGGGTATAAAAATAGCCTAAAAATATGGCATATTTTTTAACTCAAAATTTCATAGGTGCTCTGCAGCATTCTTTGGTATCATAATTATTACTAGGTTCACTAACAAAATCTATTTCTAGATTATTTTAACACTTGCTGCGATTACAAAAAATGTCTATATGTCAAAATTAGAAAAAAAATATAGAAATAAAAGGCCTTATACACTGTTTATTATATGTGATATAAAAACAAAAAAGCATAATAAATATTACAAACCTTGACATGCAGCATATCGTAAGCATTGTGCACTAAAAATTTCATTTTTGTTAATTACAACAAGCACATCAGAAGCTTTTTGCCGTACTTTATGTTTAGGTGTAATTTGTCTCCTTCTCTCTTATGGAAAAAGAAATTATCCCCATATTCTTGCTTGGCAGATCTAAAAATAAAACCTGAGATAAATATGTTTTACTATAAGGTGTATTGGCTCCATATAAACTGTAAATACCTACTATTAAAACAAAGTCTTACCTTTCTGACTTTTGTAAACTGAGTATTGTTAAAAAATGCAGTAATCATCTCGGTAATTATATTTTCGTTTACAATGGGCAAAACACATGATTCAACTTTTATACATCCAGCTGATCCATATTAATAATAAAATTAAACCAAAACAAAAAACTAAGGTTAGGTGGTGTCAATGTTAATGTCACTTAGATGTGCGTTCACTTCGACATTCTGTGTGTCGGTTTGTTCGTTGGCTTGGTTTTGTATAACAAAAAAAACTTCGACACAAGATGATTGGTTTATTCCCGATGACGTATAATTTCAAATTTTAAATTTCAATTGGGCTTAATTTAAAAACTTTTGGCTTTTTTAACGAACTGACTATTTAGAATAACTTGTATAGCGACTAACTATTACAATATAATTTATAAAACAGCATATCTCACATGTGAACATGGCCCATTGTATCATTGCGTTCTTTTATAGTTTTAAAATATAAAAAATGTTATATAAGAAGGTATAAGAAGGTATCTAACCAAATGTTAATGCGTAGCGTGCACTAGTCAGTATGAGATATTGCTCCCTATTACGAAACAATTGTGTTTCCTTGATAATAGGTATGCCACATCTTTATTCTATCGGAGTTTTTAATTTCTATCCTTTTTAACGATATATTGGTTTAATCATCATATTGATTTAGGACACCTACTGTTAGAGACTTAAAAATTATCATGCGCCTCTACCTAGACTAATGCGACTGGCTAATTAATGCAATTTAGATATCACTAAGTGTTCAATTAGCCAATTTTAGAACGAATATGTTCTTAATATATTCAATATAATTCATTTCATATAAGTATTTATTAGATTTATTGTACCCTTCATAATGTATTTCACCATCAGGAAGGATTCGAACAATTTCCTTGGCACCAGGGAAATCTTGTTGTGGCGTGAATGGCTCTTCTTAAAAGAAAAGATAAGCAAACATAATAGTAAAAAGACAGGAAAGGCATAATATCCTGACCATTAGCCAATCTAAGATAAATGCATTCAGATTCTGGGACTGGAAACCATGAAATAAATCTTGAACATTTTCTAATTTAGTTTTGTGGCAAACAAATCTGGGACACCAACTAGTCTATGAAACATCTGAAAATACCTCTCTCGAGAACAGATTGGGTTTTATAACTTGACCTAATCCAACATTGTTCTGCAACAATTTTAATTCATGTAATAATGAATTCGGTTTTTAAGGTAATCTCCTTGAAGCGAAATATATTTTATTATTTCGAGAGATTTTATATGAGTAAAATCGTCACTTGTAGCAGTATAAAAAGATACGAATTTACCTACTTATATCTTTGATACTGTGTTGATAAGGTTACTCATCCAAGTTCTAACCGCGCCCAACACGGCTTAACTATGGTGATCGGACAAGAACCGATCGTCGCCTTGGAAATTATTTCTGATAATAGTATATCTTAATCTCTTTCTTTAGCTTGGTGTAACGGTCTGACGGACCTCTCTCTTTCTTCTTATCCTTCATTCTTCCATTGTACACTGTTATAATTTTTGATTAAATTTATTGGGCTTTTCACCCATGGTTCGATTGTTTTGAATAAAATGGTATTGATATTCTCTTAACTTAACTCGGTTTTGTTTAATATTTTTACAAGCCTGTAATAAACCTAAAAGGCATTTTTTTCTAGCGTGATGTTGCAAAGTTCTCAAAATTCCTCCAATTTTAAATGAGGGACATGAGCCGACATGGCATGATGAACATCGCTAAATAATTGACAGACTTATGCCTAAATTTTGTGATAAATCGGTCGTGTTCCTGCGCTGGTTTTGGCAAGCAGGCTTGAATTTCGTTCTAGAGTTTTACCGTTAGCCAGAATTTTGTAATTATTGAAAAGTTCTTTTGCTGATCCCCTGTTGACAAATTAATTCTAACGAACAACGATTTCTTCATAAAGAGTAATGCTTTGATGATGTTAATGAATATAAAATATGCTTAGAATGTAAAATATTGATTGGTAAACGAACCAAAACGAATTATTATAATTATAATAATTATAATTACTTTTAAATATAATTACATTGTTTTATAAAATAAAGTAGTTTATTTTCGATATTCAGAAGGGATAACACGTTTTCCCCTGTATAAGCAATATTTTATGTTAATGATGAAATATAATATGTTAGTATTTCATGTAACTACCTTATCAACTTTGTTTTGCACTATTTTTATCCCGATCTTAAGAAAAAATAAGCGCGTTTTAGCATTTTTAATTTTTAAATTCAATTTTAAATATAATTTAGTCCATTGCTGGTGAACACGAAAAAAGGAATGATATGCAGGTTTGGTATACGATAGGAGCAGTGAATATGGGGCATTTTGTTTACTCTAGAAAAAATACGTGCTGATGAGTAGGTTTCAATGAAACTACAATGTAATTATATCAAGGAGAAGCGAAGGAAAATTTATTTTTAATGATTTAAAACTTAATCACTTTAATGTTAATGTTTTTACTTTGCATTTTTAACCTTCGCCTTACCTATTTTAATATTTTAAATATTGTTATTCTATATGACATACAAAACATATTTGTTAGTGCTGCAGCACCATCAATATTTACTATATTTTAATTTATTTTAAAATTGAAATTTGTAATCTAAATGGGCTTGCCCGCAAATAAATATAGAATGATTGTTTTAAAACATTGTTTTAAAATACCAAAGTAAAGCTTTAAATTTATTTTTGTTGTGTAGATTTTTTTGCGGCTCTTCTACAACATTTTCGTGTATTAGCAAAAAACAGTAGATAGATTTTATACATCGTCAAAAGTTTGCAGATTCCTTTGTTTAGTAGCTTTTAACAAATCTAGTGAACAAAATGAGTCTAGTTGAAACAAAAAAGGCCAAATGCAACTGCACAAAATACCACGAACAATGAAGTTTAGATTAAGCGTGCATGCATTCGTACAACGACTAATTACTTAAATGGCAATGCAATGCATTTTCCTCTATTTTGCTCGAATAAATTATCTCTAAATCTCTATGAACGCATTGGGATTCAGTAGATTTTGTGTAATTCATTTTAGTGAATGATTAGTGGTTTAATATACTATTCAATAACAAATTCACTAAACTGGTGCCTCTGAAAATCCCAATTGAAATTTTATCATTTAACATAATGTAAAAGAATAGATACTTGTCTTTATGCTCATTTTACCTATTCGGCGGCAAACAGCGTTAAAAATCACAACAGAACATCAAAATATAATAGTCATTAAATACAATACCGGGTAATTCATTATATTTTATTTCATCCTGTCCAGTAAATCAACTTACCTTGTACACATTTGCGGCCGGTAAATGGAATATTACAGTATCAGATACTGTAATGTGTTGCCTAGCAACCTTGTTTAGATTTTAGAAACGATTGACTTATTACTTTCGATTTTTGACAAATTGTCACTTATATGTATAAAAATATAAGAAATAAAATATTCAAATATACATAATTAGCAAATATATTAAACATCAAAAATATATTTTTAAATTAACTACATCAATAATTTATTATTTATTGCTGCAATTTTTAAATGTTCTTCAAATTCTTTTAGAACTTCTTCTCTTCTTAATGATGAATATATAGGATGGAATTCGTTGTCTAGAAAATGCTTATGTTTCATATAATATATATAATATTTTGAAACAATTTGATTTTTCTTCTTATTAGGAAGGACACGAAATTTAACAGAAAGGTCCAAAAGAGCCTCTTCAATTTTTCGAAACATCTTATCATCCGCGTCTAAAGCATAATTACGAAGTAAATCAGTTAAATAGGTTAACTGACGATGGCAATTACCGATATCTTTAAATTCTGTACATAATGTACAAGCTGAGTATACTACTTTTGCCATGTATTCATTAAAACTAAGAATATAATAGGTAATAACTATACAAGTTTTATAAGTAACTGTCATAATTGTCATAATTCAAAGAAAATATAAACAGTCATAGCCGACTATAAAAATGCGACCGCGTTCGGATAAGGTATTTTATTAGAAAATTGTCCACAGATTATAGGTATAATTTCTTGCAGTAAATTATACTCTTCAACCAACTTTAGTAAATGAAGAATATTTTGTAACTATAAAAGATGTTTTTAATTACATTTTTTTTTAAATATTTTGCATAACTAAAATTAGTAATTTTTGTTTTGTTTGGACTCATATCTGTTGATTCCTATTAATACTATTTAGGTAGTTCTTGTAAAATATCTTTATCTACTAACTTTAGTAAACGAAGAATATTTTGTAACTATAAAAAATGCTTTTAATTACATTTTTAAAAATATTTTGCTTAACTAAAATTAGTAATTTTTATTTTGTTTGGACTCATGTCTGTTGATACCTATTTTTTTTTTTGTTTGTTTATTTTGGTGTCATCGGCGTCGACTACTACGGCCATTAGCCTCGTGTTCTGTGTAGGCTTTGTTACTGTTTCCCAGCGCCACTTTAGGAACAGCACTGTTAATTAGAACCCAACAGTGAATGGTCGAGTGGGGAATCCTACCAAGGCATCAGAATTAATTTTAAATAATTAAATTAAATAAAAAATCCCGGCCAACGGTGGGATTCGATCCTGAGACCTTCCGATCTCAAAGTCATGACTCTAACCACTGAGCCAACCCACCCCTTGTTGATACCTATTAATACTATTTAGGTAGTTCCTGTTGTAAATGTTTTTCTACTAACTTTAGTAAATAAAGAATGCTTTATAACTATAAAAGAGGCTTTTAATTACATTTTTTTAAATAATTTGCTTAACTAAAATTAGTAATTTTTATTTAGTTTGGACCATATCTGCTGATGGATATTGAAACTATTTAGATAGTTCTTGTTGAAAAATGTCTTTCTACTAACTTTATTAAACAAAAACAATTTTTTCAATATTTTTCTTAACCAAAATTAGTATTTATTATATTATTTTATTAACAAGTCAGCAATTATATCTATTACTAAACAAAATACCATTTTAATTAAGTACCTACAATATGAAAACATTCAGAAGTAAGTAAGTAATAAATTATTAAAAATAAGTAATTAACAAAATCTTTACACTAATTTTTTATTTATATGACAAAGTTTAATTTATTTGTTAAAATTCACCGTTATAGTACAATTTGTATTATTAAAAATATTGATTCCTGATGTGGATGGAACATACTCATCACAAACAATAGTATTTATTTCTGTATTCTTATTTTGTTGCAATACTTGTACAAAATTCTCACCACCTTGAATCATTCTTGCAATTTTCGTTTTTCCTTCAAGTGCATCTTCAACATATTTTTCTGCTATAGCAGAACTTTTCCAACCCCCATGCCGTTTTAAGATAGATGAATCTACGCCTGCATTTGCAAGAAGAGTTGCAGAGGTCTGTCTGAAACAGTGACCTGTAAACTTTTCAGGATTTGGAAGTTTCAAATATTCTGCTATTTTTCTGGGCATTGCACCTATAGTATGAATTCCTACTCTTTGTTGGATGCATTTACCATTTCGATACCCAAGAAATAAAAAGTTTTCTTCAAAATGTTTAGGTCTTAGGGCAAGATATTTCCGGTATATTTCCAGAAAATTTATTACAGTAAAAACACGTTTTACATTAGTTTTAGTTTGCGAAATCGTGATTACCAATTGAGTTTCTGTGTCTTGAATGTCATTGAGAGTCATAGAATACAATTCTTCCGGCCGACAACCTCCAGCAATTCCAATCATAGCAATAACTTTGACCAACAAATAGACTTCATCAGATGCTTTATTGAAAAATAAATTTACTTCATCTCTCGTCAATACCTTTGACTGCATCGGTTGATGTCCAACACTACATTTTTTTAAGGAAGCGATGATTTTCGGGTACTTGATGATGTTCACGTTCTCTTTAACTAGTAACATTGCCTTTAGCATATTTAGAATATTTTGCCCACAAGGAATTGCCATTTATTCTCTTTGACTATAAAATAAAATTAATACATATTGATCCAATAAAAATTATTTTAAAAAAATCATGCAGATCATACTTACTTCATCTAGAAAATAAGCCAAAAGAACATCTTCCTGTATGGTAGTCACTTTATGAAATTGTTTCCATTCACAAAACAATTTATATTCTTTGTTATATCTTGGTGAATATTTTGATGGGATTAATTTATTTGTTGCTTCTGCAGCCTTATTTAAAATATCATCCATAACCTCCATAATTTAAAACACAAATATTGCGATCTTGTCTATTTGTTATAGTGACAAGCAAATGGCAATCTTAGGTAACTATGGAAACAATTGCTTAATTGCAATTGCAAA
The DNA here is from genome assembly GCA_927349885.1 of Psylliodes chrysocephalus. Lineage (NCBI taxonomy): Eukaryota > Metazoa > Arthropoda > Insecta > Coleoptera > Chrysomelidae > Psylliodes > Psylliodes chrysocephalus. The sequence goes on along the minus strand of OV651819.1, from coordinate 30,504,329 downwards.
GTAATGATGTGAAATTGCCAACTATTTTCTTTTTTAGTTTTAATCAACATATTTATTTTTTTATAGAGTATTATACGATACACGTCCGTTAGGTGTTATTACAGTACTCGTTTATATTCCGGACTGTCAACTATCAACTCGTACTGTAATAAGTCACCTACCAGACTTGTAACGTAAAATACTATTTCCACATATATATAAAAGAAAGAAATCTTTGCTGACTCGTTAGGAAATGAACTTTGGAGTTATAGGGTTTGCAGAAAAACGATATGTGTACTTTTATAAGTTTATTCCAAGCTTTCGAATGTGAATACATTCATCTTCAGGGATCTAGAAATATTTATTAAAGGACAATTAAAATTGAATGATGACTTAATTATTGTGTTTACTTACAACTTAGTGTGATTGTTTCATGAAATTGATGAAAATTATTATAGTAATTATGATTAGGCTAGATATAAAATGACAAGAACATGTTAGACGATGCATTGAAATTATTGATAAAACTTTTTAAAATTATTTACAATTTTACAACTAACTAGTTGTTTAGTCAACCTTTTTAAAAATTTTTGAGGTTACAATTAATTAAACCATGTGCTATTGTCAAGTTCATGGCGCATGCGTCTGGCATTAAGTCAGTTTGCCAAAAATAAGAATTTACTTTAACTGTGTGGGACTAATGAGGTCCTACAGCCAATTATTTCAAATCAAAGCTAATGAGACTGTATTGCCGAGCACTCTTTCTTAATGGGAGGTGGACGTGTCATATGCAATTGAACTGAAAGAGAATGATTTCTGAAAGTTTTAGTTATTCATTTAAGAATAAAATTATGGTATTTTTAATGAAACATAGTTAAATTTTACTAATGACGACAACTATGTCTGTTTCCTGAACCCCTTAAAACTAGTGAGAGTTCAATAAATGGTCGGTTAATGAGGCCTACCACGTATTGAAACGGTAGAGGGGGCAGTGGGAGGCTACTGAGACTCCTCATCTACAATATCTGATTCGGAGAGAAACATAATTATCGTACATCCTTGTGGTTAGGTTAAATATTAAAGTTAAAACAAATTGAAATGTTACCAAATATTGTTGAAGACTATTTGTAAGAAATTTGATAAACAGTTTTCAAAAAAGCAAGCTCTCATAAGAGTTTTAGTGATTAAATGAATTTTGAAGATAAATTTCAGTTAAATTGAGATTATTGTTATTAATTAAAATGGTATGTGAAGAAAGATTTTTATCCAAGAGCAATAAGTATGCAAAAATTTCACTGAGATGTTTAATATCAGATTTTGTTAATGCAGTCATTTGGAGCAATATGTGCCATTTCTAAGAAACGTCTTTTATCTAGGCTAGGCTCTTTATCTAAAACTTTGATATCTTGGAAGTTAAAGGTTATTTGAAATTGCATGATTTGCTAATGCACAAAGTTCTGGGTGTAGTTTGCAGTCGCTCTTGTGGGATTTTATGCGGTCTTTTAATGGTCTTGTAGTTTGACCTATGTATAATGAGTTAAAATCCACACAAGGGATACTGTAGACTATATCAATCCAAGATAGCATTGGTGTTTTGTCCTTAAGTTTTGAGAGTACACTATTAATGGTGAAAACAGTGTCAGTATATGAGCCTATCACTAATACTGAGGACTCTATTTTTTATTTGTTTAATCAAATTGATTTTCATTGAATGTGTATGGTACGACCAATAGTAGTATGTATCTACCAGAACTAATAGCTTTTCTATACCAGTCTATCATCAGTCGATTATCCATATGTATAAACTTAGTGTCTAGAAAGGGGATAGAGTTGTAATTTTCCTCCTTTCTAGAGTAACTTGTATATAAGGATAGTAGCTATTGAAAATTTCGAGCACCTCATTTAGTCCATTGCTAGGTAAACATATTATGTCATCGACATATTTCTTTATGAAACTTTGACATTTCTTTTTAATAGTAACTATTTCTCTTTTAATAATATTTATGAACAAACTTTTGGTACCCCCATGGTAATTTTAATATCAATTTTTTTAAAAAAATAGTTAATTTAAACAATAAATAATCTTATTAAATAATATGTCAACTGTCAACGCTGACAAATATCGATTCTTTGGAAAAAAATCGATTCCAATTTATTGAAATGAAAGTAGATAAAATTCATATAAAAGGAAAATCGATTATAAAAATCAATCGATTGGTCCATAATATGTTGGTATGAGTAGTAAGTTGGAATGCCAATGATATATTAGAGATTGTTTTTATTATTTTCTCTAAAAATTTTAGTGTGTAAATAATGATAATAATAAATGTTGAAGTGAAATGATAATTAACATAGAGGGAAATAAAAAATATTTATGCTGATAATTAACTTGATGAAAATATATTATAAATTTAAAATCTATCAATAATATATTTTGATCTAGGTTGGTAATAAACAAATTAATAACGAATAAATATAACAAATTTATAATAATAATAAACATTTATTATAAAATATAATAATTTAACTAAACTAAACATATTTAAATAAAACATTTTTAACAAATAGAAATAAAATAAAGTGAAACTATATCTGCCTAGACTCAACCTGAGAAAGAAATGATCTCATGTTTGATTCAAAGTTAAGAGCTAAGCCGAGGTAAGTATACATATTATTAGATAAAATATAACATATTCTAAGCGAAAGTTACAATTTAATTTTCGGTATACCCTAACAAAACTTATGACCCTATTTAAGTATTTAATGAAAACCACATCAGGATATCCTAATTGGGTCGTAAGATACAATAAGTCTTCAAAATATGGAAAAATGTAGTTAAACACCCGGTATTTACGCAGTAAACAATATAAAAAAAAACATCAAATGAATGTTCTAAATCCAAAACGCTTAAATTACGATGTCATCATGTTTAAATTTAAATCGGAATTTATTTATAAATTTGATTTTATTTTATTTATACATATTTGTTCAAATAACACTTTTTTAGAAAGATTTGGCCTGTTCGACAAGCCAGCCGTGTACAAAATTCTTTATATCGTCATTATCTTCAAGTTTGTAGGTTTTTTTTAGCGATCCAAACAAATATAAAGCGACTGTGGATATAAAAAATAAATCCTTAATGATTGATCATGTGAACAACAAACTCAACATATACGTAATATATTATGCCCCAATTCACTCGAATTCTGGATATTAATTGTCAAAAATAGCCTTCCTAGAACTAAAACGGCACTCTGAGGATAATCCCTATCGGAAGACACTTCTGGAATAATATATGAACCAGTGGCGTAACCTTGAGCAAATACGTTTATTTTATTTTCTACCTAGTGACTGAACCTATTGTATGACAAATTGTATTATTGTTTATGTATAGATAATCTGGCAATTTCTTGAAACGTTCGCCAGCATGCTGATCAGAGCCGGCTTAGGTTTCGTGTTATTTGTTCAAATGTTAAAGATAATTTTTAAAATTTGATTTCTACAAAGATCCTTTTGCGGTCTAAATTGCATTGAAAAAAATATAACACGCGAATTAAAATAAAAAAAAATAATAAAAGTTTTATTACCAAATGCAACATGTTTAACTAAAAAAATATATTGAAAATTGAAACTGACTAAATATGTTTCACTAGATTAATTTTGTGGCAATGTAGGTAAATTAATTTAAAAACGTCTATATTTCTAAATCATATTCACTGTCACTAATTTTCTAATGTTCTGAAATAATATCATTATCATCATCAGTATGATCAAAATTTATTTCAATTTTTTGAATTGTATTGTTAAATCTCATATATTTCTCTTCAAGTTTTTTAACATGTTGAATAGCGTTTTTCCAGTTTTCAATAGTTATGCAGTTAAATGCATTTCTTACTACATCAATTACAGAAGAAGAGTTATTTGCTCAAGAATATTTTTTTAACTGTGACCCTAATAATTTTATGCGGTTCAAAATACAGTGGTAGGGTGGTAAACGTAAAACTTTAAATCCATGTTTTATTGCTAATGGTATCGACAACAAATTCAGGTTGAAAATCCAACAAGTATAAAAGTTCTATTTACTGTTTTCTTGTGTAGTTTTCTTCAAAAATATATCATTCTCTATCAGAAAGTCCTGAATCACTGATTTCGTAGAATTGGTATATGGTTTTTTTCGTACTGAAAATGGTACTGGGCATTATCTAAAACTATTACGTAATTTTCATTTAGTTTTGGTAGTAATGTACTCTCTAACCATTTTTCAAAAAGAGTACTTTCTATGTCCTGGTGGTAGTCCAAACTAATATCTCGTACATCCTTTGCAGACAGCAAGAGAGCTCTTTCTACCCAACCTGATTCTCCACCACAATGTAAAATACATATTCTTTTTCCTCGAGATATACAGGGTGTTTTTTTAATATTGCGAAAAAATTCAGAGGCGTGTCCCTTGGACGAAATGAAGCAAAGAAGTTCGTATGAACATATGTCCTACGCCTCTTAGATTTTGAACTACAGGGTGGTAAAGATATAAGAAAAAAAAACTTATATTTTGCGATACATTTAATACCCCTGTAGATATTTTTCTGAAAATTGGTACACAATTTAAACTTTTACATTCGCCATTGGCGTTTTTTTCTTATACCTTTACCAGCCTGTAGTTCAAAATCTAGGAGGCGTAGGACATATGTTCATAGGAACTTTTTGCTTCATTTCGTCCAAGGGACACGCCTCTGAATTTTTTCGCAATATTAAAAAAACACCCTATATACATACATTACATTGATTAAAAGCACAACGTAAGCACAGTCGCTATGAGTGACGTTGCTTAAGGACCGCCCACTGTGCGCGACATCCTACCTTTAGTTGGGTATATCGTGAATACTACCTGTTTCCTTAATCCACTGTACTAAAACAAAATATTGGAGAAGGTGAGTCATATGCATGATCAACACTGTTTTCTACGAATGAAAATTTCGACGGAAAGTAACAGAGTAAGCTTAATTTACATATTTTTATAATAAACAAAATACAATTATAAACATAGATGAATTATTATAACAAAAATAGATAACCACTTTTATTACAATGCTGTTGAGACAATTTGTTTTTCTGAATACGAAAATAGAAATCGACTTGTCTCAGCGTTTTTTTGAAAAATTATTAATACAATTGTTTATTAAACCTTTAGTATTATTGAAATATTTCAAATACTAAATTTCAATTAATCAATTATTTTTTCCGATATCTCATAGTCATTAACCTTTTTCATTGCACAATATAATCTGACAAACATTCCTACCAAATATTAATATTATCATGTTTGTTCCCCAAACATCAGAAAACATCAATTTTCAAAGTCCATTTGGGAGCACCGTTCCGGGTAATACACAACCTTCCTTCATGTGTAAAGCTAGACAATTTTCTACTATAAATTGCAACAGACTATATATTGTAATGGTTCCAACCCCGAAAAGATCAAACCATTTCTATCTCCTACAAAAATATTAAACTATAAAACATTTGATAAAAAAAAATTTGATCCTTTTCTTTTTTTGACATCTCTCTAAAATCTGCTGCAACTTCCAATTTGTTCTTTCCTCTACTTTCTGCTTCGCTCTCCTGGTTCGTCTTAATCTGTCTTCACTGTTCTACTCTACCTCCTCCTCTTTCTGATCAGTTCTTCTTCCTGCTATCCAATTCACTTTTATTTAATAAAAAATGGTAAATTATATTGGATAAATATTCTAAAAATAGGCGCTGCCAATATGAACATTAAAAAAATATGTTGGGCTGTTATTGTTCATATGTTTTAAATCAATATTTTTTTGATATCAGACTGAATTCTGTTGCCAATGTAGGCTACTGCTATTTTGTCATCATTAAGAGAACATAGCTCTCTAACATTGACAATATCAACAAAACATAGTTTAAACCTAAATAGAAAATCAATAAAAATCCAATTAACTACCATCATTTGTCATATTGCTCCCACATTGGAACAAAAATGATAAATTATATTGGATTAATATAGAAAAAATAGGCCTTGTCGATATTAACTTTAGAAAAATATGTTGGACTGTTATTAATCCTATGTTTAGAATCAATATCTTTTTTAATATAATAAAAAATTCTTCAGCTCACTCCAATTGTTACAATATAGACAGAACATTGCTCTCCAACATTGGCACTATCTACTAAACAAAGATTAAACCCACATAGAAAATCCAATAATCTACCAATATATGCTATATTGCATTCACATTGGTACAAAAGTGATACTGTATATTGGATTAATATTGGAAAAATAGGCATTGCCACTATTAACTTTAGAAAAATATGTTGGGCTGATATTAATCATATGATTTAATTTAATTCTATTACCAATATGGGCAACTGCTATTGTTTCATCATTTAGAGAACATAATTCTTCAAGATTAGCCCTACCTACAAAACAAATATTAAACCTAAATAGTAAATTATTAAAAATCCAATAAACTGCCGTTATTTGATATATCTCACCCACATTGGAACAAAAATGCTAAATTATATTGGATCAATATTGTAAAACGTTAGAATCATATGTTGGACTAATATAAGGGCAATATTATAAAGCAATATCTTTTAGTCATAAAATAAAATTCTTTTGCCAATATTGGTTGCAGGTCATTAATATTGGTCCAAGTTTCAAATATGGGACCAACATTTTGCCAAGCCACAGCCAAGATTCATTGCTACCTGGGTACTGACACATTTCTCAGACAGTATCATATTGGCATCATCCGCATAAAAACTAGCTTTATCTGATGTTTCCCAAGTTCTTAAAATGTCGTTTAAAAGAATTATAAAGAATATTGGCCCAAGCAATGTGCCTTGAGGAATGCCTAATGCATTTAGATGAAGCCAAATATGAGACTACCAGTCATGTGGCTTTCCTCTTATTCCTATACCTTCGAGTTTTTTTAATAGTAAGCTGTGGTCTATTGAGTCAAAGGCACGGGTAAGATCATAAAAAATACCTATAATATGCTGTTTCCGGTTAAGTTATTTATATGTATATAGTTTATACCTTCTAATATTGCTGTTAGTTGATTTATTAGCTCTAAACCCATGTTGGCTGTCGGAAATTATTTTAAAATTTTCGAGATACTTTAGTAGTCTAGTGGAAAATGCTGCTTCAAAAATTTTAGCTATTTGACTCTGTATACATATAGAGCGGTAATTTTTAGGGTCTGTACACGAGCCTTTTTTTTCTAAATTGGGATGCATTTAGATTCTTTAAGATTCGAAAAAGTTACGGTAGTGAATGATAAGTTGATTAGGTATGTAAAAGGTACACATATGTATTCAGCAACCATAGCCAGAACTCTGCCATTTATATTGTCTATACCAGCGGAAGGTTTAATAGTGGGTTTTTACAATAAAGTTATTACTTCTTCTGGGACTACTGGTGTGAGAAAAACGGTTCCCTCTAACCATTATGAATTTTTATTGTACCCTTATGTCGTTTGACTATTTTTTCAAGTCGAAATTTGATTTCCTACTTTTACACACTACTTGGATAAATTAAAATTCTTTTAGAGGGTGGTCAAACGTCAAAAGATAATTAAAAACCATTTTGGAACTTTATTGTACATTCATGTCGATTGATCATTTTGTTTAACTAGAAATTATATTGGAAAATATTTTCTCTGAATTTTTCGAATTTTTAATCCCTCTGGGGTATTTTGAAATATTTTATGGGGTGGTCAATTGACAATACATAAGTTTAAACAATTTTTGATCTTATTATACCTTTTTGACGATTTATCACTTTTTCAAAGCTGTACTAATTTGTCACAGAACTCTTGGTTTTCTATAATTTACGTCTTGAAATTATTTAAAGGGGTGTTAAAAAAATGTAATGGTCAAAAACTAGTACATCTTATGGTGCAGTCAGTTTTAAAAAAATATTACCTTCGTGGGGCCAGCCGGCTCTCAACCTTTATTTTTTTGTTAAATACTTAGGTGTCTGAGGGTGGTAAAAAAGTTATTGGGTGATTACATGGTTAATAGGTGGTCAAACGCATGCCGCTTTTAAAATTAAAGTTTTTGAATTTCGGGGGCCAGCTTCACAAACATGTTCCAGCTACCTGTAAAACAATAGCTGCCAGTGAGGAGGGCTCGTATATCTAAGGGGGTTGCCTTTCATCTTGGACAATATTTTTATTTAAAATTTAATTTATTATTTATGATTTCACATATTGTAGACATAAAACATCGTATATTGCAACCCTTTAGACATACCAAACCTTCCTACCAACAGTTATTTTGTTTGCTAATTACTTTTACACGCCTACAATATAAAGCGAAAATATGACGAAATTTATTTTTTATTACATAAAAACTTATGCTTAAGTAAAATGTAATTGATAAAAATAAATCTACGGTTCAAGACTCAAACTCATATGTTTCTAAACCGTCGATAAATAGAATAATTTTAGAAGTATCGCTTTGTTAAACGTAAAAACGTCTTAAGTAGTCCGAAATAACGGTACAATGTCAATAACTGGCTATATTTAATGTCCTACGTCACTGTTTAGGGTCTAAAATGGTTTTAAATCCTTTTGTGGTCATGCCACCTCTGGAGAACTGTACTTGATTAAAATTTGAAACAGTTTACATGTTTAGATATGGGGACCCTTGTTGGAATGGACGGTTCAGGTATATTAGTGGGGTCAAAAAAGGCACATGCCTTACTCTTGGGGTTTGAATAAAAGGCAATTTGTATTTCGCTGAAATTTAGATGTAACCCCTATGTATTTGTTATAGGAAAATTTGGTGTTGTTTAACATATAAATTAGACAAGCACACAAATAGAATTACTTAATTAAAACCAACTTGTTCAAAAATAAATCGTAGGTTCCACAAGGGGGATTATATTATATGTGATTAGAAGTAGAAGGCGAATCTTTAAAATTAAAACATATTATTATTATTAGTATATCGAATATAGACAACTTTGAAAATTTGACCATGATAGCAGTGACGTCAAAGCAAAGTTGGTAACTAGTATTTTTTTTTTCTACACAAAACACGTAATGATTGCAACGACGTCAGATATTAACATCATCTGTCATACTACACTGTAAACAAATACTTTACATCTTCAAGAATATTTTTGGTCATATATAAATAAATAATAAATTATCAAGAAAATTATCTTGTTAACATTAGATCTTTCATTGAAGCAACAATAAATACAGTAACATTTAGAAAATAAATTGTGTATTTGTTGAAAATACACTAGTGGACAAAATTAAGGGATCAAAAAAAAATCTCGATTTTTTGTGATTTTACGAGTGGCTGTATCTTTGGTAAAATGTTTCTTTTTGTGGAAAAGGCAGTAAAACGTGTGTATTACTTTTTATAGGAATGTATAGAATTATCAGATCTATGATAGAACTTACTTTATTAATTGTTTGTTTGGTGTGTGTATATTTTAGTAAAACAAAGTAAGTAAATTACGATTTTAGGTCGTTTTTGTATTATACAAGATAAAAATAATATAACTAAATAAGGAACATAGCTATTTTATGTCAAACAGACTTAGGCCCGTATTTCTAAACTGGTCTCAGTCGTCCCTGAATGAAAATCGAAGTTCGCGTAAATTTAGAGATGGTAGTAACAAATTCGTAAATGTACATAAAAGTCACGGATTTTCTTCTGTCCATCTCTTAATTCCAGTGCAACACTAGAACCATCTGAAACTAAAGAAGTTATAACCTAACTTCGATTTTTGGAACAGGGGCGTCTCAGCCAATTACGACTTAGCTGAGATCTGTTTAAAAATAGGGGCCCAGGTCTAATGCCATTATATCTCTCTCACACATACACACTTTCTAATTTTATGTTTTCTTTTCTTCTTTTTCCTAATTTCTATTTTTTTCTTTACTTTGTTTTCGGTTTTCTTTTATTTTCGTGCTTAGTTTCTTCTTTAATTCTTCTACTAATAATTTTTTTTTCTTTCTTCATATTTACTTTTTTTCTTACATCTGGAGTCTGTCTTTCTTCATTACTTACTTTTTTTACTTTCAATTTTTGTGTCTTCTATTTCCGTATTTACCTCTTCAATTTTCATGTTTATTTTAACTTCTTTTGGTTCTAGACCTATTTTTTATTGAATTTTAAAATTTCTTAAATTTTTTCATTTATTTTACATTTTCCAATCTATTTTCTTCACTATTAATTGTATCATTTCTTTAATAATTTATCTTTTTTTTTTTATTCTACTTTTTTCTAATTTATTCAATTTTTTTATCTATTTTCTTACTGTTTTCATCCATAATATTCAGTTTTTTTATTAATGTCAATGAGCACTTGCATTAAATCTTTCATCTTGATTGTTTCTTTCGTGTTTTGAGATTTAGCAATGTCCTTTCATATAGTTTATTTGAAAATTATTCATAGCGAAATATTTATGACCCAGGAGATAAACCTCAATAAATCATCATAAATCAGTGACGGAGAATTTCTAAAATAAAATGTTTAGCATTATTTTTTTCCAAAATTAAATCTTTGGCTTTTTTCCAAACATTTTTAAAAATATAAAATGTAAACTTTTACTATTAAAAGTTATTTGTAAATATTAAAATGTGATTGTTAACAGTTAATACACCTATGTTTTGTATTATATTTCATTATTTAATAAAGCAATATTCTATGTTTCCAAGACATCTTTGTATCTTAGTTATCAAATCTTACATTTTATTATTAAAAATATTAATTGTAAATGTTAAAATTTGTTTGTTAACAGTTAAGAACATATAGTTTAAGAAACCTTGTGTATGTTTAATATTATACTTTAATTGTTTTATAAAATACTATTCAATTTCCAAGACATCTTTTTATTTTAGTTATCAAATGTTTTATGTTATTATTAAACATATTATTTGTAAATGTTAAAATTTGTTTTTATCTGTTAATTGATTATTTTAAATCTAGTAATTTATATTTGTTAGTATTTAACCTAAATATATTAGGGATATGAAATCAGAGGTATAAATACAGAAAATATATTTTATTAAATTGAAAAATTAATAATATATGCTTATAAATTTCAACAAACATGAACAAATTAAAAAAACTAATATTAAGGAGGTCCTTTCGCCACCAATGTTAAATAAAAAATATTAGATTATGACTAAAATTAATTTTATTCTAATAGTAGATGTCCTTATTTATCTAATAGTTAACTTTTAACTATACCTTACCGTGCAAATTTTTGAGAATTTTTTTTTTAAAAAGTGTGTATTTGTACAGTGTCTTATGAGAAAGTAAGACTTCAAGAACAATTTTCGAATTATAATTAATTTTACTATTATTTATTGATTAGATGGAGTAGAAAAAAACTAAAAATAAGGTTTTTAAAATATTTAGGTTTTGTTTTTTACAATAAAATATATAGGTTACCGTGGAATTTATTGAGAAATTATTATTAAAAAATTACAAAAAATTTTCAACTAGGTTACTTGAAAATTCGTTTACTTAAAAATCGCCACGCCCATTCACAATTTGAACCTTGTCCTTGCTTACGGTCAGTAGCATAACGACTAGATCATTGTTTGTTTCTGGTTTCTGTGTTTTGGTTAAAGTGACTGGTTTAATTTTTGATAATGTCTTCTATTGTGGGTGAAAAAAAGCGCAGATCTGTTATTAACGGACAAAGTCGTGAAGTAATATACAATGGTTTTAAGTATTTTGACGCAATAAAAAAGGAAGGAGTTACTTTAGATGATATCAAACTTCAAACTGCACAAGCAACAGGTAAACATACTCTGTAGTTTATTTGCAATTAAACTTGCGTAGTTTTCCATATTTTTATTTTTGATTAATAATTTTAATTTAAATTTTTTAAATTTATATTCTGTTTCTAAAAATTTTTGTTTCCTAATAAATGTAAAAAAATACTAAATTTAACAATAATATAATATTACGTTTTTACAGGTGTTTCTTATACTACCGTTAAAAGAATTTTGAAGGAAGGTAAACAGTCAATGGAAACAACTGGAAAAATTACATTTTCCACACCTAGGAAAAACTTCGTCAAAAACTCAACCGCTACGAATCAAAATATAACAAAATATGCGCATATATATGCATCGTTTTTACCAAAAATATGCAGTCATTTCGTCCAATTATGCCTAAATATGCAAATGCATATTTGTTAAAAATACTTAAAAATAAGTAGGGGGTGGGTAGCTCAGTGGTTAGTGCGTTGGCCTGTGGAATTAGGGGTCCCGGGTTCAAATTCCAGCCAGGACGCGATTTTTTAAATTAATTAATTTATTTAAAAATTAATTCTGATGCCTAGCGAATATTTCCACTTGACCATTCACTGTTGGGTTCTAATTAACATTGCTGTTCCTAATTTGGTACGCTATCAAAGCCATTACACGAAAAAAAAAAAACAAAAGAAAATATGTAATATAAAAATTTATTTAAAACAAACGAAACACAAAAACTAGTAGAAGTTAAGTATAGAATAGTATAAAAATATTAAATAGTAATATTATAATAGGAATTTATAATTAAATATTTTTCGAAATTTTCTATTAAAAATTTTTGTCTTCTGTCTGTAAAAATATGTTTTGATATAGAAAAGGTCCTTTCAACATCTACCGAAGTAATAGGACAATACCGTAATTTTGGAAGTAATTAGTAATGCGGATTCCAGTGACGACAGTGACGAGTCTTCTTCCAATGAAGAATCTGACGAAAACATATGAACATTATTTATTTGTTTACGTTGTTTGTATTTACTTATAGGCTATGTAAGTGGTAAGTATTTAATACTATTTCATTTTAATTTCTTGATAGTTTCGGCCTTTACTTGATGAAAATCCATATTATTAAAATGAGAAAAACCAAACATGGTAGATTTTCACACTTTTATTTAAAAAAATAAAGTGTTTCTAAATGGTTTAATTTAATGCCTTTATTCTCAAAATATGAAACAATTTTTGCCTAAACGATTGATTTTCAGATAAAAATCTGTTTTGTAGAATTATTTTTGTTTATAGTATAACTATTGTAATATTTTAAATAGCTTCATTTTAAAGTACGGCCCGTTTGACCAATACACAATTTTACCACAATTTGATTTATTTGAATAAGGATAATTTCCTGACCGTAACAGAATTTTATATAAATACCGAACGGAAAGCGGTAGAACAGCCTTAGAGGAAAAACCCACTCACGCGACATGTCGCGCGCCACTGATCGCGAGGCATCGCGCGCGGCAATACTTTAGATGTTTTTAAATGACTCTTAGCCGCGTGCGACCATGCGACAGAACCGCGTTAATGGGCTTTGAGTCATTTAAAAACACCAAAAGTATTGCCGCGCGCGACATATCGCGTGAGTTGGCTTTCCCTCTTAATCTAAAGTCGGCTTACTTAAAAATATTCATTTTTTAAATGACTATAGAATTATGTACTAATAATAACACTAAGCAATATGTATGAACAAGTATCATTCACTATTTTTCATTTATTTTATGTCCTAAAATATACGCGCCCCTGGTTTACAACTTTCTAGGTAAGCTACCAATTCTATTTTTATCGGTAGGCGTATTCCTAGCATTATAAATGCGCGTCCTTGGTTCTTTAGATTTGGCGTTTACTGTATTACCCTTGAGCATGCATGAGCAAAAAGACGTCCCACGTTATTTAATTTTTGACTTTTTAATTTTTATTGAAATTCCCAGTATATATTTTTATTGTTATTTTACGAATTAATTCGAGGTCAATAAACGTATTCTATTATTATTATTATTTTGCGGTAACATGTCATTATCAAACTTGTATTGTAAATATTTATTAACAAGATTTATTTATCGTCAAGACGTCTAATAACAAATATGACCTGAAACACTTTTCACTCTCCTGCGGAACAAAAACTTGCTACTATCTAACTTTATATATAAACACTCTGTTTTTTAGCGACATGCTTATGTGGAACTCATTAACAAAGCGAAACCGCATAAAAGAAAAGTTTTGAAAACTCGATGTCCCCTTTTCCATCAAAGTAAATTTTACAAAAGTTCCTGAGGCAATAACGTCAGTATAACATACGCCTGTTTATAACTTTTTACTGCTAAATGGGTTAGTCGTTTTTTTTTACGCTGGTAACGTCCGTTAATTGTTTTTTCATTGAGAACAGGAAGGTAATTTGAGTTGTTGGGTAATGTATGGAAAATGAAGTAAAAAATATTGCGTATGAGTGGCGTGACACAAAGGGTTGACGTTGTAAAAACGTTTTTTAAACGCCAATAAAACGGCCAGGTTTGATGAAAGCTGACCAACAATTTTTTCTATTGAGATACATAGTGAAACCTGTGCTGGGTCAAAATTTGCTAAGCTCTAAATACTTTAAAATATCTATAAGTTCTTATTAAATGTAATCAAAAAATTCATCGCCGCATTAGGTAATTTTTAGTGTTTAATAAATCAATTTTGCTGCTACACCAATTTATACAAAGACATTACAATATGGAGACAAAATGTTTCATTCATAAATCCCATACAATTGCGGACTGTTATTGTATTAAAATTGTTAGTGAGTGGAAGAGAGAAAGACAGATCTCTTAGGACCGGCAACGTTGTAAACAGTGTTCATATTATGCTCGCCAGTGGCGTAGAGTTTTAAACTTACCAGTATTGTCAGAGTAGTATGGTAAAAAAAATACGTAAATAAGTAGGTATATTTTTTTGGTAATACAGGGTGGGTTACTTAAAAGTTCCACCCCCTTTTATCTTCGTTATTCATTGAGATATCGAAATAATTTTTTTCTTGCTTGAAAGACTAGAACAAGTACGTTCTTGCGATGGATTCAATTATTCTGTGATGTCATGGTTTACTTCCGGTTTTTCCGGAAATAAAAGAAAATCGTAATTTTTTTTTTTAAATTGAAACCCACTTTTTTATTGTAAATTTGGATTTCTGGGACATTTTTGTATAATAATCGTGTATTGAAAATTTTTTGACAACTTTCAAAATGGCCGCCATATTGGATAATAGTTGTTCTAAACATGTTACTATTGATTCGTTTATGAAAAAAATATATGAATGTATGATCCTTATAAAATCTTTGTTATCTTTAAAATTCCTATTAAGGCCCATTTACCGTATACCAGTGGCGTATCCAAGCATTTTTATTATTAGCAAAACGTTTAATAATTCCATCCGCTTTTATCTTCGTTGTTAATTGAGATATCTGAATAAAAACTTTTTTGTTTAAGAGCTTATAACATGAGTGGTTCTGTTATTTCTTACGACTCAAGCCTCAAGTTATGGTGGAGAACAGGGACCGTATTGTGGCAACCCTTTTTAATCTAGTTATATATTAAGTGCTTCTTCTACATTTATTGACGATGTCTCTGATGATGGCCTAACAGGCTGAAAGGGCTTAGACTAATATTACTGAGTTTTATTAATAAAACTCTACCTACACACTTTAAATACTTTCGATTCATTTCTTATTACCTAGTATGTACACACCACTCATTCTCTTCGATAATTTTAAAGCTTACAAAGATTTTATAAAGATCATACACTTCTATATTTTTTCCATAAACGAATTAATAGTAACATGCTTAGAAAGAATATTATCCAATATGACGGCCATTTTGACAGCTGCCAGAAAATTTTTAATACACGATTATTATACAAAAATGTCCCAGAAATTCAAATTTAGAATAAAAAAAGTGGGTTTCAATTTAAAAATTAAAAATAAATTGCGATTTTCTGTTATTTCCGGAAAAACCGGAAGTAATTCATGACGTCACAGAATAATTGAATTAATCATAAGAAAGTATTTATTCCAGTCTTTTCAACAAAAAAAAAAATATTTCGATATCTCAATAAATAACGAAGATAAGAGGGGGTGGCCCACCCTGTATAATTATGATGATTTTTTCATGTAGGTAAATTCAAGTACAAGTAAATTCAAATACAAGAAAATTCAAGTAACCTTCCGATTTTTAATATTTATTGGTTTATAGTTTATTTACTATATATTTGCCTGGTTATGTTGGAAATGAGGTGTTAATACACTGTGACCTAAAAGATCTATTGTGCCCCCTTCTGTCGCCAATGCACCAAGGAAATGTCTCAATGCCTATAACGACCCTTTCGATCCTATTTTTTTAATGAAGTGTAGGATTTGAAGTGACTTCAAGTTAGGTAAATCTCCCTCTTTTATTTGACATCCTCCTAGATATAGTGCCCTTAGATTCTGGAATGCTACACATTCAGTTAGGATGTGAATGGAGGTTTCGTCCTCCTCCTCCTCCTCCTCCTCACATAATCTGCACTCACTATCCTCTACTACTTTCAATTTACTTAGGTGTCCTTTTAGTCGGCAATGCCCGGTAAATATCCTTGTTTCAATACGTAGCCTGTTCTTGATCAGGCCGATGCAGGCTTCCGATCTTTTCTGGTTATATTCACCTAGAAGTATCTTGGCCTGTCTCAGCCCCAAGAGATTGTTCTAATTATCGGTTCTTCGACTATTTGCCTGATATGATGTTAACCAAAATTATTTAAAATTTTAAATTAACATTAAGTAGGTAGGGATATCTAAATAAAACACTGTCCTAAAAATATATCTTTTTTAAATTAATAATTACAAAAAAACATGTTATGGCAAAAAATATCGTAAAAATTTTTTTAAAATAACGTTTTAAATATATTAAATACCTTAATTTTATTAACTAAAATTTAATTTTATTTTTTTATGCTTAGTTATTAGTGTTATTACTTACTGCAATGTTTTTTTTTGCAGCAGGTGGTATTCCAAAAACAGTTGAATCAGAACTAAAAACCCATACATTAGATATACATACATATAGGTAATATATCCTAAATAAATTTTAAAGTAGATAGACAGTATATAAAAATAAAACAAAATGTAACTAAATGTGTTTTGGATGTTTTTGAATTAAATAATCAATAGGTTGGTCTGAATTTTTTGCATAATATAAACTTATAGTAATTAAATTATGAACCCGTATATTAGAGATTATAATTATACTCCATTACAAACCATAGAGCTAGATTCTGTAGAACAATATAACAGTCAAAAAAAGCTAAAACTTTTATATTAAAATGTGATAGAAAAGTGATTCATAATTTAATTACGCCTTAGTGTTTACATAATTTATACTACATTATTTATATATGTACATTTTTAATATTTCTGGTACATTTTGTACTATTTTAAACATTATTCAAAAAAATCTGATGTGTCCAACACATGACTTTCCTATCTAGTTAACCTATTGCAGCATCTCTAAAAATGTTTAGAGGATAAACTAAATATATACATTTTCCACATACCTCGAAACATTTTTCTATAGATAATCATTGAAAACGAAAATATTGAAAAATTTAAATTTAGCACTTTTCCTCCAATTTTTCCATTACGGTCCATTTTAGAAAAGTCATTTAAAAACAAAAATTATAGAGATCGATTTCGCAAATAACTTTTAGTTTAACAATTTTCTTAAAAATCAGAATTTTGCACATTTTGTCAAATTTCTCGAATACGGACCATTTCAGGAAAATTTGACATAGAACAAAAATTATAGATAATAATATTGTAAGTAACTTTTATTTGAAGAATTTTCTTCTCCAAGCGTAAATAACGAATATATTCCATAAAATATAAAAATGACCATCAATAAAGTACCCCCCCAAATGTTCCGACTCTGTCCAAAATCTAATCAGTTCACCTCAGGTCAAAATAAAACTTAAGTTTAAAATATAATGTTTTTTCCTTTATCCGTTTTTGAGTTTTCTTCAAAATTCGAAATTTACACATTTTCTCAAATATCTCGAATGCGGTCCATTTTAGAGAAATTATGTATATGATTAAAATTATAGAGAATTATGTTACAAACAACTTTTATTTGAACAATTTTTGTAAAAAATTATTTTTTTACATTTTGTCAAATTTCTCGAATACGGACCATTTTAGGAAAATTTTTCATAAAACAAAAATTATAGATAATTATATTAGAAGTATCTTTTATTTGAAGAATTTTCTTCTCCAAACGTAAATAACAGATATATTCCATAAAATATAAAAATGACCACCTATAAAGTACCCCCCCAGATGTTCCGACTCTGCCCAAAATCTAATCAGCTCATTGGACGCTGAAACAAAGCTTAAGTTTAAAATTTGGTGTTTTTCTGTGTATCGGTTCATGAGTTATGCGTTATACAGACACACACACACACACACACACACACACACACACACACACACAGACACACACACAGACACACACACAGACATCATCGCGAAAATAGTCAAAACGGATTCAGGGGACCTCAAAACGTAAAAATCCGTCGAAAACTCGAGGTCGAAAAAAATCATGATTCCTATACTTTCCTTATATCTGTATACAGATAGGAAAGTAATAAAAATCGATGCACTTGCCATTTACCATAAATACCGATAAATTTCAAAATATCGTCAGTTGGGTGATCACTAATTTGGCCTGCACTCTACCATTTAATAGATGAACTGTTCATCATTGAGCGTGTAACAGATGGTGCACAGATTTGGATAGAGGAAATAGGAAAAGGCTATTTTCCCCCGTGTTTCAAAATAAGCATACTATGTACGCCGCCATGTTTGCAATTTAAGCGTATGAAGCACATGCAGTGTTGTCAGTTTACTACAATTATACTAGATCTAGTACATTATCTAATAGTACACTCGAAGTAAAATCTAGTACTTTTTCTGTTTTCTGACTGCTTCTATTTGACGTGTAAAATATATTGTTGCCATTGGGTCTTCCTTGTTTGTTTTTGTTTTTAAAAAAGGCATTTTTGCTCTTTAATGAACCAAACCAACACAATTCAAAAAAATTTGGTACAATTTATAGAATCTGGTACATTTCTATGAAATCTGGTACATTTTTTAGACAAATCTGGTACATAACAAAATTATATTCTGGCAACACTGGATATTATTCAGATTCAATCAAGCACTGAAGTGAAATATTCTCAGGGCTCAGGTTTTATTAAAAAAAAGAAAAAAGTGTTCAATGTTCATGATTCGATGGTATATACATATTATACTAGTACAAGTTCTATCATTCCGCCATTTGTACCTTTTTTATATCTGAGAAAGGTGGAAGTTTTCCAAAGCAAAAAGGTTAGTGAATTTATAATGTCTAGCAAGGCAAACTTAAACAAACAGATTGGATTTTAATTTTGATATGCCTTTTATTTTGAATAAGCGATTAAATTATTTTCTTCAGATTCAGTTGAGAAGACAAATTAAGATAAAAACTGACTGCTATCAATCCAGGAATGGTTGAAAAGAGCAAAGTAGAGAAGTTTTCCAGTGAATACTACAAAGCTAAAAGGTTACTGAATTCATATATTGTCTAGCAGGGCAAACTTAAACACCAGCAGATTGGATTTTCATATTGATCTGCCTTTCATTTTGAATAAGCTATTAAATTGTTTACAGATTCAGCTGAGAAGGCAAATATGGCCAAATCAAGAAAAACAACTGACTGCTGTCAATTCAGGCATGGTTGAAAAGACCAAAGTAGAGGAGAGATAAAGAATGCAAAAAATAGAATTAAAAATATTTATTGATAAAATATCTATTAATCACAGGTCACTAAGAGTTATTTTTTTTGTAGCGCATTCGATCACTCCTCTTTAGCCATAACTGGATTGATTTTTTTCTTTCTTTTTGATTTGACGTTGCCTTTGTTTAGTCGCTCCTAAAAAAAAATTTAGGTAAGAGCATTATAGTCACAGAAAATTATACTTTGTAAAAGTTAGTAAAAACCGAACAATTATGAAACAAAACAAAAAATTAATTTCTTACAATTTTAAATCAATTTTTATAACAAATCATTTAAGACAAGATAAGCTATTATACTTAATCGCCTATTTTAAAAATTTTACTTTAACTTCACTTAAAATGGCTATCTAACATGTGGCTTTTGATATCAATAGTTCTCGAAATCTCCATAAAATAAAAAAAAGGAAATTGACGAATAACTGAATTAAATCTTATATTAAGATGTTTACTTTTTAATTCGTTTAATTATTCTTATTTAGAAGAAACAGGATATTAATGTTTATGTATATAAACAAATAATCATTTATTATCTGTAGAAAGTATTCCAGGAACGTCATACATCGGTAACAGACACTCCACTATTCTTCCTTCTCTGGTTTTAGTCCCATATTTAAGTAAAAAGAGACCAAACACAAATGCACAAAGTAGCCCAAACACACTTTTGGCGGCTATAATCGCGTACGCAATAGAATAATCAATAATTCACAATACTTAAGCTTGGGCTTGAATGTAGTGTTAAGTCAAATGTCAAACTTCACTTCATTTGATTCTTCTTTTAAATTTGAATTATGTAAACCGTGCAAGTTTCCGTCCGACTGAAAGACGTTTGTAAGACGTCTTAAAGACGTCTTTGAGCTTTCACATTATTATATGGATTTGGAAAGACGTCTTTAAGACGTCTTAAAAACGTCTTTAAGCTCTCACATTAATACGTCTGAATTATGGCTTTTGACAGGCGTCTTATAAGACGTCTTAATAACGTCCTAGGACATTGAGACCAAACCAAGACACAAAAAAGACGTCTTTCAGACGTCGTGTGCTATCTGGGACCACTTTAAAAACTGTTTTAGACTACACAAGTTTTTGATACAATTTCTTGTACAATTTAAATTGTATATTATCAAAAAATTTACTATGTGATCCTATACAATTTAAATTCTATAAGAAATTGTATCAAATCTTGTACAAGAAATTGTATAGTCAGTCAAAACAGTTTTAAGACGGGTACCCTACTCCACTGGTTCAAATGAAAACAACATATCTTAACCTAAAAATACTTACCGATGAAAGGATAAATTTCGATTTAAATGATCTACCTTATTGAACACTACACATGCATGTATCATAATTCTTTATATTTCTCACAAAAGTTCACAAGAATAGTATTTTATAAATAAATAAATCAATAAGTCACACAGAAACTGTCAGAAATACAAAATAGCTGTTAGACCCGATTGGCAACGTTGCGGCTGGCAAAGACGCAATAAACGAGAATCTGGTGGGAATAATGATTTGCCATATAAAAATGTAAACAATTTGGTCTCTTAGTTGTAATGTCTTTGAATTTGAAGGCATACCGCAATGTACATTTTTTCATACAAAATTATGGATATTTCCTAGCTTTTCCTGGCTTCGACATAGACAACTAAAATTTTAGTTCGATCTACTGCTCTAGAAATTTAATCGAAAAATGTTACTTTTTGATAAAAAAACTTTAAAATATTCTACGTAAACGTAGCCCTTACATTCGAAAATGGGTCCAATAAACATAAAAGCAGAGGTTGCGCCATAGGACCGAAATTAGATAGGGATTCGCGAAGAATGTATTTCATTTTTCAGTGCTCGCGAGCAGCGAAATAGCCCCGAAAGCCATTTTCTGTCGTTGCTAGTGCATATTTGAAAAATAATCAAGTGAGCAGAGATAAAGGCAAAGTAAAGAAGATTCTTATGTGGATATCCGGAGAAGATAGTCGAGCCCTGGGGAACGCTTGTTAACCGGTACGTGCAAGCCCGTCCAAAAGCTACGGCCCAGGGACGTACAGTTTTGTGTTTAAAGGAATTGTTGTTCAGGATTTTTATCAAATAAAACTAAAATAATTTTTCTTCCAGAAACTAGAAAGTTATTTTTTGTTTAATTTAAAAATTTGGTACCAAAAATTACTTTTGTCTAAATTTTACTAGCTGTCCTTTGTTTGCAGCTGCAGATAAAACGTGAAAATAATTAAAACATTGTAGTCCTGTCGATTTGGAAAGAAAACTAAATGTTTGGCAAATAAAGAAATAAATTAAAATATTATGAACTAGGAAATTTCGCATATTTTTGCCTGGAAAAAACCTTCTATCTTGTCTTATAAGTGGTGGGGTAAAGTGGGAACCGTGATTTGAACAAAGAGTTGTAAGTCTGATTCTGCTTAAGGGAATTTTACAAAGTTTGTCTTGTTGGAAGCAGCTCTTCTCCACCAGTGGAATATTTGCAAATTTGAACCAAACTTGTGAGTAACTTGCATGCTAGAGACTGTCTAACATTTTTTATAAATCTAGTTTCCTCTCGAAAATATTAAACGGAAGTATGTAGTTTTTATAATAAATTATCAAAAAATCAGCGAAAACCGAATATCGATTTTTTTTTGTTTTTCCGGGAAATATTAAGAAACCTTACATACATTTTTCTTGAACAAAAACTTTCCGGCAATGAACCATAACTTTGTATTATTATTGTTACTGTTACCGGTTGAGGCCGCTTAAAAAATTTAAATAAAACAAATTGCGAATTCAGAAAAAAATTACACGGTACTTTATATTTATGTGTATACTATAAAATAATGAAATTGAAGCCTAAAATTCTATGGAAAACCGTTACTAGTTAATTTTTGTCTGAAGAAAAATTTTATAACATTTAATGGTCATAAATAACAATATTTAACATTGTGCCAAATGAATTAATGGAGGATCTTTACATAATATTTTAATAGCAATTTCATGATTATTTTAGCGTCATTTAATTCTGACCTTTATTTGAGTGTTTTAAAAGGTTTGTGAATAAATTTGTAATATACTTTTGAATAAATATGTGAATAAATTTGTGAATGAATTTATGAATAAATTTGTAAATAAATTTATGACTGAATCTGTGAATAATTTGTAAATAAATTTGTAAATAAATTTGTAAATAAATTTGTAAATAAATTTGTAAATAAATTTGTAAATAAATTTGTAAATAAATTTGTAAATAAATTTGTAAATAAATTTGTAAATAAATTTGTAAATAAATTTGTAAATAAATTTGTAAATAAATTTGTAAATAAATTTGTAAATAAATTTGTAAATAAATTTGTAAATGAATTTGTAAATAAATTTGTAAATAAATTTGTAAATAAATTTGTAAATAAATTTGTAAATAAATTTGTAAATAAATTTGTAAATAAATTTGTAAATAAATTTGTAAATAAATTTGTAAATAAATTTGTAAATAAATTTGTAAATAAATTTGTAAATAAATTTGTAAATAAATTTGTAAATAAATTTGTAAATAAATTTGTAAATAAATTTGTAAATAAATTTGTAAATAAATTTGTAAATAAATTTGTAAATAAATTTGTAAATAAATTTGTAAATAAATTTGTAAATAAATTTGTAAATAAATTTGTAAATAAATTTGTAAATAAATTTGTAAATAAATTTGTAAATAAATTTGTAAATAAATTTGTAAATAAATTTGTAAATAAATTTGTAAATAAATTTGTAAATAAATTTGTAAATAAATTTGTAAATAAATTTGTAAATAAATTTGTAAATAAATTTGTAAATAAATTTGTAAATAAATTTGTAAATAAATTTGTAAATAAATTTGTAAATAAATTTGTAAATAAATTTGTAAATAAATTTGTAAATAAATTTGTAAATAAATTTGTAAATAAATTTGTAAATAAATTTGTAAATAAATTTGTAAATAAATTTATAAATAAATTTGTAAATAAATTTGTAAATAAATTTGTAAATAAATTTGTAAATAAATTTGTAAATAAATTTGTAAATAAATTTGTAAATATATTTGTAAATAAATTTATAAATAAATTTGTAAATAAATTTGTAAATAAATTTGTAAATAAATTTGTAAATAAATTTGTAAATAAATTTGTAAATAAATTTGTAAATAAATTTGTAAATAAATTTGTAAATAAATTTGTAAATAAATTTGTAAATAAATTTGTAAATAAATTTGTAAATAAATTTGTAAATAAATTTGTAAATAAATTTGTAAATAAATTTGTAAATAAATTTGTAAATAAATTTGTAAATAAATTTGTAAATAAATTTGTAAATAAATTTGTAAATAAATTTGTAAATAAATTTGTAAATAAATTTGTAAATAAATTTGTAAATAAATTTGTAAATAAATTTGTAAATAAATTTGTAAATAAATTTGTAAATAAATTTGTAAATAAATTTGTAAATAAATTTGTAAATAAATTTGTAAATAAATTTGTAAATAAATTTGTAAATAAATTTGTAAATAAATTTGTAAATAAATTTGTAAATAAATTTGTAAATAAATTTGTAAATAAATTTGTAAATAAATTTGTAAATAAATTTGTAAATAAATTTGTAAATAAATTTGTAAATAAATTTGTAAATAAATTTGTAAATAAATTTGTAAATAAATTTGTAAATAAATTTGTAAATAAATTTGTAAATAAATTTGTAAATAAATTTGTAAATAAATTTGTAAATAAATTTGTAAATAAATTTGTAAATAAATTTGTAAATAAATTTGTAAATAAATTTGTAAATAAATTTGTAAATAAATTTGTAAATAAATTTGTAAATAAATTTGTAAATAAATTTGTAAATAAATTTGTAAATAAATTTGTAAATAAATTTGTAAATAAATTTGTAAATAAATTTGTAAATAAATTTGTAAATAAATTTTTAAATAAATTTGTAAATAAATTTGTAAATAAATTTGTAAATAAATTTGTAAATAAATTTGTAAATAAATTTGTAAATAAATTTGTAAATAAATTTGTAAATAAATTTATAAATAAATTTGTAAATGATTTGAAAATAAATTTGTAAATAAATTTGTAAATTTTGTAAATAAATTTGTAAATACATTTGTAAATAAATTTGTAAATAAATTTGTAAATAAATTTGTAAATAAATTTGTAAATAAATTTGTAAATAAATTTGTAAATAAATTTGTAAATAAATTTGTAAATAAATTTGTAAATAAATTTGTAAATAAATTTGTAAATAAATTTGTAAATAAATTTGTAAATAAATTTGTAAATAAATTTGTAAATAAATTTGTAAATAAATTTGTAAATAAATTTGTAAATAAATTTGTAAATAAATTTGTAAATAAATTTGTAAATAAATTTGTAAATAAATTTGTAAATAAATTTGTAAATAAATTTGTAAATAAATTTGTAAATAAATTTGTAAATAAATTTGTAAATAAATTTGTAAATAAATTTGTAAATAAATTTGTAAATAAATTTGTAAATAAATTTGTAAATAAATTTGTAAATAAATTTGTAAATAAATTTGTAAATAAATTTGTAAATAAATTTGTAAATAAATTTGTAAATAAATTTGTAAATAAATTTGTAAATAAATTTGTAAATAAATTTGTAAATAAATTTGTTAATAAATTTGTAAATAAATTTGTAAATAAATTTGTAAATAAATTTGTAAATAAATTTGTAAATAAATTTGTAAATAAATTTGTAAATAAATTTGTAAATAAATTTGTAAATAAATTTGTATATACATTTGTAAATAAATTTGTAAATAAATTTGTAAATAAATTTGTAAATAAATTTGTAACTAAACTTGTAAATAAATTTGTAAATAAATTTGTAAATAAATTTGTAAATAAATTTGTAAATAAATTTGTAAATAAATTTGTAAATAAATTTGTAAATAAATTTGTAAATAAATTTGTAAATAAATTTGTAAATAAATTTGTAAATAAATTTGTAAATAAATTTGTAAATAAATTTGTAAATAAATTTGTAAATAAATTTGTAAATAAATTTGTAAATAAATTTGTAAATAAATTTGTAAATAAATTTGTAAATAAATTTGTAAATAAATTTGTAAATAAATTTGTAAATAAATTTGTAAATAAATTTGTAAATAAATTTGTAAATAAATTTGTAAATAAATTTGTAAATAAATTTGTAAATAAATTTGTAAATAAATTTGTAAATAAATTTGTAAATAAATTTGTAAATAAATTTGTAAATAAATTTGTAAATAAATTTGTAAATAAATTTGTAAATAAATTTGTAAATAAATTTGTAAATAAATTTGTAAATAAATTTGTAAATAAATTTGTAAATAAATTTGTAAATAAATTTGTAAATAAATTTGTAAATAAATTTGTAAATAAATTTGTAAATAAATTTGTAAATAAATTTGTAAATGAATTTGTAAATAAATTTGTAAATAAATTTGTAAATAAATTTGTAAATAAATTTGTAAATAAATTTGTAAATAAATTTGTAAATAAATTTGTAAATAAATTTGTAAATAAATTTGTAAATAAATTTGTAAATAAATTTGTAAATAAATTTGTAAATAAATTTGTAAATAAATTTGTAAATAAATTTGTAAATAAATTTGTAAATAAATTTGTAAATAAATTTGTAAATAAATTTGTAAATAAATTTGTAAATAAATTTGTAAATAAATTTGTAAATAAATTTGTAAATAAATTTGTAAATAAATTTGTTAATAAATTTATAAATAAATTTGTAAATAAATTTGTAAATAAATTTGTAAATAAATTTGTAAATAAATTTGTAAATAAATTTGTAAATAAATTTGTAAATAAATTTGTAAATAAATTTGTAAATAAATTTGTAAATAAATTTGTAAATAAATTTGTAAATAAATTTGTAAATAAATTTGTAAATAAATTTGTAAACAAATTTGTAAATAAATTTGTAAATAAATTTGTAAATAAATTTGTAAATAAATTTGTAAATAAATTTGTAAATAAATTTGTAAATAAATTTGTAAATAAATTTGTAAATAAATTTGTAAATAAATTTATAAATAAATTTTGTAAATAAATTTGTAAATAAATTTGTAAATAAATTTGTAAATAAATTTGTAAATAAATTTGTAAATAAATTTGTAAATATATTTGTAAATAAATTTATAAATAAATTTGTAAATAAATTTGTAAATAAATTTGTAAATAAATTTGTAAATAAATTTGTAAATAAATTTGTAAATAAATTTGTAAATAAATTTGTAAATAAATTTGTAAATAAATTTGTAAATAAATTTGTAAATAAATTTGTAAATAAATTTGTAAATAAATTTGTAAATAAATTTGTAAATAAATTTGTAAATAAATTTGTAAATAAATTTGTAAATAAATTTGTAAATAAATTTGTAAATAAATTTGTAAATAAATTTGTAAATAAATTTGTAAATAAATTTGTAAATAAATTTGTAAATAAATTTGTAAATAAATTTGTAAATAAATTTGTAAATAAATTTGTAAATAAATTTGTAAATAAATTTGTAAATAAATTTGTAAATAAATTTGTAAATAAATTTGTAAATAAATTTGTAAATAAATTTGTAAATAAATTTGTAAATAAATTTGTAAATAAATTTGTAAATAAATTTGTAAATAAATTTGTAAATAAATTTGTAAATAAATTTGTAAATAAATTTGTAAATAAATTTGTAAATAAATTTGTAAATAAATTTGTAAATAAATTTGTAAATAAATTTGTAAATAAATTTGTAAATAAATTTGTAAATAAATTTGTAAATAAATTTGTAAATAAATTTGTAAATAAATTTGTAAATAAATTTGTAAATAAATTTGTAAATAAATTTGTAAATAAATTTGTAAATAAATTTGTAAATAAATTTGTAAATAAATTTGTAAATAAATTTGTAAATAAATTTGTAAATAAATTTGTAAATAAATTTGTAAATAAATTTGTAAATAAATTTGTAAATAAATTTGTAAATAAATTTGTAAATAAATTTGTAAATAAATTTGTAAATAAATTTTTAAATAAATTTGTAAATAAATTTGTAAATAAATTTGTAAATAAATTTGTAAATAAATTTGTAAATAAATTTGTAAATAAATTTGTAAATAAATTTGTAAATAAATTTATAAATAAATTTGTAAATGATTTGAAAATAAATTTGTAAATAAATTTGTAAATTTTGTAAATAAATTTGTAAATACATTTGTAAATAAATTTGTAAATAAATTTGTAAATAAATTTGTAAATAAATTTGTAAATAAATTTGTAAATAAATTTGTAAATAAATTTGTAAATAAATTTGTAAATAAATTTGTAAATAATTTGTAAATAAATTTGTAAATAAATTTGTAATAAATTTGTAAATAAATTTGTAAATAAATTTGTAAATAAATTTGTAAATAAATTTGTAAATAAATTTGTAAATAAATTTGTAAATAAATTTGTAAATAAATTTGTAAATAAATTTGTAAATAAATTTGTAAATAAATTTGTAAATAAATTTGTAAATAAATTTGTAAATAAATTTGTAAATAATATTTGTAAATCTAAATTTGTAAATAAATTTGTAATAAATTTGTAAATAAATTTGTAAATAAATTTGTAAATAAATTTGTAAATAAATTTGTAAATAAATTTGTAAATAAATTTGTAAATAAATTTGTAAATAAATTTGTAAATAAATTTGTAAATAAATTTGTAAATAAATTTGTAAATAAATTTGTAAATAAATTTGTTAATAAATTTGTAAATAAATTTGTAAATAAATTTGTAAATAAATTTGTAAATAAATTTGTAAATAAATTTGTAAATAAATTTGTAAATAAATTTGTAAATAAATTTGTAAATAAATTTGTATATACATTTGTAAATAAATTTGTAAATAAATTTGTAAATAAATTTGTAAATAAATTTGTAACTAAACTTGTAAATAAATTTGTAAATAAATTTGTAAATAAATTTGTAAATAAATTTGTAAATAAATTTGTAAATAAATTTGTAAATAAATTTGTAAATAAATTTGTAAATAAATTTGTAAATAAATTTGTAAATAAATTTGTAAATAAATTTGTAAATAAATTTGTAAATAAATTTGTAAATAAATTTGTAAATAAATTTGTAAATAAATTTGTAAATAAATTTGTAAATAAATTTGTAAATAAATTTGTAAATAAATTTGTAAATAAATTTGTAAATAAATTTGTAAATAAATTTGTAAATAAATTTGTAAATAAATTTGTAAATAAATTTGTAAATAAATTTGTAAATAAATTTGTAAATAAATTTGTAAATAAATTTGTAAATAAATTTGTAAATAAATTTGTAAATAAATTTGTAAATAAATTTGTAAATAAATTTGTAAATAAATTTGTAAATAAATTTGTAAATAAATTTGTAAATAAATTTGTAAATAAATTTGTAAATAAATTTGTAAATAAATTTGTAAATAAATTTGTAAATAAATTTGTAAATAAATTTGTAAATAAATTTGTAAATAAATTTGTAAATAAATTTGTAAATAAATTTGTAAATAAATTTGTAAATAAATTTGTAAATAAATTTGTAAATAAATTTGTAAATAAATTTGTAAATAAATTTGTAAATAAATTTGTAAATAAATTTGTAAATAAATTTGTAAATAAATTTGTAAATAAATTTGTAAATAAATTTGTAAATAAATTTGTAAATAAATTTGTAAATAAATTTGTAAATAAATTTGTAAATAAATTTGTAAATAAATTTGTAAATAAATTTGTAAATAAATTTGTAAATAAATTTGTAAATAAATTTGTAAATAAATTTGTAAATAAATTTGTTAATAAATTTATAAATAAATTTGTAAATAAATTTGTAAATAAATTTGTAAATAAATTTGTAAATAAATTTGTAAATAAATTTGTAAATAAATTTGTAAATAAATTTGTAAATAAATTTGTAAATAAATTTGTAAATAAATTTGTAAATAAATTTGTAAATAAATTTGTAAATAAATTTGTAAATAAATTTGTAAACAAATTTGTAAATAAATTTGTAAATAAATTTGTAAATAAATTTGTAAATAAATTTGTAAATAAATTTGTAAATAAATTTGTAAATAAATTTGTAAATAAATTTGTAAATAAATTTGTAAATAAATTTGTAAATAAATTTTGTAAATAAATTTGTAAATAAATTTGTAAATAAATTTGTAAATAAATTTGTAAATAAATTTGTAAATAAATTTGTAAATAAATTTGTAAATAAATTTGTAAATAAATTTGTAAATAAATTTGTAAATAAATTTGTAAATAAATTTGTAAATAAATTTGTAAATAAATTTGTAAATAAATTTGTAAATAAATAAGTTGAATAATATGTTGTTTACCAACCTATCGTCAACGTTAACAGATGTTGCTCAAATAGGAGATCAACAAAATAATGAAAACCAAATAGCAAGTGTAACTAACAACCAGAATTTCAATGATAATAATGATCCTCCCCAAGAAGTAGCCAGTTATGTGTTACTACCGTACATTAAAGAGATCATACCTAGACTAACTAAAATATTAAAACCTATTGTTAATTTAAAAAGAGCTAACAGGACAGTTCTGACAATAAATTCAATTTATAGTAAAGTTAAAGATAAAACACCTAAAGACTGCTTAAAGAACATAATATATAAAATACCCTGTAGGGATTGCGATAAGGTTTACATTGGTGAAACTTCTAGAGCACTTAGTCAACGAATAACTTTACACAAAAGTGATTCAAGATTGTACCCAGAGAGATGCTTGTTAGCAAAACACGTCAACAAACTAGTTCATTCAATGAATTATGACTTTGCTGAAATTCTTGATAGAGAAAGTAACATGATCAAAAGACTTTTCTTAGAAATGGCTTGGATATCCCAAGAAGCAAAGTGTATCAACAAACGGTCTGATATAAAGCATCTTAGTGATATTCACTCCTTTTTGCTTAGTACTAGTAACAATAAACATTCCTTTAATGATATTAACAGCATCCTAGCAGATGACAGCTACATTTAAAATCAAACATAATTTTTGTAATATAAGTTAATCATTAATTGATATCAGTTTTTGCATCCCATTGAACTAGCCAACATGATTTATGACTCCACTACTCATATGTGATAGGTACGAGTAGTGGAGACATAACATCATGTATGTCCCTTTCTACCTAGGACTAATGGTAACTGACAACTATCATGGACATGAACAAATAAATATTGAAGGGTTGTACAACTTTTGTAATTAACAATTTAATAAATAATAAAATTTTCTCGTAATAAATTAGCAAATAAGGAGTATATGTGTTATACAAGATAATTAGCCGATATGTGACGTAATTCATCGATTCTTACGTGGTAGGTTAGAGTGGATGAGTTGCGGAACATATTTTGTCTGATTAAAACCAAGACAGATGGTAATTGACAACTACTATATATTGGCCAATATATGATTTATGGCCAAACTTCTAGATGCTTAAAAGACCGTATAACATCCCACAGGAGCGACAGTAGACTACACCCTGAACGTTGTGCTTTGGCTGTCCATAAAAATGACCATATTATGGACTATGAAAATGTAACGATATTAGAAAGAGAAACCAACATCTCAAAAAGACAATTCTTAGAAATGTCACACATTTTTCAACACGACAATAGCATTAATAAAAGATCAGATATTAAACATTTGAGTGAAATTTTCTCCTATCTTTTATATTTGGATAAACATAGAGATGTCGGTATGGACAACACAAGTTTGTCTGAGTTGTAGTTTTCATAAACTTAGTTTTTTTCAAATTGCATTAAATCCAAATGTTACTAGCTCTGTGGGTGATGTCAGAATAGGTGAGGGAGGGTCTTCAATTATTTAATTGTTGAGCCTCACTCACTTGGTGACATCAGACATAGACTAGTATCATAGAATTATCAAATCAAAATTTCACCCGTATTATTTTTTTTTTATATTCTTTAATTTTTCAATTTTCAGCTTACTGTTTCAAGTATAATTTTACAATTTTTCCTAATGTTAGTCATTGTGTAATAATTATTATATTGACTATTTAACACTTAATTTCAAATTTTGCGATTAAAACCACATGCACTAATTATGCTCGTGATATTGTCAGGTCAGTGATCAGTATGATCCATTGTAGGGGATAGCAACCCTAACAGAGGCATCGTACTGTTTACTCAGAGGGCAACGTCGCCTGCAAAGTTAGTGACATCTTTTAAAACAAATCAGAATTTCCTCCGTACAATGATTAGTCTTATAATAATTAAAACACATAAATATAAAATTTATTATTCTCATAGGTTAGTCATCAGTCAAGCTTGTCATGGGCTGAATGTGTGTACCCTTTGTGCTAAGGTGACATAGGCCACTTGCG
The DNA here is from genome assembly GCA_927349885.1 of Psylliodes chrysocephalus. NCBI lineage: Eukaryota > Metazoa > Arthropoda > Insecta > Coleoptera > Chrysomelidae > Psylliodes > Psylliodes chrysocephalus. The sequence continues at coordinate 30,472,280 of OV651819.1, read as the reverse complement.
TTCTTCTTTTCTGCCGATGACACGTTTGACAGTTGACTGACACATGACATTTTACTTCATTTTTCGCGGTGTTCACAACCATGTGACACCCACGCCGTTAGCCATGTTGCTTTGTGTTCCACAAATTTTATAAAACATCGATGTTTTTCTTCAATTAATACAAATAATGTTTCAAGTGTTTGTCCGTTTAAAATAGTTTTCGTCTTTGTAAACTGTGATGTCCAATAATTTTAATTTGATGACCTTTTTACACACCATCCTCAATGAGTTGTAAGTTTAACTTTCTTAATCAATTAACTTGTCTTTTTAACAACTGTTATTAACTTTTGTAGCTCCTTGATAATGAGTATAACCATACTGCCAAATTACCCAAAACTCTCCTATATATATATATATATATATATATATATATATATATATATATATATATATATTTCTAATGTAGCTGTTGTCGTATTTTTTTAATGGTAAACATGTCGACCAAATAATTTAAAGTGATTTTAATAAAATAATACAATTAATATGAAATAAAATTATCATGGTTATCCTGCCAAACAAAAGTAAATATATCTTTTAAAAAACTTCTATCTTCATTCATATCTTCTATAAAATCAATTATCGATCATTTGTAGATAAAATACATCACATACATACAATACCATTATGAGTCTTTTTTTATCTTTGTCGACGTATTCAATTCAAAATATTATCCGGTGTGCGCTAGTGATGACACAAAATAGGCCTTCAAAAGCACTAACAACACACATAAATGAAGTTAGTTTATCGCCGGGATTCAGAACATTTTGGAATATTCCCATTTCAGATTTTACGATCCTACTGCAGACACTACATTCAGTATTACATTGTACACTATGGCGTGTGCATTTTTTTTAATTACTTGCGAATGACGTAAATCAGTTTTATTGATGTGAAAAGAGTGAATTGCGTTATAAAAAGAATATCGTAAACATGTTGCCGGGCCAATGCACCAAACGAAAAGTTTCGTTGTGAAAAACAAACTAAAAGTTACATAGTTTTCAGATTTTAACAGTTTATTTAATTATTTTAATTCTAAATAATTCAGTTCCTAAAATAGGGTTTGTATAATTTTCTTTTAATCATCGCAGTATTTTTTATTCAAATATTTTCAAATAAGCACGGCATTGAGAACAACTTTTTTGAGAAAAAAAAAATATATATATTAGTCGAATTTTAAGTTAATACCCAATTTTTAGGAAACTATTTTTTTTTGATTCCCATATTTTTAAATACATTTTCCAAGCGATCACAAAAATATTTTCGAAATATAGTGTAGAACAGAATTATTTTATATTATTTCACATTTAGTTTACTTTACAATTAGTAGCTTTACAAAGTACCCATAAGTATCTGAGTATGAATATGAATATAAATAGTAATAGTAATCAAAGCAAATGAGTACTTTTGCAAATTTTAGAGAGCACTCATGAAAAATCGAGTAACAAGTAACGAGTATGAGTATTTTTGATAATTACAGTTGGTGACTCAAAGTTAGAAGAAAGGAATTATAGCAGTGGCGGCTTGTCCTAAGGGACCAAAAGGCCTTGGCACTGGCGCAAAATTTGTAAATATTTCGGTCTCTAAAAATATTTCTTTTTATATTAATTACAATAATTATTACAATTGTCGGATCAAATTATGACTAAACGATACATTATATAAATTATATATTATTATTTAATTTGATCTCGTTGAAAAAACTTGCGTCGTATTATTCCTAGATACAAGCAATTGACTCTCCGCCGTCAGACCGTCAGATAGTGACCGATTTAGGTGCTTTATTTTCGCATACAAGCCTTGAAGAAGGTTGAAAAGTACATTGATGTTGAGTAAAATAAAAGAAAATTTACGAGTGGCTCTTGGGGATAACACATGGAAAATTCGATTTTCCTTATCAAAAATATTTTCCGACCCCAAAATGCACTTATACATTCGGGTCATTCAAGAAAATATGTTTTTCGAACTAGTGACGACGTACGTTTTCATACATTCGATGGGCTTGTGTAGAAAAATCGGGCAAAATCTCGATTTTTCCTTGGAAGATTACGCCCTTATTTCAACCCTTTAGCCACTTGCAACATTAAAGCCTTTGGTTTTCTGAAGCCTAGTTCAATTAATTAATCATATAGTGAAAACGGCTTGTGTGAAAAAATGGGTAACAAGTAACCTTTCGTTTTTGTTAGGGAAAATCGAATGTTCCATGTGTTATCTCCAGCAGCCACTCGTAAATTTCCTTTCATTCTACTTAAAATCGATGTACTTTTCAACCCTCTTCGAGGCTTGTATGCGAAAATGGGGCACCTAAACCTGTCACTATCTGACGGACTAACACCCTCCAAGTGAGGATTTAATTCGTTATTGTGTACAATTTCACTTTTGCACCATTGAAATTTAGGTATGTATTTGGATTTCATTAGTTAAAGTTTTTTTTGCGAGGTTTAGTCTCCTTCTTTAATTTTACTGTTTCATTCCTATCTATGAGATCGAAAATAATATGTCCAGCTCAATGGTTTTAGGTCTGCTGAATATAGTGCTTTTTCCGGTGTTCCACAAGGTTCTAATTTTTTGTATGTTGATGATCTAAAACTATACAGCCTCGTGGAGAAGATAGGTAATTGCGAGAACCTTTTAGCAAACTTAACACGAATTGCTGAATGGTGTTATCAAAATAACTTGTCACTAAACCCGGATAAATGTAAAGTTATGTGCTACAGTTTAAAAAAGAATATCTTAATCTTTAATTATTCAATAGAAAACGTTGCCCTTGAGCGACCGAAAACATTTACCGATTTTGGCGTCACGTTTGACACTGCACTATCATTTAATAAGCACATTAATAATGTTGTATCCTCCTCCTATCGCATGTACGGATTAATTTCACGTAGCAGTAGTGATTTCAAAGAAACTTCTACCTTAAAAACTCCATTTTAAACTTTTATAAGATCAAAGCTAGAATATGCTTCAAGTGTGTGGAGCTCCTTTTATCAGTATCATATAGATCGAATAGAAGCAATTCAAAGACGATTTTTAAAACTGCTAAACCTGAAAACTGATAGCATTTATCCTATTAAGGTACACCTTACTCTGATTTACTACAAAAGCATAACTTCTTCAGTCTTGAAAGAAGACGTGATTATTATAGTGTAGTAGTAACTTTTAAAATTATTAAAAGTATTATTGACTGCCCAATCTTATTAGGAAAGTTTAATAGTTGCATTCCCAGAATTTCTTCCAGTCACTCGAATACTTTTTATATAAATACATCTCGCACAAGTGTTCTGGAAATTTCTCCAAATTCTCCGCTCCATACCATGTGTACAGTGACAAATTCTATTGTCAATGAATTTGATATATTTAGTTGCAATCTGACAGATATAAAATCCCACTTTTCATCTTAGTTAATTTGTTAATTTGTTACCTATTACGAAATACAAGTTCTTTTTATATGCTTAACATTCATATAAAAAATCTGTGATTTATTAATAATTATATTCTGTCAATTCCTGCTCTGTAATTGGGTTTATGACCTGTAGGGTATTGTATTATAAATAAATTACTAAATAAATTAGTTTTTTTTGCGAGGTTCAGTGCAGTTTCTTTGGATCGTAAAATATTCCATTGATTCTTTTTTTTGTTATCGTTACCAGTACTAATTGTTGAACTCAAAATACCTTTTATAAAAAACAGGTTGTTCATAAAATTTGTTTATTCCCTTTTAATATATTTCCTATACTTAATGTAGTCAAACAAAATATGATCTTAATAAATCATATAACAAATTATATATTAAAGACTCGCACTGTGCTTGCTAACTGCTAGATTCTTTTGATGATGTTTTAAAAATGAAAAAGCATAAAATTAAATAAACTCAAACTGTACCTAGAATTAGAACATTTTTCAATATTCTCAAAATTATTACAATAAAATGCAGAAGTTATCTAAAAATATCTTTAAAAATATTTACTCGTTACATAAAATTAGCATTTCCTAACTAGTTATATAAATAGTTATTATTTCAAAAATGTAAAAGATATAGGAATAGTCTTCATTAATGAATTTGAACTAATAGGAAACCCCTCCAACCAAGCTGAAAGCAAAATAAGAGCCAAAGCCGTAACATAAAAATAACAACTAAAAAAAGGAATTTCTCTGAAGCGCAGCACAGTAACAGAAATCCTCCATTTGCAGAATTACTCTTGGACTTCAGTAGTTAAAGCCAGAAATCCGCACGGATTCCCGGAAGAAACCGCTCTTTTAACTAAAGATATATATGCCGATGGGGAGTATTTGATTAAAATGTTGGAGTAGACTATTCAAAAGCAAATTGATGCTTTTCTTTTGGCCCGATCTTGTTTTCTCGTCACCTTCTGCTGTGCTCCAATTTATAGTCTGGTCGTTTACTGTGCTTATTTTCCATACAATTGAAGAGAACCTACTATACATGAAAATAGACATAATTAAACGATGCTCCTTCAACACTAACTGTTCTATAATAGTCATTGAACAGATTATAGCCGATAAAAATGCGTTTTACATGTTTTGGCCAAGCAGTATGGTGAACCGGATAACATAACATAACCTCAATTTATCACTTTTTTTTTAATTAGTTTTAAGCTTAGATTATTCGTCATTCATGCTAAGGGATACGCCTTCTGAAGAAAATTTGTAAAAGGTCTGTATAAGTAGGACGTTGTTCAGTGTGGCTAGGTGTAGCGGAATTTCGCTACGTCGTCGGATTTTTAGCCCTTGAAGAAGTGAAAAGAACTTTTTTCAAGTAGTAAAATTTGAAAGTAGTAGGTATGAAAATAGACCACATAACTGATCGATACTTCTTTAACATTAACTGTTCTATAATAATTGAACACAGATTATAGCCGATAAAAAAGCGTTTCGCATAATTGATAGTTTTGGCCAAGAATTTTGCGCAGTGATGTATTGCTGCTATTTCTGTCTGGAATACAGTCGCATGTTTACCTAAGCTCAGTGAGATTCCTGTCTTTGGCTTGGTACTATATATACCTACTCCTGAACCTCATGGGTTTTGGAGCCGTCTGTATACCAGGTGAAATCTGCATGAATAGGAGGTCCTCCCGTCCACGCTTTCCTGTCTAATATACTTACTTTGTATTGCTTTTGAAAGCTACACTTTGGGAGTATTTCGTCTGAAGGCATTCCCATTATTTGGTAATTGTCCAACTCTTTATATAGCTCGCTGTAGTCACGTCCATGCAAACTGCTTATAGGTGATGAACCTTTGTGCAGTCTGTACGGGACAGACCTGGCTTCGCCTTGAATGAATATATTCGGTGATGTTAAGTTTAGCATGACTTCTATAGCTGCTGTTGGAGTTGTTCTCATAGCTCCCGTGGTACTCAAGCATGCTTGCCTTTGGATACTATTGAGCTGTCGAATGGCTCTAGCTTGCCGAGTCTTTGGCCACCATACCACCGACCCGTAGGTTATCATTGGTCTTATGACTCTGGTATATAACCATAGAGACATTTTTGGTTGTAATCCCCAATTTTTTCCACACAACCTTCGACATAGGTTGAAGAATGTAGTGCTCTTTTGGGTGACTTTTTGCAAGTGTTGATTCCATGATAACCTGTGGTCAAAGATGACTCCCAAGTATTTGGTCTCTTGAGCGAATGGAATCTTCACTCCTTTCAGTACTGGTGACTTCAGCCCTGTTGGTACTTTTCGTATTGTAAAATTGACTATTGTGGTTTTGTGAGGGTTTACTGTTAGTTCCTCTTCTCTGCACCACTCGTCGACAATGTTTAGGCGGTTTGTGTGCGCTCCGATATTGTACCTGCGAACTTGCCTCTTACGACGATCGCCAGGTCATCGGCATAACCTAGGCAGTAAAAATCTGCAGATATTAGCCTTTTTATGAGTTCGTCCACTAGGACTGACCACAGGAGGGGTGATAGTACTCCTCCCTGGGGGCAGCCGCTGCCTGCTTTAGCTGTCAGTGTAGCTTCGCCTAGAGATGATGTTATTACCCTTTCTTCTAGGCTGGCTTTTATCCAATGACATAGGACTACTGGTACCCCTTTTATTCCCAGACAGCACAAATTAATCCATTGGATGTCCATCGGAAGTCCATTCATGGACATATCGGCTGTCCAAAGGACGTCCAGCATTTTACCGAAGGACATCCACTGGACTATACAAATGTCCCACTCCTGGACGTCCATTTGGACTCCATAAAAGGTCCATATATGGACTCTTTTTGTATTGCTTTTGGACAATTTATGGACATCTGACGGACATCACTACCTATATTAATATGAAATAAAATAATTGCAACTATAGACTTATTTTTATTGTCATAAATAATATCAAGCATGTATTAGTTTTATACGCACTCCTTTCTGTTGACCTTCTCAGCCATTTTCTTAAGGCTATTTCGCTTACTTTTTAAGCAGCACCATTGTGACTCTCAGCAGCAGCTAAAAAAAGACATTACATTTTAAATGAATATTGAGTCTTAAATCAATCGTTTAATAAACGCCTGATCAGGCAAAAGTGATAGTTAAAAATGTAAAATTTTTAGATAAAATATTATTAGCTAATATGAAAATATGCATTGACTAATGTACTTTACCCCTATACTTACATATAAACAAAAAACTGCTCATTGTTTCTTTAAATTACCATTTTACTTTCATGCCATCATATTATGTGAATTCTTTCGTGAGGGTATTAGAAATTATGGAAACGAACCATCTTTTTATATGTTCATCATATCCTTGTCCCTGGTTTTGGTAACTGCTGAATCTAAAATTGCAATAAAAATATGTATTTGTAAACATAAAAGAGAAATAACTTATGAAACATCTTTCAATGCATTATTTCTTAAACGTTACAAAACGATTCTATTTTATTTAATAAAAGTAAAACTTACTGCTTCTTTAAAAATATTTGTATCTTCTAAATAGCCTTCTACTTCTGCTAACGTCTCATTCAGTACAAATAGAAACTTTTCTTCTGCTTTGAAAGTTTTCTCACCTCTTAGTTACAATAATAATTGTGTTGACATCATCTCGAATTTGCAGCATATTAGTTAGCTTTTAGTAAAGCCATTTTCTTAAATAGGTAGGTACATCATTTGACAGAAGTCTAAAAGAAAGGGATTGTTTGAATGTAAATCGAAAACATAAAGTTTAAAACACAGGACCGACTAGAGGGAGGTGCAGCCGGGACTAATTCCCGGGGCCCGGTCTCAAATGGGGACCCGGCAGCGGTATAAGGGGGGCTCGGCAGCGGTGGTGTTTGTTACTTTCAGAAGTTCGACAGAAGAAGGGGGAAGTTCTTAGTCGAAGACCTTTTTTTTTAGAGAGATTCAAGTAGCGGAGAAGAAATTTTTGCTTGAGGATCTTTTGTTATTTAATTTTTTATAAAATTGTCGCGGGGCCCGATCTGGAGAATTGTCCTGGAGCCCGGTCTGGCTCTCGGCGGCCCTGTTAAAACATAATTGATAGGTTTTATTAGTTTAAAACAAACGATTTGCTTTTTAATTTTTAGAGTTTTAATTAATAATTATACTTATTTTCTTACCAGATAAACATCCGTGTTCTGTGTTTTCTTCTTAACCTCTTTTTTCTTTTCTTCCTTGAGTCTGACCTGAGTGACCTTTTACTTTTCTATCTTGTCAACAAAGGCGAGTGGAGAGGAAAATTATTTGATTTATTTTAATTAATACCTGGTAGTAAATAATTAAATTATACAAGAAGAATTATAATAATTTATTATAAGTTAGTTATTTTTATATTGTCCTTCATGGACATAGTTTGGACATCCATTGGACTTTTGAATGGGTATATCCATTGGATAACGGAAAACGAATGTCCAATGAATATCCATATGAAAGTTTATGGACATCCAGGACATTATTTGGACAAAATATGGACGTCCAATGGACGTCGTGTGCTATCTGGGTTGCTAATGCGTTAATTATAGATCTTGTTTGAGCATTACTAAAAACTCCCTCAATATCTACGATCATTCAGGGCCAAATCGGTTGACTTTCCTGGCTGATATGCATATTGTTATGTGAGCCATTTCATTATTCAGTGATGCTCTAACCCTACAAGTCCCTCTCTGTCTTATTTGGCCTTTTAGGCTCAACTTGTCCGATTATTATACATAATTAAACCCCTTAAGACCAAACCTATGGGACGACTATAGCGGAGGTGATTTCGATGACTATTCGAGAAAGGACGAGATAATATTTCTGGTCTGTTCCAAATATTTCGAGTTTGGTGGAGGAGCTTCTAGACTCCACCAAACTTTATAAATTTGTATATAAATATTGAAGGAAGAACAGAGTGCAATCAGTTATTATATGGACAGTGAAGATAAATAGTAATTAGTAGATATACAGTGATGAATATAAATAGTGAACGATTCAAAGACATTCGAAATATATATAAATTAAAATAGTAGTGTTATAAAATAAATAGGTGTTTAAATAAATTATTAATAAATAAACTGTTGTTTTAAAGTAAACAAACATCACAATATTGACGGTCGCTGAGAGGATTTTGCCTCAGTATTTAGTCTCGTATATATCTATCTATTGGTCTTTCTAGCGTTTTTATCATGTATAACGATAGACTTTGGTGTCATATCATTAAACCTTCCTACTTTAGGAAGGTATATGACTTTCGCCTTTTGCCACGCCTTTGGTATATGTCGCCAGGCTATACATGCTTTAAATATGTGACACATATGTGAAATTAAAGATTCATGTCCCTTTTGTAGTAGAATGGGATATATTTCATCTACTCCTAGGGATTTGTATGGTTGCAATTTGTTTGTAGCCCATCTAATTTTGTTCAGCCTCGATATTTCTGTAGCTAGCCTCCATTTCAAAGGATTTGGCCTACGGAACCTTCTTTGCTGTACGCTACTATCGGGCCAAGCAAAATTTCTGCATTGTCAACGTTTTCTCGAAGGGTTTTGTATAGGTTTTATCATCTTTCCTGATAAATCCTACTTGGTTTGCAGCACTCTCTTTAGCTAAGACTTTGTGGATTCTAGAGCATGTGGGTGTTTCAAATAACTCCTCACAGAACTTCCTCCACGATTTCAGGGTTGCTCCTTCCCAAGGTTGGATGGTTGTGACGATGTCCCGCAACCAGTCTGTACTGGTTCGGTCCGCGCAAGTCACGACCAGGTAGCCTGGCTTGTGGCTGCACTTTGCGAACCTTACCTGTGTTCCCTCTGTGGGGATTTTATCGTGGGCCTTGGAGATCGAGTCTTGGACTTGTAATAGCCTCTCTGGATTTATTTTGATCTCCGGGTACCCTATTTCTACCACTGCAACCTTTACTGAGGTAAGGGCCTCTTTGAACGAAATTTCGTCCGTCCTGGCCTTCTTCCTCAGTTGGCTGACCTGTGGCGGTGTTGCGTCTGTTGACCTTGGGCTTATTTGAGCTTTTGTGCCTTGCTTGGCAGCTTCTTTCGCCTAGTTGTCTTGACACTCTAGCCTCTGGGGATTTTGTGGCTTTGTTTGGGCCCTTTGAAAATTTTCCTTGATTACCTGCCTTTTTGCGGATCAAATATTTCACTTTCACGGTATAAAGTATTACTTGGATAATAAAATAAAATCAAACTAGGTACAAATAACTTTAAAATCATTTATTAAAAAAAGTAATATATAATTTAAATTAGGCGAGCAACAAAGCTGTCAGTTTTCCGCTTGGCGAGCGACAAAGCTGTCACTTAATATATGTTCATGGAAAACGTCAACTGTGCGGTTGAATTTCGAAGCGCAAAAGCCTTCTTTGGATAGTGATCGTGGAAAAAATTATTTTAGGCTATTAAGACGACAAAATAGCTAATTTTAAAATAATTTATAACATTTACTAATTTATAAAATAAAATAAACATGAAAAAAAAAACAAGAAAATATTTAATTTAAATAGCCCCCAAATTTGAACCCGGGACCCTCGCATGAAAGCCAAATGCTCTGGTCTCACCTCCATTAGCACACTTACTATTTTAGTTTTATTACTGTTAATTAAGTCAGTTTCGTATAGTTTGATTAAAATTTCATATTTATTTGTAAATATGGACGAAATACAAAAAAAATGCTATTACTTACCGAATCTACACAAAAATAACTAAATTTTACTTATATTTAATCTTTATAACTAAAATATATACTGACTAACTAGTTTGTCACATTGAATTATAACATATAAATTTAAAAAATAATAGAAGCCTAGTGATTAAAATATGAACTGTGATTGATGAATTTCATTTTTTTGCAGTGTACACTCTAGGTAAAATGGATATGAAATATATTCGTTCAGTTGAATGCAATGGCATACTCTTTCGTTTTGTAGTCTGTGTGTGTGGATAAGCTAATATACATATGGATGTAGAAAAAAATATTTATAGTATTTAGCTTACAATAGCTGTTCAATGTAAATATCCATTTTTTCTGTTTCGTACACAGACGCAGGTTTTTTTTTATCGATATTGGAAATGGATTGCTAATAATAATAATAATAATAATATATATTTTCTGTTTGTGTTAATATAATTCTATTTAAATTATCTTTTCCATCCGATTACTATTGGGTAATGTGCTAAATAAATAAAGACAAGCGTCCTCTAAAGCATTAATCAATATCCATGAAGTAAGTTTTTATTAAATTTTAGACTAGGAGACTGTCTTTGAATATTTGATTAGGCGAATAGCTCTCCTCTGAATGGTAAAAATAATGGAAAGCTTTATTCGTGCAGTGCCTTCTCAATTGGATGAATAGTATTTAAGATTATGTCTTATTTTAATATTTTCTGGCATCGGAAGATTAAATGGGGAGAAAAGTTTACTGGTTTCAGGCTGAGGACTATATGCAGACTGATATTAAAGCTGAAATTTTTATGAATATTACTTATAAATATTGTTATACATTAATAAAAATATATTACTTGTAAATCTTTTTTACGTTAATAAAAATTTGAATTATTACGCACAAGTGCATCCAATCACCATCTATCCTCAACCTAGTTAATTAATAGTTTTTGTTACGAATATTATGGCGTGCAAGTCGACTTAATAGTGTTATAAAAGCAAGTCGACGTACAGTAGTTCTAAGAAACGTTTTTGTTACTTGTGTAATTCCTATGTACGTCTAATTCACTTACATGTATTGTAACTTTTACATTATTTTTTATTAAATTGGCACAATAATAATTGCAGTTTCTTTCTCTTCAAAAAGAGCACGTAATATTGACGCATAATTGGAAACAAAATGCTATTGAATTACGCTGGCAATCTAGAGTTAATTAAAATGTTTCATAATAGGCTCATTATATTGATTGCAAAGATGCATTGTGTTTGAATCTTTTCTATTTCAGTTATCAGATTGATAAAACTCTGCCTTTAGATTATTTACTTATAAGATAAAGTATAATGCGCCCCTTGACTATGTCCTTCTAGTGTATTTAATTTATTTTCTGGCAAGAGAATTCGGTATTCATTACGAAGTTTGATTACTTTTTCGACCGCGCGTTGGCATTAGAAAAAAATTAGTCAAACAAATTTGACGAACGCGTCTACCGAAAAATATTTTATTCAGACTTTTTCATTAAAAGTGACAGTTGTCCCAAAAATTCACCGGATATGAAAACTTGAGGTGAAATGGCCTGTTGCAGATATAAGGGAGATAAAGATAGGAAACGCGCATGAGAAGCCAATGCTTAACAACGACCAGCTTTAACGCAGTTAACATCTGACCCACTATGTGGCGCTTTCATCGATATCAAACAACGTAGCGGGAAATTTAAAAACCGGATAATAAAGGTAGGCAGTCGATATTCTGCATTCTCATGTTCTTGTAAATAAATTTAAACGCTAAATTATTTATTTAAAAGAATACTACACTTACAGTCTATAGTCGATTAATTATTGTAAATCTATTCTTGACAAATATTTTTTAATTTTTGATTGTTATTCGTAACATTACATTTTTGTTTTTATTTTCCAAAGAATGGCCAATGGTGTCTTATTTAAAAATTTTGAGTGCAAACTCAATAATGGGAAATTAGATATTTTTCTTTCTATATCAAATCTTCTTTCTAACGTTTTGAAGCCATTTTCTTGTTCTAAAACAATAAATAATACATAAATACATACTTTCTGACAAAAGTTGGTTCCTTTTTGTGTTACTTACATGACTAAATCTTACTTTGGTTAATTAAAGTTGTTAAAGAGGCATATTCAAGAGACATTACAAGATATAATTACTATCCTCAGTGAGATCGTACGTAAAAATATGATCTTCACTTTTTAGTAAGTTTATTTAAATATCTGCAACAATTTCAGAACATAAAACAATAAAAATCAAAAACTAATTGCGAAGATTCATATGCCGTTCGTAAATTACGAAAGCAGTCATTTTCGTTTCATTTTCGTTCTCACTTATCGTGATTTTCACCATGGTGATTTTATACCAACACAAACTATCACGGCATAAGAAAAGCTTACATACAAAATTTCAGTCACTTTCAAGTGACAGTCATTGATTACTTTATGTGTTAATTTTAAAGTTTCATGTATTTTCTTTAGTTTTTTTTCGTTGTAAACATTTTTATAAATAGATAAATAAATTATCATGCCAAATTTTTTTTATTTTTTACTTCATTTAAGCAATATTATGCTATACATGTTCCTAAAGATATAAACAATTGTCAAGTATTAAATAAATATTTAAATAATTTAAAAAGTAATGTTAAATACGACTAAAAATTGTAAAAATAATAAATCCACTCTAAAAATGGGACATATAAATGTCCTGTCAATCTTAGCTGGTTTTAATGATTTCTGTACTCTCGTATGTGATAACGATTTTGATAATGTCGCTGTATCTGAGACATGGCTTAAAGCCGATATACCATCTAATTTTATATACATTGACGGATATAATTTCTTTAGACATGAGCGTAACAATCGTGGGGGTGGAGTAGGAATTTTTGTTAAATGTAAATATCATTGTCAAGTTATAACATCTGAAGAATCTTCTAACTTGGAATATTTATGGGTTAAGCTAAAAATAAATAGCAAATGTGTGTCAGTAGGCATTCTTTACAGACCTCCTAAGGGTTCTATTCCTTGTTTTATTAACTTCTAGATGATATGTTGACTTCAATAGTTCCTCAGTTTAAAAATGTCTTCGTTATAGGTGATGTAAACGTAGATTTAACTAACAGCAATAACAATATTAACCATTGTTTTGAAGCATACGGATTGACACAAGTAATAGCTGAACCTACACACAGCAACTTCGGCAACACTTGTAAATCCTATTTACGTTGATAATTCAAAACTTTGTTTAGCTAGTGGAACTCTAAATGCTGACCTATTTTCTGATCACCGCTTTGCTTACTGTGTCATAAAATTTGATTTTACTGGTAATTAACAAAAATTTTTCACTTCAAGATAAATGAAGCGTTTGTAGCGGTTTACCAAAACAGCAATGTCCAGTGTAGTGAAAAAACGGCTTAATACCGTACTCATAAATATAATAATAACAACAATAATTTTACATTTAGTCTTGTGGACGTGGATGCTGTTCTGAAAACATTTGTTAAATCGAATGCCAGTGGAGTAGATAACATCTCTCTGGATATGCTTAAATTATGTATGCCAGTCATATTACCGTATATTTACTATTGTTTAAAACAAGGTTATTTTCCTGATCAGTGGAAAAAGCAGTTGTACCAGTGGCTAAAAAAATAACCCTCTATCATAAAACGATTTGAGGCCTATAAGTTTGCTTCCGGTTCTCTCTAAAGTTTTAGAAAAGATTGCGTATAAACAAATTTATTGTTTTCTTACTTCAAATAAAATATTGCTCTTACACCAATCAGGATTTAGGAAAGGACACAGTACGACAACAGCTCTATGTCACTTAACTAATTCTATAATAACTGGATTGGATGATAGTCAAGCTTCAGCTCTTGTGTTGCTTGACTTTAGTAAAGCATTTGACACCCTCAACCATCTGCTATTAATCTCTAAATGTAGTTACTATGGATTTAGTGACAAATCTCTAAATTTTATTAAATCTTATCTTAGTAATCGTTTACAAAAAGTTCAAATAAATAATCAGTCGTCTGCATTTGAGTCCATAAAATCAGGCGTACCACAGGGCTCCGTCCTAGGTTCCTTACTCTTTCTTCTGTATACGTCAGACTTGTATGAACAAACTCTGACATGTAAAATCCAATTTTTTGCTGACGATACCCAACTACACTATTCATTTCATTCCAATATGCAGAGGTAGCAAGTAAAGCGGTTAATAAGGACCTAGCTAGAATAAAAACATTTTATTTGGATCATAATCTGCATTTAAATCCATCTAAATCCAAATCAGTCATATTTTCTAATGCCCAATCTCGATCTTATATTAAAAATAATTTTTCCATAAAACTTGACGATGAAACAATTCCTATGGTACATATAGCCAGAAGTCTGGGCTTACTACTGGATGAGAATCTTCGATTTATTGAACATATTAACAGTTTGTCCACTCAATGTTATCTGATTCTTAAACTTCTATACGCTAATAAAGATTTGCTCTCAATGAATTCGAAAAAATACTTATGTGAAACTATAATCCTTAACAAAATTTCTTATTGTGATATAATTTTTTATCCTTGTCTAGATTCAATAACATCTATAAGGATTCAAAAAATTCAGAATACATGTTGTCGATACATATTTGATTTACGCAAATATGATCATATTTCCCAAAGCTTTAAAGAACTTCGGTGGCTAAATATCAGTAATCTGTATAAGTATCATTTGCTATCATTGGTGCACAAAATAATACACTCTCAAAGTCCAATATATCTCTCTCGTAGGTTAATTTACAGAAATCAAATGCATAATATTAATGTACGCGAGCAATCCACGTTAACAATGCCCCGCCACACACATGCTATTTTTGAACGCAGTTTCTCATACTGTGCTGTTAAATATCACAATGAGCTTGACAATGATTTAAAGAATATCCATTCATATACTGGTTTGAAGCGTAAGCTCAAAAATATCCTGCTTCATCAACAACGATGATCAAATTAAATTGTGTAATTTTTAATTTAATTTAATAATAATTCAATTATTATTTATTTGCATTAACAGTTTAGTTAAGTGTTTTTTTGTAATTTTTATTATAGTATATTATAGTTTTTTGTTTTTAATATTATTTATCGATCCTGTTACTAAAAGGGTTAGATGGAAGAAAAGATGTAGGCTAAATCTCGCCCTTACATTGTATTTTTGTAATTTTCAAAAATTTTAATAAAGACGTTTTATTATTATTATTATTAATTATTATTATTATTATTATTATTATTATTATTATTATTATTATTATTATTATTATTATTATTATTATTATTGTGCGATTTATTTGTCGAAATACCATTTTTCTACTCTACTTGTGTACGATCTCTTAAAAAAAATATTTGGCAACAGTGGTCTGTCTGCAAACGACGTATATTTTTATTTAACATCTGAGACGCATAGATGACGCCATCGTTGCTGCGGTCGTTGCGTTTCCTATCTTTTTGTCCCTTCAGGCCGAAAGGACGAGTTTTATTTCAATTCAAAGGGGACCTTTTTTGATTAAATGCGATTCCTTACAACGCCATTTTGAATTTTTAAAAATCTGCCGACTTCAAAAACTCATCAAAAAAACTGCTCACCCTGTATATAACTAACCGGAAGTATAGCTGGTTTTGAGCCAGAAAAGAACTGATCTTCATACAATTTTTTTTTCTATAAAGCCGTTTTTGAGACAGAAAGACAGACAACAAACAGATCGACGGAATGAGGAAACATGTTTTTTGTAATCTAGGGACCCTAAAACGTGAAAATCTGAAATATTCTCGAAAGGTGACTTTTTCACGATTACAATTCTTCCCTTTTATGGACGGAATTAAAAAGAGCATTTTTTTGTGTGAGTGTCATCGGCTTCAACTATTAAGGTTATTTCGCCTCGTGTTCTGTGTAGGCCTTGTTACTGTTTCCCAGCGCCACTTTAGGAACATCAGTGTTAATTAGATCCCAACAGTGAATGGTCGAGTGGAGAATCCTACCAAGGCATCAGAATTAATTTTAACTAACTAAATTAAATAAAAAAATCCCGGCCAACGGTGGGATTCGAACCTGGGACCCTTGGATCCCCAGGCAGAGATTCTACCACTGAGCCACCCACCCCTCTAAGAGCATTTTTGTTACTGGCTGTTGCCCTGTTGCCATTTTATTAACTTGTATACTGGTCGTATGCCTAATACGACAAAATGAGCAATGTATATTATGCGCTAGTTCAGTGATGATGTAATTATGGTTCCACTGACAATTAAACTGACAGTAGATATTTTGAGTGCGTTTTGTTTGTTTTGTTTGTTTTGTTTACCTAAATTATATCGTTTTTCACTTTTATAAATATATTCCTAAAGTAAGTAGATAACATGCATTAAATATACTGTTAAAATCAGCGAATTAGGATATCGCCGCCACTGGGTCGACGATACCACGTCTGCCCTGTTAGAGTCAGCGAATTAGGATATCGCCGCCACTGGGGTCGACAATACCACGACTACCCTTCCTCCATCACAAAGCATGTATCTTCTAGAGACCCCACGCCAATGTTAAACTTTTAAACCAAATTAGCGCCACCTTGTGTTTGGAGCTAGAACTAAAATGACAATTGACAGATGGCGGTAAATTCAAATTGTAATTTTTAGGAGTAGGTAGTAGTTTTAAATTAAATTTTAAATGATTTCCACATAAATTATTTTATAAAATAAAGTATGGAACTAGTAAGTTCGAAACTTTTATTTTACAAAATAATTTAGCTCGATTATACCAAATTTGAAGAATTAATTTGTTATAAGGGGTCTAATGTGGAGAGTTGGTTCTGCATATTTTTATTAAATAAATATAAGATATATCAATAAATAATAAAATAGAACATTCTTAAAATATGTTTATTAATAACTTAAATAAATATTATTAGATAAAAATAAATACAAATAATAAAACATATTTAACGAATACTTACTTGGAGCAAATAGATA
Organism: Psylliodes chrysocephalus; assembly: GCA_927349885.1. Classification (NCBI taxonomy): domain Eukaryota; kingdom Metazoa; phylum Arthropoda; class Insecta; order Coleoptera; family Chrysomelidae; genus Psylliodes; species Psylliodes chrysocephalus. The sequence goes on along the minus strand of OV651819.1, from coordinate 30,455,132 downwards.
TATAATCTCAAATCATTAAAATACCTATCAATAATTTAAATGTGAAGTAGAGACTAGGATATTACATTTTATTAACACTAAAGTTATATATTTTATAAATGTCTTTTTAACTGAGGACAAATGTAATATAGGTATTGTATTAAAAGGTGAATCCTTTTAACTATTCATTTAATGATAAATAGGTATTTTCCTTCCAAATACAGATGGTGATACAGATTTCGGAATCTAGTCCAGTGATAAATTGATTATCAATTAGTTGTTGTCCCCGTTTGTCTTTTTATGATGCAGATGCATGGTGAATATATGGTGAATCAATGAAGTTTTTCTCGAAGTTTTCAACGGAGCACCAAAATTATTGCAAAACACAGTAGGAAATAAAAAAGCGAAACATCACAATTTTGCAAATAACTAAGACGAAACTATAAATAGAAACCAAAAGCCAAAGCCAACAAAAAATCACTAAAACCAGACGGAAAAATGAAACTAACCAAGAACATAAATACACGTCACATCTTTGGAGTCTTTGGTTAAGTTTTTCTCCCATAAGGCTTAAAAATGGAGTAAGAAATCATAATTTCACCAGTAGCCCCATCTAGAGTTTGGAGCAAATAGCATAAAAAATGTCAGTTGTCGGTTTTGACCTTGGTCATTCACGTGGAACCTCTATGTGCTTTGTGTCCTCCATGGTCTACCCGTTTCAGTGTCCAGGACCAGGAGAGTGCCGAGAGCGGGGACTCGACTTTCGACCAGCGAACGCAATGAAGTGATAGGCAATATGCCGTTAAAGACATTATTTATTTTGTTTTTTAATTAATTACATTACAAACATGGTTTACGAGATATTCAATAAAACATTATAAAATCATGTTAACACGTGTTTTATGAAGTGGCTATACATGGTGTTATAGTATATAGGGTGATAAATCATTTTAAAACAATAATTTTGAAGTTAATTCTTTTAACTTCTAACAATACAATCGTTTAGTTACCCATAACATACCTTTGACCTATTTTTTATGACCTGTAAATAATAGTTAGAAATAAACTTAAAACAGTAAAAACGTATATGTCAAATTAATTGATGTTTTTGTTAAAAGTTTGGTTATAATTAAATGTCAGTGGAACCAAAATGGAGGCGGATAATGTGATGACCAAAAACTAAAAGAATACTTGACTTCCAGTGGTATTAAGTTTGAAATGTCGATGCCTTATTCTCCACAACAAAATTCTATAGCTGAAAGAGCTAACAGATCTATTTGTGCAATTGCGAGATTTATGATGATGGACAGTAAGTGCGATAAATCATTGTGGGCAGAAGCTTGTAACACCCCTGTTTGTTTAAAAATGTATTGTCAAAATATAATTTTATAAAAGTCTTCCATCTGCAATAGTTTTCTCATCTGATTATTCAAATCATTTATTAACTCAACATTCATTTCGTTGATTTTTTATAAGAAGCGAATGACATATATTCTGGCTATAAAGCCCGTGTTTTTATTAAAGGTTAAAAGTCTATTTCGTCTTATTCTGGTGTACAAGATGTTTTAGTCATAAAATTTTTTAGAGAGTTACACTATTCATAACATTTACTGATAATTATGTTCATTTGACGCCATTTTGTAATTGCCTGTCTAAAAGATTTTTACGCTAGTTCAAGGTTATTTAATAATACGGTTATTGTATAAAACCCTTAATTTTAATAGAGAAGAAACTCCTGAATTTTTTACAAAACAAAAGGAAAGGCCGAAAATTGGTCTGATCTTTTAAGCGCTTCTATCATCCGCAATATCTTTCTGGTGCAATTACTTAAAGAGATTAATATAAAAAAAATAATAAACGCAGTCGGAGTGCTCGAGTAATGCGAAAAAGGCTAATCCTGCTCGGTAATTCGGATCTTTTTTCCTGAATCATTTATTTTCATTGTTTTAGAGACGAAACGGCCGGAAATCGCGATGAGAGTAACTCGGGAGAGCAGTTAGTTTCAATCTGGCCAGTTTCAAATAAAATTGCTGCTTTTCCTACCGTTTATATTGATCACAAGGCTGAAATAAAGCATTTTTGTCGTTTATAAATTCAAGCCTTTCCTACCGCAGCTCGTTTTAAAAACAATTCATTAAAACAGGAATTATGGTATATGCATCCAAATAATAATATAATTGTAAACAATAAAATACTGTTGGGATTAAATTTTATGAGAATAGATTGGAATATTTATTATCAATTAAAGTAACAATTGGTGCAATTTCTTAATCATGTGTATGATCTGCTTTAAATGGTGCAAATATCTCATCTAAATTTCACAGAAAATATTTTAAACATTCCAAAATATACGTAAAATAGATGTTAGAGATATTCTCATTAATTTGAATTTAATTTAAATTAATAAATAGTAAATAGTGTGTGTCTTGAAAAACAACTCATAAATAAAATAATCCATGGGAGTATGCTGACCCCAAGCTCCAATTTGTAATCCTGAAAAACAATTCATAAATAAAATATTTCATGGAAGTATGCTGACCCGATGCTTCAATTTGTAATCTTATGGAACAACTCATAAATAAATGGAAGTGTACTCCATGCTTCAAGGCTTATTATTCATCCTTGAGACATAAAATATAACACTAAACATGGATGTATGCGGACTCTGTCTTTCAAGGTTTATTATTCTTCCATGAGATATAAAATTTAACACTAAATATGGATGTATGATGACTCCCATCTTTCAAGACTTATTATTCATCCTTGAGATATAAAATATAACACTAAACATGGAAGTACGCTGACTCCATGTTTCAAGGCTTATTACTTTATGTTTGAGATAAAAAACATTACATTAAACATGAAAGTATGCTGACTCCATGTTTCAAGGCTTATTATTTTGTCCCTGCAATAATCAAAATCAAAACAGTCAAAACAAAACATTTATTTTCAGTTCAAAGAAATTGTTAAGATCTTGCAAATCAGTCGCTAATGATCACTCGCTCGGCTAAAGCCTGAATTGTTTAACATTTTTCGGAAAAGAAAGTGTTGTCAGCGCCTTTATTTTTTCTCAATTCCGATCTAATATCTTGAGCGGAAATCTCCCGTCCTAGAAAATCAATTTATGTTTGTGAAAAGGAACATTTTCAAATATTTAAGAAAACGGTGCTGTTTGTAAAGGCTTCTAAATCTTGCTTTAAATAAATCAAACCTTGTGAAACACTTTTGTCAAAAGTCGATATGCTGCAGAACCAGAAAAACTAGTACGCATCAAATTGCAATTATTTTTTTTTTAATAATAATTTGACATAATTGATCTTAATATTCATCAGGTACTTATAATTGATTTAAACTATTTCCAAAATCCACGGATATTCTTAAAAAAACCCAATAACTGTCGCTTTATAATACTTGTATCATAAATACGTGTAAGATAAATATTAACCAGCGTAATTTTAACATCTGCTCTGCTATATTTTGAAATAAAACTGTCTCGAGTTATGCCCATAATAGAGATTTCTTGTACAATTAATCAAGACTGTTCAATAAATGAGTCCACACTTTAGAGGGACGCTTCAGGTCCGGTATCAATAAACCCATATAGGTTGATTAATGTTTATTTTCTTTGGCACACTTGCCTTGCTCAAAAGAAATAAAATAAATAAAATGTGCTTTATCTATGGAATTTTCAGTTACGTGACCTGACTTATACCATTTGTTAATTTATTTTCCTTTTCTGTTTTTTTTTTGTTTTTTTTTTTTTTTCGTTTTTTTTTTTCGTCTTTTTTAAAGTATGTTCGGCCGTCCACATATTATAGGTACTGAACCAACCTCCTACAATAAACGCATTTGATACTGTAACCTACCGCACCCAGGTACCTTAATAATTTATTAATTCCATTTATTAAATATAATATTGCATTCTTATTAAATTCCAAATCCGTCATTTAACGAAAAATCTCCTAGATAATTAAATCTTATTTACGACACCTAATAAATAATAGCTATAACCACGTCCGTAATATATCCACGTGTATCTGAGAACCAGCCCAAAGAAAACATTTCTGTCACGAAGTAATTATTATTAAAACACTTAACCCGCTTATCTTGCTAGTTTCGATGTTAAGGCCTATTTCGACAATATTTCAATACACAAAGCTTTTAAAACAAGTAATAAATAACCCACCCCCTTTTGCACCCACATTCGTATTTTCTATGAGAACCAGAACGATAGAGACGTCACCAAAACGATTAAACTGTGTATAAAAAGCCAGACCGAAATTAGGTCGCGATCATTCATTTTTAATTATTTGATGTGCATGCATTCATATTATTATTTGTTGTGCAAGCATTCATTTATTATTTGTATCCAGTTATATTTCAAGTTTAGTAGTCAGTACCTTTCCTAAAACGCTGTTTCTAAACGGCGTCTATCCTACAATATCTCCTATCCCCGAAGGTGTCCCGACGCCCAACGTCCTGCCGTCCTACTCCATATGTTTCGAACGCTGTTACATTCCTCACTATCTAAGTCCTACCGTACACTCATTTCGACGCTCAACGTCCCACGCCTTATTTCCGACGGTTGCCGTCCCTAAATATTTCCTTCATAATATCACGTCCCGCACCACCTACATAATTCTACCGTATATCTGTCCCAATACAGTACCGTATTAAATACCTTCCTTTCCACCACGACGCTAGGCGCCTCGATGCTAGACGCCTCGACGCTAGACGCATCGACGCTTAACGCTGCGACGTACCTAAATCGACGCCGTCACAACGCTAGATGAAATTAGTACATAATCCAATGTCTGTATTTTCAATGGTGAGTCAAAAGATTTATGTAACTTCTTTGAGATACCACCCAAGTTTCGTTTAAGGGCAGGCTTGACATTTGCTGTAAAATATTATCAATGAACCACATGGCCTTCAGGTAATACACCTCGAAAGACAGTAAGGATAAACATCTGTTTCTGATGGGTGAAATTTTGAGTATTTTAATAGAAATTATAAAAATCAATATTAAGAAATATACAGGGTTGCATTAAGTTATTTCAATAGAAATTATAATAATCAATATTAAAAACTATACAGGGTTGTATTAAGTCTTTTCAATAGAAATTATAAAAATCAATATTTTAGAGATATACAGGGATGTGCTATCTTGGATAAGTTGTACAAACCGAGATGGTAAAATTTGATAGTAAGTTAAACAACTGGCGAATACGCTGTTCGTTAGCTTAAGGGGGGACACTTATACGATAAGCAACTCGTTCTACAAGGTTTGAAACAGAGCATAGGTGAAATCAACATAGTAAGTTAATCAACTGGTGAATTGGCGATGTTTGTTACTTCCGTTGGTCATCACCTCTATACTCTATACTGTTCGTTAACTTCATTGGTTATCAACTTAGATAAGCATATAAACAACAACACAATAGTTAACCAAATGGAGAAGTGGCGCTGTTCGTTAACTCCGTTGATCATCAACCTAAATAAGGATATAAACAACAACACTAAAGTTAATCAACTGGCGGATTGACGCTGTTCGTTAACTCTGTTGGTCATCAACCTAAGTAAAATATATATTGATAGCAAATGAATATGGTCTGCGTTTGAACGGGACTCAAGTGAGATCTCAGTAAATAGTACCAATTGTAATATACTTTGCTAATTATTGCATCATATTTAAAGTATGAAAAATAAAAGAGTTTAAATATAAATTTGTCTGGTTTTATTTATCAATTTGCACCAAATTTTGCATCGAATCCTGGTTTACCTTAATTAACATTATCACAACGTGGGTATATAAATTATCAATTAATTAACTAGACGATTACTTTTACTACTAGAGGAAAAAAGGCCAAATACAGTAAGTATAGAATTTAAAATAAAGTAAAACTTGTGAGGTAAATAATAACATTCAAAGAATAAAATATCGAACAAAAAAAAACAAAGAAAGAGGGGACAGGGGGTGGGCAGTCACATTACTTAACTGATTTACTTCTATAGTTTTAATTAATAATAAATATTTAAATATATGTTGATATCTTTTGGAAATCTGAATAAATTAATCTTAATATTGGAGTAAAATTAATTTGTGTATTCTTTATAAGTGCAGTAGATGCCACGACGACGTATATTTTATATTTTTTTCTTTACTTATAATTTGTACTCGTACAAAAAACTAAAAACAAATATACAAATATACAGAAATATAACAGAAAGTCACAAAAATGTCACAGAAATGCCACAGAAATGTCACAGAAATGTCATAGAAATATCACAGAAATTTCACAGAAATATCACAGAAATGTCATAGAAAATGTCACAGAAAATGCCACAGAAATATCACAGAAATATCACCTCACTTTCAGATTTCTAAGTAGGGTTGTTGGCATCATTAAGCATTAATTATATGAAAATTGTAAATCTAATATATCTTCTATCGCCAATCGAAATCCAAGTCAGAAATAAGTTATGGAATAATTTGAAAAGTCGGAAACATATCTCAAAAATCCCCTTTCAAAATATTTAGACATTCCCCGAACCCCAAAGGTGAAAAAAAAAATACTTAGAGATTTAAAAAAAGTCTGTCGTAGCCGGGAATCGAACTCATACATCCTTGTATGCTTAACTCACGCAGACAAAGATATGGGCTTAGTATGCATAAATGTTTTTCTCATATACACCAATGCTGTAGAGAGGTATTTAAAGATTTGAGAACGAGTCTGAACAAGGTCTAACTAGCACATCAAACTTCTGTCTAAGAATCTCGACAGTCACTGTCATGGTTGGTCTAATGGAAGTGGCACTAGTCTAGCGTACAAGGATGTCTGGGTTCGATTTCCGGCTACCACAGGCTTTTTTCAACTCTACAAGTATTTCTTTTGACCTTTAGGGTTCGGGGATGGTCTTAATAATTCGTAAAGGGATTTTTGAGATTTACTACGAAGAACCTTTAAATTGGTATGGGCAGAGATAAGGAACATAAAGATAGGACACGCAACGACCGCAGCAACGATGTCATCTATGCGTCTCAGATGTTAACTAAAAGTATACGTCGTTTGAAGACAGACCAGTGTTGCAAAATATTTTTTTTGAGAGTTCGTATTAGTAGAGTAAAAAATTAGTATTTCGACAAAAAATCGTACAATAGGTACATGTATAGCATAATATAACTTAAGTACAATGCAAAAATTATAAAAAAAACCAAAGAAAATACATGTAACTTTAAATTATCATATTTAAAGTAATGAATGACTATCACTTTGAAAGTAGTTTTTAGTTTTTATTGTTTTATGTTCTGAAGTTGCTGCATATTGAAATAGGCCGATAAATCCGGTCTATTTTTTTTTCCTCGGGTACTTCGGCCTCGTCCAGAATTTTAGATAGTTTTTTTATGAAAATTACCGGATGTACTATACCCCCTGGTGAAAAATGTAAAGAGCCACCCCCCAGATCTTTAAAAGCCGCTATATAAGCCCTGTTACTTAAGGTATTGTGTCCTTCATGTGGTACACTAGTTTTATCTATGGCATTTGCTAACTGAGCCATGTTTCTATTTATTTGAGACATCGTCTGATTTAGATTAGTATTTAAGTCTTTAAATAATGATCCTAAGTTCAAATTTAAATTTTGTACTAAATCAGCCACGGCCCCAACCTCATGATCATTATTTTCTGCCTCCGACGTGTTAAACGTTTGTCCATTTTTATTTTTGTTACTCTTCGGCGGCATCTTTATTTTTTTTTTACAATGAATAACAAAATGAAATAACTGTTAAAATATAAACGCAAAAGAATTCAGTTCATTAAAATATGCAGCCAAACACTGTAGAAATAAATTCAATGTTCTTTTTTTTATATGAAAATTAAACAAAAAGGAAAGTTCTCACCCAAAGTTGTTTAAACTCATAGAATACCCATCTAGACACAAGTAGGTTGTCGATTTATTCAACGCCACAGTCCTGTCCAGACTCGTTCACATCTGATTTTCTGAAATCTTCTCACTTTTCGTTGTCGAATCTTCGAAACAGAATCACAACAATCAACACTCGCTTCTTTTCTCGTCCCACGCCGCTAGTTGGTCGCCATTGAAATAGGCCGATAAATCCGGTCTATTTTATTTTCGTGGGTTCTGCAGGATCGAGAAAAACACATATTCTGAGATAACACTTTTATACTCTTCCTTCGGAGAGTCTAACAATTTTACAAAAAAACAAAAATCAACTTAGAACTAGAAACTAGACTTTTAAGTAGTTACGGAAATAAATCAAATTAATTGTGTCAGTCGTAACGGCACAAGGTCAGAGTACCGACTGACTGTCTGTTCGCGCTAAAAACCCGTTCCCTTTCCCCGCGCACAGGTTCATCGTTGCAATATCCAGGGTCGGTCTTGCATGGCGCACTTCAATATATTTAAATAAACCTATCGTACATTTAAAAAATCGTATAAATGCGATTTAAATCGTACGGTTGGCAACACTGAGATAGACAGGTGACAAACAGTAAACGTGGACACTTTGTAAAAATTTAAATGTCAGTTTTATGTATATCGAAAAATCCTGAACTTAAATTTTAAATTTTAAGTTCATGATTGTGTTATCCTCTAGACGAACTAAGCGAAATAGTTGTGGCTGTTTCTGTGTGAAATTTGAGGACAATAATTATATTTTGTAATATTACAATAAGTCGGAGAACGTATTGCATTAGTAACACATGCCACATGAATAAATTTAACAACTCCAATGTGGCGTTTTTTAATTAACCAAAGTAAGATCCAGTCATGTAAGTAACACAAAATAGTAACCAAATTTTGTCACAAAGTAGGTATTTATGTATTATTTATTGTTTTAGAACAAGAAAATGGCTTTAAACCGTTAGAAAGAAGATTTGATATAGAAAGAAAAATATCTGAATCACATTGTTAAGTTTATTCAACATTTTTAAATAAGACATCATTGGCCATTCATTTGGAAAATAAAAATAAAAATGTAAGTTTACAAATAACGATCAAAAATTAAAAAATATTTGTCATGAATATAGATTTACAAGAATTAATCGATAATAGACTGTAAGTGTAATATTCTTTTTAATAAATAATTTAGTGAAATTACATTATTTAAATTTATTTACAAGTACATGAGAGTGCAGTCGATATTTATGCAACCTTTATTATCAGGTTTCCCGCTGCGTTGTTTTATATCGATGAAATCGCCACATAGTGGGTCAGATGTTAACTGCGTTACAGCTGGTCGTTGTTAAGCATTGATTTCTTATGAGCGTTTCCTATCTATCTCCTTTATCTCTGGGTATGGGCCGAGAATACATGGGCATCTACCGTTCTCTTTATTTTAATGTTCTTTGTCAACTGTTACCTTTTATTTTGAGTTCTATGATATAAATTATACTTTGAAGTGATTAAGCTCAAATTGCTGATACTGCATCACATACTTTGATTTTCTTTTACTATACGGAAAATGGTCGCACTGCGCAGCTTTCTGAGTGCCTTTTAAAAGGAGATAGAAAACTCCGCCATTTTGAACCCTTATTACGTGTTGCCTACATCTTGGCGCAATATTTTTAATAGGTGCGTTTTAATCATCCGCTTCTGCTTCGGTATTGTCGGTTTTCTTGTTTTAATTTGACAAGTTAGAACGACTAAACCGACAATTCCGGAAGCAGAAGCGGATGATTAAAACGCACCTGATATTTTGCTTGCGGCTGTCAGTGTCAGTGAATATTATTTTTTGAGTCACAGATTATTGTTAAAGAATCAGTTAGCTCACTCGGATCAGTTGTAAGTTTCAAAATAAGATCCACTCCGGATACAAATTTAGGATACGCAGAAGACAGCTGTTTTATTATAGGCGGTTGTTATATATTGTATTATCCGAGTTGCGCAGTGTATAAACTGGAACACTGAGATCAAAAGTGCCGACGCAGAGTGAGCAATCTGATTCTTTAGCTAGAAACTGTTGCATAGGGTTCAAAATGGCCGGGCCCTATGTTGGGCGTGTCGGACCTCTCTCTTGCGCCGTATAGTAAAGAAAATCAAAGTATGTGACCTGGACAAATAAAATCAGAGTAGCTTGACCGGTTCGCGGGCCAAAGTCTACTTTACGATAAAATGAAAGATGTTATGTTATGTTGAGAATAGGGTGTTAATACACTGTGACCTAAAAGATCTATTGTGCCCCCTTCTGTCGCCACTGCACTAAGGAAATGTCTCAATGCCTATAGCGACCCTTCCAATCCTATTTCCTCAAGGAGGTGTAGGATTTGAAGTGGCTTCAAATGAAAGATACTATAACGACAAGAAAATGTTGAGCGCCACCAAGTTTTTTGAGTAACTTGGAAAACTATCTGATTTCATATGCCTGTTTAATTGAGTCGGTCTCTGGTACTTCAAGTTATCAGTAACGAGTTCAGACAAATAAAATAAAGTGATAAAATGTAATACGTGTAATGAAATAGAAGCTTGTTACAAACACCATTTTTTCTTCATCCATGATCAGTACACAAAACAAACATTTATGTTTTATCAAATTCAAAACAAAATCCTAACTACAATACAATACACGACCAAAAATTTGCTTTATGATAATGTCATGCGCATTGTCAAGTTAGTGTCAATATAAACTAAACATTTTTAAATTACATTAATAGAACTTCATTATAATGACTTGGTCACACTTCTAGTAACTGATTTAAAATCGCCTAATATTTACCCAAATCGGTCAATTTTTCGGAACACAGATCAAAATTTTCCTAAAATGGTCCGTATTCGATAAATTTAACAAAATATGCAAAATTCTGATTTTTTAAGAAATATGCTAAACTAAAAGTTGTTTGCGATATCGATCTCTATAATTTTTGTTTAATACATGATTTTTCTAAAATGGACAGTAATATATAAATATAAAAAAAATGTTTTGAGTAATATGTATGTGGAACATGTATATATTTAGTTTATCCTCTAAACATTTTTTACTAAGGTGTTACAATAGGTTTTACAAAATAACCGGAGAAAACCTGTAATAACTAGATAGGAGAGTCATGTATTGAACACATCAGATTTTTATTTTACAATATCACTAGAGCCTCACGAAAAATTATCTGTCGATATTTGATACCATATCCTAACCTGTATTAGTTATCTGCGATTTTGCCTGACAAAGTCATTTATATATTTATCAACAATAAGCTGACGTATCAGTTTACGAAAGATGAAATTTCAGAAGATGCGTATGTTTTATTTTTGCTCAAATATAGACGCGCGTGTCGTAAACAATATGATTTCTTTATAAAAAAAAGGATTTCATGCTACGTGGGTGAGAAAAAGGAATCAGAAGAGCGTGAAATTAAAAATATATATATAGGTCATATGAAAGATTGGATAATATTTCTCTTTTGAAATAAATGGATTAGCAAATTTCATGAAATATTTTTTAAAAATACTAATACAACTTTCCCGTTATTTGACCATTATTGCATGAAAAGATTGTGGGACTTTTGAATCTAGTATCTAGTAATTTTCAAAGCGACTTATTTTCATCTCTCTTTATCTCATCCCTAAGTAGAGCTGTTGTATTAGCTACATCGATTACCCCATGTCATTGTTTCCTAAAATAAATGTATTTTGATTTCTAGGAACCGAGATATTTAATTATGACAATTTTTACTCGTTCTTTTACTTATGACGACCGCAGCACACTCTAGGGTGATGGGTGACATTACACTTCTTTTTGTATTCGTAAGTTTCCTATAACAGCCGCGGGCTACTGCAGGGTAACAATATTATGAGCTGAGCTAGGTCGTCATGCGATAGAGATAGTTACATGTTTAGAATCTTCGGTGCCAGGGCCGGATTAAGCACCAGCGGCGCCCCGGGCCAAAATTTTTAAAGCGCCCCTTCCCAACAATGAATTTTTCAATCTACTATTAAGGTATAAACATGATCAAAACAATTATTCAGTGCATTTATTTTGAAAGAATATTAACATAATAAAAAATAACATTACAAACATTTCAAGATAAAAAAATCAATAAATCAAAAACTTCGAATCCCATTTCCTTTTTATTAAAGTGTCTTTCTTAATTTGCTTGAAATAAAAAGCAATATAATATCGTCTTCATCTCAATGCACAATAAAGCTAAAGTGCTGGTCTTCGAATCAAATAAACTATTTCTTAAATAGTTCTTAAGTCTACGTAGTGTTGAAAACGACCTCTCTCCGGTAACATTAGTTGCTGGTATTGTCAAAAAATTTTTTAGAGCTGTGTCGATATTTGGATATGTTGCAACTATTTTAAATCTTCTCAGAAGTTGTAGTATCTTAGCCATATTGTAGTTTTCTTCTTTGTTTTCTTCCTTCAAAGCTTTTTGAAAGTATTTAAATTTAATACATTCTTCGGCAAAATCTCTATCAAGTTCAGACTGATAACTTTGCCATAAATTTGCTGCCTGCTAAATTTGATTGTCCGAAAGATCACATAACGATTACATAAATCCAAACGTGTTTGAGATCCTTTTATAGGCCATTCTTCTTCGAATTAATTCTGATGACAAATTATCTAATATAACGTAAAATGTGTTAATTTTCATATTTAGTTTTCCATCAAAATTCGTTTCACCTTCTTTACTCTCCAGATTCCACTAGGGAATTATAAAGGATCATAATATGTTTCTTTGAAAGAATATCCCAGAGAACATAAAATTTTTGCATGTTACTAACATGGACAATATGTTCTGATCAGCGTATGTATTGGTCAAGTATTATACCTAGGCATTAATTTGAGAAACTTTTTGTATCAAGAGGTAGTTACAATCGGTTTTTTGGTAGTCAGCACTATGTAATTTTATACAAAAGTTGTTAGGTTGGTTAACGATTGATGAACTAAAAGTTATGCATTTTGTGTTCAAAACATTTAAAGTTAGTAGCTTATTAAACTATAATTTTATCTTTCTCAGGACTGTTACTGCAGTGAATTTAACCACTTGAAGTTATTTTTCAACAAAAATAATTACCGTGTCATCCGCATAGCATATAATATTACCAATTTGTGTAATATTATTCATACAGACAAGAACCAAAATTAGGCTCAATATTGATACTTGTGGGACTCCATTCTTACTACTGATTTAGAATTTCGGGCATTGTCAATCTTTACGCTTTGGTATCTATTTGATAAATAATCCCTCAGGAGCCTCAATGCTAAAACCCTTATGCCATAGTTATTTAGTTTATCAAGTAGAATGTTATAGGAAGCGGTATTAAATTATTTGGCGTAATCATTGACGGCGGAAGGGGGCTGGAGGGGGTTTAGCCCCCTCTATGGCGAGATATAGCCCCCCAAGGTACTAAGATCTAATCAACGCATCGAATTTTAAGTTCACTCCATTCTAGCAAAATAAATCTATCATCAACAATAAAAAAAAATCAATTTTTTTCAAATACAAATTTGTGTTCATTTCCGTTATCACTCTTACACTGCCCAACAGAGCAGGATAGTGATAGGCGATATTTCCCAATATTGGGGGCAAATATCAAAGATCATTGGAGGGTAATTGTATTTTTACGGACTATCAATTTGTAGAAAGAATTGGTGACTTAGAAATATTGCAGCAAATTTAAATGAGTCATCTACTGCTCTAACTGTCTCTTCCAAAAAATCAACTACTGCATTTTCAGTGCTTAAGTTTTGTATAAATCCATATTTAAATTCTATAATAACTATGAAATAAATTAATCTACTTTTAACTGCATTTTCAAAAATATTGGCTACGTTGATGATAACAGAAATTAGCCTTTAATTTATTAGATAACCAGGATCTCCGGATTTGTATTAAGGTGTGACAATTAAATTTTTCCATTGACTTGGAATTTTTCCTGATTAAAAGAAAATATGCAAATATGATATGCGTTACAGGATCTGATGTATTTTATTTGCCATATTTTCACCTAAACTTGTAAAAAAATATTAAACCTATCAGCTTTTTCTTTGTTATTGTTTATAATATCATTATTTTCTGAATGTATTGTATGTTTTCAATTTTCCCAGTCTATTTTGTACTACCTGTTATGTCATTAATGATTCTCCATAATTTTTTATAATTATTGTTTCCTGGTTGAGCGATTTTATTTTGATAATAGTTTTTCTTATTAACGAATGAAGTTTCTATTATTTTTAAATCTCGTTTCAAGTTCTAGAGTACATTTTTGGTCAGTTTCCATTTGAGACAATTTTTTTTTTATTGAAAGTAATAAACCTGTTGTTATCCATGGTTTTGGTTTAATTATATTTTTGTTTTGGTGAATTTTTATAAATAGTTGTATGTTTTGTCTTGAGTCCTCTAACATTCTGACAAATCCATAACGTTTTAAAATATTCAAATTTAAATTAAAAAAGCAAGAACTCCAACTTCAATGATTTAGTTTTTCGAATTAATCACCACAAAAAAGAAAACAACGAAATACATAGATCGTTTCACAGTTTGCATGTGTTGTCGTGTCGTAATTTGCATTTTCGTAGCACATTTTACATCCTGACACAACAGAAGCTTTAAAGAAAATCCCCGATCCAAAAAAAGGGCGACTCGCCGTCCGAAACAAAAGACTTTAATGAAAGGGCATAAAACCATTGTCATTATTTATCTCGTCGGACAAAACGAAAGAATGTTAAAAGTTTGTATCAACATTTTGGTGCGGCTACTGTTAGTGTTTCCCATGCGGCACGTGCCGTGTTTTTTTAAGCTGGATTTTCCTTTTTCACTTACCGCAAAGGGCTAGATTAATATCTATAAATCTGGTTTTGTTAGGGTCGGAAGCCGATTCAAAAGGATATAGATGAAAAATTTATGAGGATTGTGTGTATTTCATCTTGTTATAGGTTTTGTTTATACAAGAGATGTGTTGCAGATTTGCTGAGCTACCTGATTCTTATTATTTTAAAATGCTGATTTTAAACTGAAAGTGTAATAATGTGACCAAAACATACGATTTTTAATAATTACTGGATATGATATAGGCTATATTTTTTGACATTATAAAAATCTATGTCAAAGGTGCACTGCCAAAAATTAGTAGATGTTGGCATATTATGGTATGTTATTTGTAAATTGAATGAACATTTCTTTTTTAATTTGTCATTGGCATAAAACCGAATTTATTAGAAAATGTATAATTTGTATTTATAACACTAGAATTAAAAATACGTTTTATTTAAATCTATTTAACACTAATTATTGTCAAAATTTTCCTTTAATTAGATGCTTAAAAACATTTAATAATCTTTCCGAAGTTGATATTTCTTGTCCACTGGACTTTTGATACTAAGATCATATACAGGTTAGGAAAAAAGAATACGAGCCATACTCTGTAGTTACGCCATCTCTATTAATTGTAGATTGCAATGTAATAATGTTCGTATCACATCGTAGATCATCATAATCAAATCGGTAAACATGTATAAATACATTTAGCTGATTTGTTGCTCGGCTCTCGCTGGATAACCTATGCTGTTGCAGGTTGCAGGTAAGTCATTTGGTTTGAAAATATTTTAGGTGTTCATCAAGTTTTATTTTTTAAATGTCGTATTGGATTATACTAAAGAGGTTAAAATATTTTAAAATTGTACTTGGGGGCAATTTCGTGGATGAGGAAATACATTTTTTAATGGAGCTTATAAAAAAGCTGTTAATTTCATACAATTAAAAGAACTAATCAAACCTTTATGAGTTTTGGATGTCTACAATCTTTTCTGAAATGCCATAAGGGCTAATAAATTAGCTACACATCAGTTATTTGAAGCAAGACGTCTGAGAAATGCTAATACATTTGCAGCAAAACAAAATATTGATATTTTTAACTCTTCCCTGTATCAAGTCAAAAAAAGTGGCGAAGTAAAAAAATGTGTTAGGTCTACATAGTATTTTTATATTTATGTATATTTTTTATACTATAAACTTATGTATTTTGTAAATGGTTAAAAATAATTCGTCGATGAGAAGACAAACACACGTAACTCAAATTTAGCTATTTTACAGGAGACGCAATTAAACTTTTGGTGTATTGCGGATGCATATTAGTGCATTTAATTTTCCATATTCTTTTTCTTTTTTTCTCACATCATATATATCCACTTTAACAGTTTTGTGGTGGTCCTAATCCAAATTGGGCATTTTTCGACATATGTTTCTTGCCTTTCCAGTGACGAATGAATTATTAGTTCTAAAAGCAGGGAAATCCATGAACATATTATTTTTATTTAATTAGAAAGAACAACATCTTACCGCAGCTGATACATTACTAAACTTTAGCTTGCTTGAAGCTTAAACGACAAAATAAATAATATTGAACAAAAGAGAGGTAAAAAATATGTAGACGTTGGCGCTGTATAAAAAGTACATGTACCCAATGGGTCATATACTTTTTTCTAACCTCCATGTTTGTCTAAGTGCGGTGCAATGCCGGATTTACAATAAAAATGCCCTTCATGCACTTTTTTTCAAGCACCCCCAATAATTTCTTAACGATATAATATGTATTATACCGGGTGTTCAAATTAAAGTGTTACAGAAAAATACCGCCTTTTATAAAAAAAACGTTTCAGACGAGAGTTTTAAAGTTTATAACTAATCTCAACTCATTACATTGCAAATTCTTCGGAAGCCAATTATAAACCAATAACGAAGAGATATCCAAGACAAATAAAATATTTAAGATAAGATCATGATGAGGGAGAAATTGAAACCGCTAATAACAGATGCCCCAAAATGAACAGAATCATTTCGGAGATTAAAATTTCTCACCGCCCCGGCATCATTTCCCCAAATTATTTCATTTCCCGATCGCAGCCATCGCATTCAATGAAATGTAATAATTAATTTCTCCTTGAATTCTCAGCAAGCTTCACGAGTTATTGGTTTGAACAGCAAATGAATTAAAGGTAATTTAAGCCTTCCTTTCTTTAAACAGAATTAAAAGTAAACTTTTAAAGTGTCATTCTTTCTAAAAGACAATATTTAATACTAATAATATTAATTAAAAATTATAATGTTTATTTCGAAAGAAATTTATAACATAGGAAAATAATATACCTACCTAGGTATATATAAAAAATAAAAATATAAGCAAAAACTATGGAATATGGAAAATAATTTATTTTATTTACAAAATCTTTCATTTAGGGCCTGTGATACCTTAGTAGCATAATTAAAGCCTTTATGTGACTAAATGGATACCCTGGTACCCATTCAGCTTATAAATATGAATAATTATTTTGTAAATCCATTGAGGTGTGTGATTCCGTGACATTTCTAAGCTAGGTTATTTTAACAAAATATTACAATTTCAGTTATATTTGTTGGTGATTTTTGAAATTAATAAGGTGCAAAGTTTTATCACCTGCAAATGACGGTCTGGGTATCCGGGTACTCCTATCAGTTTTAAATACAAATAACTGTTTTATAGCAAAAATGAAAACTCAAAATTTATCTGGTATTTGTTTATTGTATAAATAGTATCGAAAAACTAGGAAGTCTTATATGTAAGGTCAGATTTTTTATTGGTTACACTTTTGACATAAAGTTTGATCTACGGAATGTTTATTACAAACTGGTTTAAAGCAGGATTTACACGCTTTACGGGTCTTCCTTTGTCTGTGGTTTAACTCTTGACAAATTTAACATTTACCAACCACTATAATGAGCCCAGAAGCATCACGCCTTAGTTCTTTCCTTTGTGGAGCAACAATGGGATTGGGATCAACTATTTGCCGACCAAGAACCATTTTTAGTGACTGACGTTTGAAATAATTACCAACAACTTTTGGAAAAAAGGAACGCATTTGAACGGCAGGCAAGCATAGGTAATTGGCAAAGCCTTTTAGAAACCTACGACATTAATCAGTTGCTCTAAAATTTGGATTGTGTTACTGGTGAATTCAGTAAGAAGCCAAACCACCAACGTCAATCATGTTAAAAAAAATGCCAATGACCACCGATTTGTTCTACGTTTTACTGTATACTTGCTTAGCATCTTATCCATGGTGTCAACGCCTTCTTTTGTTTTATTATAATATCTTATTATCTCAGGGTTTGTAACAGTAGTATCATCCACTTAACATGTTGTGTGCATCGTTGATAAAAGGATAACAGATTTGTTTTTCTTTAGAACATAGGAACATAATATTGCATCTTTGTAGAATGCGAAAATGGTTTAATTTATAGGTCTATCTTTAGATGGCTGCATATTAGGAGGCAAAAACGCTTTATTTTTTCTAGGAGTACCTGCCAAAGTAATATTCCATAAATACAAAGTTAGAGCCAGTTGCAAACTTGTTAAAATGTTGTTTGTTGTTACATTTTATCCCGATCCCTTATACTTCGTCACTAGATCCAAAACTGTATGCTCGCCAACATTTACCTGACGTTCAGCACCTGGCGGTTTCCATTATACAGTTGACCTTGTAAAGGATAACCATTTGTTGAATCGCAAGCCCAAAAAATTTTGTTCGTTTCGATGGAATGTACTGGGTAAACTTAGTGTGTCCTCTGTAAGGAAAACATTGTTCGTCCACAGTTATACTTTATTTTGGCTTGTAGTTTTTTGCCAAGTTTGAATTTAGCATAATCCAAATATCTCGAATTGGTGCAGCTTTATCTGTTTTTCAAACCATTCACTAGACATGGCAGCACGAAATAGAGGTAATGACTCCAACTTCCACATTTTCGATACGTGTTCCCTGTTAGACCTGTATAAACCAGCAGCAATGAGAATTCCTAAAAATGCATCTTATTTAATTTCAGTGAATGGAATAAAAACTTTCGGGGTGGGTCTGTTGGGAGGTTGATATTTTTCTGTCATTTTTTGGTTAAATTCGTTAGTTATATTTACACCTTTTTGGTTAGAATACCTGAGAATTAAGGTACACATTTCTGGAGACAATATGGATTTTAAAATTTCGGTATTATCGGATTCAGAATCTCCTCGCTTCACTATAGGCTCCTTTTCGATATCAGATTCTTCGGAATCGCCACCTGATACCTCTGAAATATATTCCTCTTCATTTGAAGCAACAAATGGCTCTTCATCTGATAACTGTTCTACTGCCTCTAATAACTTTGCAGAAGACAGCCTGCAATAATAAGTTTCCCATCACCTTTATTATTAATATAATAATTAATATTACTATTATTATTACGCGACTGCGGCTCCTGCCAAAATACGCAACATCAAGCAAATTATAACATGACTATTTCACTAGACTGTTTTATAGTAGCAAAATGTCATAGCAACAGCCTGTTTTCTACTGGAAAAACTATTACTTGGACAAAACTCTCTAGAGATTTTTACAGCGACAAAATTTTAATTATTTCCAGTTGCGTCGAGATGTGCGTTAATCAAAACAAATTTTGTCGGCAAAATTTTCTCTCTTGTGATATTATATAGGACAATTTTTATTATTTCTAAACTAAAAATAACAAATTATTGTTTTATCTCTTACCTTTTTTCCGCCATCTTGGTTTCGCAATTATGTGACTTGGACCAGCCTCGCTATCAGACATTTTATAAAAACAAATAACAAAATTGCTAAGTCACCCACACTTGTTTACTCAATAAAGTAAAACATACAACTAACCTGTAAATACTTGTCTGCAAGCGGTCGATTTGATTAATGTCGCTGCGATACGAAAATAGGCAGGGGTACCCAGGTACCACCGCCGTCATAAGAAGGTGTTTTTTCCTAGTTACATAAAGGTTAAATTACCATCGCTGGTGTATTGTATGGTTATGAATTATACACAGATAAATGGTTTCCATAATAATTGTGAAAGGGATAAAAGAGGTTTTGTCAAACTTGATTTTAAGTAAAATGATGGTAAAACCAATATTAATATTTTTGACATACCGCTCTCAATAAAGTATTTCTAATCTTTCCCAAATATCATAAGCCCATAAAATGATCATGTCATCGGAAAACTGCAAAAAAATATACCATTCCAGTAATATGCGTTATAGTAGACCATTAATGTAAAGGAAGAAGCATTGAGAATCTAATAAATTTCCTTGTAACACACATAGCTAAATTTTCTTTAATACTAATTTTATTATTGATTTTCACAACCTGTTTACGTTTCTATAAATAAGTTTAAAATTCATTAAAGTGCTGTACTGCTTACTACCCTTTTCACAAAGGCTTCCAATAACTGGTAATGCTTTACCGTGTCGAAAGTCTTTGCAAGATCCAGGTAAATATATAATGTCAGGATTTTTATCTATGCGCGAATATTGCTCTTTAACCACTGTTTGTGTTAAAAGTAAATTGACAGTAGTGTTTTATCAATAATATAAATAAATCGTTAGTGGTAAATTCAAAAAATTGTTTGGTTGCCTAGAGGAGACTGGGGCTACTGTGGATACGGGGAAACAGTGGACAGTGTTATTTTCTCATCAAAAAACATTTGATTTACGCGCCACTGCACTGCACATTCTCTTCTTATTCAAACTTAAATCCTATAAAGTTTGGCAGCCCTGCTGGATTTAGTTTTGGCGCTATAACTGTTAATGTAAATAACGTCATTTCAAAATTGTTTTTGTAAATGAAATTATTGTTATATTTTAAAGGTAAGTTATAGTTTTTAAATGGGTTTTGTTGTGTTTTTTTACAATGGCATTTCTATTTGTAATTGACAAATAGTTGAATGTTTATTTATTCTTGAAGTAAAAAAATACAAATCTATGTGCAGAATGTTTTAAAGAAATTCAATAACATTTCTTTTTACATAAATAAAATGTCTTTTATCATCAATTTCTTTAAAATAAGTAAAAGTATCGATGGTCTTCTAACATGTTTGTAAATTAACTTTACACTCTTTGCAGTCAAAACTATTAAGTTTCTTAATAAACCCTGCAATATAACTAGTGGCCTGACTCAAATTCTGCTTCATTTATTAATTTTGTATATATTATTAAAATTATCTTTATCTTCACAGGACTCTGTTTTGAGGTGTGATAACAATATTATTAAGTACTACTATATCTTTGGTGTATCTGGTTTTGAGGATGCTAAAGCAAGGCAAAGCAAATCTTTTAGCAGTCTTGAACAATTTGTGTTTGTAAACGATTTTGTATCAAAATATGATTTTCACATAATGTATAATGATTGGTTGTAAGTGGAATGAGTGGAATGTTTAAAATACGACACCATTCCTTTCTTTGATCAATATCAGAAGGACATTTAAAAATGTTTGTTCTTAAAATTTACGTTTGAAATGGGCCTCATAAAATATACTATAACAATTAGTAATTATGCGTTTATGATGAATTCTGCCTGGTAAAGACATGTTAAAGCATCAAAATACCTTTACTTGATAATACTTAAATAATCCTAAATAACGTATATCTAAAAACATAAATAAAAGTAGTTCCACTCACATGTTTTCGTCGACAACCAAAACCATAACATAACTACACATTTGTTTGATTTTGATTTTGATGTTGTTTGTTGACAGCACGCGCGGGGCCCGCTACAGCGGACAGCCAGCAGTCATGCAGCGGACAGAAAGCTATCTTCACATAGTACAAATAACTAAGTGAAGGCATGTTTTTTTAGTTTGTTGTAATATATGAATTCAAATTTTTGAAACAACACTTTTTGTGTGTTACTGAACGAGATGTTATTAAATTAATCAATGTGCTTTACATTTTAATACAATTTTGCTGTTGTAAAACGGACTTCAGAGCACCCAAGCGCGGAGTTGTATGCGCAGAAACATGTTTACGTATTAGGCATTCCAACGACCTGTCCAAATGGCTACCAGTGGGTAATGACAGTTTAGATATGGCAACCCTGTTGTCATGTTGTCAATTAACAGGGTCAATGATACATATATAGTTATATAGATTGCTCAAAGCTGGTCGTTTACGAGCGGCCATATTGCTTGGCAAATATTTATTAATTTGAATCGGTTTGGCAAAAATGTGTTTTAAAACCAATTTTTAGCCTTTAGATATTTAAAAAAAAATAATTGCTTACATTTTTACTTCAAGGCATAAGCTTATGTTTATTTTGAAAAATATGGATGATCAATCTATGTAACTATCTATTTCATTGAACTTGTCAAATCACCAGGCCTACAGGGTTGCCATAATTTTGCCATATCATAACCCGTCAGAACCCACTGGTAGCCATTCAGTTTGGAATGCCTAATTGTGCGTATGATATAAACCCCCGTGCTTATCTTGCCACCTACTTGACCTTCTTGGCACAATGTTTCGCGCAGCCGCACTTATTGGAGCCACTAAACTACGGAAGACCTTCAGACAGCGTTGTCACGTTTTACTAAAAGGCGGTCGCTTCTAAAATAATGCTTTTTGATTAGAGTTAGCAGTTCGGCTGATAAGACATCATCCGTATATTATAAATATAGACAAGAATGGAATGATTGATAATAAATTGTTCTTTGTTTACATTTATAATGCAAGCTCTTGGCGAATACTAATAAAATTTCCACACTTGAAAAGACCTACCTTTCCTTCGTTTTTGTTTATCAATCTGTGTGTAGTTACACCTACAAACCTTTGATTTATTTTGTAGAAGATAAAAGTAGTATAAGTTAATGAATCTATTGAAAACAATCCTTTGCGTTTATATATAATAAAACGTTTATTACAACACTTATTCATAATATAGGTAATTAAGGTTTACCGATCATTTTTGTACCTACCCTTTTCATCAATTTATCTTGTAAGAAGCACATTTAATTGCTATTAGGAGATTCCTCCATGTGAAATTGTTTAGAATTGGTACCAAAATAAGCATGTATCTTTGGAATGTGTTTATTTATTATCTAAATTGTGGCAGTTATAATTCAATACCGACTGTTCTATAAACATAACATCAAATTGGCACTTAACACTTATTTTTTTTAAATTCATTTCAACAATATTCAAAATTTTGTAGGAAAGAGTACACACTGTTTTCCTTATTAAATTATTGTTGTCTACTACACTAAAGATAATGAAAAATAGTAATGTCCTTACTTTGTTTTGATGAAATATATGGGTAGATATTATTATAAGTATGTGGTACCGGGGCCAAAACTCTAGAAAAAAATTCTGGATACCCTTTGTAGTAAATATTTAGTATTCGTCTTTTATACGATTTAAAATCAATTCTTTAGTTTTTTTAGTGATTACGGAATGCATGAATGGGTGAATGATCTATAAGTTTAAATAAGATTGAATTTTTAAAACTTAATATTTTAAACTATAAATACTGTTAAAAAATCAAATTGTTCTGTTTTAAATTTGTTTATTTAATTAGAGGCTATATAACCTATTACTTAAGTAACAATATAATATAGAAAAATAAAAAATAAAATGTTATAAAGAAATAAAAAAAAAAACACAATTGAAGAATTAAAAAAAAAAAAGGTTAAAAATATTGCATTATTATTAATAATACCTATTTTTACAGACAACTTCTGATCACTAAAAAAAATATTAAAATAAATATGAATTAGCCGAGGTAAGCATAAAGTTGTATAAAAATAGATTTCAATAATACCCTGTATTTAAACGTTTACGAGATACCCGCATATTCTACATTCTTATGTGGACCACTTTGTATTTATATTATTTTTGAGCCGCATCTCTATGGGTCCTTTAGAGACCAGTCACATTTTTAATGAAAATTCCACTGTTAAAACAGCTTTCGTAAATTTCTTATATTATTTTACCTCGTCCTTTAAAAAGCGCTGCTTTAATCATACCACCAACTGTCAACTAAGCTGATATTACAACGACCATTTACGAACAGACGGCTCCAGCATCTACACCAGCCACATACAAGGGTAGTTTTACGTGAGGTAAGCATAATACCTATTTACATAGCTCAAGTTCGCCCTTATAACTCTTTAGAACTCGGCGATAACTTGTATTTTAATGTGTGTCGTTTATCAGCGGCTTAATGAGCACCTACTAATTTTACGGGTTAATGATAGAACAGGGGGATCAAATTAAATACGGGGTTGTCCTGTATTAAGCTAATAATTTACTATATTTCTGGTAAGTACTACGTGGGTTTAAATAATTTTATCCTAACAATAAATTGTTGGATACAGTTGAAAGTATACAAATAGTTAAATGTCCCAAAAATGTACCGGCTAATTCGCCTGACCTCGTTTTCCATGAAGATTTTGGAATGCGAAAGGTAGATAAGGGATGTGTTGATTACAATAAAACCACTTTATCTAAATCAACATACATAAACCCCCGGTAGCTCAACTGATTCAGCCCTTCAACTAGTTACTGGTCGGGTAGAGAGACCCCTGGACAACAAAGAGTCCGCTTTAGGTGATTTCATACACATAGATGGTGCTTTTTAAAAGACGATCTTTCCCAAGATAATACACTCACTAACCAACAGGAATATTCCACAGTTGGTTAGTGGATCGATATATAACATGCTTTCAAAGCGAGTGGTAAATAAGTGTAGAATTGTAAGGAACTTGGTTGCTAGGACATATCCTATTACTTCTACTATGAAAGAAGGTCCGCGACACCCTCATCAGCCACCTCAATAATGACACAATAGCTTACCACGATGATCTGGTCATTCTGCAAACAGGGAGCATAAAGAACATACTCTGCAAAAGAAGGCAAGTAACTCTCAAAATTAATTATAGAACAAAAACTACTTACTGTCTGTTAATCCCAAGAATACAGAAAACTCAAAAACTGACAGCTATCCACAAACTAGAACATATTCAAAGAACATAATGTCTTAATATAACTTATAACTGTACAAGAAACCGCACAAAAACCGAGCCCGATCACAGGCTTTTTGACTGGTCATTACCAAGTGCGGAAGCATCTCCATAGTATGGGAATGTCAGAATCCGTTTCCTGCAAGGAATGCAAACAAGAAGATAAGAATGCGAGCACATCGTTTACGATTGCTTGGTGCTTCCATTGTGATCGGCAACTTTTGACGACACCGGATGATATAAGAGCATCTCTCGAAGACATTAAAAGGGACCTATGCACTTAGGAGGATGCACAATGGGCCCAGTGAGGTATAAGTGCCGTGAGGGAAACCCTACCCTCCATACGTTACAGATACAGATATTTTAGTTGAGACTACAGGTGGTTGGTTGGGTAAGAAGTTTTCCCACCACAGAAAAAAAGGATACTTACTTTTGATGACTTTCAATTAAAAACACTCCTACGTCCGTTTTTTAATGTGGCTTGCTTCATATCCCTTTAATGCAATATGTAAAGGGACTCGGATAGCTTCAGATGGAGATATAGAAAATGTCAGGCATCTAGTTGTGATCAAACTACTGTAGATAAAGATTTTAAAATTAAAACGATCATCCGCTTACCTAGTAACAAAAAAAGTTAAAATGAAATTACAAAAATGATCTAAAGAGCCAATGCGAGCGGTGAAAATTTTAATTTGGATACGGCAAATACTAATAATAACCGTCCCTTTCTCATGCAAGCTCAGCCGACTCACTCGTAAGGGGTGGATTAGGAAGAGTATTATTATTAAAGGTCCTGATAGTCCTCAAGGAATTAGGATTCGACAGGGATTCGCAAATGGCTGGTGAACTGGAAACTTTCAACTTATTGTCCCAGATGTATAACTTACATTCTGTTCTAACTAATCACTCTAGAATTCGTGACAAAACTAAAAACATATCTTATTTAATAATGAGATTCTTATTATGAGTGCCAGAAGAAGTATAATTTTGTTTACTACGTATACGTATAAAAGTAATTTTATTCTTTTATTTTATAATATTAATTTTTTTTTAAATTGTTAGTAGTCAGTATTTAGTGGATTTAATTTAGTTTTAGATACAATTATTTTCACTGTATGTATTACTGTTTTAACACCCTTCTTTGTAAGTATAGATACAACCTTGTTATTTTCTTACCTTCTTATAAAGGACCATTTTTGTATTATAGACCTAAAGATGGCTGAATAAAACCTAAAATAGTCCTTTAGTTGTTGCCATTTATAAACAAGTATAATTTATTCAATGAAAATCAATATGGCTCTAGGGATGGTTCCTGTACTGAAGATGCATTGTGCAAGGTATCTAGTGAAATTTTTTAAAGATTGGATCAGGGGAATAAGGTGATTGGTATATTTCTAGACTTGGCCAAAGCCTTTGACACTGTGGCACACCAAATGCTACTAGAAAGGTTACATTACATTGATATAAGGGGTTTAGCTACCAATTTAATAAAATCATACTTAAGTGGTACATCCCAACGTGTTAGATTTCAAAAGGAGTTAAGCGAGGAACTTATAGTGGAGTTTGGTGTGCCACAGGGCACAGTGCTGGCACCATTGCTATTTAATTTATATGTAGATAGTATCTTGTCCACTATTAGAAAGGGGAATATCTACTATTTTGCGGATGACACGGCATAATAAGTGGGCAGGATTGGCAGGGATAACGTTAAGAAAGACAGAGATGGCCATGTTAAAACTAAAAAAATGGTTGGATAGTAGTCTACTATCCCTAAATATTAATAAAATAAAATTGTTCGCTTCCTCTCTTTCGAAAAGAACATCTAAATTTCACAAAATCATCCTTCATGACCAAATATGTCAATTAAATAATAATTGTCAGTTTAAAAATGCTATAAAAAGATCAAAAAACATTAAATACTTGGGAGTACTCATTGATGAAAATCTCACATAAAAAGATCATATACAATATGTCATCGAAAAGATTAGAAAATTAACGTTTAAATTCTATGAATTACGTAACATTCTTTCTCCAAAAATTTTAAAAGCTGTCTATCTCTGTCTTGTAGAAACAATCATAAACTCTGGGTTAGTTGTTTGGGCTAAGTTTTATTCTCTCTTTTTTTTACTTTCCTGTCTATATACAGATAAGGAAAGTATAGGAATCATTATTTTTACTTTAATTTGCTACAGGAACAACTTACGTTCGCGTTAAATGACACTGTCCAAGTTCGAGACAAAGATCCCAACGACACATAGTTTCATTGCCCCCTTCTGGTCATCTAACTGATCTAAAGTCAACTTCCTTTTTCTACTTTATAAATTTTCATTTATATATTTCAATGTCCATATCTATAAGTGCCGTTTGAGAGAGGTAATATCGCGTAAATCCCTTGACAAATACCGAGTTTTGTAACCTACCGAATGCACTGTGCACATGACAGATTCCTTTTAAAATATTTAAAAATAAATACTTTTCAAAGGTTTACAAAAAGTGTAAGGTTTCTTCACACTAAGTTTGATTATTATTGGTATTTCCTGAAAATTTCACAAAATATAAACTAAAAATAAAGGCTTAAAAAGAGAATGAAGGTTTCATTCCATTTATAACACCTATTTGCTAGCTTTAAATTTTCCTAACCAATTAAATACTGTGGCTCTTGAAGAAACTAACTCATCCTCGCATTTGTTTTCGAATTAAAACTATCAACCAAGCGATAGTAAATTTACTTATTTCAGTAAAATGCTACTGTTGTTACTGACTAAAGACGATTCTTTGTTTTAAGTTACAAACTTCATAAACTCACCTTGTATTTTGTTTTCGCTAAGTTGAATAATTCCAAACATTTTCGGCAGCTGCTGTTCCTTTCCATCTCGGCACCACCGTAAGATAAGGTTTATTTTAGGGCTTTGATTGGTTGGGTGATTATCTCGGTGGCGAAGAGTTAGACTTAATTATAACGCCCAATAGCACTTGGATAGTTGCAAAGTGGGCTTTGTTAAGAACACGGATTATCTCGCTATTTACTCTATATACGAGTATACACATTATTGAGAGAACGAAAAGAGATTTAGTAATAACGCCGTTTTATCTAAATATTATTATCTAAAACAGTTTAAAAATGATCTGTAATATTTAAATTTTTTATTTGGTACAGTAAACCGTGTAACAATTTAGGAAAAATGGAAATTTCTGAAAAGCTCTATCTGTCCAAGTTAAATGTTTAACTGATCTTTGTAAATTGATTGTCTTCATTGCATTTTAGATGAACAATACTGGTTAGAAAGTTAACTACTTGGAAATAACTTTTAAAAAAAGTGTATACTGATAAACAAATTCAAAATTAGATAATAATGAATTTAACAAAAAAAAAACCCAAACCAACAGTTTTTAAATCTGTTCTAAACAACATGGTTCAGTCGTTCGGTGTAATCACACGTATTTGTGATTAATCGCATTATTGAGAACATGATTCGAGCTAAGAGGAATCTGTCATCGGTATTAACCAACATCATCTGAAGAGTGGAAATAACAAAAGAGGTAAGTGCCAAAATTTTTTGATTTTGAGTTAGACTCATAGAACGGTGCTATGTACCACTGTAATTTCTGAAACAAAAAAAAAGTATGATATCCATTATACCTTATCTAACAAACCCATTGTGCAAAATGTTTTATAATAACCTACTAGGAGTAAAAGAAATGACTCAAAATGATGCTCAAAACAGCAGAATAGTAAATAAGACGCTGTCTTAGTATTTTCAGATTAATAATTTTGTGTTGGCACGTTTCTATTTTTTGTTTAGAAATGTCATTATTTTTTCGATGGTTTATATACTGGTTTTTGTTCTAAACTGATTGTCCGTGTTGCTCTAAAAATAAAAATAAAGAATAAATAATGCATTATGTTGTTTTATTATTATATTCTTAATTATCTCAAAATATAAAATTTGGCACTTTTGTTACTTCCACTTTTCATATTATCTTTGTGCTTTGTGCAATAGAATTAATGTACACAAGTAAGAAATAATAGACACATTTTAAAATCAAATTTAATAGAGCAGTAAGAAGATAGAGAAGAATAGACAGCAAGATAAAGAATAAAAATGTACTTTGTGGACTGTATAATCAGTGTATATTCGTGTCGTGGGTTCAAAATTCTCGTGAAATCTCCAAATTTTATTCTTACAATATCTATATTGATACACATGTAGAGGGGTTTGGATTAAAACATGATGAAAACAAATTTTAAGGTTATCTGACCTATAATAAGGCGATGTTGAATATTTCTCAGGGGTTGGGTACCTAAGGGGATGATTACAATAAAAACTATTCGATTACCTTACGTAGTTTTATTTAAGTTGATTTCTTGAACCAGGATTATCTTCTTTTTATTTTTTTCCCGGTCTTGCCATGTGTAAAATAGTGAGGTTATGTTACAAGATTTTTATTTATTTGGAATGTCACAAATATTTTACAAATTCTTAATTGTTTAAAAAACTGAATAATCTCAATATAAAATATTGAAACATGAGGTATTTATAGATTATTATTACCCCTATAGGTTATAATATTATATTTAAATTTTTAGATGGACCTTAATATGCATATTTTCGGCGTATAACGTGATTCGTAATCAAATATTTTATAATGCATTCAATGCTTGAAATAATCGGACAAGTTCAATATATTGCTAAGCTATGAGTTTATACTATGAACTAATTAACTTGATAAAAACTTACAACTAAATATATATGTACAAATTCGAGTAACCTAATATTTCTCAAAATGTATCACTCGGTTTCAGGTTGTTTCAATGCCCAATAACGCAATCCGGAATCCCGATTAATAAAGCATAGAAGCTTACCTTGTATAGCAGGTTAGGAGATGAGACTAGGTATACCTTCGGTATGAGACCAGTCGATGATTCTCCGTGGCTAGTGTCTGGATCTCACAAGAGGATGAGACTAGGAACGTATGGGACGAGTCAATGATTCCCCATGGATGGTCTGGATGAAGATGTATTCGAAGGCGACGTTTACAGAGGAATATAACGTCGGAAGTTATGTACAATAATTATGGATATATGTTTGGAGAAATAAGAGGAAACATCAAAATAAAAAAAAAATAAAAAGAAGGCCTGTGATGGGGTGTGACCTCTAAGATTAATAAATTTGCTCAGGGCCTCCTAATCAAAAGTTTCTGGAAGTTTCCCAACTCGCGAGACTAAATCCAACCCTTGGTTATCGAATTTCCATTCAATAGAACAATTTGAATCTCTCGAATCGTAGAACTTCTGGAAAAATCAAAAAAAAAATGTTGAGACACTTGTTCTTGACGAAAGCTCTCATAAGAAGAACAAAATGGCATATTCCCTTTTGATAAGACCCTCCAAATTATTAAATAGTTTGTTAGTTTATAAGTTCCAATACTTGAAAAGAGACTAATTTATTGGTAGACAAAGACAAAAAGTTTTTATTAAAAGTCTAGTTCTAGTACATTTCTTAGAACTGGTAGATGAATAAATAATTAAATTCATATTACTAATCATTCATTCTAATTGTCATTCATTTAAATCGAATTTTTTACTTATGTCATGTAGATATTATGAAAATGTAAACAAAACTAATTCAGTCATTTGGTTACCTTTCTAAATGATTTTAAGTTGTTTTATAATATAACAAATAGTAAAAATTGTTAATTATAAAGATACCTATGTCCTCTTTCCTTCTAGATAAATTCTACATGGATTCCCAATGGAAGTAAACAAATGATAAAATATAAAATAATTTACTAGATTTATTGTAAGTAGCATTTATTTTACGTTAGAATTGCAGTTTATGTTAAATGAGTCCTAAATAAATCCTATTAATCCTAAAAATCCTATAATTTCGTTTATCCTGTAACAATATGACAATTATATTTTTGTGACATACAAATCAATAACTACAATAATGAAGTGACGTGAAATATAACTTATTCCGGTACAAATTTTTCTATTTAATTAAATAAATAATGAAGAAGATAGAATAAATTACAAAGACATATATTGAAGACAGAGAGAAAATGAAAGAAGAAAGAGCAAATTAGAATAATGTAAGCTAAGTGAAAACAGAAGAAAATTTAGAATTAAATAAAGAAATGAGAATAGAAGTAAAATAAGATAAAGTAAACATAGAAATTGAAGAAGTAAATGCAGAAGTAGATGATATAATTTAAATTGAAGGAAAAGAAACTAATGAAAAAAGGCAAATTCAGATTGTAGGGAAAGAAGTAAATATGAAGGAAGAAATGGAACGAAATTTGATTATTGAAAAAGTAAAAAAAAATGAGAAAGAAAATGAAACACAACAGAAAACGAATTAAAGAGGAAAATAGAAAACAATGTAAAGAAAACATACAATTAGAAAGAAGAAATGTAAAGCGATTGTGAAAAATTTGTATAGGAAAATTAGAATAAAATAAAAGAATTTAACTAATCTTCATCTTCTAAAAATCAATTTTGTATATTTGTAAAATAAAGAAATGTTGCTATTACTGTAGTATTTAATAAAATCGTACTCAATCCTACATTTTTCCAAACAATCATCTGACCTTTAATAATTATAGTCAGTCTATTTGTTTTGATTACCTTTCTTTTCGTATAGGCCTAATCTTAAACAACAAACTTCTCTGGAATAAACATAAAATGAAGGCCACAAAAACTCAAAAGCTATGAAGAAACCTTGCGGGTAAACGATAGAGATGTAACCCGAACATACTGCGATCGATGTGATAGTGAGACCAAACATCACTTACGGGGCTGTAGTAACAGAATTAGTTAAGCTAGTATATGAGCTAGTATCTCAAAAGTACAAAGACCATCCTATGTTTGCATCACTGGTGTAATGAGAACCTGTCCTACACACGACTGCAATGCAGGTGATTTTAAACTTCAGTGCTCTAGATTTAATAATAGACAACGTGGCAAAATATATTGAATGAACAGGAACTGAGTAATCAGACGAAAGGACCGAAGATACTTGGATATGCCCTATGTCCCAGGGCTAAATGAGTACATTTTTTTAAAAAGCCTCCAAGAAAGCATGGAGCCAAGAATCCATCATGCTTGCAACCGAAAGACATGTTATTCGGTGGTATACGGATGGTTTCAAAACCATAAAAGAAACTGAAATAGGAGTGTATATGTGTAGAACCAGGCAGTCTGAAAGTTCGGATAATTATCCAAGTATCTTCCAGGTGGAAATTCACGCCATTGAAAAGTGTATCCAGGTTAACATCGAGAGAAACTATCGCAGACAAGAGATTATCGTCATATTCGATAGCCAAGCTGCGATCAAAGCGTTGAGCTCTTACCCAATCAGCTCAAGAATGGTCTGAGTTCTCGGAGGTAACGAGATTGTAGAAAGTCTCGCAAGGAAAGGGGCTTAACATGCCTTTGTAGGACCAGACACGTTATGCGGTATCAATAGTATCACAATATTAGGAGATATTTAAAAAGAAGTGGATAATAGAAATACCAATAGTTGGAGCAATCTCTTGGGACTAAGATAGACTAAGATACGTCTGGGAGAATATAACCAGAATAGTTCGGAAGCCTGTATCTGCCTGAGCAAGAACATGCTACGCATTGTAACATGGTACCTTACCGGTAATTGCGGACTTAAAGGACACCTTAGTAAACTGAGAGTATTACAAGCTAGTAAGAACAAATTCTATGATGAGGAGAACGAAACTTCTATTTATACTCTTACTGAATATTCCTATATTCGATACTTATACTCCCGTTTTTATTTTCTCCTCTCTGGTAAGATAATGTTAGACAAAACCTAACTGTTTACTCGGGTAGTTCTCTGTTTAACAGAATGTAAGATGGAAACTTTTTCTTATTTTATAGATGTGAATTGTTCGCTTATATTTTGCGGTTAAACTAAATTACTATCGCCCGACTTATATCTAAAAGTAACGCTCAGAAGAATTTGAGAGTTGAGATTGGTTTCCTTTAGCTAATTTTTTATGCAAAAAAGAAGTGTACTGATACTGTATTAGCTCCTCGTCTGAATCAATTAACATAATTATCAACTCTACTTACTTTAAAATAACTGCGGTATGAAACATTATTGCATAAGTACGACTTAAATGATTTAAGAAAAATAAAGAATTTCATTAGTTCTACAAGTGTGTCTTCAATCTTTTTCACTTTCACTGTAATAGTAAATGTAATAAAGAAAATTAAAAGTTGAGGGTAAAATAATGGCCCTAACAAATAGCGCAATTTGTAATTTTACGTTATGACCGGGAACAAAGGTGTTAACTCTCCCTTTTGTACAGAATACAAAAAGTTTTTACGATAACATTCCCTTATCCATTCTGATCTTTACGACTAATTCCATAAAAAAAGATCTCTTCGTAAAGATTATAACGACCATTAAAGTTTCTATGATGATAGCCGTTATTTCGACATTTAACCGAGAGCATAATAAATAAATTACATTGCAGTAAGATTGAAGTAGGATCCCTTATACGCCATCTAAAGTTGAAGCTATTATTTTCTGAAAATAATCCCTGAAGTTCGTTTTGGATACAGAGTATTTACTCGTGCGTCATACTTAATACGCATATCACATCAGTAGTTGGTAATTGGTGAATTTAGGGTATATTTCTGAAAAAAAAAATCGATTTTAAACCTCCTATTTTGCGTATTTCAAATCTGACCGACGACATCGTGTTAAGATTCCGAATCTTTGCAAAAACATTTATCTCATTTTACGTGTGTTGTAAAAATTAAATAGCATTATGGGTATCTACATTATCGGCTGAGTAATAGTTGATTAGTTGAACAAAACTCCCCATATTTTGCTGAAAGCAAACTTGTAGCCAAATTTTTGTTAAGAATATTAATTTTTTGAACGGTATAAAGCATGAAACAAATATATTTCAATTCACGCCAATAGCTCTTAATTTTATTGCACAATTAAGTCAAAATTAAAACAATTGTCAGTCATAGCCGGTATTCAAAGTTACAATAATCTACTATGTATTGAGATACGGATGATCGTGGAAAATATATTTATATGATAAAAAAATCATATAATAAAATTCATAATAAATAAAATCAGGCTTTTTCCGAATATAATGGAACCTCACACGGGTCTCAAAATATACGTTCCCAAACCGAAATAATTTAATTTAAGCCTGCATGGCGAAAAGGGGAAGAAATCGGAAATGGAAAAGTGTTGGGAGAATTTATTCGGCCTAAAGGCGTAAACCGTGCAATATGTGAAACGGACCATCCCTCCGTATATGGCAAATAAGGTCATCCTATTTTCGTAGATGGTGATTATCAGTGGGATTCAGAATAGCCTTTGTTGCTGCGTTAAACACAATTGGAGAATATTTCTTTTGAAGACAAGAAACTAGCCATGTGACCAGCAGCGTACTGTTTTATTTTTCATATGTTAGTAAAACAGACTAACAACGGTTATCGATTCTAAAATCATTAACTCGTTGAAAGAAAAAAAATTGTTTTTGTCTAATTTTTGATATTTGTAATTTTTTTATTTTATGTTAATAAAAAATAGCTTCAAATCAAAATTCATAGATTCATAATAGCTATTTGTGTATTAACCCTTAAATAGAAAACATTTTTTAACTTGTTGACATGTTGACTAATTTAATCGTATATTTTCATTCTTCAATAATTTTGCCATTATAGTAGAATCACAATCGACACGGAGTAATAAACCTGTCAGATCAGGAAATTTCAGGTGTGGGTGCTTATATTAAATGGTAGAATTATCTGTTTAAGTAAATTAAAGTATATACAGTTTATCAAATTTCTAGAGGTATTCGACGCCCAGACAGAGAACGCGCTACGTGTGACTAAGATAGCTATTGTACAGTCTGCTAAACAAGTTATTTTAAATAGTTTTTAATATTTTTAGGTAATTAAATTTTAAAAGTGTGGAATAGTTTAGGGATTAAATTGGTCTGATTGGACTTTCTTAGAACGTTTTTAAAAGCAGCTAAAGATAGTATGTAGAATTGAAAATAATTATTATGCCATAAAAGGTGTTTTGGAATTCCTTCAACCTTTTGAAATTGAGTCAGAAAATATAAATTTTATAGGATAGCGGAAAATACCTATAATTTTTTTGTAGGCCTTCGTAAATCGTGGAAATAGTTTATATTTTATTTCTACCTCATTAAGGAAAATGGTACCTATTATTAATAACGGTTGTTTCTGAAACATTACTAAAATTTTCGAAATTTTGTTTTACTACAAAATAATAAACTAGACTATTTAGAAAAAAATGTATTTCTCTTATAATTTTATAAAAAATAACAGGGGAATATTTACATTTCTTGATCTATTAAACAAAACGATAAATTATCTCGACGAATGACACCATGTTCTAGTACGGAAGCTAGCTTTACATTTTTGTTGGTGGTTTCATGGGTTTCATATCAATTTTTTGTAATTGTAGTTTACACGTACATATACCTCTTAACACTTGTTTGCTTTATTAAAAAAGTGTGTTGTGATTTACGTCGAAATAAGTCAAAAACAACTTGAAACCCCATATAAAATCAAAAAGGAGAAACGGAAAAAAATTGAGCCTGTAAATGAACACAACTCAGAAACAAAAATAGCTATCTAATAATAAAAAAATAAAATTTAATTCTTGTGCATCTTCGTTGTAAAAATAGATAATACTTTTTTGATCTTAGGTACAGATATAATTTTAATGGTCTTCCGAAAAACTTTCTTCAGTTTCCATATCAGATTCAAAATCAGTCTCACTGTCACTGTTTAAGTTAATTATAAATCTATCAGTTGCCTCATCCAAAGTAACTTCTCTGTCATAAAATTTAGATTCCCACATTTTAGCATTATTACAACGAGATTGCCACTCGTCTTTAGAAAACGTATCAAAAAAGTCTTCACACAACAGTTGTACGTCTTGCCTCTTAAATGTAGTGTTGTTACTAGCTACATATTGTTTCAATGATGCCCACACTAATTCGATCGGATTAAGATCGGGATGATACGGTGGCAAACGCAAACAACTAAAACCATGTTTATTTATCATTTCTTCAATTGCTTACCTCTTAAATCGTGACTTATGCAATAGCACTAAACTGTATAATTGCGTTTTGAGCATATCCTCTTCGTAAGCAATATTATGATTCCTTAACCAATCCTGCATGTCAGCTTTTTTAGAAGTTGTCGTTGGTGCTTTATTTACCTGGACATTATGGTAAGGAGC
Source organism: Psylliodes chrysocephalus (assembly GCA_927349885.1). NCBI lineage: Eukaryota > Metazoa > Arthropoda > Insecta > Coleoptera > Chrysomelidae > Psylliodes > Psylliodes chrysocephalus. The sequence goes on along the minus strand of OV651819.1, from coordinate 30,419,107 downwards.
ATTATCAACAATAATGACGCTTCTTGGAGGGAGGTTCGGAAACAGCTTTTCTTTCAACCATTTAGAAAAATTATTAAAATTCATTTCATCGTGGTAGTCTCCACTTTTGGTTCCAGATTTGAAAATTAACCGGGCATTCGGAATAAAGCTCATTTCACCTCCTGCATGGACAAAAATTAGTCTATCACCTTTATTAATTGGTTTCTTTAATCCCTCATTTGAATTATCACTCCAAGCTTTCTGGTGTGTGTGGGAGGCATGAATGTATGTTTCATCTAAGTAGACAATTGGACGGCCCTCTGCTCGATAACTTTTTAAACGAATCAGATAGTCTAAACGTAGCTTTTGAATATCAAACCTTTCCATTAATATTTTTCTGTTTGTTTTTGTTTTCCGCCAACGAAATCCTAGCGACTTTATTATTTTTCTTAAACTTTCATAGCTTCCTTTGTACCCTGTACCCTAAATTTAGTCAGAATTGTTTTTAATGTTGGAACAATATTTTCCGAGATTAACATGAACAGAATAATTCTTTTTAAAATACCTTTGTCAGCTTCATCTATATCATTAACTGTTTTTGGTTTTTTAATGGTTTTTCTTGGTGATGAAAATTCCGATATCTCACGGTTATCGATTCTTTTTTTCTCTCCAGAAATGCGGACGACAGTGTTTTTAGATACTCCTGTGGCTGCAGCAACACGATCATTTACATTTTTAAATGGTATTGAAGGTGAATTAAAGTTTCCTTCTCTTCTCATAAACTCTATAACATTGGCTATTATTTCGCGAGATTGACTGTTAATCACGCGGCCTCTTAATTTGCTATTAAACTCCATACTTAGGTTCTATTAAACTGTAATGAGCAAAAAACACAAACGAAAATAAAAGAAATGTTTTAGCGAAATTTACATCTGACATTTACGTCTGAATAAAACAGTGAAATACTTGATGCGCAGAGTGTACTTTCATTGCGTAAATCCGTCGGCCCCGCCAACCGATGCCTCTCAGTAGTGCTTTCTCTGTCTTGCCGTCGAAAGCCTCTAGAAATTTGATGAACTGTAACAAATATTTTTCAAGACCTATAAATTTGACTATTAGATATAACAACATTAAATTGTTTAAATCGTTATTCATCGTTGACTTCTTGGAAACTTTTGATGTCAAGGTGAAAGTTAATGACAAGTGGAAAGAAAGGTTTCAGCTTAGATTATAGCAAGTAATCTGAGGGTTTAAAATCTATAAATGTGACTATAATTGTATTAAAAATGTAAATCAGATAAATCCTTACGATTATGGAAATCTATATTTTATGGGTTCATCGTTATTTTATCATCTTCTTGGAGATTACTAATGCTATGGAAAAACCAAAATGATAACAAGAGGGTGGAGTATTGGTGAAATATTAACTACCCTGTTTTATTGGCCTTCTATATTATCTATTACAGTAAGAAGTTGTTATTTTCGGTTAATAGTGATTGTAGTATTAAAAAATGCAGTGTGGTTTAAAGTTTACACCTATAATACGTATAAAAAAGTATGCGTTGTCAGTTAACGAGAAAATATTTGTAACAACTGTTTATAATGGCCTTAGAATGGAAAATCCTTCGCTTTCTATTAACGATACTGTTGAAAAGACAAGTAATATGATGGATGTAAGCAAATCAACGATATATAAAGTAGTAAGTAAATTAAAAAGTGGAGTTGTTAAACTCCCCAAAGAAAAATGCAGGCGGTAAGAAAAAAGTGGAATTTACTGAATAAATTAAAAGCGGAATAAAAAGAAAAATTCACAAATTTTATTACAAAAAATAAATACTTGTCAAGGTTTTGAATGCAATTAATAGTCATCCGTATTTTCCTAAAATGGGGAAGACAAACCTACAGGACGTCTAATAGATTTGTAGTTAAAGTGGAATAAACAGGACAGGAAAGCATCACTTGATTTTGATGAAATTGTTTGTTGGAGACGAAGATACCTTGGAACCATTTTTAAATTACTTGCAGAAGGCAAAAAAATATTTTATTTGGACAAAACCTGGGAGAATAAAGGTTACATAGTTAGCAAAATGTGGCAAAACACAAAAGTTCAATCTTCACGACAGGCTTTCTTGAAAGGATTATCTATAGGATTGAAGGTTCCTTCCGGTAAAGGACGATTTCTAATTATAACCCATATTGGAAGTGATGACGGGTTTCAAAAACGCGGTTCTTTAATATTTGAATCAAAAAAGAAACTGAGACTACCATGAATATATGAAGGCTAATGTTTTTGAAGAATATTTTCCAAAATTTTAGAACGTGCCGCTTACTCGCTAATTTATGAATTTTTATCCCAAAATCATATAATTCCATAACATCAGTCAGGATTTCAGAAAGGTCTCAGTACCACAACTTATCTGGCATATTTATCGGATAATATACTAAACATCATTAACAAGAAAAAATCGAGTGCAGTAATTCTTTTAGAATTTAGTAAAGCATTCGGCACTATAAATCACAAACTGCTTTCTGCCAAGTGCTCATATTACGGATTTGATGATAAATCTTTAAGATTCATAAAAACATACCTACACAATCGTTCTCAAAAGGTTATTGTTGACGATCAGAAGTCTACTTCAATTCCAATAAAGTCCGGCGTATCCCAAGGTTCGGTGTTGGGACCTCTGTTATTTTTACTTTACACCTCGGACCTATATACATACATCAAAAACTGTTCAGTCCAATTCTTTGCTGACGACTCGCAATTATTCTGATTTTAACGCAAATGTTTATGTCAATGCCGTAAACTTAATAACTCAAGACCTTTAATGACATAACATTATACTCAACAAACTAATAATTTTTTATAATAATAAATTCAAAGATATTTTAAAATCTAATGTAAACCTATCGAATATTTATCAAATAATTTGGGGCTTTATTTCGATGAATTTATGAGATAATGGATTATGGAAAGGTTGAGGGACTTCTCGTTTTTCATCATTTATATTGGAAATGAGTTGTAACACCCCCACTTGAAATTTTAAAACTTCCTGTTTATTAAACATTTCGAATGCAGGCATCACCCCATGCAAAAAAGATAAATGTCTATTTGGCACGTCATGCTGAAGAACTTCTTCATTTCTAATTCATCAGACCGTCTCACGCTTTTTTGAAGAAAAACCCATATCCTTGTCAGATTTTCTGATTGGAATGGCTTGAGTAGAATCTTCATTGGTGTCAATCTCACCTTGGAGTTCAGGGTTATCAGTTTCATCATCATCTCTTTCAAAATTGTCTTCAACGTTTCTTGTTGTATACAATTTTTTTTTTAATTTTAGTTGGCCACTGTAAACATATTTTTTAAGTTTAGAGGCCCCAGCATCAGATTTTGTCTTTTCTTTGGCCTTTTTGCAAAATTTCACAAAGGCATCTCGAACATTTCCCAAGCAACATTTTTAGATTTATCAAAGTATACAAGGTAACCATAAAACCCTTTTTTAAGACACTGATAAAACTTTTGAATCTGCGAGATAGCCTTAGGGCTGCTATAAATCTGCTTTAAGAGTAAATCGGAGAATCACATAACGGTTCTTAGGAGTCTTAGGAGTCTTAAGACTAATTAGACTTAAGACAAAGTCCGTAAGAGTTTATTAAGAATTTTATTAAACCATTTTTAAATCTTTTTTACTTTCCTATTTGTAAACAGATATAAGGAAAGTATTTCTCATACTGTTTAAGCTTCCCGTTCTTATTTGCAGTGTATAGATACCCGTTGGCAAAGACACATCGTGCGGAGCTTTCTTGTTTGTTTAACTGAGAAATTAGGTAAGTTATGGATATAAATCAAATTTGTTATATTCAGAAATTATCTGCTTGTTGTTTAACTTATCACGGATTTGTATTTTACAATAAAAAAATCTTGTTTGCTTAATATAATATGTTAATATAGTATTGTGAGGTTAGGTTAACGTTCGTTTGTTGTCATGTTATCTCGTTGTTATTGAGAAAAGTAAGTGGGCCATCTCTACCGGACATTCGGGTTAGATGGCTCTGTATTTTACGGGATAGTTGACCCATCATAAAACGTATTTATTAATCGCTTTTCGTTTTTTTTGCAGACATGCCGACCGAATATAAAAGAAAACGTGATAATTCAAGAGGATCATGGACACAAGAATCACTTTTCGCTGCCGTCGAAGCAGTTCGAAGCGGCAGAATGGGTGTAAATGCTGCCTCAAGAAACTTTGGCGTCCCGGCTCCTACGTTAAGGAGAAGAATAAAGAATAATGATGTGTCTAAGAAAACATTGGGGCCGCCTTCATTGTTGGGAACAGAAAATGAAAATAAACTCAAGGCTTATATCAAAAAGTTGCATAAGTACGGTTTTGCACCAACACGTGAGAGCGTAAGGTCAATGGCTTTTCATTTGGCTGAGAACTTAGGCATAAGCCATAAATTCAACAAAGACAAGGATTTAGCCGGGTATGATTGGTTAAATTCGTTTCTAAAACGTAACCAGGACCTCAGAATTCGAAAATCCGAAGGTGTTTCACTGGCTCGGTGCCAAGGCATGAACAAAGTAGAAGTTGAGTTGTACTTCCAGCTTTTAGAGAGAACTTCACGTGAAAATGATCTGATGAACAAACCATCCAATATCTTTAATATGGATGAGACCGGCCTACTGCTGAACAACAAAGCAGGATACGTGATCGCAGCAAAGGGATCTAAGAATGTTGCAGCCGTCACATCATCTGAGAAAGGCGAAATTATCACAGTCATATCTTGTTGTAACGCCAAGGGCTCGTTTTTACCACCTGCATCCATTTTTAAAGGAAAGAACAAGAAGGCGGAGTTTGAGGACGGAATGCCTCCCAGCCACACTACTCAATTTTTGCAACCTCTGGACAGAGTTAAAAGTTTGAAGTCGTATTTTGCTAAAGCTTGTAACTTGTTTATCAAGACTAATCCTACCAGAAAAATCAATAGAATGATATTCGGGAAACTATTATCAGATGCATGGTCGAAAGCAGCCACTGTAGAGAATGGGGTATCATCGTTTAGGGCAACTGGCATCCAACCATTCAACCCTGACGCAATTCCAGATTACGCCTTCCTGAATGAAGAGCAAACAGAAGATCAACGAGAACAAATAAATAAACATATTGAACCAGAACCAGAACATCCCCCAGAAAATCCCCCAGAAAATCCCACACCTGGTTGTTCACAAGCCATTAATGAGAGAACTCCTGTTAAAGACACGCCATGCACAATGCTTTATTTTTTAAAGCGTTTCATAAAACAATAGTAAATACGAAAACCTCAATAAAACATTTATAAGTTCAATCAGATGGGCATAACCTAACCTCACTCTTGAGCTTCTTATTTACTCTACGAACAAGTCATTCAAAATATAAAAATTAGTAATAATATATTAACCATTTTTCTCTTTTACTTTCCAGAATGTTAGGAGCCTAGGAATGTTTTGATATTTGTTAAACAATGGAACACAATGTACTTATTAAACACTGAGGAGAAGGAGAAACATTTTTTTTTTATTCTCTATGGAAATTACCACTTTTCTTTATTTTGAACAATTTATCTTTCAACGTCAACATAATGTGATTGGGTTGAAAAGCTGGTTATGTTTTAAAACAAACTTTAGTTCTTATGTAGTTTTAAAAGAACCCTATGGTTTACTAGATTAAATAAATTATAAGAGGTATGTTGTAAAATTGTAGAAAATGTACCTAAAAGGTTCTGGGATCAATTTAATTTAAAGTATAATCCTAAAACACTTTTTAAAACTAAGTTTTAAAACCTACTTAAGATAACTGCTAAAAAGTATGCCTCTTTAATACCAAACACAACTTAGGAGTATCTTAAAACTAACTAGTTCTAAAATTACTTATTAATTATCCCTTACAGGACAGCGATAAAGCATAGTTTACTTTAGGGTAAACTAGTTTTCTTAAACAGATTTAAAGGAATCTATAAAACCAACTAATAAGATCAATTTATCCTGCAGTCCTATTAGCAAAAAAAATAACTGTAATAAAATAATTGTTAATTTTTATGCTTTTACAAAATCCTAATAAAACATAAATAAAACTTTATTCTCTTAAAAATGTTACTTGGGTTGTCCACCTTCTCATTATGTCTTTTCCTGTAATAATAAACAGAAATAACAAAATTTTGTATTAAGTTACAATAAGGAACTCAGTTTCTTTTTTTAGGTATCTTGCAAGTGGCTGCTCATTCACAGATCTTCACAGGATCGGTATTTCTACAGCTAGTATGATAGTAAAAGAAGTTTGCAGAGCTATCTGGATAGTAATGAAATCAGAATTTCTACCCACCCCTTCGAAAGAACAATGAGAAAAAATTTCATTGGATTTTGAAAAAAATACTAATTTCCCACATTGTATAGGAGCGGTTGACGGAAAACACATCCGAATAATTTGTCCACGTTCAAGTGGATTCATGTTTTACAATTATAAACAATATTATTCTTTGGTATTGATGGCAATAGCAGACTCATATTATCGGTTCGTATACGTAAATATAGGAAGTTATGGGAAAGATGCGATTCTATTCTATTTCTACGAAAAGACATCAAATTCCAGTAATTTTATCATTTTACTATCAACGACGCACAGAAAATATCCGTAAGATTTTTTTCCGTACCAACGAAATCGTTGTGTCTGAAAGCTCTTCTACACGACCATAACCACTCTCACGAGTTAGCGAATGGGGTAACAAGCAACTTTATGACTAGGTCAAGGAGTGGAAGATTTAGAAATATTTCTGGTTTACTTCTTAGTACTCCTGTAATACAAAGGAATGTCCGCCTTTATACTCTGCTTTACTTTTGGCCACCAAACAACTACTCTTAAGTAAGCATGAGTCTTGTTTTTTCCGAATATAGCCATAGTGGACCATTTTTGGATTTAGTCTCCATGTTTTTCCAAATGCTTTTTACGAACAGGCCTTTTTTACTACAATTTAAACCCTAATTTACAGCGTATAATGACAATTTTAGTCCTTATAGTGTAAAAACTAAAATTCGAAAGTTTTTTTTTTTTCAACATTACTTAAAACCAATTATTTGAGTTGGTCAACTCGAATAATAAAAGTAACTAACTGGCGTTTCATCTGTTCCTAGACGATAATAATTATTGCATATAATTTATAGATTTGCAAAAACTAATGCAAAACATTTCCCAATATTAAATAACAGTGATATACCGTTTTTATCTTACCATTGTTCTAGAACTTCTAAATATATTGTTGATGTATAAGGCAATCGTTGATTGTATGTATATATTTGACTATACAATTACAATATTCACCGGTATATTCAATTAACAAATCGTGTTGCATTACCACCGTTAATAATTTATAGTTCATCGATTGTTCTAAACTAGTTGGCGTAAAATTGCCTCCCGCAAGAACCGCAGGAGCGGCATGAGCGTCGCAATTCCACACAACAATTCAACAATTCCAGGCTGCAGCAGCGGTATCTGCATATGCACAGTATCTGAGAAAACAGATCCAATACATATTCAATAATGTTTATTGTGCAACTTAGGAGAATTAGTTCGCTTTAAATAGCCTTGAGTACATACGAGATGGGTGATATATCCGTCCGAAAGTAAGGGAGATTAGATTAGGAAAGTTTGTACTCGGAAGTTCGCTCCGACCAAACTTATCCGACGTTGATGCCATTAGGATGGCTGTTCCTGTTGTTCGAGTGATGCAAAAGGGAAATATAATATGTATCATACGTTCAGGTGTATGTAGTTGTGTTTCATGAAAGCATCCGGAAGTTAGTCCCACTTGTAATTTGGGGATAAAAACCTTTCACTGGGCGAGATGAAAATTAACTTGCTATGAGGTAGATGCCGCCAGTATACGCCAGTATTCCAAATAAAAAACTGATGTGTGTGTAACTATGTGTTTTTTTTTAATGACCTTGATCTCAGATCAATTAGCCAGAACTAATGTTAATTTACATATTTAACAAATTAATATAATTATTGAAATTAATATACCTTATGATCTTTTTTTTCAGAATGAAACAGTGTGGCCTAGTCTACAGGCAGCTACTGTCACTAGAATTTAAAATACACCTTGTAAGCTGACTGCTGGTATTAATATTGCTGGAAAATATTGGTTTAAATACTTGTGTAAGTTATAATCTACAAAGCTATGGACTGGGTTAAAATTGGCTGAAAATAGGTCGTTGAAAGGTACAGGGAATATTAGGACAAAGGTGCTTTTAATATCAACTAGTCTAATAATTAACTCATTTATAAAATCTTTTGTGGTATACCAGAAGAAAGAATTTTGTTTCAAAAATTTTTAAAAGAAGGAGTGAAAAAGAAATTAATTTTTTTTAAATTGTCAATCCCGAACTGATATTATTCCTAAATAGGTAAACTGAAAACATCAAAACCATAATTATACTAGAAAATAATCTACAGCATGATCACAAAAATTATATAAAACTTATAAATCATAAGAAAATACTTGATATGGTAAAAACCGTTTTATGGGATTGGGTGTACTCCACGGATTATCCAGAATCTGCAATTAATAATTTTGTAAATATACTATCCAATATTAAACAAAAAAGTACTACTTTTAGAAAATTTAATAAAAAAAATTAAACAATTGCACCATGGGTCACAAGTTCGCTACTAGATATGATAAATAAAAAACCAAAATATTTAAACAGTTACAGAAAACACCAAATAATTTGCAATTAAAAAATAAGTATAAGAGTTATCGAAATACACTATTGATAGTGCGGATAGCAAGTTGGTGGTTCGAGCCCCGAAACTTTTTGTTTTTTTTTGTTTTTTTTTGTTTTTTTTTGTTTTTTTTTGTTTTTTTTTTTTTTTTTTTTTTTTTTTTTTCTAAACGAGGTTCATTCATTTTTATGTTGGCCGGTAATTAAACCCCGAAAAAAGTGTCTGCCTTTTTGGAATTAATTTTTTTTTATATTTTATTAAGACGCTATTAAAATTTCAGCGTAAATCAAACACTTCAAATCATATTTAAAAAAAATCAACTTTAGGGTTGATTTATTAATTATAAACCCTCTCAAAAGTGTCTGCCTAAATTACTAGTATTTTTAGAATTACCTAAACTTTCAATTGTTGTTTGTTGGCCTCTGAATCAAACACTTTTTTTGGGTCATATTGTACGATCCTTCTCTATTATGCGCAGTACCTGGTATCCCTGGGTGGGTCTAGCCAACACAGGTATATCTGCTTTTCCTTCCAAATGATTTTAAATTACCAAATTTCAAAGTGCATCAAACACTTAATGAAATGTGTGTTACTAGCTCTCCGGCTAATCGAGCTAGATGTTCAATAAATTGAATGAAAAGTGATGTTGTCATGCTACCCTTATCTGACATTTTTACCAGGGTACCAACCGGTAAAGCATCTTGTCATTCTGGTTTCAACCTTTTCCCTTTAAAAAAAACCATAGGGGGTATGGTGTTTCCTAGTGCATTACAACACCCCGCAATAGTCCCATTTTCAGCGTGCTTATGTGCTAAGTACCATGTAAATTCGTTTCGCATCCCTTTGTCCAATTACTTGTTGCTGGTGGTGGACAGTCAAACGGCAACCCTTTTCATCCATGTTAAACAAGTTTTAAGGGTTTTGATGAATATCCATTTCGTGGTAAATTTCAGAAAGCTTGGTGAAATAATCGTTTACAATATATTTGTTCAACTTTTGCGCTCTTCCTGGGTTCACTAATTGAGCTTTCCGTTTAGAAAGTTGCGGGTTTCGTTTCAAGAATGCGTAAAGCCAATCTTTACCGGCGACTTCCTTGCTCACACGAAAGGGATGTTTAATGTTGTTTTCGACACAAAATTTAAAAACTGATCACCTTACCAAGATTGGAGTTAATGGTAGTCCTATTTCACATAAACGAATAATTTTTTGAGCAAATTCATTTTCTTGTTATTCCGTCAGTACTGCAGCCCTGCCTAACTTTCTTACTACCTTTCCCGATTTAAGGTGGTGGTTTTTAAGCGTCCTTCTGGGGATTCTGTAGCGGTCTATGGCCTCCCTCTGAGACAGTACTCTATTATTTAGCGCATTTATAGCCCTTTGCATCTGCTCTGAGGACCACTGTGCACGTCGTCTAGGCATATTCTTTGTAAGTATCCGAAAATAAAGAAAAACATTTATCATCGTTTAATAAGGCCCGGGCCTTAATCGCAGAACATTAATGGGCCTTAATAGCCGACATGACAATTAAAAGTTATAAATTAAAAAACTCAACAATTTCTTACCTTTTAGCAATTATTTTTTTTGTCGAAATATGCGGTAGGGACTCGGAACACCACTGGCAGTAGTAGCCGATTAAAAAAATCTTTAGAAACACTAAATCGTAAACAAAACGTGGCGCGCGAAATTTATAACACTGGACGTTGCAAAACACATGCTCACAACCTTGGATAGTATTGACGACGATTCTAAATTTCAGCGGGGTCGAAATTGGCGGATATGATTGACTCGTGGTGGGGGTTGAATCAGCATTGCCAGTTTTAATAATATGTTTCTATTTTGTGAGATATTATTTTTGGGCTTTATTAGGCACCGGGCCTTATTTTTCGCAGCTTACAGCTACAACACCACGAAAACTGTGACAAAATTTCAAAATTTTAATGCCACGGTATTGACATTATTTCCATGGTACTGACATATAAATGATTATTTTTTTTTACCAATCGAAAGATTTTGGCTAAGTTTTTAGCATTTCTGTTTACAATTAATTAAAACGTTTAGTTTATTAATTTGTACATCTTGAAAGTGCTCTCTTTTAATTTATTAAACGAAAATGGTATTGCCAGAGAAACAGCCTATAGAAGTTTTGATATTGTTGGGATAGAATAGTCAAAGTGAAGTGTGTACTTTATTGCAAAATATCCGGAAAATCAAATTTCACAGGGCACTGTTAGTAAGATCTTCCACAAATTTAAAGAACATGGTACAGTAAAGGACTTGCTCAGAAGTAGTCGGCTACATGTTTTTGACGAAGATAAAAAAATTAGACATTGTCTTATCTCTGCAGGAAGATCCACATGTGTCAACGGTTTCATTGGCTCAAAATAATGCTGCGTCTAAATGAGCGATTGGGAAGTTTTTGAAAACAAAAAATACCATCAACATAAGGTGTAACTTGTCAAAGAGCTTTTCGAAGATGACTATGACAGGCGTATGCAATTTTATGAGGAAATGATAAATATATTCTTTTCGAATGAAACTACTTTTTATTTAAATGGAGTAATTAACAGGCACAATTATCGTTTCTGAAGTCTGGATATGTGAAGCTCATACGCAGCGTTCTCACAAAGTAAATGTATAGGCAGGTATTATCAACAACAGAATATTAGGTCCATACTTTTTTGAGGAAAACCTTACAGCTGAACGCTACTTAGACTTTTTAAGATTTGAATTACTACCTGCTCTAGCTGTTATGTTTCTCAACGAGATAGATTCATATATTCCCAGTGAAACACTATGGTTTTAACAGCACGGCACTCCCCCACATTTTGATATTAATACAAGAGAATATTTCGATAAAATATTTGCAGGAAGCTGGACTAGACGACGTGGTACAAATGAATGGCCACCAAGATCCCCTGACTTAACGCCATTACATTTTTTTTTTTTGAGATATCTAAAAGACAAGGTTTATGAAAATAGGCCGGCTAATATTAAAGATCTAAAAAACAGAATTGGAGTGTTATCAAATAACATACCGGCTGAGGATGTTCGGAAGTCCATAGACGGGTTTTACTATGGCCTGAGAGCCTGCCAAGTAGAAAGTGGAGGACATTTTTAACATCCGCTGATAGCACTAGAAAGGTATTTGTAACTTATTTATTTTTAAAAGATTTTTCTCATTTTCTAAAAACCACATAAGTAAAAGAAAAAAAGGGGTATGGTGAGTTTCCCTTTTTCATGAGCTTTTCATTGACAACAAATACGTCTAAAGTAAAATCAATTCACGTGTTTCAGCGTTTTTTTTTTTTTAATGTTACTGGTTACTGGTTGAACAGATAATATTGTATCCCGGGCTTTCGCGCAACTCTGTATATATTATAGTCTTGTTTATGTTCGATTGTATCGGTAAGCTAATATTCCTACATGTTCTTTTATCGATTTTATAAATAGAAAAATAGGAACTAATATTTCATTAAAATTGTGAATTTAATATATCGTAGATCACAAATCGAAATCCGAAAGGTTAGAAATTATCTTACATAAATTGTAAAATAAATATTAAAATTTGGAAACAAATCTCAAAAATCCTCCTACGAATTATTAAGACCATCCCCGAACCACAAAGGTAAAAACAGATACTTGGCCTGTACATGCTGTATTTGAAGAGTTGAGAACGAGCTCGAACTACTACAACAAATTGTTGTCTAGCGGTAAGGGTATTTGTGTACAAATATACCTGAGTTCGAATCCCGCCGGTAAATCCATAAGTATCTGTTTCGGGGATGATCTTAATAATTCGTAGGAGGATTTTTGAGATTTGTTTCCAAATTTTCAAAATTATTCTATTTAATTTTTTTTTTATTATAATAATTTGGGATTATCCTCGATATCCCTTATAATTACTATTAATTTATGTCCGCTACCTAGTGAAACGTCCTGTATATATAAATTCTCGTTCTATGTTAAAACAAGGAAAAGGCACGGATATTAATATATTACCCAGCAGGACACAATTTTAGCATCAAACAAATAACCATTTATGTTTGATAAATTGTGCATGAAAACCAGCATAAAATCGATATTAATTTTATACTGAATTTTCAGATATGCAAATAATATGAACTTATTGATGGTTTTCAATTTCAAAAAGTGTGGTATTGTATGAAATTCCATCAATGGCATTATTTGCATTCGCGGTATTTAATAAAGGTTTTGATTTGACATAATAATAGCATTATATGAAATTTGTTTTTTTTGTACAACCCCAATAATTACTCTACTTCATGCATAATTTATATTTAATGATAGTTTGCTGTATACTGTGGTATCACTTGTTACGTAATATTCCGACATTTTCAACAAAGCTTCTACAATATAAAGTGTATTGGCTCTTTTTTATTTTAAAAATCGAATCTCGTTTTTAAAAAAGCAAATAAAACATTTTTAAGACAGCTATAGGTCTTTAGTTATTTTAAAACAGTTCTTAAAAATACGAGATAGGTAGTTATTGAATAGTAAAACACAATAGGCCTAACCCTGGACAACAAACTTCTCTGGAACAAAGTAGAAAATAAGGCCACAAAAGCCCTAATGGTATGCAGAATTATTTTTCACTATAAAAGCGCTTTATTTACACTCTTTTTAACATCCCACTCCATAAGCGCTCCCCCCCCCCCCACATCCACACCTCACTTAAAGGCACCATTTAAAAGTATTTAAAAAGCTATTTTAAACCGTTGATTTTATGAAAGTTTTCTTGAAAAAAAAGGGTATTGTTAAATGTCCAATTGCTGGATAGGCTGGGGGCTCCCATCTAAAACGGGATATGTGCAACCCTGTATGCTCGTTGCAGCCACCACTGGTATGCGGTGGTGCTGTAGTGAGAGTACCAATGCAATGAGTAGAAAAACAATATAAAACATTTATTAACTATGATGAATTTAGAAGGAGATTTTTGATGATTTATGAATGCACATATGTATGTATATATACAGGGTGGCTATTTAAAAACGAAACAGCCAATTTTGGGCACTCCAGGTCATTTACGAAAAAACGCTAAAATCCGTAAATTTTTGATTTTAGGGGAAACATTTTCCTACTAGTTTCGCCCCCTGAACGGAAACCCTCTAGCGAGAGAGAAACTTCCCCCTTAAATCTTAAATGGAAAGAGGGGTCGAATAATAGCTTTTTTTGAAGGTATTGTTCCATAGAATATGATCCCCGGGTTTTAAAACGCTACTGTCTTTCTAGCTTTGATCTTTTAACGATTTGCATTTTCTGTAAAAGCTTACCAGTTACTCGAGTAAATGCTGGAAATGCTAACCCTGGGCCTTCATGCAATAATAGAAGTTTTATCCAAAACGCTCTCCGACATTTTGAAGCATCTATGGGGTGATCTGATGTTTTTAAATAATAAAAAAATCTAACAGGCTTAGATCCACTCAATACTTTTTCCGATCCATTGACCTGAAAATGTTTGATTCAAATACTGACGAACAGTGGAATATTAAGTTGTTGGCTATGTACTGATTGTCATTCTCAATCAATTCTAGTAATGCTGGATAAATTGTATTTCCACTTCAGAAAATGCGTTTTTCGTATCATTTTTTTAGCTCAAAGAGTGCATCATTGCCGGTCTAGATCGGAAAATTAACATAACTTCTCGGAAAAGTGACATAACTGCTCAATAAAATACCTAATTTCCCGAGCTCTTATCCAATATTATTGGTAACACAAATAATGTGATTTTTTAAATTGACCGAAAAATCAATGTTTTATATTTGTTCTTTGCATATATACTCGTTCAACATAAATATTAATAATAAATGAGTTAAGTTTTGTTATAAATTTTGAGCAATAACTATTCTGTTCCTATATTATTGCCAAATTATTGGTGGCAGCACAAACAATATTGTACGCGCCACACTCGGAAAGTGTATTTACAGGGCTCGCATGCTCGCCCTGTATAGTATCACTTTCTGAGCTTGACACGTAAATAACTATATCGAGGCATCCTGTCGCTATAACAACTTGGGCCACGACTGCTTCTTCATTTCACTTATTGGCAATTTTTGTCCACGTTGTGCTATGGGTGCTCCGCACCCAGTTTAAAACTGCTCTGCTCTGGGTGCTTGCGCACCCAGAGCCCCGAGGATTCGGCGCCTATGTCCCACTCCCACCCTTACATAAAAATAGCACCTACTTTTTAAATATTATATCTTTGCAACTGTTTCAAAAAACAAAATTGTGTAATTAATATGAAAGTATTATGAAAAATATAGAAATTTAATTAAATAACCCAAAAACAATTGAAACAACAGCTAAGACGAAAATAGTGTCATAAAAAATTACTTGGCATAGCTGCTTTTACATGCGATTTTTCTGCATACACGTGTGAAAAGACCTGGAAAGTACCTACTAAGGAACAAAATTTTCTTTCTGATCAAAGATTGGTCAGAAAAATAAGCATAGGAAATGTAGATAAACAAAGGCAATCCAGAGAAATCGAAAGACTAAAAAAATATAAATCAGAATCTTGCAATTTATTAAGACCCAGCTGTACTCTTAAACTACTACATTATTGTCAGGGTCAGAAGCTGACCCCTCAAAATATTAATCTTCTTCAGATGACCACTTTATCAATCCAAAATTACCCTCTACCTCAAAAGACATTCAAATGACAACAAAGTTACCTACGTTAGGTCTTGTATGTGATAAATATGGTATATCTAATCGATCGAGCTGCTGCGATTGCTAGTGCAGTATTAAAAGATGAAGGAATAATTACCACAGAAGATCCGTCAAAATAGGTGGCAAAAATAAAGTGAGAAGAAAGCGAAAGAAATCTAGAAATACCACAAGGAAGGAGTTTGAAAGTGATAACAGAAGAATAAGAAGTCTGTATTTTGATTGAAGGAAGGACAAAACTTTACTACAATAGAAGAAAACGGGTAGATTATACAAGAAAATTGTTGTCGAAGAACACATATCGCTTATCGAGGAACCTTAATCTATCTATATTGACCACGTACCTCCAACTACAGGGACGGCAAAATCAATTGGAAAAGCTATATTGGACGTTCTGCAAAAACAAAATTTTAAACTAGATGATTTGGCGGCTGGGGGATGCGATAATACCGTTGTTAACACAGGTAAAAAAAAGGTGTTATTAAGTATATTGAGACTAATTTGAATCATCCTTTACAATGGTATATTTGCCAACTACACGTCAACGAATTGCTATTAAGACATTTATCACAACATTCAGATGGCAGTAGAGTGAGATCTCGTCAATATTCGTGTGAAATCAGGAAGTCTTTAGAAAAATGTGAACGTCCTAAAATTGTAAATTTAACCCCAATAAAAGTTGCCAAATATATCTGTATTGTCTAGAGATTTAAGTTCTGATCAATCATAGTTATATGACGTTTTTAATGCAATATCAAGCGTAAATTTATCATAAAATTTAGCAGATCATAATCCTGGGAAATTAGCTCAAAATTAATTTCACTGCTACAGACTATTTTGAGTTAATTTTCTGGAATGAGTACGATGAGTACAAATTCATCTTCATTAGTAATTGGTCCAGAATTAAAAGATGGCTTTATTCGCTCAAGAATAAAATCAAAACAAATTATAGCAAAATTAAACGAGTTTAAAATTCAGTTAATGTTTTTTTTCTATCATTATGTTTTTTGTACTTGATGTGTCAGTTTTTTATATTTGATTTGTAAGCTTTTATGTTTGATGTGTTAGCTTTTTACGTTTGATTTCTTTAGGTACTTTTTACTATTTTTTAAATAAATCTGTTGTTTAGTTTATATTTTTTTTCTTTGTAGTTCTTGGGTTTTTAGGTGCTAGTGAGAAATGAAACTCGTATATGTGTGGGTAAAGCTTTCGGTACTGATCAGTGCCTTCTTCAGTAGTTTTTTTTTTATTTTATTTTTGGTCAATTATTATTTTTTTTTGGCATTAAAGACTTGTTTTTCAAACATCAAAAACAGATCTTAATCTATCTCGGGAATGAACTTTCTCCTTTCTTCGATCAGCTGACCTGAAGTCTGAGACAGAAGGATTCTTGTTAGCTTGTCAGGATGGCTAGTTAATAGTCTCGTATACCGCGCTCAATTTACGCATGTGGCGGACGTTAGACGCAGAACATGCCAACAATACCCGGAGACATTAATGCATCTTTTGTCTGCTTGCCAGGTGCAAGCTGTGTCTGGGTACATCTACAGGCACAACGCCGCATTGCGAGTTCTTTACTATCATCTGAGACATCTCTACGGTATAGATGAGATACCAGTTCTGCCATACGCCCCAGACGAAATTGAAGTAGTAGTAGAAAATAACAGTTGCCGTATTTATTGGAATTACGCTTTTCCCACAACAACCAGACTCCAAGCTAACAAGCTTGATTTGGTGCTGTTGGACAAGCAGAGTCATTCAATATTTGTCATAGAGTTTTCTGCACCAGCTGAAACCAACATTCTTATTTAGAAGAAGGAAAAGCGTTCCAAATACATTCCACTGATTGACGAATTGCAAATAATGTATCCAGAATATAGTATAAAAATGGTAGTCCTAATTGTGGGTGTTTTAGGGGGAATCAAGGACACTATGCTCAAAGAGCTACAAAAAATACCGGCTTGACGAGACTCATCAAAACAACTAGTGGTGTAGATGCAGAAAGCGGTTGTCGTTGGGTCCCTTCGTCTTTTGAGGCAATTGAATTTAGTCGAAGATCACTGACCGAGCGGATGTAAGAAGTGACCTTCTCAGCGACCAGGCCTTTCGCGTAATTTACTGGGTGTGTCTGAGCCTCAGGAACGTTGCGACGAATTTTTTACACAATAAATATATATATATATATATATATATATATATATATATATATATATATATATATATATATATATATATATATATATATATATATATATATATATATATATATATAAAATTTTTTACCAACATGACATACATGACCCTAACAACAACATTGACACAATATAAAAGACAAAAAAAAGAAGAAACGACAAATGACAATATGTCAAATATATGTGTGTCAATCCTGTCAATTGGCAATTCTATCAGTTCGAAGAAACCGCATGGTCGATCAAACAACTAAAAAAGAAAACTTTTAGAAAAACCAAATAAAATATTTTTTATTCGGACCTCTATGAAGGCCCGTAAGAGGAAAAAAGAGGGTGCTAATACCCATACACTTGAAGTGACATTAAAGCACCATATCAAGGGACATGACAAGGACAGTGGAAATAAATATATATAAAAAAAAGGATTTTAAACTTATTTTAATAATTGTAACGACACACCCCAAACTTTGTACTAATGGTAAGCCAAATACATAATTAAAAAATAAAATGTTAACTATAAAAAAAATAAAAATTTTTCTTTTAGAACTGTTTTTGATGTTTAAAAAAACAAGTCTTTAATGCCAAAAAAAAATAATAATTGACCAATATTAAAATAAAAAAAACTACTGAAGAAGGCACTGATCAGTGCCGAAAGCTTTATCCACACATATACGAGTTTCACCTAAAAACCCAAGAACTACAAAGAATGAAAATATAAATTAAGGTGTAAGAAAAAAAAATTAGAAAAGGAGACTTCCTTTTGTAAAGTACCAATATGTAATATTTATTTGTTGTTCAAGTCATTTTTACCTTATCTTTTAAAGTGAAATATACATTGGTTAAAAGGGGTCTTAGAGGGCTGAAGATGGTATTTAAAAATAATATAAATAAAGGGTGTGAATACAAACACTAAAATGTAACTATCAGTAGGTTTTGTACGTTAAAATTTTAAACTTTAACTATTCACTCCTAAAGGAGGCGGTAGAGGACTGAAAAAGTAAACAATTACGAAAAGTAAATACAGCAAAACGCAAGTTATGGTAGCTATTGTCAACTTAATTTTTATATTTTTTAAAAATATGTCTAAAAAGTCCACAAACTAGTCTTTGTTTGCATCACCGGTGCAATAAGAACCTGTCCTATGGTAGCAATCAGACGAAAGTCTATTAGCTTCAAAAACGAAGATATGGGATATGCCCCAGGAAGTAATTAGAAATAAGTACAGTTTTGTGAAAAACTTCAAAACCACAGAGCTGGGCTGCAAAGAAGAATAGAGCCAAGAATTTATCTTGCTTGCAACCGAAAGACATGATATTCAATGGTATACAGATGCTTCCAAAACCATAGGAAGAACTGGAATAGGAATGTATGGGCCTAGAACCAGGCACTCTAAAAGTTTATGAAAATACCCAAGCATCTTCCAGGCGGAAATTCACGCCATTGAGAAGTATATCCAGTTTAATATAAAAAAAAATTATTGTAGACAAGGGATGATTATCATCATGTCGATAGCCAAGCAGCAATCACAGCGCTCAGCTCTTACGTGATCTGCTCAACAATTGTCTGCAGATGCCTAGAAAAACTTAATGAGCTAGGCGATGAAAATACAATTACTCTCACTTGGGTGTCGGAGCATAACGGTGTAAAGGGTAACGAGATTGCAGATAGTCTCGAAGAAAAGGGGCTCAAACACTCTTTGTGGGACCTGAGCGGTTCTGCGGTATTAGCAGTAACACAATATTAGGAGGGATTAAAAAAATTGGCAGTAGAGGAACCGATAAATGGATCAATATATTGGGGCTAGGGCAGACTAAGATATCTCCATCTATAAAGGCTATCCTGGAGTGTTGGGGTTAGGTCTGCAGCAGATAAAAGCCTTTTGACTTTTACCATGTTTCTACTGTTAAATGTCGGAAACAGTTAAAAATCCGTCAGCGGCCCATCAAATAATTAAAGTTAAAAGGCAGTTAATTACAAACTTCAAACGGGCATAAAAAGTAGGTAATTACAAATTTCAAACGAGCTATAACGATCTTACAGCAGAATGTGGAAAACAGTTAACAAACTATCAACGTCCCATCGAAAAATTAAGGTTAACGGGAAGTTAATTACAAATTTTGAGAGGGGTATAACGAGTTTACCATTACAAGTTACTTTGCTATCACATTCGTTAAAGAACCAACAACGTGCCACAATTTCAATGTTTGCTGGGTAGTCTCTAAAATGATATGACAAATGACAGGTAGACAGTGGAGCTAACCAGGTTATGCAGCTATATAACCTGGTTAACGTTAAAATACATGTTATTTATCATTTTAGGATCTAGTATAAACGCCTAGAATTGTGGTTTGTAACGAAAATTCAATTTTTAAATTATTATATAAAGAACACTTTTTCTGAAAATTTTAATTTTATTTTTCTTTTGGAGATATTACAATATTTAAATGTATTATCTAAATTTAATTTATTTTTTTCCAAAATAATATTAATGATTAATGATAATAAGTAGGTACTTACCGACATACATCTGCTAATTTAAAAACTTAAAATAGTCCATATCAAAGTTGTCAAATTCGCAGTAAAAAAAATGTTTACGATTTTTAACAAATACCGAATTTGAGAGATTACTAATGTAGTACCTAGCCAACTTGAGAATGGGTTATTTTAAGTTTTAAGAAATAATAATTTTATGAAAAAGACATAATGCGTGATGAATCCTTCTATGGTCCATATTCAACCATTCAATTTGTTTTAATTTATATGATATTCGTTGTCTTCTGCGGATACCATATACGAATCGCAAACACGAATTTTGTACTTGTTAAATTTTTCTCTTGTAATCTGTAGTTATATTTGGACCGTATAGAACATCAGCATAATTAAAAATCGACATTCGCATAAAAACTTTTTTATATGGATAGGCAGAAAATATCTATTGCAACACAGCATTTTTAGTGTAAAATAGGCTCGTTGTATTAATTTGTTTATATGATTATCCAATGTTAAATCCGCATCCATCAATATTCCTAGATTTTTCGCTTCATTTATGTGTATATTTATTGACTGATTTATAGCTTCCCGGTTATTTTTTAAACCAAATAATAATACGTTTGATTTATTTGAATTTATCCACGGACAATGTTCGTCAGCTGCTTTAACAAATTTATTTAATTCTACATTGACTAGATTACATGCATTTTTACTCATAGGAAAGCTATAATAAATTTGAGTGTCGTCAGCGTATAAATGTGCATGACAGGATTGAAGGTTAAACAATAGTTGAGAAGTATAAATGGAAAATAATAGAGGGACAAGTATAGGCCCTTGTGGTACTCCTGAGTTAAGATTTAAGAAATCTGAATTGCATTCCCCTATGCGGACTTTTTGTTGCCTACCATTTAAATACCTACTCATTAGCTCTAATGCATTATGAGTGAATCCAATATACTTCAAAATAATTACCTTTAGGTCGTGATTGATAGTATTAAACGCTCGGCTGAAATCTAATAATATCAGAATCGTACATTTTTTGTCATCGGTAGCAGTTATTATATCATCGGTAACGTGCAGAAGAGCTGTAGTGCAGCTGTATCCTTTACGAAAACCAGATTGAACAGTGGACAACAAAGAAAAGCGTTCAGTATATTCTTTTATTTGGACCTCAACAGCCCTCTCAAAAATTTTTGATAGTGTTGGTAAAATACTGATTCCTCTTAGTTTTTTCATTTTGGTCGGGTTTTGTTTTTTAGGTAATATCCTCACAATCGCTCTCCCTCACATTGCTGGAAAAACGTTTTCTGTCAAGCAAAAATTTATTGAATGGGTAATGTAAAGCACAATGTGGGGACAGCACAGTCTAATAAGTTTTATGTTTATGTTGTCACATCCTCTCGCGTTTGTTTTAATTTCAGATATAACTTTATACACAAACGAATCATTTATTTTTATAAACTTGAATTTCTGATCAACTAATTTATTATTATTGTACAATTCAAGTAAATTATCTTCTGGTTTTTTATTTGGAATTGATTATATAAAGAACTTATTTAACTCAGCAGGTTTATGTAAATTTTCAGGGATGCTTTTATTTTTATCAGGGATAAATTTATTAGATTTTAGTGTCCACATTTCTTTGGAAGAAATATTGTTGAATTGGTGAATAAAATATGCTTTCTTCTCTCTTTGAATAGCTTGATTACTAAGATTACGCATCTATCTATAAAAATCTAAATGTCGCTGTGATTTATATTTCTTAAATCTTGTTAGCGCTTTATTTCTTTCATGCATCATAATTTTAATGACATCTGTTAACCACGGTGCATTTGCCTTAGTTACTCTAGATCAGCCATACTCAACCTTTTTTTCCTTCGGGCCACATACATGTTTGCTATGTTACACGGGCCGCAATATATTGAATGATGACCCTTTATTTAGGTTATTTAAAATTCGTTAGTGGGAATCTGTAATAAATAAAATAAAAACACAAATATATCCCGTCCGGTTACTGCAAAAACAGATAACTCACATTTTTAGAATGAAAAAAAAAAGGTATTAAAAACATTATTATTCTTCACAAAGTATAAACGATTTGTAACAAAAAAAAGAGGAAAAAAAACGTCACCTTGCTTATTTTAGCTGTCCACATGCAGGTCATAATATTCAATGTCTGTGTCACTATCTTCACCCTTTCAGGCATCCCTCTACCGACATGACTTGGTTTTTCAAGCAATGTGAAACGCTGGTGTTTCGGTGATTTAAGAAGTGCTTCTGGTTGTTTTAACGCGAAAATATTATGCTCGTTACAGCTTGACCAAGTACTTGTTAAGGCTTATTAGTCATTCACCACCTATATCGTGGAAAGAAAGGGTGACGTAATCACCTTGTAGATTTCGGACCAATCGCGAAAGGCCAGATACAGCTCTAGGCAAAACAAATAACTTGGACAAAATATTAAAGTGTTTTAACAAATACATTCATCAAAAATAAGTGTTCTAACCTTTATCTTGTTTTGGTCCAAACACAATTAGGAATCGGACTAAATATATTTAGCAAAAATAACTTATATGTCTCTTATCAGGTTTTGGTAGACACACTATTAGCAACTAAACACAATATTATGATTATATTTTGGTAAAAATGCCATTCATCTTGTTTGTGCATATTGCGAATGTATCAATATGGAGTTACTTTACTATCATCTGAGACATCTCTACGGTATAGATGAGATACCAGTTCTGCCATACGCCCCAGACGAAATTGAAGTAGTAGTAGAAAATAACAGTTGCCGTATTTATTGGAATTACGCTTTTCCCACAACAAGCAGACTATTTGTTTATCATTCGTTCACATTTTTGTTTATGCTGTATAATATTTGAACTATTTTAGAGACTAAAGTGTACTTAACTCGAAAAATCCAAAAGTGGTGCTTTATTATTTTTGTAGTAACTCTATGATCCAAACGTTTAGTTAAAAATTAGCGTCATATTTACCGCAAGGACCTATGTATGTTTTCGCGCATTTTGTCCAAAATTTTAAAAACGGAAACTTATAGTTATAAAACGCATCTTCTTAATAATAGTGTTTCGGGCCGCAAAAAAAAAACTTGGAGGGCCGCATGCGGCCCGCGTGCCGCAGGTTGAGTATGGCTGCTGTAGATGTAACTATCATGTGTCTATCAAAAAGATAATTTAAACAGTTAACAAGGTATGATAATTTCTCATCTATATTTTTTTGGTCATAGTTTCTAAAGAAGGAAATATTAAACAAATCTACCTGGAAAGAATATTGGTTATAATTTTTAGAGCTTCTATACGTATGTAGTTTTGTTTTTTGTTATTTACCACTCACCTTTAATTTACAGCAGTGATATGACATGTTATGGTGTTTAATACCCTTTTCAACCTCAGTGTTTACATCTCATAGACCTCCAATTATTATGACTATGAAAATGATGAAAATATGTCCTCTTTTGTAAAAAAAAAATGGTCCTAGCATTTGTCGAAAATGTTGACGCAGTTCCTGATAATGGCAATTCCTGTCTGGCAACCCTGTATGTTAGACACAGTATACTAGCAATATTAAATGTGTTATTTTTGACATTTTTCGAGGTGGTGGTAGAAAAAATTAGTAAAAGTAAAAAACATCTACTGATTCATACGGTATCTTCAAAGTAACTCTTTATTTTTGTATTTCAATTTTTCGGTCTAGACTAGCAACAACATATTTTCAAAGATTAAATATAATAAAAATCGAAAACATGACTTACTAGAATTAGTAGCACAAATCACTATTGACTCAATCTATTTAAAAGTTATTCAAATCTAGGTATTATCTAGGGTCACCATCTGTTTGTTAATGTTGTTTTAATTTCCTCTATTCAAATATATTCAACTTAAATATATATTTATACAGCAAACCCCGTATCGCGTCCAATTCAATAGAATTTCCGGTAAAATAAAATAATGCGAACCTATCAAAATGCACAAAATTTAATACTAGTTTTAATTAGATTTTAATCCCGCACTAATTATGTACTATGAAATTTATTGACACTAAACTAAATTGAATCTGTACTACGGCGTCATACGGAGTGTCTGAACGCATTTTAGAGATGGATACCTACATTAAAGTTAATTCTCTTGGGTTTGGAGTCCCCGTGACACCGTTGAAGTTGTTCTCTTCACGCCCCAGAAGTTGTTTGGCTAATTAACGTGGATGGTTCTATAAGTAGAAGTTTAAATGGGATAGTTATATTGAATAAAATATGAGAATGATGCTTGAATACTTTGGTTTGACTATACAGTGGCCTCTATGTTTATTGTAACGTTGTGTTGAGGTATAAATATACTAGATAAGTCGGTTCCTTCTTTTTTACCAAACACATTTAGATATATGGATTAGGCTTTACTAAAAACTTTACAATTAAGTATTTGTTTTAAGTGAAAAATGTAACTAGCTAATACTTTACTTTTCGATTGCACTAATCAGAAATTTGTAAATATAAGATAACACTTTCTTCTAGTGCCCTGTGAAGCAGGCGGAGAGAATGGCTTCATCAGGGCATTTATCATCAGGGAGCTAGAAGCCCACCAACTGGATACTATTAAAATTGGGGAATCTAGAAACACCTCTCGACGACGTTATTAACCTGCAGGACTTTGACCTGAGATGATCTATTCCAAGACACACTCCAGCAACAACCAACAAATTTTTGAAGCGCTGCTACCTTCTTCTGTCTATTTTAAAAGACTAATCATACATTTTACTCTAATGTGGCTTAAAACTAGGTACTTAAAGTCAAGGAAAGAAATAGATTTATTTAAATGTTGCACACAAACTTCCGGTTTTATTCTAATTTTCTTAAAATTTGATCCGAACTGTTCGAGATCTAGTGGAACAGTTGAATACCCAATTACTCGTTGCGTACAACTTTTAAAATATCTACTGGTCAATTCTCGTAAGTCTTAACGTATTCTTAAAAAACCCGAACAAACTTTCGTTAGCAGAACCTCTACCCTTTTTTTAATCACGGTATTGTAATGTTTATTTAATTTAAAAGTAGTTTATTTATTTAAAACAGTTTATTTATAATTTATTTATAACGTACTAATTAATTTATTTAATACTTAGGCACTGTTAGGCACAATTCTAATTTATTTATTACAATTTATATTAACTATACAACACTTATATTGAAACATAATTTCTACCGACAAAGTTGCGCTATTTATATAAAAATGTATCGGCATAGAAAGAACCAATCCTGCTAGAAGAATCTCGAAAGCTTTCTCCTCGAGTCAAACCGTATAGCACCAATGTCTCGAGTCTTCGTGGTGGACAGCAGTGATTAAAAATGTCAGACTCTATGTCGCCTAAACACAAATAAAGAACCGAGTACCGAGTGGCTTCGCACGTCATTTTCCCTCCTTAAAAATATTTACGCATGGAACTGAACCGTAATGTTTGAATCTGCAACTAGACTTACTTTTACAATTTCTATTCGCATGGAAATAACGAGCTACGGTTTTTGCTGAAACCTGGATACTACGCGAATGGCTGCAAATTAGTATTTGGCCCTTCGTATCTTGGAATATTACTTTCATAATGTTTCTAATGATCTTACAATTCAGCTGGTTGCTCTCTATCTTTTACTTTGCTAGTTTCTGTACATTAGACTCCAGTACATGCTCCCTCAGACTAAGCAATGCTTCCCATAAAGCATGATAAGGAGATCGATCATGGAAGGGTTTCTTTGTTACCACAGAAAAGATAACACGATCCATGTAGAAGTTTCAATGCTTCTCCAGGGGCTGGTAACTGTCCTTGAAGTTCTGAGATTTGACCAAATTTCTTCCAAAACACAGATGCCAGACCTCGAGCGTAGTTGAGCGGAGTAGTCTTTAGGAACCGCGAGCAGGTCTTGTTGCTGCTCGGTTGTAACACTATGTCTTGCTCTTCCAGTACCTTTATATGTAGTTATAAATTCTTCAAAGATAAGGTTAGGTGTTTTTTGGAGCTGGTTTACGTCTTCTTCCTCGTCATGATCACCCTCAAGAAGCCTCAGCCGGTATTGGTGCACTACCTTCGGTTTACCGTTCGAGATCTTACTTATACGATAAATGATATCATTAATTGTTGAGGTACGACCTTCCCTAGACTTTTGACGTATCGGAGAATAACCCTTTTATCTTTTTAAGTTTTAGAGCCAGACTTTGTCGCCATCCTTGAAACATCCTTCTGTGGCTTCGGTATCCTATCGCTTCTTCATTCTGTCGCTGGCGATTTAAAGATGCGAATTTGGTCTCTAGATTCATTGACAGAGGATCTTTATGCTATTGCAAAGAGCAGAAGATATTGATCCCAATCTTGCTGATCGTTAGAAACTACTTTTGACAGGTATTTGCCAATGGTCTTATTCATTCGCTTTACCATCCCATCTAACTGTGGGTGCAATGCTGTAGTTCTGGTTTTCTTTATGACTAGTCTGTCACATATTCCTCAGAAAAGCTGGCTTTTAACATTTCTGCCTTGGTCACTCCAAATCTACTGATACCTTCTTTTGTTAACACGTCTGCAACAGCTGCGGTCTTTTGATTTGGAAAGGCGTAGACCCAATTCGTTAAATAAACCATAATCACCATCTAATATCATCCTCGGTCATGGGAAATAGTCCAGCAATATCTAAGAAAATCCTTTCAAATGGGCTACCGATGTTGTAATTTTTCATGAGAGCCTTCAGTAGTACAGGGCCCAAGAAAACTAATTTAAAGTTTATCAGTTTGTTGTGGCCATTGTTTGTTGGAAGCGATTTTCTCCTTATCTACAGCCACGCCATCCTTGCTGACTATATATATGACCCTGGTAATTAACTTTGTTTTGAAATAGTTGGCAATTCTTGGAGTTAAGCATCAGTTGGGCAGATTTAATTATTTTATAAACATCTTCCAAGTTTTTTAGATGGTTATTAAATGTCTTCCCCAAAACTATATTGTCGTCTAAATATACCAGGCATTTTTTCCAGGACAACCCTCTCAATACAGTTTTCATAAGTCTTTTAATTGTCGCGGGGGAATTACATAGTCCAAATGGCATGACATTGATTTGCTACAATCCAGATCCGGTGGTAAAAGCTGTCTTTTCTTTATCTACTGTGTTCATTTCAACCTTCCAATATGCAGACTTCAAGTCTTAGGTAGAAAATAGTTTACTTTCGGCCAATGTGACCAAAATATCGATTACTCAAGTTATATTCCTAATTTTTTGTGACTCTATAGAGTTTGCACGAACTTTGTACATGTCCCAGTTCATCTCAATTCCAGCACTTGATCGTCTTCATCTTTATCTTTTTGTAACCAAAGCTCTTCATTATGTTAACTAGTTTATCCTCTACGTCTTCTTACAGTCCTCACTTTACTGTATCCTCCCGAAACCTGCGTAGCTGCTTCATACTCTAGAGCAGCGGACAAGACATTGACACTCCGCTTATTTCTGCATTTCGTAGTCACGAATTTCATCAACAAATGTTTGAAATGCCAAACATTCCATCTTGTTTTCTAGAGCTAATGGGTAGGCAAATCGCACCAACCTTACAATATCTACTTCATATTCTTAAAGGGTCTTGTCACTTTTCTGTTTGCGATTCTTTAACTGTGGTTGATACAAATGCTCCAAGTGTTCGTGGCCATATCGCATGTTTAATCTCTTTTTAAATTGTTCAAAATCATCTGCATCTTCCACGGGTATAGTTTGATCAAATTTACTGCCATTCGTTCGCTCTCGCAAGCTGTTTCAAACTATTTAAGATACTTGGTCCATGCCATCTTCCCGTCGGAAAGTAGGGCTTTAACACGGTCAGCATTTACAACTCCTTCCACTTTTAACTTGGACTCCACCTCATGACACGTTATTTCACCGTCCTGTATATTTCATTTCTCATCTTCTTTTCCATCTCTTTTATTTTCTTCTCTGCAGAAGACATCTTGTGTTTCACATCGGCAGATATTTCATTTTTTATTAGAAGAAATTTATTCTCTTAATGAACAGATTTTGTTTTCGAAATCGGAAGAAATTTTGGTTTTTAAAGAAGATATATCAGAAGTCACATTTTCTTCTTAGGAAGAAATATCAGACGAAACACAACTTTCTAAGAAAGTAATCTCAGAAGAAGCTTTAGTTTTCAAGGAAGTAATGTCAGAAGAAACTTTAGTTTCAAGGAGGAAATATTATTTTTTAAAGAGGAAATATCTGGAAAAAACTATTTTCCATGGAAGAAATATCAGAAAAAACTTTATTTTCTAAAGAAGATACTTTATTATTTAACAATACAATCAACAATTATTATTGCAGGAAGAAATGTCAGAAGAAACTTTTTTTTCCATGAAAGAAAATTTACTTTTCAAAGAAGAAATTATATAAGACGAGTTATTAGAAAATAGATACGTTTCCGGATCCAAACCTTCACTTTCTATTGATTCTTTAAGCCGCTCTGACAGATCTCTTTTCTTGCCTTCGTCTCCAGCTCACGATCTTCTAACTCTCGGCGTAAATCCGTCACTTTTAAATCACACAGTGTTTACGCCATTTTTCTGACCACTATTTATTTACAGTTCTAACACCAATTTAACTTTTTTTAATTTAAAAATTATTTATTTATTAAAAAAAAGTTTAATTATAATTGATTTTTAACATAATAATTAACTTATTTAATACTTAGGCACTATTAAAATCATAAATCTAATTTATTTAATACAATTTATCTTTACTATACAACACTTATATTAAAACTTAATTTCTATTGACAAAGTCGCTGTATTTATATAAAAATGTATCGCCCTAGAAAGAGCCAATCCTGGCTAGAAGTATCTCGAAAGCTTTCTCCACTCGTTGAAACACATAGCATCAATGTCATGAGTCTTCGTGGTGGACGGCAGCGATTGCCAACGTCAGACTGTATATCGTGCAAACATAAATAAAGAACAGAGTCGGATTCCCATGACAGTATGAAGGAATAAGACGAAGGGAAGAAACGAAAGCAATTATGCAAAACAGAGAGGCGAATGGAGTTAAAAAATAATTACAAAGAAAAAGAAATAAAAAGTTCCGTTTAATATGTAACTGACCAAATAATTACCTAATTGTCAGATTTAAATACAACTTGTTTTATTGCCTAGCAATGATCTCACAGATAAAAAAATATCCAAGTATAATAGAAATTATTATTTGAGACTTATATAAAAATTTTAATAGTGGATTGTGAGTAAAATCGTATACATACCCTAGGGGTACTCATTCTAACCTCATGTCTGCAGCTTACCTCAGTGCTTCACACTTCGCTAATCTACCTTGATGCTTAGTATGTAATATACTAGGCCAGTTACAAATTGAACGGCACTTTTAATAATAAATTTATTTTTATATATTTACAAATTTGTCCGATAGTTAGTTTGAATGTACCCCACCAGGACTGCGAGTAACTACAGAAAAGGCTACCGAAGACATGATTCTGGATAAAAGCATGTAGTAAAGGACATTTCCGGGTGAGGAAGTGACACATGGTGGCCGGGAAAGTGAAGTAAGGAATACGTCGCTCCCCGTCTGTTTCGAACGATTCGCATCTACAGATTACTAAGCGATTGTGAGGAAAATGTGGTTTTTCATTATCCAATGTTGACTTTACCTATTACAAATAACTTTTCCTTTTATGAGCCAACAGTTGTCGTATATTTACTTAAATGTCCACACCAGCATTCTACTGTGCAGAGTAAACTACACGTTTTCCATTTAAAAAGCATTATTGTGTTATTAGTAGAATTTACTCGAAATGCGAATTTAACGAATGGCTCTCTCATTAGCCACTGTTCTTCTGTGCATGAGCAGAATTGTCGAATAGTTCATTAGTCACCTATTATCAGTCAATTTTAATTCATTTTTATTCAGATTTAATCATTAATTATTAATTTATTACGTAAAATTTAATTCTTTTTACTTTTTTTACTAAATGTATTAAATTTTTTCACTTTCTTTTATTTGCCAGAACTCATACAGATAACTTTTAGTACCAGAGACTGACTTAATTAAACAGGACATATCAAATCAGGTAAGTTTTCCAAGTTACTCAAAAACTTGGTGGTGCTCAACATTTTAGTCGTTATCGTATTATAATATATTTTATTTTATTGTAAAGTAGACATTGGTCCGTGAACCGTCAAGTTACTCTGATTTTATTTGTCCTGGTCAATTTATGTATCATTACTAAAGACCGGACATTTTAATCGCGTTCAAATAATTGGTTTTAATCACATAGGCGTCTCATTCTGGGTTCGCTATTTAAGACGGCAGACAGTGCGGCAGATTCTAATACTATCAGGACAAACCTCTTTTTTTTATTAAAACAAGATAAAAAAAGTGTACTGATATATACATAGACATTAAAACTAATACAAAAAAGTGAGATTTCTTTTGAATCATTTTCATTAAACAAATTTAATGTTTTCTTCTCACCAACGCCGAGGATATGTAGGATATTTTACAAAAGTTTTTAGTAACCTCAGATCCTTTAATTTGTGGCCTGAGAAATTTTCCTTAAAAAAAAATAACTTTTTTGATGAAGATGTTAAACTTTTCATAAGCGAGTTTAAGGTGTAGTAATGTAAACGATATTCTGTATGATATTTTTTTTATTATTATCTCTTATATAATTACAAAATATCTATTCCTCAATATTTTGGCGTGGTACACTACTCTCCTGCCTAAAATGAGGATCGAGGACCCCAGCTGTGGATATTATGGTACTTATACACGATGAGACAATAAAATAAATGTCTGTTAAATTTCTGTAATGTATGTATTAATTCAATTGCTCACTCTATATAGGTATCTGTTGGTTGAAAAAATGTAAAAAGATAACAAAGAGTCGATAAACAGGAGATTTGAGAAGAAAGTGTCTTGTAAAAATATCACTAGATTTTTCCAATGAGTATATTTGTTTAGTTCAAAGGGAAAAGTGATAGAAACTGGAAACGTAAATATGGAAAATTTATTATCGGACTTTGATTGTTTTCGTCGTTTTAATGACAACAAATTATACTGCCGCAATTGTGATCAGGTGTTAGTTTTTAATGGAAAGTCAAGTATGACACAACATGTGAAAACACAAAAACACATGCAATCTTTAGAGGGATGTCCAGACAAAATCTTTTATGAAGATTTATGCAACGCATTTGTTTCTGCAAATATTCCATTAACAAAATTAAATAATACAATTTTCAAAAATTTTCTTTGTAAATATACTAAACGTAAAATACCGGATGAATCCACAATTAGAAAACATTATATTCAAAATCAGTACGATAAAGCAATGACGGCAATAAAAACGAAAATTTCCAGCAAATATATTTGGGTTAGTGCAGATGAAACGACTGACATAAAGGGTAGATGTGTTGTTAATGTTGTTGTAGGATTATTAAGTGCTGAAAATACTTCACAACAGTATTTAGTTTCTAGTGTGTTTCGTGAAACTGTGAACGCTGAAATGATTTATGAAATAGTGAAACGTGGATTGAACAATGTAATTGATAATGACGTTTCAAAAGTTTTATTGTTTATTTCAGACGCGGCAAGTGTAATGTTGAAAACAGGGAAACTATTACAAGAACATTTTCCAAACATGCTGCATGTAACTTGCCTTGCTCACGCGTTACACCGAGTTTGTGAGTTTATCCGTGACAGCTTTCCAGACATTAATTCGTTGATTAGCTGTTTTAAAAAAATTTTGTTAAAAGCACCGTCCCGAGTTTCTTTATATAAAGAAATATGTCCGAATATCCCCCTACCTCCACAACCAGTTATTACACGATGGGGAACTTGGTTACAGGCTGTGTTCTTTTTTTCGGAGCATTTCGACAGACTAAAAGTATTTATTTCCAACTTATCAGAGGACGCTCTCTCTATCACTCAGTGTAAAGGTTTAATAACAAAAACAACTTTGCAGTCGGAGTTAAATTTTCTTGCGACTTATTTTTCGTGTCTCCCAGAAACTATAAAATTCCTTGAAACCCGTAACTTACAATTATCGGTTGCTATGGAAAAATTTGAATCGACATTGTTACACTTAAAAAACGTAAAGTGGCCCTTACAAGATAAATTTAACCATAAAATAGATTGTGTTATTAAAAGAAATCCAAATTTACAGACTCTGAAACAAATCTCCCTGAACAATTTTAACGATTATGAAACTGCTTTAAAATATTGTGATTTTGTTCCACATTTTTCATTTGCTCCTGTAACGAGTTGTGACGTAGAACGATCGTTTTCTAGGTTTAAAGATTTATTGACTTCTAAAAGAAGTAATTTCACTGAAGACAATTTAGAAAAATATGCAGTCATACAAACATATTTTTCAAATGAAGAAGATTGATATTAATTTGTATTGTATATATTGTATATAATTGTATATTTGCTACTTTAGGATAAAGAGTGTATATTGGAACACTCTAAACATAAAACTAATGATGGTGTATCCTCGTTGATATATTTATTAGTCAATAATATATTAACAGAAAAAGCCAACAACATTATCCCACAACACAATAAAAAAATAAATAATAATATCATTTGTAATTATATAATAATATCCAACCAAATTTGAACTAAAATTTAATAAAATAATTATTGCAATGTAAATGTAATAATAAGCCCGCCCCAAATGTTACGCCCGGGCGATAAAAATCCAATATCTTATCTACTGTGTCGACCAGTTCAGTAAATAACTTGTTTTATTCAGAATGTATTATTCAAATCGAAGGTCCGCTCTTACCGTTACTTCGCTGATAAGAATAAATTAAATTGTCCGGTCTTTAATCATTACCAGTATCATTAATAATACATAATATGGAGCACCTTTAAATATTTGAATCCCTCGCCAATTTAGCCTTGGGCATCCTGCATCCTAAAGCCGTTGACAACTATCGTCATCAGCTCGATAATGCCAATGAGCGACCTTGATATGGACAAAAAATTTAATTTCCCATATTAATTTATATAAGTTTTGGCCCCGAACTCTCATCGCCCTTTTACATCCCTTCCCCATCTTCTAAATAAAATAAGGTATCGTTCTGATGTTCATTACCTCAATATTTAACTTTTTTATGGTCTCATTTCCAAACATAATACTGATTTGGCCGTCTTTCACCTATAATATTGATACTATGTAAAATGTTAACTCAGAACATTTTTTAAAATTGTCTATAATTAAGTTCAAAAAACCTTATAAAAAGTTTTTCTTTATTAAAGTAATTTTTTTTTTAATGTCACTGGATAAAACCAAAAGGCCAGACAATTGTAGTAATCCATAACTCTTTAATTGTTTTATCCACTATTGTTACATGATTACATTATAATTATTATTATATTTTGACTTACAGCTATCAAAATACCTGAGTTTGTAATTAATTATAAAAATATCTATTTTTTTATTATATGTATTTTTGATTATTTTTTTTGTATTATTTTTTTTGTATTATTTTTTTTTTATTTTTTTTTGTTTTGTATTATTTTTCTTTTTTTCTTTTTTTCCTTGGTTTCATTATTTTGTTTTATCATTTATTTTATTTTTTCGTTTCAGGTTTACAATATTTTTAGGGTAGCTCAGCTACTTACAATCTTGTATTAGTTTTTTTAACAAATTCATATAATATTTTATAAACTTTAACATCGTTTAATGAAAGCAGAACATCAATGTTTATTGGTAGAGGTATACCAATATTAACTAATTCTAAGTACATTGTGTCAGTATCTAGCGAATTTAGGACACACTCTAAAATTATATGATTGAGATCAGCAATTTCATCACAAATTAAACATAAATTATTATCTGATAGACCAAATTTTTCCTTTTAGGCAGGATGCATAGCATGATTACTTCTCATACGACAAATAACTCTGATAAAAGACCTATTTATTTCGTTTTTGAACCAGGGACACTTTGGAATATTAGGTTGAATGTTTTTGTATTTCTTCCCTTTTTCTTCTTTAGAATATGCATCTTGCCAAGTTTTAAACATTGATAATTTAGATTTAGCAATAAAATCTGATTTTGGAGTTTTAATATTTTTATTAGTTCCCGAAACAATGATTTACAATTCCACTGACACAATGTAATATTACCAGTACTAGCCATCGAATTCAAGAGTCTTTCCTATATAACTTGATAAATTTTGTTTAATTACATTTAAAATAGTAGATTCTTGAATTTCGAAATTTGTACTTTTAATAATTTCAATAGTAGATAAAACAACTTGTAAAATAATTTGGAACATATTATCACTTGTCAATATTTCCTCTATATTTGATGAACTTAATGTAGATTTATATTTAGGAGAAGAAAGGATTCCTCCTTGACTTTTTGGAATATTAGTATTAGATATAATTTCTTTGTGACCTGAAGACATAGGGTTAGAGTTGATAATACGGGGTCTTTTATTAGTTTTCGGTGAATGTATAGGTTGTGAGAATGATCTGAATTTAGAAGTGTGAGGAAAAGTTGAATAATAGATAAGATTGGATACGATGTTGACTGGTGAAGGAGCTGTGAGAGCAACTGAGTTTACATTAACAAAGGAAGGCTGTGATAATGATTTATTTGGTTGACTTGAGGAAGATGAGGACACTATAGAAGCATACGTGTTTTGAGGAATTTCTTTAGAAGCATCTTTATACGAGCAATTAGTATTTGACATATAACTTTTAATATTTTTTTGTCTCTTAAATTCTGGACATAAGTCCAGATCTGTAGTACGGTGATTTCCCTGACATACTAGACATACTTTATTGTCATTATTCTGACAAGATTCTGAGTTGTGATTTTCTCCGCATTTTATACATCGAACCTTGTTTCTACATTGACGACCCATATGGCCATATCTACAGCAATTGTAGCAAAGTAGCACTTTTTGTTGATATAGTTCTACATCATATAAAACTTTGTTAATTAAAATATATTTTGGTAATGTTTGGGATTTAAATGAGACCAATATTGTTCTTGTAGGTTGAAGTTCAGTTGAGTCATCATCTTTCTTAATTTTTCGATTAATGCGTCTAACAAAATCTACTTCGAATTTACAATGCAAATCATAGGGCGAAATTCTACTTTTTAAATATTCTTTTGACAAATCCACATCTATTTGTTTGACCACTCCTAATCTAAATAATAAAAATTTTGGTATAAATGCACCTAAGTCATGCTTTTTTAAGTTAGTAGAAGATAGCAAAACGTTGGCGCTTAAATAGTCTTTCAAAATTATTCTAATTTGGTTTTTCCCAATAGATTGAATTTGTTTTATTTTATTATCAATTTCAGAATGAGCTCTTAAAATTATTTCACCTACCTTTATAGGATTTAATTTACCTTCAAAATTTGTCTTTATATTTTCAATGTATACATGAAACGGACCTATATCCGTTGGTTGGTATTTAAAACACTGTCTCATTTTTTCAATATTTGGCGACTCTTTCGAAGGTAATTTAGTAAATGGAACATTGACATTTCTTACCGGATCTTGGTTTACATTTTTTTGATCTAATCTTACTTTTGGCGATTCTTTCATTATGGCATCTACCTCCATAACTGATTCCAATTGGGTATTAGTCCAAGTTGAAGGGTCTCCCCAGTCAGGTGGTTTTTCTGGGGGGACTGAGCACCCGTTAATAGAGTCCATTAAATAAAGCGCACTATAGTAACTATTTAAAAATTTGAAAACTCACAGTACAAACTAACTATTAAAGGAACAGAAACACAGATAACTAAACTAGAAACTCTCAAAATTAATTATATCAGACGAGAAATATATTTATCTAATGACCTTATTAAAGTAATTTCCACCTACATATTAGAATTTTCATATTTTATTTTCAATATCACATTTGTTTATAATTGTTTGTATAATGTCCTGTGGCGTTAGTAAAACATCAGGGCTGGTGCTTTAATCAGTCTCAACTGTTCAATATAATCTTTTTTGCAGACTTCTTTGATATGTTATTTCATTAGTTATAAAAAAATATAGTTACAAACAAACTTTAGTAACTAATATTATTATTAATACACTTGTACATTAATTAATCATCAAACCAGAAGCTGGGTTAATTATAAAAGGTAGTAAATATTTTTTTTTTCAAATTCAGGCGGCAAATACTGCAAAACTATTTTGCACAAATAAAATCATTATACAGATCTTTAAACCAGTGTTTCTGAGGTTCAAATATTAAGTTAAAGTCAATTTCAAATTTATTAACGTTTATCATAGGCTAACCTCGTGAAATCATTCTTACCTTAATTCGACTAATTGTAACCCACGTCCTAAAACCTAACACGTACCTACTTTATTTATATTCCACTTCTTTGAAAGTTACTATAAATCTCCATTCCTTTCACAAAGTTCCCATTAATAAATCAACTGGATATGATCATCAAGAGCGTTCTGGTTCTTAAATTCCTGGTGTTTTATTCGAGGCAGCGGCGCATCAATGTTCAAGCAGTTTCGGGAAAATATTTTTAGCTATAAGTTTAGGAGTGTGTATCTCAAAATATTAAATCTAATTTAAAAGGAAACATGAAAAAAGAGTTGTAACGTTAACTTTTGACGTTAAACTTTGTATGCTTTCATTGGTTTCTCTTTTGTCTATAAATGGAATTTTTAAATACCTGGTACCCAAATCTTTTAACACTAACATCCACCCCAACATGTACTGGTATTCTTGTTGGAATTTTAAAATCAATTCTTTCGCTTTTGCGCAGTCTTACGATGGAATCATTTATTTAAATAGCGTTCGACATGATCAGGTCCTTCTTTGATTTTCGAGATTTTTGCAAGTAATGGAGTTTTTGTTTCGTCGACCAAAGGTAACTATTTCTTATATTTTGTTATTTAGAATTTGCAGGTTTAACATCTCGCCTTGCAGATTATTACGTGACTTTCACGTTTTTTTTTATTTTCGTCCATATCCACGCTGTGAAATGGCGGCCATTTTAGTTTTTTTTATCTAGATATTCGATTTTCCCATCTTTTAACAAGGTAACTGAGTACTATTGCCAATCTAATTAATCGCTGTAATGTTTAATAATTGATTTTTGTTAAATGTACTTATTTTAGTACTTTTTATGTAACACGTGTTAAGGGATGGAAAAGTGACTGATACCGTGTTTTTTAATAAAAAGGATAAGGCGACATAAAGAGGTACTTAAAAGGAAAGAGCTCTATAAAGAGGACACAGCGACATCAAGAGGATATTGGGAAGCACTACACATGGTAGTTAAATTCATAAATATCCAAATCAACAGAATATAAAGTAAACCTGAAGAACACCACCACTAGAGTCAATCAGACATCCAGGGCCGCTGAGAGCCAGGCCGGGCCCCAGAACAATTCTCTAGATCGGGCCCCGTGACAAAAAAATCTTTAACCAAAAACTGTTCCTCTTCATCAAAAAAGTATTTAATTTTAATTTAAACTTAACTTACCTCTCTCATCTTGTGTCGAATTTCTCATGCAGAACAAAAAAAACCTGTTGTCGGGCCCCCATTTAAGCCCGGGCCCCGGGAATTTGTCCCGGCTGCCCCCTCCTCTAATCGGCCCTGCAGACATCTGTACCACCTTCTTTTGAGGCTCTGGAATGAACGACAACATCCAGGAAGTGCTACTTTCTCAACCACGTTCCAGTTGTGCTGGAAAATACTCAACCGTCTAACCGGAAAAGATAAATGTCAGCCTGACACCTGGATCATTTTTACCTATATGTATATTGAGTCACGTTTAATAGTAAATTTAATGTTCACAAAGTTACTCTACCGTTATTTAATTTAATATAATTTAATTAATTTCTTTCCTGTAAAACCCTTTAAATTTAATTATGTTAATCAGTGGAGACAAGTTCCTGTTAACTATCTACATTAATAGTCACTATTTTTAATTTCATTCTTTTAATTTTTTCCTCATTTTTAGCTGGCAAGCTAATGGCATAATTTGTAATAATTAATCACCTAAATACATGGCGTCCATACTCTTTAATACAATATTTTCTTTGTCTTTTAATTTAAGATAGTGCCATTAACTTATTAGTTAAATTCTAAGCCGAATTTCACCGACTTATTGTGAACTTTTTGCTTTTTTTTACTATCTATGTTCCTATTTCTATTATACAGTGTATCCCAGGGATCTCGGCTCCTATTATACCTACAGCAAAGATTAATTTTGAAAAGTTTTAGAGAAAACTTAGAGCATTTGATAACCTTGTATAATAATAATTCATACGAAAGAAACATGTTAGAACATAATTCAAATTTTTATAATAAACAAAACACTGGACATTTTCAAAATTTTCAAAAAATAATAATAATAATTCCCAAATGAATCAAAATGCTAATAATATGAATCCAAACCATTTTTCAAATAATTATCCTAGAAATAATTTTGAAAATTCCCATTACAGATATCAAAATTATTATCAAAGAAATTTTAATCAAAATCCAGTAAATAACGAGTATAAAGCTAATTTTACTGTTCAACAAGTTTTTGGACCATTAAGACCAAAAAAGGTTTTTAAACCAAATCAAATTCCAGGAAGCCAATTGTCTAAACCAGAACCGATGTCAACGATATCAAGAAACCCTTTTTTCCAATCAAAAAGACAATTTTATTATAACAAAAATTTCCAAAATTATAATTCAAGACCAAATTTTACTTTTAAAGAATTACATTTCAATTTTTGTAATATCAATTTAAATAACAACAATGAGGATTACCATCACGGTAATTTTAAAAATCCTAATAAAATTAAATTTGAAGATGAATCTATTAAAAAAGGTGACTGAACAAAATTTTCAAAGACCGGCCTTATTGAAAACGAAATCACAGTAGAACTACACAATATTTCAAACAATTCATTACCATATATCGAAATACGCGTACCCAACCTAAAACTGTTAATTGCTACAGGAAGTATTAAAACCTTCAGTAGCAAAGAAATATTTTCCGCAAACAATTTACAATTTAGAAATTATCTTATCCACAAGTATGGGAAGTCAATAGATTAATTATCAAGTTTTAGTGACAGCGTTTGCAGAGTTTAATTCTAATGATAAATACATAGACTTTATTCTTGACGATTTTTATACATTTTTTTTATGGCGTATTAGGTTTGAAAGATGTGATAAACTCAAATTTGCATATAGACCTGACACAACAAAAGTTAATAGGTGATGATTTTGAAGTTCCATTTAAATATAGTTCAGTTAAAACAATAATTTCTTCTTGTGAAGTTATAAAAAAAGATGAAACGGAAGAAAATAATTTAACGACTATTTCTTCTAAACTAAATAAAAATATATGGGAATTCAACAATTTTGAAACTAAATCTATGAAAGATATTTGTTTTGAAACAAAAAATCAACAGTAATTTTTATAAAAATAATTTAGCAGACAATGCAATATGTCTAAATAAAACGGACTAACTTAACACTTTAGAAACTAAATCTTTAGATGTAAATA
The DNA here is from genome assembly GCA_927349885.1 of Psylliodes chrysocephalus. Taxonomy (NCBI): domain Eukaryota; kingdom Metazoa; phylum Arthropoda; class Insecta; order Coleoptera; family Chrysomelidae; genus Psylliodes; species Psylliodes chrysocephalus. The sequence goes on along the minus strand of OV651819.1, from coordinate 30,379,459 downwards.
TAAATGATATCGACAAAATAGTTCATGAAGAGTTAGTAGATTATTTTTCTAAATTAAATCAAAAAATAGATATTATAGATAAGAATCAAATATTTGATATATATCAACTATACAAATTAAATGTTATGCCGAACGATAAGAAGTTTTCTAAGATAAATCCGTATGTTAAAAAAGAATTTACTTTATCAAATAAAAATATTGAAACTAGAATAAATACAACATATAAATGCAAGAGAAAAGAAAAGAAAAAATTTTCATTGCCAAATAATAAAATTAAAACCAAAATGAAAAAAACCAGAAACATATAAATGTAACAGGAAGAAAATAAAATTAAAAGTTTTTCAAACATTAATAAAAATGGAATAACAACTAAATGTTTTTCAAACTTTAAGAAAAAATCTGATGTGTCCAACACATGACTTTCCTATCTAGGTATTACAGGCTTTTTCCGGTTATTTTGTACAACCTATTGCAGCATCTCTATAAATGTTTAGAGGATAAACTAAATATATACATTGTCCACATACATCTACCGCGAAACATTTTTCTATAGATATTCATTGAAAATGAAAATACTGAAAAATTTAAAATTGGCACTTTTCCTACAATTTTTCCATTACGGTCCATTTTAAAAAAATCATGTATAAACAAATATTATAGAGATCGATATCGCAAACAACTTTTATTTCAACAATTTTCATAAAAATCAGAATTTTGCACATTTTGTCAAATTTTTCGAATACGGACCATTTCAGGAAATTTTTACATAAAGCAAAAATTATAGATAATAATATTAGAAGTAACTTTTATTTGAACAATTTTTTTCTTCAAACATAAATAACAGATATATTCTATAAAATATAAAAACGGCCTCCCATAAAGTACCCCCCCAGATGTTCCGACTTTGTCCAAAATCTAATCATTTCACGTCAGGCCGAAATAAAACTTAAGTTTAAAATTTAATGTTTTTTTCTTTATCCATTTTTGAGTTTTCTTCAAATTTCGAAATTTACACATTTTCTCAAATATCTCGAATACGGTCCATTTTAGAAAAATTATCTGTAGGATAAAAATTATAGAGAATTATATTACAAACAACTTTTGTTTGAACAATTTTTATAAAAAAAAATATTTTTTTACATTTTGTCAAATTTCGCGAATACGGACCATTTTAGGAAAATTTTGTATATAACAAAAATTATAGATAATAAAATAAGAAGTAACTTTCATTTGAAGAATTTTCTTCCCCAAACGTAAATAGCAGATATATTCCATAAAATATAAAAATGACCACCCATAAAGTACCCCCCCAGATGTTCCGACTCTGCCCAAAATCTAATCAGCTCATTAGACGTTGGAACAAAGCTTAAGTTTGAAATTTGGTGTTTTTCCGTGTATCGGTTCATGAGTTATGCGTTATACAGACACACACACACACACACACACACACACACACACACACAGACACACACACACACACACACACACACACACACACACACAGACATCATCGCGAAAATAGTCAAAACGGATTCAGGGGACCTCAAAACGTAAAAATCCGTCGAAAACTCGAGGTCGAAAAAAATCATGATTCCTATACTTTCCTTATATCTGTATACAGATAGGAAAGTAAAAATCTGATGTGTCCAACACATGACTTTCCTATCTAGTTATTATAGGCTTTTTCCGTTTATTGTGTACAATCTATTGCAGCATCTCTATAAATGTTTAGAGGATAAACTAAATATATACATTGTCCACATACATCTACCGCGAAACATTTTTCTATAGATATTCATTGAAAATGAAAATACTGAAAAATTTAAATTTAGCACGTTTCCTACAATTTTTCCATTACGGTCCATTTAAAAAAAATCATGTATGAACAAATATTATAGAGATCGATATCACAAACAACTTTTATTTCAACAATTTTCATAAAAATCAGAATTTTGCACATTTTGTCAAATTTCTAGAATACGGACCATTTCAGGAAATTTTTACATGAAGCAAAAATTATAGATAATAATATTAGAAGTAACTTTTATTGGAACAATTTTCTTCTCCAAACATAAATAACAGATATATTCCATAAAATATAAAAACGGCCTCCCATAAAGTACCCCCCCAGATGTTCCGACTTTGTCCAAAATCTAATCATTTTACGTCAGGCCGACATAAAACTTAAGTTTAAAATTTATTGATTTTTTCTTTATCCGTTTTTAAGTTTTCTTCAAATTTCGAAATTTACACATTTTCTCAAATATCTCGAATACGGTCCATTTTAGAGAAATTATCTGTGGGACAAAAATTATAGAGAATTATATTACAAACAACTTTTGTTTGAACAATTTTTATAAAAAAAAATATTTTTTTACATTTTGTCAAATTTCTCGAATACGGACCATTTTAGGAAAATTTTGTAAATAACAAAAATTATAGATAATAAAATAAGGAGTAACTTTTATTTAAAAAATTTTCTTCCCCAAACGTAAATAACAGATATATTCCATAAAATATAAAAATTACCACCTATAAAGTACCCCCCCAGATGTTCCGACTCTGCCCAAAATCTAATCAGCTCATTAGACGCTGGAATAAAGCTTAAGTTTATAATTTGGTGTTTTTCCGTTTATCGGTTCATGAGTTATGCGTTATACAGACACACACAGACACACAGACACACACACACACACACACAGACATCATCACGAAAATAGTCAAAACGGATTCAGGGGACCTCAAAACGTAAAAATCCGTCGAAAACTCGAGGTCGAAAAAAATCATGATTCCTATACTTTCCTTATATCTGTATACAGATAGGAAAGTAAAAAGGAACAAAATTCAAAAAGTATTAAGTACTACTCTAACAGAAACAAACCTAATTTAATTTAGAACATACCATATAATTTTAATTTTATCAAAATGTATAACTACTTCTTTAAAAAAAAAAAAAAAAGATTAAAAATAGAACACAATTAGGAGTTTATAAAAGGCTTTAATAAATTTCTAAATATTGTGATCTTTAAATTTTTCTAAAATCAAAAATATTTTACTTTGGAGTACAAAGCTTTAGATTACGATCGGTCAGTTGGTTATGAAAATATCGGCGAAAAATCGAAATAGATGGCTTTCGCTTTTCGCCTGTAAATTCGAAACGAATAATTTGACAGCTGTCAAAATGTGACATTATTTGGACATTTTTTTTTAAGACGAATAAGATAGCATGTATGACATGTCTCAATCGTCTTTTGTTATCCCGCAATCCGCCTCAAGTTTTATTTTTCTTATAGCCGCCATACTGCATTTTCGATTTTTGAAAAGACCGAAACATTTCCATTCTTGTGATGTCTCACAAGTGCCTAAAAATTTGAATATCATCGAAATATCACACTTCGTAAAGTTAGGTCTTATTTTTTTCTAAGGAGGCCATGATTTATTTGTCAGAAATTAAATCAGATGTTTTGGGACAAATTCCCAACTGTGTGTTAAAAAAAGCAAGTCAGAAAACTTGTTGTTAATTCAATTAACGCTTAAACCTTTGAACAACCTACAAATTGAAACATTTTACAAGTTGTAACGTAATATAAAATCTAATTATGTTTTTACCAACTTCGTAACTGGATATTAATTTACAGATTTGCAAAATGACATCCATTTACTTCGAAACATTTTTGACAAGTAATGACCGTTTTTCGTACAACCCTAGCAAGTTTATTTCCGTTAATGTTTTTAAATGTGTCCAAAACTCTTTGTCTTAAGATTTCTATGGTTGCGGGAGGATCAAATTCATAGACATCATTATTTGTGTGACCCCAGAGGTAGAAATCTAAAGGAAAAAGGTTAGGAGATCTAGGAGGACAAGATATTGGACCATTTAATAAAATTAGTACTCCCTTAAGAAGTTCCTAACTTGAATGGTGTTGTGAGCTGGGCAACCATCCTGTTGAAACCAGGTTCTTCTAAACTCATCTTCCGTTAGAGTAGCTCGTAAAGCCAGCACAACCTGATTTCGCAGCTCTAGGTATCTTTATTCGTTTAGGTTGTAATCAAACAAAAATGGTCCTATAAGTCGTTTTCCTAAAATGATTGATAATTTATAATAGGTGCACAATTAAAAAAGGTAAGTTTGATTATATAATCAATAATCCCACACCAAACGTTTCTTTTGAATCTGGTCTGTAGACGTATCTCTGCCACTTCGTAAGGGTTTTCCATAGCCCAATGATGGGTGTTGTGCTTATTAAAAATTCCACAATTCGTTAATCTACTCTCATCGTTATTTTAAAAGTACTTTTAGACGGTCAGGTCCACAAAGCACATAGAGGTTCCACGTGAATGACCAAGGTCAAAACCGACAACTGACATTTTTTATGCTATTTGCTTCAAACTCTAGATGGGGCTACTGGTGAAATTATGATTTCTTACTCCATTTTTAAGCTTTATGGGAGAACTTAACCTAAGAATCCAAATATATGACGTGTATTTATTTATGTTTTTGGGTAGTCTCATTTTTCCGTCTGATTTTAGTGATTTTTTGTTGGCTTTGGTTTCTGTTTATAGTTTCGTCTTAGTTATTTGCAAAATTGTGATGTTTTGCTTTTCTATTTCCTACTGTGTTTTGCAATAATTTTGGTGCTACGTTGAAAACTTCGAGAAAAACTTCATTGATTCACCATGCATCATAAAAAGACAAACGGGTACAACAAACAACTAATTGATAAAATCAATTTATCACTGGACTGGATTCCGAAATAATTTTTCACATAAGAGAGTAATACCACCATCTGTATTTGGAAGGAAAATACCTATTTATCATTGAATGAATAGTTAAAAGGATTCACCTTTTAATACAATACCTATATTACATTTGTCTTCGGTTAAAAAAACATTTATAAAATATATTACTTTAGTGTTAATAAAATGTAATATCCTAGTCTCTACTTCACATTTAAATTATTGATAGGTATTTTAAAGATTTGCTCCAAGTAAGTATTCGTTAAATATATGTATTATTATTTGTATTTATTTTTATCTAATAATATTTAGTCAAGTTATTAATAAACATATTAAGAATGTTCTATTTTATTATTTATTGATATATCTTATATTTACTTAATAATAATATGCAAAACCAACTCTCCACATCAGACCCCTTATAACAAATTAATTCCTCAAATTTGGTATAATCGACCGAAATTATTGTAAAATGTAAAATAAAAGTTTCGAAGTTACTAGTTCCATACTTTATTTTATAAAATAATTTATGTGGAAATCATTTAAAATTTAATTTAAAACTACTACCTACTCCTAAAAATTACAATTTAAATTTGCCGCCGTCTGTCAATTGTCATTTTAGTTTCTGCTCCAAACTCAAGGTGGCGCTAATTTGGTTTAAAAGTTTAACGTTGGCGTGGGGTCTCTAGAAGATACGTGCTTTGTGGTCAGGTCAGTTCTCCGTTCAGTCTCAGTTTCAGTCGAACCGTCAGTTATCTGTATGTGTAAACACAAAAAACTGTAAGAAAAACTGAAACTGATAAGGATAGATATACCAAAGTTATCGTATCAGTTGTCAGTTAAAGGGATGTAATTTCCAAACTGACCGTCTAAAAGTACCTTTAAATACATTTTTCTTTAGTTTGTGAAGGTATATTGTTAAAAAACTAGTGACTAGTGTTAGTGTTTGTTTAGCATATTTTCGCATTTTACTTTTTCTAGGCTTCCAAATTTCTCTAGATGTATTGTTGGATAAAAACTTTATGAATTTCTATGTGAAAGTCTTACCGGTTTTTTTAGTAAACAAACCCATACTTCTCCTTTTATCTGAAACATAACCTGAAACCCTTCTATTCGATTACACCCGTGGAATTCCCAACTTCCAAGACTCTTCCTCGAACTACACCACTGCTCAACGAGGCCTGAATAATTTGGGAACAAGCAAACTTTCCTTAGGTCTAAATGTTCGATTCCAACCTTTTTCAATTCAGTTATAAATGGTGAAAGTTCTCTCACATTTATTTAGTTTCTGTTCGAGGTTTTATTCAAGTCACAATTGCGTTAAATTGTGTTAAATCTGTTCCTGTTAAAATGAATTTGAAAGAAAACTGACAATTTGATGGAGTAGCTCGGTATGCATGCATTCAGATATTATGAAAAATATTTCATTTCTGATATTGATATAAACGGCGAGAATTTTTTTGGCATCCGTGAATTCTGTATAATTCTGTATACAGTCTTTTTTTTATTTGGTGTCATCGGCATCAACTACTAAGGTTATTAGCCTCGTGTTCTGTGTAGGCGTTGTTACTGTTTTCCAGTGCCACTTTATGAACAGCACTGTTAATTAGAACCCAATAGTGAATAAGAAGAGTTTTGTTAATAATAACATCTAATAATAAATTTAAATAGGTATCCATATTCCAGTGGCGAATTCACAAAAGGTCAATTTGATCTTTAACAAAAACAATAAATAGGTAATTATTTTTAAATATATAATTAAAAACTGATAATGAATAATTTCTTTCAAAGGTTAAATTGGAAAGTAAAATATTCAGGAAGTTCTCAACATTAAGAATGCATAATACAAAAATTATTTAGATTAGAGTGGCAAGATAATAGCGATACAGGGTGTGTAGCATGTTAGCTTGTTTTATATCCTTATTATATACAGTGAAACCTGTGTAAAACGGAATCGCACGGTCGTGCACCGATTTTCCGGCATATACAGGATTCCGCGTTACACAGGGTAGATAAAAAATTGCACATAGTAGATTTAAAAAAAGTGATGATTTTATTAAAAAAAATCTAATATACGTACATTTAATATATAGTTGTTATTATTACTATGTACCTACATATTTTTATTTATTATTAGAAACAATATAAATTATTATTTATTCCACATTTCTATCAATGTAAGTTGTTTTTTATTCTTTTGTAATACGTAAGATGATTCCATGAATGTCCTTAATTCTAAAATCTTCTTTCTCATCGGTTCGCTCTCTATTCTTTGGGAAAAATCCTCTAACGCTGCAACACTCCTCAAAGCTTCAGAAAAATTTTTTTATCCGATCGGATTCTTCAACTTCTGTTCCTGTAGATAAAAATAATAATTTAAGAACAGATCGTTTTGAAAAGCTAATGGGAAAATAATTTTTTCTCTCTGTTATTTTTGTGATGGTAACTGAAATCTTCCTATCTTATTTTTATTATGTATTTTAACTTTATTTCTACTTGGCCAAATGCCCAATTAAGATGGAAAGAATAAATAAAAAGTTGTTTATTTTTTTAGAGAATTAGAAAAATCGCTTACCAATTCCAATCCCATCATTATCGTCTGCCACAGTAGTTTCCACGGCAGTTTTTTCTAACACCAGTTCTTCTATGGACTGAAATCCAGCATTTGTTGTAACGGCTTCATCTAATGTGATGTAATCATGAACATTACAACCGGGATTAATTTCAGTAATTAACTCTTCGACTTCTTTTGTACTTTCGTCAATTTCGTCAACATTTTCGATTAGGTCAACGTCTCCATCTTGCTTGATTCCACATGCCGCAAAACATTTTTTAACACAATCAGGTTTAATATTTTTTACTGAATAATCAATCCATCTGATAGCATCCAAACTGATATTTTTTTAGTCAAATCTCCTGCTGATTGAGAAAATCTCATATTCGCAATAATTGACCGCAGCACTTGTTTTCTGTAATGCATTTTGAAGTTTTGTATAACTCCATGATCGAGAGGCTGTGTTTGACTTGTGATGTTTGGTGGTAGAAAACACAATTTTATATTGGATAGTATTATTTTGGGGTGACACGTTGCATTATCCAAAAATAGAAGGATGTGTCGATTTTCAAATTTCATTTTTTGATTTAAAATTTTTAGCCACTGTTCCATAAGAACTGATGTCATCCATGCTTTTTTATTTGCTCGCCAATAAACTGGTAGCTGAGGCACATTGGTATTGTTAACACATCGCGGTCTGAGGGATTTTCCAATAACTAGAGGTTTTTCTATTTTTCCGTCAACAAAGGCGCAAAACAAAACGGTTAACCTTTCTTTAGATTGTTTGCCTCCTTGACATTTTTCACCTTTAAAGCACATTGTCTTGTCCGGCAGCACTCTATAAAAAAGGCCAGTTTCGTCACAATTAGCAATGTCTTTTAGGGTATATCCTTTAATTAAATCTGTAATGTGCGATGTCCATTCAGTCACAGATTCCATGTCGACGTCCTTAGCTTCACCGCAGATCTGATTAAATCTTATGTTATGTCGTGTTCGAAAACTTTCCAGCCATCCATTCGAAGCTTTAAAATCTACTTTTCCAAAATGGTTTGCAATTTCTCTTGCTTTTTCTTGAATAATTGTTCCAGATACAGGAAGATTGCGAGACCTTGCATCCATAAACCATTCCAAAACTGTTGAATTTACGTCGTCGTGATGTGATTCCTTTGGCTTTCTCTTAATATCGCCATTACCACCACGCATCCACTCTTCTTTAATTTTTTCCTTGTTTTTCAAAATTACACTTGCGTTTTTCCGCACTTAAATTGAATAACCAATTGCTTTGGAGTAAGTTTTTTTTGGTCACTACATTTAATTAAGTCCATTTTAGATTTTAGCGATAATGTATTCGTTTTTCGGTTTGCCATTTTGAAATGTTTGCACTTTCACGGATAAACTCAAACTGCCGTACCTACACAATACTGGTTTATTTGTGTATTTACTGCTTTTGTACCTAAATTTCTGTGATAATGGTTCTAAGTATTGATAATAGTTCGCCCTTATTATGGGGCTTTCTGAAATCATAAACTAATTATGTAAACATCTATAAATTATTTTATACCTGCAAAGCAATAACATAAGTAGGTTCCGGCTTAACAGATTAGGGAAATTCCGTGTTCGCGTTAGACAGGGTTCCGGCTTATAAGCAATTTTTACAATACAATATGTAGGTAATCGCCAAAATTTCCGTCATACACAGGATTCCGTGTTACACAGGTTCCGGCTTACTCAGGTTTCACTGTACAATAATTCAATTAACCCATTTGAAACGTACAAATCACTCTATCTAAATACTGATAATTTTTTTTTGTTAGATAATGTGTTTTCTAACCTTAAAGAACTGTTAATTTTGCATCCCAATCAAACATTCTAGAAATATTCTAGAATATTTGGATGAGGTGTTTCACAATAGGTACTTTTTAAATCAAGTGTGGAATTGCTCACAATTTATTGGTAGTTTGGGAAGTTAAAGCAGCCCAAATTTAAAAATGTTGCAACCTCTGATATGTAGGTACGTATTAAACAAGTTATTAAGGTGCAGAAAGAGCTTTACTTCACTGTGGTTACTTTGATTTTATTAAAAAACAAGATATAGATAGGTATATTGTCACCGTCCCTAGATTTTTATATTTTGTTGATCTACGTATTTTGTCTATTACTTTAACATGGTAGCAGAGCGTTAATGGTTAAGTTAATTAATACCAAGAGAAGTTGAATAATGAGTATGCAGACATCCGGTGTAAAACTCGATATAGGTCAACTAGAAAGTAAAGCTAACTGGGTTACCTGGAGGTATAAAGTTACTTTGCTATTACGAGGTAATTCAGGTACTTACGATGCAGTCCTAGGTAAACTTAAGAAGCCTTCTTAGCCAGAAGGAGAAGCTTTAGTAAAAAATGTTTTTAAATATGAGGCAGAGTTGCAAGAACATCAGAAAATAGACAGTACTGCCTTACTTATACTCACTACAAACATGTCTGATGAAACATTACAAAAAGTTATGAGATTTTCTACATAGGCTATTTGATGGTGTATCAGAAAACCGCAGTTATGACTTATGCATGAAATTCTTTGGTTACAAGAAAGAAACAGCTGATGATATCGCTACTCATATATTGAAGTTGAAAAATATTTGGTTTGATTTAAAGACTAAGCTAGAAAAGGTTAAAAAACAGATTTACCTGACATATTACTCATATGTAAAGTTTTGGATACTATACCCGAAGAATGTTTCGCCTTTAAATCTAGTTGGATGCTGATATCAAAGCAGGATCGTACTATAGAGAATCTAACGAGTCAACTTTGTACATATGAAAGAGCTTTATCATGCAAAAGTGTAGAAAATAGTATGGAAGCTTTAGTAATAAAATCGTCAAAAATATAGAAAAAGTATTATGAAAAAGGAAAAGAAAATCACAGAGTTCAAATGCAATTATTGTGGAGAAGTTGGTCATAGAGTTAAGAAATGTGGAAAATGGATTTCAGACGGAAAACCACCGAAATAGTCAAATGCAGTCAATATGAATCTTACTGTATTTCAGTTGAATTCTTATTCTGAGCGAAGTGTACTGGATGAGAACTGGTACGTAGACAATGGCGCAACAAGCCATGTTACGAACAGAGGTGATCTGTTTTAGTCATTCAAATATTTTAATAATTCACATACGGTCACTACAGCTAATGGACAAAGCATTTAAGTTGTAGGAAAAGCAACCATTGATGTAAATACTAAAGTAGATGGTCAACTGAAATATATTAGGTTAGGTGATGTATGGTATGTACCTTGTATTCAAAGAAATTTGTTTTCAGTTCTGGCAGCACAAGACAAATTGACGAACAGTATGTTTGTTTTCAATGGAGAGAGTTGCGAGCTAATAGAAAATGACAAGAATTTACTGACTGGAAAGCGAAATAGATATGGTGGACTCTACAAACTCAATTTAAAAATTGTAAAAACAGCGATTTATCAGAATCAGACTTATTACAACTCTACCATGAGCGAATGGGGCATCAGAATAAGAGACACGTAAAACGTATAGTAGAAAAGGAATTAAGTATAAAATTAGATCTCAATTCAGACATGTGTGAAGGTTGTATCTATGGGAAAGCTCATCGTCTAAAATTTGAAACAAGAGAGCAGCGTAGAGGTAATTCATACAGATGTATGTGGTCCATTTTTACATTCTATTTCTAAATTTCGTTACTTTGTTTTGTTTAAGGATGATTATTCACGCCATCGCTACGTGTATTTTTTTTTAAGTCAGAAGTACACTTATAACTAAAGCAAATGTTGGCCAAGTGTAAAGCTGCAGGACATATTATAAAAGAAATTTTGAGTGCCAATTGAGGTGAGTTTGATAATGTAAATGTACATAAGATTTTAGAAGAATGAGGAATTAAACAGCGTCTAATCATGCCTTACACACCAGAACAAAATGGTTGTAGTGAGCGTGAAAATAGGACAATTATAGAAGCTGCACGTGCTGTAATGCATACACATGATGAAATACCTTAGGGATTATGGGCTGAAATTATTAATGCAGTAGTCTACATTTTAAATCGTACAGGACCTACATCCTTAGAAAAATCTCCATATGAGTTATGGCACAGTAGAAACCCAGAAATCAAGCCACTAAGAATTCTCGGAACTCAATGATACGTCCATATACCTAAGAAGACAAGACGAAAAATGGATAAAAAAGCTCAACAAGGGATACTTATTGGCTACGATGAATGTGGTTACCGCATTTGGAATAAAGAGAAACATAAACTAATCAGATCACGAGATGTTATCTTTAAGGAAATGCCACTAATAAGTAAAACGTATGAGATACCAGAAAGAGCTAATAAGTCCTTTATTGAAGAAGATTATTAGTCGATTGAATCAGGGGGAAAGGAAGAAGCAGAAGCCATTAATGAAGATGATAATGTCGAGATTGAATAAAATGATTGAAGACAAAAGTGAGTAAACTTTAAGAGACCGTTCATTAATTCACCCTTCTGAAAGAATTAACGACTTGATAATGGCAGCCGTAGGGGAGATACAAGAAAATGACCAAGAACCATTATGTTTTAAAAAAGCTATTACATGTCATCAAAAATATAAGTGGTTAGAAGCTATGCAGAGTGAAATGATATCACTAAAGGATAGTAATACTTGGGAGATAGTAGACTTACCGAAAAATAGGAAAGCACTTCCATGTATGTGGGTCTATAAAGTAAAGACAAATCAAGATGGTACCATAGAACGCTACAAAGCTAGACTTGTAATTAAAGGTTACTCCCAGAAGAAGGGAGTTGACTACGATAAAACTTTTAGTCTAGTAGCTAAGATGAGCACAATTAGAACTCTGTTAAGCGTAGCAGCCAATGAAAGTATGGTTCTTACTCAATTTGATGCCTCACCAACATTTTTAAATGGTTCTCTTAGTGAAGAAATATTTATGAGACAACCTGAGGGTTTTAGTGATGAGACAGAGGTCTGCAAGTTAAAGAAAAGTCTTTACGGACTTAAACAGGCCCCAAGGTGTTGGAATGAATGTTTTCATAAAATTCTGGTGACTGTCGGCTTTATACAGAGCCAAGCTGACCCATGTATATATGTATATAAGAAGTAAAGATAAGAGGAAGCTCATACTTGCTTTGTATGTAGATGATGGGCTTACTGCTTTTTCTGACAAAACTAATGCTCAACTATTTCTTGAAGAGCTGAGAGAAAAGTTTAAAATTACAACAAAACCAGCTTTGTATTTTTTAGGTTTGGATTTGAATTTCAGAGAAGATGAATCCATTGAAATCAATCAGACAGCCTATACGAAAAAAGTTTTAGAAAGATTTGATATGACCAATTGCAAATCTGTAATAACCCAAAGAAAATTACCGATATACTGGAGATACCAAAATTATATATTAATAATGTCTGCCATCAAATTAGCTCACAACCCTCCATACGAATACCATGATAGAACTAAGCATATTAGAGTAAGACACTTCTTTGTTCGTGAATTGGTAACCGATGGAAGTCTAGAAGTTAAGAAAATAGCTTCAGAATTTCAGTTGGCGGCCTTGCTAACGAAAGCCCTCTACAAACCAAGACTAACAGATCTGTGTCAACAGATAGGGTTATCAATGTCACGATGACTTAAAGTAATTCACAAGTTTGTTAAGGTGCAGAAAGAGCTTTACTTCACTTTGGTTACTTTGATTTTAATAAAAAACGATATAGATAGATATATTGTCACTGTCACTAGATTTTTATATTTTGTCATTATTAAAAGTTAATCTACGCATTTTGTCTATTACTTTAACAGTTATCAGCCAATTTGATCAATTTTACGTTTACGAAAATTGCTGATTTAACTCCCTCGACTTTTGCGTACGCATCGTTATTATACCGTCTCGCAAATAAAAGTATCTGGCGAATGTGGTTTGTGGATAAGGCGTTTGCTTCTCAAACAAGAGGTCGGGTATTCAAGTCTCGGTGTAATGATTTTTTGTTTTATTTTTGGTTTCTTTCTTTTTTCTTCGTTTCTTTTTTTATTATGCATACTTATGTTCACATTTATCTTTTATTCTTGTTTGTCTTAGTTTTATATTAAAATTTGTCTTATGTTCACAATGTGTCTTATATTCACATGTATCAATAATTAGTAATAGATAAAATTATTACGTGCTTGATAAGTTAAATATTTTAAAGCCATTTATGCAGTGTTGTTGAAAAAACGCATAAAATTCACAAAATATCAATAGGTAACTAAATTATTTATTGAACTAGTGAGTGTATTAATCGCCTTTTAAAATACGAGTTCGTTACAAGTTTTTTTTGGCGACTGAATCTCTAATACATGGTCAATGAAAAAATATGTACAATTAAATTTTCGTAAAAGATGTGCTTAAAAAAACAATGGCAGCAGGTGCATAAGTGCTGTAGAGCTCACAGAAATTATTTTTGACATTCTAAACTAAGGTATATGCAGCCAATAAGACCAAGTTGGCAATATGGCCAATTCCTCATAACTCGGTAACTACCTAAAATTTGAAGTAGATAACGCAATACGTATAAACAGTATATTCGCCAAATATACCAGCCGTTAAGTCATTAGTCTTGAGGAAACCAACCAACCAGTGTGTGCTGCTTTCCAAATGAAAATTGTAATTCAAAATTGCCGCATATAAAAGTAAAATTTTTTAAATCTACTGTTTTACTAATATTCACGTAAGTATTTTTTAAGTTGATTTTATGTTTAGATTGTACAAATGTACGATGATAACATAGTGCGGTTATTTTTTTGATAAGTTTATGATAGTGCGTGATATTTGAAAAAACAGTTGATTTGGTACATGGTCATTATCGATAGATAGAAATATGGCCATGGCCATATTGCTATACATGTGAATTTTTGTTAATAATATCATAACTATTCTTATATAATATTTTCTCCCTTATTACAGGAATAAAGATGAGTCGTATTCGTTCCAGAGGCTTAAAAGGCCAGCGGAAACAAAAATACAACCCAAGCGCTTCAAGCTGTGAAAGGAGGCATGCCAGTAAATAAGACTAGTATCACTTTTAGTCTACCAAGAAGAATCCTTAGGCGCTATGTAAAAAAAGGTAAGATTGGAATAGCAGCTATGGGTCGCAAACCAATCTTAACTCAAGAACAAGAAACTGAATTAAGTCGAAGAATCATTCGTTTATTCCAAGGTTTCCCGCTTACTGCAAGTGTACTTCGTCGATGTGTTTACCGGTATACCAAGTTGAATAATATTCTAAATCCTTTTAGAGAGGAAAAAGAAAAGGCTGGACGATATAAAGAGATTAATGGAAAAAAAACCTCAAATCCGAGTTAGAAAAGCATAAAATTTAAACCCGTCAAGAACCCAAAAACTAAACAGTAAAAGTTATTGATGATGACCATTTTACCAAGCTAGAAGAAATAATGAGATCTTTAAATATAATGGAACATACTAAAAGAATCTATAATATCGACGAGAAAGGATGCAGGCCCTGTTTGTACCATCAACCTATTAGCTGCAAAAGGGACACGATTGATACATGTCGTCACGAACGAACACGCACAAAATGTTTCATTTGTGGCCTGTGGTAACGCTATGGGAGCAGCAATACCTTTCGTAATTTTTTTTAATGGAAAGCGCCAAAAATAAGAATAAGGTGATTTAATCTGCAGGGACTTCAGTACTTATGACTAAAAAAGGTAGCATGACACAAGCAGCATTTTCTCGTTAGATATAGCATTTTGCAAATGTTAAGGTTCAAGGTCGGGTTCTGCTTATTTTTGATGGAGCCGTCACTTGGATTTCAGTATTTTGGAAATATTCGATATTACGTTGTATTATTTGCCCAGTAATACAACGCACAAACTCCAACCAATGGATAAAGCTGTCTTTAGAGCGTTTTAGTACTACTGGGACGATGAGATTGCAAAATATTTTTCCAAGCATCCAAAAGAACGTTCTATTAGTAAGATGCGTTTTAGAAGCATATTTTTAGCTGTTTGGGATAGATCAATGACAATGTCAAATATTAAAGCAAGCTTCATGGCAACAGGAATATATCCTCCGGATGCAGTTCCAGAGATTGCATTTGTTTCAAGCATCATCACAAGTCAAAATCAGGACCAAAAAACTCAACAGCAACAACAAATATCTCAAGAAACAATTCCACCTACATCTAGTTTATTAGAGAATAAGGAAAATTATGTCGATTTCTCAATTTCTTTAGAAGCTAGTCTATCCATATCATTACAAAAGAAAACCCGTACTATAGACAAACCTTCTACCCATGATGACAGCAGCAGTGATACAGAGAGCCTTTTCAATGTACATGATGAATCTGATGAATCTTATTCTAAAGAAGAAATTGTAGAAGATCTTGCCTTAAATAAGAACAACTCTTTTACTGAGATGCTGCTAACTCCGGATCAAGCACCAACCAAAGATAAGAAGCCCAGAAAACCTGATCTGAACAGTAGAGCCCAAGTTGTCACTAGAAACCTTTTCAATAAAGAAAACAAAAGTAAGAACTCATGTACAAATATCAAAAAAGAAATCTAAAATATCGAAAACACCAAAGCCACAAGGTAAAAATTTTAAATTGTAAAATCTGTCAGAAGGATAGACAAGTCGATATGCGCTTATGCAAGGATTATCTCCATGATGAGTGAGTTGGACTCACCAAAAACGATGTCGTAGAGATTTTCATATGTCCAGATTGTGAGTGAAAATTTGATTTTTATGAATAAAAAAAACTGTTTTTGCAATCACCCTGTATTGACCCATCATAATAAATTTATTTTTTTGCCTTTTAATTCAATTATTCCCGAATAACATTCATTACATTAACAATAATTTGTAAGGCCGTATTGCCATACACCTGGTTGGTAATATGGCCAGCTGCACCTATTTTCTATATTACTCATATTTTTGTAGTGGTCAATACGGTTGACTTTTAATTACTTACAATATCTGCCCGATAATGTACTTTATACTATAGCTTATTCAAAATATTGGAAAGTTCAAACATCATTATGTAAAAAAATAAAACATCTTGCATGGCCATATTGGCTGCATATACCTTATACGTAAAATATATTTGACAGAAAATCTCATTATTTTAATTTAATTTAATTAATTAAATAGTATGTGTGCACTGCACCGCTTGGGCAGCTGCCCGCTCATCGTCTCCTATAGTTGTTCTAGTAGTCTTGATAAGCATTTACTTCTCAAAAAGATTAATTAACAATTATTTGGTTCAAACCCAACTATAATTACAAATGTAAAGGTTACAATATTGTAAGAGAGGATCGCGATGACGGTTAAACCGGAGTAGAAATTCTAATCAAGCAAAGACTAGTTTTGAAGAAATAGTTTTATCTAATAATTTCAACCAAAATATTCAAGTATGTGGAGTCAAAATTAAGTGCAAGAATATTGCACTAAGTTTTTTATCCATTTACCGACCACCTAAAATTAAACCCTCCGTTACGGATTGGAATAATATTTTTGATCAAGTTGATACTCCTTTTATTATTGGAGGGGACTTTAATGCGCATTATGCTGCTTGGGATTCCATAAAAAATTATGCCTTTGGATTAAAAATTATTAATGCTATCCAAGATTCCGACATTGTGATATTGAATAATGATGACCCTACCTGCTTGACAGGACCTAATTCCTAAAACTCTAGTATTGATATAACTCTTTGTTCCCAGACATAGCAAACAAAATTAACTGGTCTGTCTTTCCAGATACCCTGGGATTAAATCATCTTGTATTATATGTTGAATTTCAGGTAGATTTTTCTCTAAGGGATATAATCTTCCCCAAAAATAAGTGCAACTCTAAAAAAGCTAACTGGCCCTATATTTCGATTTAATTGAACGTGATTTTAATAATAATGTTTGTCCAGCCTTCAATACATATAAGAAATATAATTTTTTTTATAAAAACAATATTGCAACCGAACAGACTATTCCACAACTTAAACCCTTTAAAAACAAAAAACACTTCCCAACCCCATGGTGGGATGCTGAGTGTGATAGGTTAATTTTAGAAAAAGCTCTTAAAATTTACAAAAATAATTCCAATATTTCTATGTTCAATATCAAGAAATTATGGCTAAGACAAAAAAGGAGTTGGATATCATCACTTAATAAAAATACACCGTCTGCTCTTGTTCATATAAATCTTCAACTTGCAATGCCAATTGGATCAATCTTTTTTTTTTTAATAAAGTCGCACCACCATCCAGTAAACCACTTTCTTTTAAAACCACTGACAATGAATTAAATTATGCTCTAAAAAATAACAATAATACTAGCCCTGGATTTGACAATATCAAATATCCCATGCTCACACATTTACCTCTACTTCTTGATATTTTAAATGATTTCATATTACATGGAATAGATGAAGATAGCCTTAAGAAAGTCATTGTAGTTCCAATTTTCAAAAGTGGAAAAGATCCAAATTTGGCCCAATCTCACTTCTGTCTTGTGTGTTGAAAACCTTGGAGCACATGATCAAGACTCGACTCGAATGGTGGTTAACGAAAGAAAAATTACTCCCAAGTAATCAGTTTGCAAATGGAACGATGGATGCTCTCTCTACTCTGACAACAGACATTCAGAACAATTTCTCCCGAAATAACTATTTACCTACCCTTTTCATAGATATAGAAGGTGCCTATATGATACTGTAGATCTATCAATATTAAAGATTAATATGATTGACGAATGCGAAATTCCTTCTTCGATTGCTAATATCATTATTAAATTTTATTCCAGCAGGTGTGTGTATATATATATATATATATATATATATATATAAGAGACAATGAAAATAAGCTCGTAGGTCCTCATTACACCAGTATTGGTCTACCACAGGGATCTGTTTTAAGTCCCCTACTTTTTAATATTTATACCACCAGTACATAAAATTCGTTTGATTAATATATCGTCCAAAGTCATCCAATATGTATCTACACGAAACAAAAGAAATATGACTCTTCCCTTACATCCTTAAATACAATTTTGTCTAGTTTGCAGTCTTGATGCCGTATTAATGGTTTTGAAATTTCTACCAACAAGACTGTTGTATTTTCACCTGACACAACACACCTAATAACAATAATACAATTAATTTAAATTGACAGGAATTTCCTTTACAAACACAGGCTAAATATCTTGGAATAATCTTCGATAAGAACATCACATTGAATATGCGTTGAAAAGGTGTCAAACGGGTCTAAATTTTCTACAATCTATCTTGAAAGTTAATACATATGATCTAACAAATAAATACTAGATTCATAAAAACTCACCTCCGTTATGTAAAGCTATTCAAAATTGACAAGGGGGGTAGCCATGTGTGAGTTGAGGTAATTTTATGGTGAAGGGGGAGAAAAAGTCCTTTATATCTCACAAGGAAAGTCAATGTTTAATTATTTAACAAAACATTGAGTGCGACCGGTTTCGAAGTGTCATCACTTCATCTTCAGGCTCGCCTAGTGAAAAGGAGAATATGTGGTGTAAGGTGTGTTAACACTTAGAGCAAACGATATATAAAATAGTAAAAAAGAGAAAACTCACCATACTCTCCATCCACTAGGGAATACTACAAAACAAGTTTCATCAAATGTGGGGTGAAATAAATTGTAAAATGAACAAAGTTTACAAGTAATAAAAAGTTAAAAATATTTGAAAAACAAATATTAGGCAATTGAAATAGTAAAATTTAAAATATTCAAGACTATACAAAACAAATCACATACATTAAACAGATTAAAAGATAAGGCTTATTTTAAACAACCTTGTTTTTTCAAAAAACTATACTCTGTTTTTAAACTAGGAGGAGCGATTTGAATTTAAGTTGGCAATTCTGTAGACTTCTGATTGGTCAGATTGCAGTCAGTTTCACACATCACTTTTTAGCATTAACATCGCTGCTAATTTAATTACTGACAATTATTGACAGTTCTAACATTTTAAAACTTTAGTTTTGTTATCTTTCACCCCTTTGATATTTCATCATTATTACTTAGTTTTTGTACTCTTTTTTCGTTAATAACAGTCCTTTTCGGAACTTCAGTAAGCAATTTGTTTAAATTTATACGATTATGGATCCTTCTACACCGGTAGCAGTTTCTGAAAAGCCCAAAAAGAAAGGGAGGATGCCTTATTTTACATGCTGGTTCTTAAGGTTTTGTAGATGCATCATTGATTTTTAAAAGGCAAAGATTACCATGACGAGACGAAGTATTTTAGAAAAAAACTAACAACTTTATTACTGATTTTTTAAAAAAAAATTGATGAATTTCTTACCAAAATATTTAAAATGTAATTAAATATTCAAGTAAACTTTATTTATTAGAAAATAAATCAACCTAAAGATTAGGTTAGATTGTGTGATTTCACATCCGTCATTTTCTTCTTTTCTTCTTTTATTCTTCAGTTGCTTCACAACAGTTAACCCAGTCATTTCTTCTTCTTTCTTCTTCCTACAACATCACATACACTTGGTGATTGGTTCATGGCCCAAATATTATATAATAAATAATAAATATTTCTTCACTCATAGTTTACATCTTATTACCTATACCCTGTCATGGGTTTACCCAAGAATTTTTTTTTGTTAATACTTGCCACCACCTGTAGAGGCCTTAACTTGACAGGTCTCCTTTCAAAAATGTTAGTTTTTTGAAAAAACAAGGTTGTTTAAAATAAGCCTTATCTTTTAATCTGTTTAATGTATGTGATTTGTTTTGTATAGTCTTGAATATTTTATATTTTACTATTTCAATTGACTAATATTTGTTTTTCAAATATTTTTAACTTTTTATTACTTGTAAACTTTGTTCATTTTACAATTTATTTCACCCCACATTTGATGAAACTTGTTTTGTAGTATTCCCTAGTGGATGGAGAGTATGGTGAGTTTTCTCTTATTTACTATTTTATATATCGTTTGCTCTAAGTGTTAACACACCTTACATCACATATTCTCCTTTCCACTAGGCGAGCCTGAAGATGAAGTGATGACACTTCGAAACCGGTCGCACTCAATGTTTTGTTAAATAATTAAACATTGACTTTCCTTGTGAGATATAAAGGACTTTTTCTCCCCCTTCACCTTAAAACTATTCAAAATTGTGAGATAGCGTTAGATTCCGTAGGTTCTTTCGACCAATTCTTCATTACATCCGACTTTTCTTGTTTCTTTACTAAAGGCTTAGTAAGATAACCCAATTATGATGAAAGTTGTTCAAATCTACTCCTTTGTAACCTAATTAACTTTCGTGAACATACTGTTATATACACCGATGCATCCAAGTCAGATCTAGGCACTGGTTGCGCCTACTACGTCCCGTCTCTGCATATTAAAGCTCTTTACAAATTAGCTGATAACTGTTTTAGTTACACTGCAGAAGTGATTGCGATATTAGAAGCCTTACAATTTGTTACAGAATCTAACACTAAAGCAGCTCTAATTGCTTTCGATTATTTATCTGTTTTAAAATCAGCTGTAGCTCTGGATATTCTAAATTTTAATTCAAATCCATACATTTTTTTGATTAAAAAGGCATTGTTCCAACTAATTAATAATAACGTAAAGATATGCTTTATGTTAATATGCTAGCAAAATCTGCAATAAAAAAAGGAACTAACACCATTCATAACATCTGTAGCCCAGATATTGTTGCCTTGATAAAATCCAACAATATGAGAATATGGAGGCATGATTAGTCACAATTTTGTTCCACTTATTCGAATTAGTACACTAAAATTCAAAGACATACTCCAATCTCACCCTGGTTTAAGACACTACATTACATCTTTAATTAGAACCAGATTTGGTCATGCCAGTTATCCCAAACACTTGTTTAAAATTAATGTAAAAGAAGATAAAAATTGTGACTTGTGTGAAACAAATAAGGACCTTAATCACGTTTTCTTCGAATGCAAGAAATACGCAGTACATTCAAACACGCCTTATATGAATCTTATAACTTTCCATCTTCCTTAAATATTAAAACAGCTTAACACATTTTTCTGATGATATTATCAATTGCATCTTACAATTTCTGAAAAACACCAAGATAAGATTCGTCTATGATTGGAATCTTAAGGTGAGTACAGCACCCCCTTATAATTTTCGGACAAGCATATCTCAAAAAGTAATTTTTTTTTAAAGTTAAAATTTTGGCCAAATAAATTAGGCAATAGTATCTAGAATATGCTTATATTTTAAAGTTTTAATTATTTTCAGTTTTCAAGAAAAAAAATCAAAGGGCTTTAAATTTTTAAATATCATAATTAAAATAAATGCGTTCCTCAATAGCAGTATTCTTAATATAATCCCCAAATTTAAGCTCTTAATCTCTTGTTAATGATTTTTTTAAATTCGCCGAAATTAGTGGCAAAACGCCTCGTTATGTGCTATTTTTTGGTTTAAACTAGTGTAAACTGGTGTAAATCATTGAAAGAAACGAATGATGACTCAGAGTGTACGATACGAAAGTTACAGTCGCGTTACACCAGAAAGCAGCACTTAACGAGGCGTTTTAGCCACTAATTTCGGCGAATTTTAAAAAAATCATTAACAAGAGATTAAGAGCTTAAATTTGGGGATTATATTAGGAATATTCCTGTTGAGCAATGCATTTATTTTCATTATGATATTTTAAAATTTAAAGCCCTTTGATTTTTTTTCTTAGAAACTAAAAAAAATTAAAACTTTAAAATATAAGCATGTTCTAGATATTATTGCCTTATTTATTTTATCTTTTAAAAAAAATTACTTTTTGAGATATGCTTGTCCGAAAATTATAAGGGGGTGCTGTACTCACCTTAATCTTATTTCCTCTGTATTTTACCTATTTGTTTACTCTCTTACCGAGCCCTAATTTTGTTTGTCTATTAAAAAAAAAATCCTGATGGGTCCCTGGACGAGAAGCGAGTGTCCCCGTTCTATATTGTTTTTCTTCTTATTACACCTCTTGCTGTTTGGAAATATTCTTGGGTAGTCTAATTATAAACGAATCTGTGTCTGGCTGAATGGCAATGCGCCTATGCCAAAAAAAAACAAGTATTTTGATAAAAAATAAAAAAGGGGATTTGAAGAATTTTAAAGTAGAAAAAAAAAACTTTTAGTAATGTAATTTTCACTTTTTGTTGACGCTCTTTTTTTTATTTATTAATATTATGGCTTTTTCCATATCATCATTGCATTACCAAAAAGAATAAACAGATTATTAACTTTTCAAATTTTATTTTCATTCACCATCTTCATATT
Organism: Psylliodes chrysocephalus; assembly: GCA_927349885.1. NCBI lineage: Eukaryota > Metazoa > Arthropoda > Insecta > Coleoptera > Chrysomelidae > Psylliodes > Psylliodes chrysocephalus. The sequence goes on along the minus strand of OV651819.1, from coordinate 30,356,856 downwards.
TGGTTTTGTTTTTTAATGTTCGATTTTCTGTTTTAATTTAGTTCACTTAATTTGACTCAACCTACTTCTTATCTACGTTCAGATTTTTTTAGCATGATTTTAAATAAATTCTTTACAAAATTAAAACCCGGTTTTTAAATAAATAAAACAATTTTATTGATTACATGCTTTCCCAGAAAGAAATCGGAACTACATATTTATGGTACATTATATTAACATAATTTATATTTTTGTTATGTCCTAGTGGTATTGTCACAAATTTACACATTAAAATTAGATAGCAGTCACGAATAGCGTTTAAACTAATATGAAGCCGAAATTGGCTAAAAGAAAGTCTCTTTGACCACATCTTAAGCAGATAAAAGTTCGTTTTCACAGTCTCCACTAGGGTATCTTTCATTTTGTCCATTTTTTCACGAATTCACGTTGGTCAACACATCTCTCGGAGGTTCATTTTTCCTTCACAAGCTCCACTGCAGCTGTCCACAAATCTGTAACAAAATAAAAACTAGTTTAATTGTATTCTTATTTAGTTTTATTTAAAACAATAATTATTAAAAAATAGAGTCCTAAAAATTTTGTTTCATTCAATTTAAATTTACTATCAACTACCGGTTCGATGTCTGTATTGGTAATATGCTTAGATAAAAGAGACCAGAGATATAACATACACCGGTTTTAAACCTGCGCAAATGTTGCCAATTTCTAAAGAAGGATTAACGGAGTGGGGGAACTGGGCGGCGACACGCGGCGACTCGAACTCTGTGACAGGGACCGGACTTTGTTTATTAGCATCTTAATGAACTATTAGGTTTATTTAAAAGGTGTTTAATCGAATTTTGTATTACGAAATAAAATTAACGTGATTTTTTAATATCAAACAGATGCCGCGACATTTTATGTAAAGAGAAGACCTTTTATAGAATATTTCGTTAGCGTTTATTTACTACGGACTTTTCTGCAAGAGATTACAGTAAAATGTTGAAATAGAATATATTGTTAATAGAGCCAAAAATGTCATTGTCTACGAGTATTATAAAAATAGCATGTGCGCAGGCTAATACTGCAAATCTACCCTTATGAGTTGAACATTATATTTTTTCTACGGCTATTACATAATAATAAAAATTAGTCAAAATGAGAAAATGCTGTTTTGTATTATAACCTCAAAAAAAGGTATGTTAAGGCTTCTTTCTTTAGGAATATTAATTATTATAAAGGACGAGTCACATAAAACTCTAGAAATGCATATGTCTGAAACCAGATAACATTTTAAAATTTAAATCTATTAAAAGTCATTTGGTCGCTAGGGATAAGTGATTATCGAAATAAATTATCGATCATTGAAAATAATCGATTATTTTCGATCAATCGATTATTTTCAAACAATATATTTTTTGTCATTTCCTTTAAAATCGACTACTTGATTATCTTTGAAAAATCAAAAATAATCGATTAATTAAAAAACCAATTAACCGATAAATCAGTGTTTACAAAATATAATATAAATAGAATTATCGTTTATTTTAAATAATCAATTATTTTCAAATAAACCATTTTTTTTCGTCCATGGAAACAGATTATTCGATAATCTTTGAAAACTCGAAAATAATCGATTAATCAAAAATAATCTATTAATTAAAAAGTCGATTAACTGATAAATCGATTTAAAAAAAACAGAATGATCGATTATTTTAAATAATTGATTATTTTCGATCAATCGATTATTATCAATAATCTATTTTTATTGTATTTCCTTTAAAATCGTTAATTCGATTATCTTTGAAATACCGAAAATAATCGATAATTCCAAAATAATCGCCTAATCGAAAATAATCAATTAATTAAGAAGCCGATTCTATGATAAATCGATTATTACCAATAATCTATTTTATTGTATTTCAAAAATAATTGATTAACTAAAAAGTCGATTAACTGACAAATCGATTAAAAAAAAAATAGAATGATCGATTATTTTAAATAATCGATTATTTTCGATCAATTGATTATTATCAATTATCTATTTTTATTGTATTTCCTTTAAAATCGATAATTCGATTATCTTTGAAATACCAAAAATAATCAATAATTCCAAAATAATCGCCTAATCGAAAATAACCAATTAATTAAGAAGCAGATTCTATTATAAATCGATTTTCCAAAAAATAAAACGAATTATCTATTATTTTCTAATAATCCTTTTTTCATATTTCCTTTGAAATTGATTATTCGATTATCGAAAATAATTGATTATTAAAAAGCTGATTATCCAATAAATCGATAATTTTAAAAAAATAACAAAAATATCGATTATGTAAAATAACCGATTATATTCAATCGATTATTTTCATATAATATCTTCGAAAAATCAAAAATAATCAAATAATTAAAAAACCGATTAAACGATAAATCGATTATTTTGAATAAATCTACTTTTTTGTATTTCCTTTAAAATCGATTAATACATTATCTTAAAAAAAAAACGAAAATAATTTATTAAAAACAGCGGATAAATCGATTTTCTTTAAAAAATATCAGAATTATCGATAAATCGATTATTTTTGTAACCCCTATCGGTCGCTTGCTTTTATCTGAGCATTTAGCTCCAAAATTTAGAGATTCGGATTTTTTGATCCTGTTATCTTTGAAATCGCATTCGATTGTATAATAAATAAATATTGCTAAATTTTGGATTTTTTTTAGTAAACGAAAATTATGTTTGTAATGTAACATTTTATTAACGTGACTAAGGGTCGATTCCACCGTTGTGTTAAACGAAGTTTAAAATGACATTTTTACATTAACACTGTCATTTTAATCTCCGTTTAACACAACGGTGGAATCGGACCTAACTCCTGTAACTTTAGTATTTTTTTTGGGCTTATACTAGATTACTTTGTTTTAAGACTGAAAATTCAATGTCACTTTCGATTTGACCGCAAATAAGATGAACCTTGAAATTTTAAGTAGGTCATCCTGTATTTCATCTAATATTCTTATAAAAATACCTTATAAAAATACCTTATAAAAATATTTTATAAAAATACCTTATAAAAATACCTTATAAAAATACCTTATAAAAATACCTTATAAAAATACCTTATAAAAATACCTTATAAAAATACCTTATAAAAATACCTTAATGCGGATCTGAAGTATTCAGCCCAGAGAATCATGGCGCTTTATGTCAAAACGTTAATAAATATTTACCGCTGAAAACGAATATATTCATAACAGTAGTACTTGTATTATAAGTACATACAATTTTTCAAGATACATCGTGACATTTTGAACTTGAAATTGAATAACTAGAACACTTTAAATTGCTAAAATACCAACAAATAAATCAAAAAACAGCTGTCAATGGTGATTAAACTCAGGTGGAGGTGATCGCTGAATGGAAATCGGAGCAATTCGGGTGGCGTCGTGCAACAATGATTTTCAATTGGTGGGTTACTTTGGCTTAAAATAGACAACATGCGCAGTGTGCAATGTTACTTCTTCGGTCTCTTTAATCTAAGGTAATATGTAATAGAAATTTGTTTTTCCGCGGCCTCTACTAAACCAATTATAATAGAAAGAAAACATTCTGCATTTATTGACATTATTAAGCGTTTTGTACCAGTTTTTAAATCAATTATTTTTAAATTTTCTAAACCATCATGATAAGTTTTCCTTTAAATCTTTTTTCATAGATACACTAAGTTTTTTTCAAAAGTAATGTATAGTTGAAATTATTACTGGAGGAATTTTAGTTTTAAAATATATTTTTTTGTCCTGGCCGGTTATTGGGACACAAAAAAATCTAAATTCAAATAGTTTATTCGCTTTACGCTTCGTCAATTTAAAAAAATGTTTAGTTTTTATTTTATTAACTTTTTACTATACTGGGTGCTCTATATTTTTTGTTTATATCAAATTAAATAACCATAACATTTTAGTTTAATTTTATGTTCATTTCTTATTATTATTCATTTGTTAGTAATAGATTTCTTTACAGCAAATACATATTTATTACCTGAGCAGGTCAGGAGAATCGCTATTTTTTTCCGTTTAACATGTAGTCAGGCAAAACTCTACCAAAGTGTACTAAATTTTTATGTCAGGTGAAACGGGAATATACCTTTGACTTTGACTTACTTCGACTATTAATAAATTATTGTGTAAAATACTAAAAAAGTAATTCAATACTTTTCTGTTAAAGTTTGTGTACTAAAACCTGAATTACCCTCAATATTAAATGCTTTTACCAATTTTTGATTTAGTATTCCTTAATTTCTAGGAGCCACAGAAGAGAAAACGACCTTCTGGTGCAAAACTTCGAGAGCAAAAAAAAGTTAGAGTCCAAGAAAAGGAGAAGATGACTGACAGTATGAAACATTTCTTGCGAAAAAGTCAAGTTTCCAATACTGAAACGATAGAGGAAGGTGAAAATACAGTTTCTGAAGCGGCGGCACCACCATCTTCTGCAACATGTGAACCATCAACATCATCATCTCTTATCAAAAATATAGTCTCTATAGAGTCGACCATCCCAACAAAGACGGCTACAAGTGACACTTCTGACGATGAAGTTTCTACTGAAGCGGTGACTGAGAATACTACTATTCTTATATCGGAGGACCCCGGTTTATAGCCCAGAAGCAATATCAACGACAAAGACAAAAGAAAATGTTCAAGTAAGTACTTTGTCAGAAAACTAGAAAATAGAGAAGAAGCAAATAGAATTTGGCTCATTTACTCAATTTCGAAAAAATATTTTGTTTTTGTTGTAAAATTTTCTTTCAATAGTTTTTCTGATACTCATGGTTTTACTAATTGACAACATGTGTCTTTAACCATAAAAACACGTGAAACATCAATTGTTCATAATGTTTACATGAATACACGGATGAATTTAAAAAAAATCTTAAAATTATCCACAACCGTAAACGATCATCACTTACGGGTTTTAGAAGCTAAAAAAAAAAATATTGGCATGACTTTCTGGAAAGAATTGTTGCAGTTTACTTATTTTTTTGTTTTTGATTTTTTAATTATTTAAACAAAAATTATAAGAAACTAATATTTAAGTAAGGAGTGTACTAGTAGATGACATTATAAGGATGTAATTTTACTAAAATAAAAGTAATTTGCTTAAAAGAACGTTAAAAAAAGTCAAAAAACAAGTGATCACTTATACATTCAGCTATTGAATGCACAGGGTTCTATTTAGTTAATTTAAATATTTTTTTCAAAAATGTTATTTTTTTTTTAATATACCTATGAATCTTTATATGACATATAAGAACCACTGCCTGACATGTCAAATGTTCAAATAGCTGACATTGTAGAAAATGGTACCAATTGACGACAATAATTAAACAAAGGGAAAAATACTAATAAAAATAAATTTATTAGTAAATATTGTTTAACATATTCTTATTTTACATGTTCTATGTAGATAATATAAACATATATAAAATGGTGATACGTTCTTTATATTTCATGAACACTTATTACAGAACTTTTAAATACATATCTTTAACGTTCACCAATAGAAACCACCTTAGGGTTTTCTAGTATTCCAAAAATCTGACCAACAGAAACTGTTGAAACATTCTTTTCATTTGCAATGAATGTTTTCTTGCTTGTGTCAATACAGTTTACCAATGTCGTCCCTAATGATCTTTTATACAATACATACATATGGAAACTTCTGAGCATTTCTTCTGCCCCCTATAAAATTAAACCATACAAAATCACCATTTTTTTAGTTCGTTAATGTGCTTTAGAGGCTTCAATTTTTTATCTCTTGGTCTCCTTTTTCATATTCTTTAATATTCCAGGTTGAATAATTCAATTTTGCATACTTCACATCTTCATCATCTTCACTGGACTCGTATAATTCTAGTTTCTTCAGATTTTTATTATCTTGTAATTTATTTTTACTTTCTCTTTCTTCTTTTCTTTAAATTTTTTTTTCTTGCTTTTCTCTTTTCTTTTCCCTTTCTATCATCTTTTTTCTGTTGTATTTGTATTTTTATTATCTTGGAATTTATTTTTACTTTCTCTTTTTTCTTTTCTTTAAATTTTTTTGTCTTGCTTTTCTCTTTTCTTTTCCCTTTCTATCATCTTTTTTCTGTTGTATTTGTATTTTTATTATCTTGGAATTTATTTTTACTTTCTCTTTTTTCTTTTCTTTAAATGTTTCTATCTAGCTTTTCTCTTTTCTTTCGTTCCTTTTCTATCATCTTTTTTCTGTTGTATTCTTGTCATGGTTCTGAAGGTAAAACTAAAGGTATTTTGTCCATTTGCTTTTTTAACATCTTTGTTTTTTCTCAGGCCAAACCAAGGCTCTTTTAAATGGCGACGGTATTATTGGCTTCTCTGAAGGGGATATACCTCTTGGTCGCCGCGGTCAGTTTTACCCAAATTTAATCCTTTCGCTATTCGAAAGGTATAGGCCACTTGGTCTCCAAACCTGGATTAAGGGTTCCAAGAAAATTATGGGGTTATTTAATTACTCTAATTATAATATCGGTTTGTGACCTGTCGAGAACTAAAATAAAAATATTTTTCATCAGTTAATTGTCTGCATTCTTACTGAAAAGATTAATTTTTTTATTTTAAAAGTGATTCTCATCTTATTCATTATTCCATAAAAGAAGTTTTGAGTTTGTGTTGCAATGGAGTCGATGTTAAGTGTAAAAGGAAAAAAGTTGTTAATTGTAAAAAAATATACATTTGGAAAAGACAAGGAAACAAAGTTAGGTGTATCATATAAGTGTACTCGTCGTGGGTGTAAAGCGACTATTGGAGTGGACGATTCGGAAACTGTCTTATTGAAATCTAAGAGTGAACACAATCATCCACCATCGGACCATTTAGATGTAAAAAAACTTCAAAACGGATTGAAAAGAAAGGCAACAGAAGATATTTGCGTTAAACCCAGTAAGTTAATTAATAACGGAATCCGAGGGGAAGGAAATACTTTTAATGTATCCACTACGGATGTTGACCTCATCAGACGAAGCATATACAGGGCAAGAAGAAGTATATTGCCACCTTTGCCAAAGTGTATCAGTGATGTTCATAGTGTACTGAAAGCAATATAATGTGTTACAAATAAGGGTGAACAATTTTTATTATTTAACAATGAAGATTCACAAATTATTTTATTTTCATGTGATTCAAATTTAAAATACTTGTGTTCTCGTGATAGTATTTATTGCGACGGCACATTTAATTATTGCCCTAATTTTTTTTTACAATTTTTCACTATACATGCTGTTGATAACGGACACTACATACCATTGGTATTTTTTGTTTTACCAGATAAAAGAGCAAGTACCTATGCAACTGCATTTAAATTATTAAAAGATTACTGTTATAATAATTTAAATTTAGATTGGAAGCTGTGTAAAGTTATTTGCGATTTTGAGAAAGCCATACACACTGGTATTATACAAATTTGGCCTGATATCTTAATTATTGGATGTAGATTTCATTTAACCCAATCGTGGTTACGTACGATACAAAATCTGGGTTTGATTTCCGAATATAAAAATGAAAATTCTGAAATCGGCAAATGGCTTCATTACACTTTCGGCATTTTATTTTTGGAAAGTACTGAAGTGGCAGAGTGTTTTTGTAACGATTTAATTCCAATAATGCCATTTGACGAGAGATTAACTTCATATACTCTTTATATGATTAATACGTATACTAGCGATACGTCTGACTTCCCGCCTACAATGTAGGCATCGTGCACAAGTTCCACAGAACGCACAATAAATGCTTGTGAGTCTTTCCACAAACATTTTAATTCTGCTTTTTATTCGGCGCATCCCGATATATTCAAATTTGTTAATGTAATTCTCGATATTCAGTTAAATACTTATGTGAAATTAAACAGTACACATATACCTAACAAAATTAAAAACGCTAATTACAAAAAACGGCATGCGTATTTAACGAACGTAATAGAACAATATAAAAATAAGATCCTTTCACGAACTCAATTTATCAAAGTAGTTTCTTATCATTACAAAAACTAATTGCAATTTGGGTTCCTTAAATAATTTTTATTTGGTATTTTGTGTATTTTGTATATACTTTTTTTTATTATGTATAATTTTATATTGTTTTCTATTAATTATAAGTGTTTTTTTAATTTGGTTTTATTCTTTTCCTGACCCACATTCTGTACCATATCATATCAGTTAAAAATTTCTATTCACGTGGAAAATAATAAAAATCAGTTAAACTATTTTTTTCTTAAAAATATTATTTTCAATAAATCGAAATAGATACCTTTAATGATTGATAACTACCGCGACCAAGAGGCCTACCTGATTTTCAAACTGGAGACCAAGTGGTCGATGAGATTACGGAACCCCGCTGACAAAGCTAACAGCGGCGACCAAGTGGCCAACACCCCTCTGAAGTATTGCTAGCTGTGATATTATGTTAAATACTAAGAGTAGTTTGTATTTTGTTCTCTAAAGCTTTTTTTTGTGAAGTTGAATGAACTACAATGTCATCCATTATATTGGCAGATGCTTCGTAAGTTATGGAGTTAGCTTTTCTGTAGTTACTAAATATGTTTGAAATATTAGAAGCATTATTAGTCACCTTGGTCAATAATATTTTACTGCCATCTCTTTTTCTTTCATACTCTTCGCCGTCGCTATTAACTTGAGTCGTAGATTTACACTTAAAATACATTTTTTACCAAAATAAAAATAATGCTTTATATGTGCTATCTTTGTGTTTTTTAAATTCATCTAATAATATGTTTATCCCAGTAACAATCAATCAATTACCAGCTTCGGATAATCTATTGCAAATAATATTTTGTAATTGTAAAAAGGGATGTGGAGCTACTTGTGTATATCGAAAAAATGGCTTATACTGTAGTGTAGGATCTTCACAATACAGCGAAAATAGTTGTTTCAGTACTCCACCTATTATTCAAATAAATGAAGTCGAAGAAAATATTCAATATGAATAAAAATGTAACTAGTATAAATAAAAAAAAAACATTTTATTAGTAATTTTTTGTTTAATCGACTTCAAAAAAGCAAGAGATTCTCAATTCGTCGGAATATTATTTTTTATGTAAGTCCAGTGATAAATCTTTTCCACGTTTTCCGATTTCTATGATTCTTTGTTAAAAAGCAAGTATCTCAGGAGTGGTCCCATATAAATTTGGTCAAGATCTAATACTTGAGTCCATGAGAAAATTATCAAACTCATTTTTTTATATATTTTCAACAATATTTCTTTTCCACGTTGTTCGATTTCCAAGATTCTTTTTTGTTAGAAAGGGGATACATCAGGGTTGATCCCATTACAATTGGTCAGGATTTGATGGTAGGATATACGAGAAAATAAGTTTTTTTTTTTATATTACTTTTATATTAATTTCTACTTTATGATTTTTAATAGATAAATATTTAGATAAATAAGGTACCGATAATATGCCACAATATTTTGAATAGTTCATATAAAAAAATTACTACTTGTTTATATAATTTTTCTTCATTTGCTTCTTTTTCCCGGTTACTATCTGAATATACAATTTGAATTATTACAATTATCATTTTTTATTTAAATCAAGATCACAAGTTTTTGTATATATATTAGTAGCAAAATATGCCATTTTAAAATTTCATTCACAGCACCTCAAGTTCGAGGTTTTCATGTTTTTAACGCCCCAGGCGCTCCACTATATCTTAAATTTACATTTTTTTTGCATATCATCCCATTCGCCTACCCAAAAAAAAGTTTGCGATATCATTTTAAATTCAGAAAAAAACTCGTTTGAGCTATATCCCGAATTTCGGTGAAAAACGTAACCGATAGTAACAAAATTGGACTACAGAAAATGCTTATCATCACAGCTTTATATAGCCCACCAAGACATGCTATAAAAAAGCAAAAATAACTTGACTATCTGGATAGCCAAGGATACAGATTCATGCTGGGAGGAGACTTTAATGCACAACATACTTACTGGTGATCTAGACTGATAACAACCAAAGGTACAGTTCATCAAATTTCTAGAGGTGTTCGACGCCCAGACAGAGAACGCGCTACGTGTGACTAAGATAGCTATTGTACAGTCTGCTAAACAAGTTATTTTAAATATTTTTTAATATTTTTAGGTAATTAAATTTTAAAAGTGTGGAATAGTTTAGGGATTAAATTGGTCTGATTGGACTTTCTTAGAACGTTTTTAAAAATAGCTAAAGATAGTATGTAGAATTGAAAATAATTATTATGCCATAAAAGGTGTTTTGGAATTCCTTCAACCTTTTGAAATTGAGTCAGAAAATATAAATTTTATAGGATAGCGGAAAATACCTATAATTTTTTTGTAGGCCTTTGTAAATCGTGGAAATAGTTTATATTTTATTTCTACCTTATTAAGGAAAATGGTACCTATTATTAATAACGGTTGTTTCTGAAACATTACTAAAATTTTCGAAATTTTGTTTTTCTACAAAATAATAAACTATACTATTTAGAAAAAAATTTATTTCTCTTATAATTTTATAAAAAATAACAGGGGAATATTTACATTTCTTGATCTATTAAACAAAACGATAAATTATCTCGACGAATGACACCATGTTCTAGTACGGAAGCTAGCTTTACATTTTTGTTGGTGGTTTCATGGGTTTCATATCAATTTTTTGTAATTGTAGTTTACACGTACATATACCTCTTAACACTTGTTTGCTTTATTAAAAAAGTGTGTTGTTGTGATTTACGTCGAAATAAGTCAAAAACAACTTGAAACCCCATATAAAATCAAAAAGGTGAAACGGAAAAAAATTGAGCCTGTAAATGAACACAACTCAGAAACAAAAATAGCTATCTAATAATAAAAAAATCAAATTTGATTCTTGTGCATCTTCGTTGTAAAAATAGATAATACTTTTTTGATCTTAGGTACAGATATAATTTTAATGGTCTTCCGAAAAACTTTCTTCAGTTTCCATATCAGATTCAAAATCAGTCTCACTGTCACTGTTTAAGTTAATTATAAATCTATCAGTTGCCTCATCCAAAGTAACTTCTCTGTTATAAAATTTAGATTCCCACATTTTAGCATTATTACAACGAGATTGCCACTCCTCTTTAGAAAACGTATCAAAAAAGTCTTCACACAACAGTTTTACGTCTTGCCTCTTAAATGTAGTGTTGTTACTAGCTACATATTGTTTCAATGATGCCCACACTAATTCGATCGGATTAAGATCGGGATGATACGGTGGCAAACGCAAACAACTAAAACCATGTTCATTTATCATTTCTTCAATTGCATACCTCTTAAATCGTGACTTATGCAATAGCACTAAACTGTATAATTGCGTTTTGAGCATATCCTCTTCGTAAGCAATATTATGATTCCTTAACCAATCCTGCATGTCAGCTTTTTTAGAAGTTGACGTTGGTGCTTTATTTACCTGGACATTATGGTAAGGAGCATTATCAACAATAATGACACTTCTTGGAGGGAGGTTCGGAAACAGCTTTTCTTTCAACCATTTAGAAAAATTATTAAAATTTATTTCATCGTGGTAGTCTCCACTTTAGGTTCCAGATTTGAAAATTAACCGGACGTTCGGAATAAAGCCCATTTCACCTCCTGCATGGACAATAATTAGTCTATATCACCTTTATTAATTGGTTTCTTTAATCCCTCATTTGAATTATCACTCCAAGCTTTCTGGTGTGTGTGGGAGGCATGAATGTATGTTTCATCTAAGTAGACAATTGGACGGCCCTCTGCTCGATAACTTTTTAAACGAATCAGATAGTCTAAACGTAGCTTTTGAATATCAAACCTTTCCATTAATATTTTTATGTTTGTTTTTGTTTTCCGCCAACGAAATCCTAGCGACTTTATTATTTTTCTTAAACTTTCATAGCTTCCTTTGTACCCTGTAGCTTCTCTAAATTTAGTCAGAATTGTTTTTAATGTTGGAACAATATTTTCCGAGATTAACATAAACAGAATAATTCTTTTTAAAATACCTTTGTCAGCTTCATCTATATCATTAACTGTTTTTGGTTTTTTAATGGTTTTTCTTGGTGATGAAAATTCCGATATCTCAGGGTTATCGATTCTTTTTTCTCTCCAGAAATGCGGACGACAGTGTTTTTAGATACTCCTGTGGCTGCAGCAACACGATCATTTACATTTTTAAATGGTATTGAAGGTGAATTAAAGTTTCCTTCTCTTCTCATAAACTCTATAACATTGGCTATTATTTCGCGAGATTGACTGTTAATCACGCGGCCTTATAATTTGCTATTAAACTCCATACTTAGGTTCTATTAAACTGTAATGAGCAAAAAACACAAACGAAAATAAAAGAAATGTTTTAGCGAAATTTACATCTGACATTTACGTCTGAATAAAATAGTGAAATACTTGATGCGCAGAGTGTACTTTCATTGCGTAAATCCGTCGGCCCCGCCAACCGATGCCTCTCAGTAGTGCTTTCTCTGTCTAGCCGTCGAAAGCCTCTAGAAATTTGATGAACTGTAAAGAACTATAAACATTATGACATCAACAGAAATGTCAAACAATGTCAACTAAAGAGCCGACTTACTGGCACACAGATTCGAACAAAATTCCTAATCTCACAGATTTTTTTATAATCAAGAATGGTGCCTCAATTTATATGCATAGAGAAGAATCATCGGATTGAACTCAGATCATTCTACCATACTTCTCATATTGAGTGATACCGTAATCAAAATACAAAATTTACCTAAAATAGTCAACAGAGGCACAGACTGGAAAAGATTCAAACTCAACCTAAAAGAAATAATTGATTTCTCAATTCCATTAAGAACCGAGGAATAATTAGACCAAGAAGATGAATTTTTTGTGAAAAAGATTGAACAAGCAGCGTGGAAAAACACTCCTAAGATTAAATGCAGAGTGCAAGGTAATAATTGTCCAAAAGAGATTAGAAATCTTAAATCAAAAAAGAAAAATTGGAAGAAAATGGCAACAGTCCAGATGATAAAACAACTTTAAACAACGCAACACAACATCTAAAACGTGAAATAAGGCGCATTAAAAATGAGTCGAATAGGAAACACCTAAGTGAATTAACTTACGATAAAAGTACCGATTATACACTCTAGAAAACTACCAAACGATTTAAAAGCACTACTATATCTAACCCACCCATCAGAAATAGAGATGGAAGCTGGATCCAAAACACTTTGTAAAAATCAAACAGATTTGCGGAACATTTAGACAGTACCTTCTAACAAAATAATGGTGAATATCTTCAGGAATAGATGGAACTAGCACAAGAAAACACAGTGGTTAAACCTACTTCTCCAAAACAAGTTTATATGAAAATCCAAACAAATGTTAATTCAAAAAAGTCCCTGAATTTGACCTCATTATTGAGGAAATTTTAAAAATCCTTCCACACAAAGATATTGTTAAAATGGCAAATCTCAAGTAGGTACCTAAGATGTAGAAGGTGGCAGAAGTTATAATGATACCCAAGCCAGGAAAACTTCCCCTTGAAGTTACATCGTACAGACTCATTTCCTTGTTACCTGCTATCTCAAAATTGCTTCTAAAGAGGTTGGAATCTATAATAGAAGAAAAGGATCTAATAACCTGACACCAGTTTGGCTTCAGAGAAAACTCTTGACCATCGACCAATTTCATAGAATCACAGATATCATCGAAAATTGCCTAGAAGAAAAAAGTTTGCTCCACAGTCTTACTGCATGTGGCTTAGGCTTTTGACAAAGAATGGCAAAAAGGCCTGATTTAAAAACTAAACATGTTCCTGTCATGTCATTACTCTGGACTATTAAAATCCTATTTATGGAAAGATATTTCGGAATTAAACAGAAAGAAGTCTTTTCTAACCTAAAAGAAATTAAGGCAGGAGTACGTCAAGGTAGTGTACTAGGTCCAGTACTCTAGTCGCAATAGAAAATTTCAAAAATCTATAGACTAAATTAACACCTGGACGAAAAGTTGACAAATAAAATTGAATAAAGGCAATAAACAAAATGAAATATATTTTTATTAGAATACACGACACTCAGATCCCTCTTGCAAATGCAGCAAAATATCTGGGTATGACACTTGATGCTACACTTCGCTGGAAAGTCCATATTGAAAAGAAACGCGAAAAGCTTGGTATAAAATAAAAAAGAATGTATTAGTTGCTAGGAAAAAATTCCAAATTATCCACATAAAGCAAACTGCTTCTTAACAGGCAGATATTGAAACCAGTAATATCCAGCTTTAGGGATGTGCCAGTAAATGTATCATTTAAGTTTTTCAACGTTTTCAGAATAAAGTATTAAGGAACATTTTCGATGCACTTTGATACTGCCGCAATATTAATCTTCATAGGGACCTTAAAGTAGAGACTGTTGAAAATACAATACAAAAATTTGCTAGTAGTCACCAACAACGACTGTTACAACATGGAAACGTTAAGGTTATCCAGCTCCTCCTTTTAACAATGCCAGTCTAATAAAAAGACTCAAAAGAACCAAGTCTTTGAGTAGTTCAGTGATCTTAGCTAAAAGCAGAGTATAGTACGGTTTAGTATTATACGTTAATGGTAGTGTAACTAAATAATTAGACTCTAAGTTACATTAGTCAGTAGAATCTTAGTTTATAAAGTTTTTCATTCCTAGATAAGGTAGGTTAGAATAAAATTGCTAATTGATTTTATTGATAAGATTGTAAGAATCGTAAATGCTTCTTTACATGGGGTATTTATTAATAAAAAAAAAGAAAAATGCTTGCAAAAGGATATTCTTACTACTATTGACTTTTACAAGCATATATTTAATTGAAGAGGTTGAGTGGTGTGTACACACTGGGTAATAAGAAATGAATCGAGAGTATTTAAAGTGTGTAAATTGAGTTTTATTAATAAAACTCTGTAAAAATTTGTGTAAGCTCTTTCGGCCTATTAGGCCATCATGAGAGGCTCTACAAAAGAGAAAAAAACGGAGCTGTAACAATATAATCAACTCGTAACATTACTAAACAATGAATAAAAAACTTGAACACTTACTCGTCAAAAACTATAGAAGAAACATGAAAAATGCACTAAATTAAAAATCTGATGTGTCCAACACTGACTTTCCTATCTAGTTATTATAGGCTTTTTTATTATTGCAGCATTTCTATAAATGTTTAGAAGATAAACTAAAAATATACATTGTTCACATACATCTACCTCGAAACATTTTTCTATAGATATTCATTGAAAACGAAAATACTGAAAAATTTAAATTTAGCACTTTTCCTACGATTTTTCCATTACGGTCCATTTTAGAAAAATTATGAATAAACAAAAACTATAGAGATCGATATCGCAAACAACTTTTTGTTCAACAATTTTCATAAAAATCAGAATTTTGCACATTTTTTCAAATTTCTCGAATATGGACCATTTCAGAAAATTTTGACATAAAGCAGAAATTATAGATAATAAATATTAAAAGTAACTTTTATTTGAACAATTTTTTTCTTTAAATATAAATAACAAATATATTCCATAAAATATAAAAACGGCCTCTAATAAAGTACCCCCCCAGATGTTCCGACTTAGTCCAAAATCTAATCAATTCACGTCAGGCCGAAATAAAACTTAAGTTTAAAATTTAATGTTTTTTTCTTTATACGTTTTTGAGTTTTTCTTCAAATTTCGAATACGGTCCATTTTAGAGAAATTATGTATAGAACAAAAATTATAGAGAATTATATTACAAACAACTTTTGTTTGAACAATTTTTATAAAAAAATATTTTTTTTACATTTTGTCAAATTTCTCGAATACGGACCATTTTAGGAAAATTTTGTATAGAATAAAAATTATAGATAATAATATAAGAAGTAACTTTTATTTGAAAAAGTTTCTTACCCAAACGTAAATAACAGATATATTCCATACAAAATTGTCAAAATGGATTCAGGGGACCTCAAAACGTAAAAATCCATCGAAAACTCGAGGTCAAAAAAAATCATGATTCCTATACTTTCCTTACATCTGTACACAGATAGTAAAGTAAAAAGGGCAGCAACAGACCAGTCCCAAGTCACCACCATAGCTTGTAGCTTGGATAATTGAAAATAAAAGAACCACACCGAAAATGTGGTTAAATTTTAACAAATTAAGTGGGGGTTCATCCAAACAAGTAAAACTGAACACTCCAAACTATTCAAAGGAATAGAAACTGCTGGTCTTCAACATGAAGACTGCCAGATTTTTCCAGTTGCTACCGTGAAGCGAAGGCAAGTTGGGGCACAAAAAATAGTAAGTACACGATATTTTTGAGAACGTAACCATCTTGACAGTTTCCAAAAAAGACAGAGTGACAATTGATATTTAACAATGAAGTTGAGAAATTGAAATGAATTTCGTGCAAAATTGTCAAAAGTTGATATTGAAAATAATAAAAGTGGGTTGGTACCACTGATCTAGCAAGATCAAGTTATGGCGGGACTTTTAAATTTTAAGCAGCAAAAGATTACAATTATTAAATAGAATTATAAAATATACAATGAATGAAGGTAAAAGACATTTTTTTTTTATAAAAATTATTAGAAATTAAAAGGTGCCAGACTGAAAACAACAGAATTGAGCTTGCTGACCCCAGCGAAACCGAAGTTGCAGGCAGACCAGCTTTTCCAGCTAAAGGAGGAGGAAAAACCGTCCTGGCCACGAAATCAGCAATCAACGGAGAAGACAAGATCAACTCCGCTGCAAGAAGATTCATGGCGAAGCTGGCTAGGTAACTTCAGACCAACCGTTGCCAATACTCTTAAAGAGAGGAGGCACTTTGCTATTGAGATGTATTTGAGTGTTAACACATGTGACATTTGTTTTATTAAACTCTCTGTGTATCTCAAGGTCTTTGAGCAGATTTAATTTAAAGTTGCAATTAAAAATATTATGAAGAACAGTGACATTCTCAGAAGGAGTGAAATTATGATTGTTGAATTTAATATGATGTCCAAAAGTAGACTTATCTGGATATCTTATGTGTTCACCAGCTCGTATGTTGAGTCTCCTCTCAGTTTTCCCTATAAATTGAGAAAACTAGGAAAACTGGGAATTACCAGCTCAAACTTCTGGTTTAGGCAGTATTCAATTAAATCCGCTAACTCTTTGCTGGATGGTGGCTCGGTTATTATATTATATTGGATCAACTTTTTCTTTTCCCTCTTGATGGTATATTCCATCCTAACGGTAGTTAAATCGAAGGTAAAAAGATATGCCATTGAGTGGGCTTTATAATTTTCTAGGAATACAGATGGCTCTCCTATGTTGTTAGTTGCTGGAAAAGCTAAAAACTGAACCATCTAGAGTTTTTAGACCTACAATTTTGGTTTTTATTATCCAGTGTTCGTGGATGAGTGCTATTGTATCTTGCAGATCATCAAGGCATAGTGTTGCGGTGCCACCGTTTTGTACTGCAAGTTACAATGTATAATTTTTACCTCTTTAATTGCTTCCTGATCCCCCATTGAAGTTTGGAAAGCGTTTAAGGACAGTATTTGACCATCCTTTCTTCCGAAAGAGAGTGGGAGTGATCTAGTGTGGCTCCTCAGAGTTGTAACTGATTGCGGCCTTTCCTTATCCGTGGTTGTGTTGTGTGCCTGGTCTCTCGTGGAAGCAGAACTAGCATTGCTACCCAAAAACTGCTTAAGTTGGGTTTGAAGTGAAGGCGTATCCTGCCAATGACAGTTGCCGTAGCTCTGTCTGCATTCAATGTAACCTTCTTCCTCATCTTTGCTTCAAAACCAGAGATACTCTTGCCTTTCTGGTGTCTGTCAGTTTGAGGTGAATTGCAATGCCCATCCTCATCTTTTTGAGGTAGATGTCGCTGTCCAGTCTCCTGTGCTGGAGTTGAACTTTGCTGTCCAGCCTCCTTTGCTGGAGGTGTAGCTCACTCCTAATCTCCTTTTGCGTACCTCAATAAAAACTTACTTTACAGAATACACTCGCTTATATAGGATGGACTTATATTAATACAAATACATTACAATGTCATCCACTTAACTCCTGAAAATATTTTTTTATTAAAATCGCATTCCTTGTCACTCAGATTAAAAATAATTTTTAGATTGATTATTAGGGATAGTTAAAATAGTATCATCCGCGTTATCAAAAATTCATTATTTAGGTACAAAATTATACCTAAATTTTAAGTTTTAATTATAAGCTATTCGGCGCCATACTAGACAAAGAATAAAGTAGTTAATATAAAAAAAGATACAGGGTGATTCGTAAGTCATGAATAAATGAACAAAATTGATAAATCACCTTTTATCTTGGTTATTTAGATCCACCTCGTTTTCCCTATCTAACTAGCGCATTTCCCATTAAATCATATAATGAGTGTAATTCCATTAAAATGTATACTTCAATCCGACACAAGTTAAGATATAAATGAAAAATGTATATTTATAAACATCTTTTTAAGAGGAAGACATCTTTTGCTGTGCCCTGTCAACCTAACAAATTAAGCTACTTAGAAGAGAGCGCAAAAATATTCCGGTTTAATGTACATTCGCGAAAAGTTTGTGAAGAAAATTAATCTAAAGTTTTTAACTATTCTTACTTTAATAGCCGGGCTAGCAAGTTGAATGTACCGAAATTAATATCAAAACAGGCTTTCCAGGTGAAATAATGCTTTTAAACGTTGTTGGCTCCGCTTTCGTCGAATATAAGGCCTATTGTGTTTTCTGGGATCACTTTAGCTAGTTATTATTTTAGGTTGGAGAAGTTTTGAAGGCGTTGTTTTAACAGAATGAATTACATCGTGATTCAATTAACGTTTAAACTTTTGTTTTCTTTTTTGCACGATTCTGTTTTAACTTATCCACTCTGTTGCTTACAATAAGAAAATATACTCTTATTGAGGTAGATACTAGTCCGGAAATGAATTGAAATAATATTATTTTAATGTTAAATTTGAGATTTGGTGCAAAACGTATAATGTATTTTACTTTTTATTTAAAGAGAAATGTTTTATTAGTAGATAGAGGCCATAAAAGTGGTTCTAAATATACTTTATTTAATAGGTCTTACAATCTTTATAACTGATATACTGAGTGTTTTACCGATTTTGCTCATTTCTAACAAACAAACAAACCTCCCACTATAATTTTTTAATATTTGGTACATATATTTTCATTACAATGTCCAAACTACTATCATATTAGCCAAACGAAATGCTAATGCTAAATTATTTTATGGAAACTTATTCTCCGCTCATTAAATATTTATTATTTGTATACGTTCGACAATCAACCAGAGGCAGACTTTTAATTCTTTATTAATTAAATGAGAAATTTAAATTTTAGTCTATGGACTATAACGGTCAAATTTTTTTTAATACTTCATTTTAAACTTTACCACTTAAGGTGCGACTGTGGCGATGATTGTTAAGCGATAATCGCTCAGCGATCATAGCGGGTTACTGCTAGGCGATCTTTACATACTTTCGTTTTCCTATGAGCGAGAATAACAATAGACGCTAGCGGGTTTATCTCGTCGCGTGATCTTAGGGCAAATATGATCGCAGTTGTAAACGATTATTCAGCGCAGGTCATCGAAATAGAATAAAGTAGAGATGACATAAACACTATTTTGCTATATGACAGATGGACGCACTTCCAGTAGGCGGACAAGTGTAATGAAAATGGAGACTTGAGTGATAATTTGATTTCTTTGAAATCAATAATTTTATATTCCAAGACTGACGGAATGATTTGATGGTATTTAAATGAAACAAAAATGGCATTTATTTTCGTTAAAACTGGCTAGCTCCACTATCTTAAGTTAGACATTGACGTAAAAGTGTAATATTCTATCTCAATGACGCAGACGGTTCCCGCGCATGTGTTATATGTTGTAAGTGTTTTAGAACATTTACGTGCGTAAAGTCGGATAAAATCGTGAGGCCCACGATGAACTTTACAGCAAAACACCTGGCTGTTTTTGCATGTTTTTGCTTTTTTTGCTTGTTTTTGCTTGTTTTTGCTTGTTTTTGCTTGTTTTTGCTTGTTTTTGCTTGTTTTTGCTTGTTTTTGCTTGTTTTTGCTTGTTTTTGCTTGTTTTTGCTTGTTTTTGCTTGTTTTTGCTTGTTTTTGCTTGTTTTTGCTTGTTTTTGCTTGTTTTTGCTTGTTTTTGCTTGTTTTTGCTTGTTTTTGCTTGTTTTTGCTTGTTTTTGCTTGTTTTTGCTTGTTTTCTTGCTTGTTTTTGCTTGTTTTTTGCTTGTTTTTGCTTGTTTCTGCTTGTTTCTGCTTGTTTTTGCTTGTTTTTGCTTGTTTTTGCTTGTTTTTGCTTGTTTTTGCTTGTTTTTGCTTGTTTTTGCTTGTTTTTGTTAGTATTTGCTTGTTTTTGCTTGTTTTTGCTTGTTTTTGCTTGTTTTTGCTTGTTTTTGCTTGTTTTTGCTTGTTTTTGCTTGTTTTTGCTTGTTTTTGCTTGTATTTGCTTGTTTTTGCTTGTTTTTGCTTGTATTTGTTTGTTTGTGTCTGTTTGCATTTGATTGCGTTCGTTTGTATTTGTTTTGTTTCTAAATGTAATGAATTTATACACTTATTTTTCTTTATTATTATCACTTGATAATCGTAGAAGAAATAATGTATAAAACTCACATTTAATGGCGATTAAGACCCTCGTAATAATTACGACACTCGCCAACGCTTGTGTCGTAATTTTCATACTCGTGTTCGTCGCAAAATATACTATTATTTTCTTACCTTAGCGGTATAGCTATTTTTTCATCAGGTGTAAGTGGGTACTTATTTCTGTTGTAAGAAAGCTTCTTGATATCATCTTTTATCAAGCTGAGAATATAATCGAACTGAGATATTAAAAATCAAAGAAATTCAGAAAATTTCTTGCCGTCTTCAAGTAGACGTTGCAGGATCAATTTCTGAAAAAATCATTCATTTCTAATTTTAAATATGGGATAATTTATGGCTCTCGGTTCTGTGCAGATTAAAAACAATTTATCTAACATTTCCTCAACTAGGAGATATTTGAGTAGTAACTTATGTTTCTTACTAACACTCATCTTCATTTAGTAAACTTATCACGCTACCTCCTTAGTACAACTCTGTGAACCAACTGACGACAACCCAGGTGTTATTTGTTGGCACGAAATAAACAACATTCACGAGTCCCGTTCTCAGGGAATATTCGCTAATAACTGCGATCATATTTGGTTTGGGACCGGTCGAATACACATATCCGCTATCGACGCTAGCGACTATTGTTATAATCGCTCATAGGAAAACGGAAGTATATAAAATAACATCTAGCAGGGCTCAGCGGTAATGGTATCCAGTCAATTCGTCGCGCGACAATTTATCGCGCGACCTTTCAGAGCCGACAATTCATCGCCACGACTTTTCATCGCTACGACAGTTCATCGCTACGACAATTCATCGCCACAAAAATATCGTATTGTATCTATGATTTATACAGTATGAGTAGATGTAATTGGCCGGTTCTGGAAATGAGAAAGAGGTACAGAGAGAGGCAATTAGTAATTATCCTAAGTACCCCCCATCCTTCGCGCAATTAGCAAGTATCTCCCAATTACATCATGTACTGTAATAAGTGCAATTGCACAGTAAGTACCACCCAATTACTTCATGTACTGTAATAAGTGCAATTGCACAGTAAGTACCTCCCAATTACCATGTACACGCCATACTGTAATGATTGTAATTGCATAATAAGTACCTCCCAATTACCCACAGGGAATACATCTCATTACTCCAAACATATTAAAGTGTAAGTACACCTTAGGTAGTAATTACTGTATGCAATGTAGTGTAGTGAATGTTATCTAAGTGCCTCCTAGTGATTACTAGCAGCACGTCCTTAACTCTCGGCCGGCATGCCTAGCGTGCTTAGCCTGCGTTAGAGACGGTCGTGCTTAACCGAAATATCGTGGTAAGGGACTAAGAAGGGGTAGCTGCGCCAGAGATAGACGCGCCCAACTGAAATTTCGAGGGAGAAGCTGAGAAAAGGTGGTGGAATTTTCTAGAGGATATATAGTAGGACCCACATCCAAATCCGTACAAATATCGTTAGCTTTAAGCCTATCGGGAGTTCTATCATCTAATATCGAAATAATCATAAAAATAATAAACATGTATAAGTGCAATTGTGGTTTAATATATACAAGGGTAGATAATTTACGTCGACATTAAAATAAAAGTTGTAAGCTGATATCTAACTATGCACACATAGTCCAATGGACGTCCACTTTAGATTTATTTGAGGGTCAGGACGTCCATATCCAGGCATCCAGTGTACGTCCGTTTATGCTAATTAAATTGACAGCTGAATATCCATACCCAGAGAACGTCTGTTTTTGGACTTAATTTTAAGTTTAGTAGTATTTTGACGTCCAGTGGACGTCCATCTTAGGTCATTATTTATTAAGCCTACCAGATAATACTAATCTATATATACTTCTTTTTTTTTTAATATAACTTGTCATTAAAAATTGACAAATTAAATATATTGCATTTCATTCTATCAGCGGAAGTTTGAAATCTTATTCAATTATAACTGTATCTAGTAAAAAGTTTTCAAGTGGTTCCTTGGTCGAGCTCGTCTAGCGATTGAAAGCGTAAAATGATAATGGATGTGTCGTGAGTTCGATCCCTGCTCAGGTCAAGCGATTTTTAATAAAAAATAAATGGTGTATAGCGATTTGCGAAAATAATAAACAAATTATTAATAATATAAAATAGTGTGTGGTGAGTTGCGGTTCTGTAAAAAAGTGGGGATGTGGTTTCAATGGAAATATAATCCTGGACGTTTTTTGAATGTCCAGTATTCGACGTCCAAATATATTCCAGAATTAAACGTTCTCTGAATGGTCAAAAGTGTGCCATTTGTATACTTCACTGGACATCCATTGGATGTCGGAAGTCCAAAAAACTCATTTTTGGACGTCTAGACATCCAAAATTGTATATCGAATGGACGTCCAATGGACATATTTGTATTGTCTGGGTAATAGCCAATCCAGGTATTTAACTCTAAATACATAAACCTTAAATGACATCTGGTTTAACATGGCGAGAAATGAGTGATACACTTGAAAGTCCTTTTAATATAATATAAATCTAGAAATTCTAAAAATATGTAAGTACTTTTTAAACCTAAAAGCTTTGAAAATATATGCACATTGCAAATATTTAGTTAAACCTCTCAAACTTAATGTTTTTTTAATTGTTACCTAAATTTTTTTTTGACACCCTTAATTTTATTTACCTTATTTTAAGTTAAGGAAAAGGTAATTTAATTTAAATATCGGGCTTTTATTACATTTTTAACAATAAATAAACCAAATATTGAACAAATTTTATAGATAAATTATAAAATAATAAACGTCTTTTACTTTTATAATAAATAATTAATTATTACATAATGAATTATATTTTGGTGCCGAAATTTTAGCATTGCTATTAACCCCAACTACTTTAATGTAATTAAATCACATTGCAACATTTGCGCATGGACTATAACAATAATTTCAAATAATTTGCCAAACTATTTCGCTTAGTGTAGAAAATAAGCATGTTTTCTCAGCGTGCTAAGTTGTGTATCAGTCAAAGTTATACTGTGAAAAAGGTACATCCAATATCAAAGGCACCGACAGCTACTGTCGCTTCTCCTTGATCGGTATTCTCGGGCAGAACGTTGAGAAACGCCATTTGAGACAGTATTTCTGGCTTGCTGTAAGTTCTCCAGCAAAGGCTTAGTTCGTTTCTTCCCTTCTTTACTACGTGGCATCTGCAACAATAGCTATCGCTTTTTGTAGACTTGAAAAAAATCACACCATATTAAAAAAATACCTATATCGACTTTGGCGGTTCAGGGTACAATGGTGTTATCGTACCTTGAGCCGGTCCAAGGTGCGAGACTGCTCCGCGGTCCAAGGTACGCAGCCTAACACTAACGACTAAGTAAATTCACATAACCTATACCACTGATAAAAACGTTATAAAAATGACACAGATTATGTACAAAACAGATAACTATCTAACACATTCAATAATAAGATCCATAAAAAAGCTAAAATAACACGTAATACAAAATAAAAAATACTTACTTTTTCCTCTTTATTGAGACACCGTGCACTTTTCACCACTATTTGTTTTCGAATGGCAACCAATTAATTATAACAGATGACTGATGAGTCAGGGAGTGTTCACAAATGATTTTTTGCGCATAACCGTTGTTGTGATACTTGAATTTCTCAAGGTACCGAACGGCTCAAGGTACAGGACCTTCCCCTACATTATCTATTTAAAAGTAAGGTGATAGAGAAGTGCAAGGAAAGAGTTGATACATGACAGATGTCTGTATTGTCAAATAATATATCTAGGGTTCATGTACTATAGGTAAAATAGTTAAATAATTTTTCATTTATTAAAAAATATTCATTGTTTAGTTTATTTAAAGATATTATTTCTAAAGAGGAAGTATAAATTCAAGTTTCTTAATTAATTGATACTTTTATGGAAATTCGTTGAAGTTGCAAAGACAGCAATAAACGCAATTCAACGAATTACTTGATCAAGCAAAAGTGCATGAACCCGAACTTTCTTTATAAAATATTAAATATAATTAATCACTTGGTTTTGAAGAGCGACACAAGCACCATCCCTCTTAAAATGTTGTACCCTTGGTGAGTACCTAATTAATTTGTTATTTTTATCATTATTCAATGGATATTGTCTTTTTCCTTTTTTAAACCATTAATTTACTTATTAAATAAATATTTTCAATTATTAATATTAATATTATTATTATGTTTTATTAAAGTAGTTTTACCATCTAGCTATAATTAACCCCTCAGCTCGTTTAGGGAAACATAAAAACCCTAAACGCGGCAGTATTGTAATAATATGTTCTAAAATCGACATTTTTTAGCATTTTCTTAAAATCCAATGATTAATGCTGAAAAACAAGACGAAACTGTTTTAAGTGACCTACTCTGTATATCAAAAATGGCTAGATTTATCGAATTAGTTCATAGAACAGAATCTGCTTAAAAATGCATTTTTTACAAGAATGATTTGATTTTCTCAAATAATTGCTTCTAATTTAATACCCTATTGATTTTCAGAATTTTCGGTTCAACCTAACTACTTTAATATTAATATTCTTAAAATCCTATGCATTTCTTATGGGGCTTATTTTACGCATTCCAATTATTCCAATATAGTAAAATCAGAATAATGCGTCTGTTAACTCTAAAACCACAAATATTTTTTTTCCATATTGGTTTCGCTCTTAAATGTAAAATTATTTAAAATTGTTTGAACGTCAATTAAAAGATTGGCAAATAGGTAGGTATGCCTTTTTTGATATTTATTTTTAACAATTTTTAACATAATTTACAAATAATTACACAAGTCAATATTATAAATTTTTTCTGGTTAATCGGTAGGTATGTTTTCAGAATTTTCGGTTTAACTTTAGGGCTTTAAATACAGGGTGTCCCAATGAAAAGTAGCCCGTTTCCTTTTGATAAAATTTGGTTACGGTAAATTTAAAAAAAGACATTTTTAAAAAACACCCTGTATAGGTAATACATAATTTCTGTGTCACTGAAGCAGCAAAATAACACATCAGCAAAAACCGCACATTTCTACGAATTGTTTAAAAGTTATAAGCTCTGGAAATGGGCTACTTTTCATTGGGACACCCTGTATGTACCTATTATTGTTGTTAAAATTCAAAATGCATCTCTTATGTACTTTAGCAAGGGTAAGTATTCATATTAACTTCATAATATATGTAGCTGTGCTTTTTAACTACGAATGCCGATAGGTAATTGTTTTTTCTTTAGTTCTCTTACCTTGTCAAATAAATCATTTTCAATTTTTCAAATCATTTAATAGTTATTTATGTCAACAAAGTGATTCTTTATTGAACTAATCTGAGATTATGAGCCTAGCGAGAGAAGCGAGCGAGGCGAGTAATAGGCGAGTTCGATAAAAACATTTTGCTGACATGGTCCACACAAATATTTATCGCAACCGTAAATATTAATAATAAATAATAAAAACGAAGATATTATAACATCAAAGTAAACAAACAGAAAAGTAAAAGTGAATACAAAACAAATCAGTTACAGATTATTTCTGTCGGACGGTAATGGCTATGTTGATAAATATTAGTGGCAGATAAAATATTTGATTTTTACAGTGAGATAAAGTATTTATTTACTTCCGCAAATCGCTATGGTAATGCAACGTCAATAAACCACGTTTGGCGATAAAATATTTTATTTATTTAATTTTTAATTCATTAGTTACCTATTTATTGTAAGTTAAAGTGCGATAGTGAAAATAAAAGTTTTAATATAAAATAAATTTGGATCCTACGCGAATAATATAAAAGAATTAAAAGTAGCAATGCGATTTGTATATCTTTAATGAAACACCAGAATAGAACTCGTATCTGAATTTGATATTAGGATTAAAAAGGTAAATTGCACAAATTATATTTGTATATGGGCAGGTATAAGGGTAAAATATCTAAAATATATTTATACAGGCAAATAATTTTATATGGGCAGACGTAAAGGATAAAGCGGAAAAATATGTTTACTTGGCTGGACTTAGGGATTTAAAGAGGCCAACCTATTTTTATATAGCTGAGCTTAAGTGGCAAAGGAACTAAATATTTTGATAACGGAAAATTTAGGGATAAAGGAATAAAACATTTTTATAAAGACAGGTGAATTAGAATAACAATTCGAATGTGCAGCACATACCGTATAAAGCATTCATGATTTTTTGTAAATATGCTGAACGAAATAAATCTGTTTTTAAAGCTCAATTTGGTACATATTATTTATCTAATCTCTTTTGCACTTTCTGAAAGTCGCTTTTTATAACGATAGTTGTTAATAATTTTTAACTTGGCTAATCTAATAAAGCGTTAAAAAGTTCAATTAAATCGATTGTTTTGTATTATTTTCAGTATCATCCATTGACGGTATTAAGGTAGATGGTACTTTTAATTAAAATTTTTCAAACATTTCGAAAATTAATTTTTTATTTAACTCTAATTCTCCGAATCTAAAGGGGACAAGTGGTCTTGTAGAGTGCCGCGTTTCTCGACCTTTTACCGTTATTTTAAATGGACTACCATGCTCTAAATTAGTTTCGTCTAAAGTTATGTTAAAGATATTAAAAAGCATTTTTATATTTTTAATTTTTTCATAAATAATGCCTAAAAATTAAAAATTACCATGTTGCTGAATAGAGAATTAAAAACCCTGTAAAATTCGGTGCCCCAAACCCTATTTTCTTATTTAAAATTTGGGAAGGGTAGTTACCACTACGAGAAGTGTAACCTAAAGGGTAAAGTTGTTATGTCAAAAATTTAAAATTAAAACTCAACCGGTTTTAGGATTTTCTCTTCAAATCATTATTTAGGACGCAACTAAATGTATCAGTTATTTTTGGACCTCACTGTATTATTTTACTTCTACAAATATTTTTGATGGATAAAATTATTACTTTAGAAGTTACACAGATAATAATACAATACGTTTTCCCAAAGCAGAGTTACGGGGATATGAAGAAAATGCGTTCCTTTTGCCTCACCCGATATTTTACTTATTGTTTTGAATCCACCTTAAGATAATTTTTTTTATTGCTTAGTCATCCTGTATAATATTGAAACTCATGCCATAGGATAAAGAACGATACAGAAAAGAAACATAGGGCTAAAACAGGAACCTAGCAACCGAAGCCACACCTTCTTTATGGTGGAGCATTGTCAAAAGTGAATCGTAGATTTGTTACTTGTTCGAAGTGCAACAGTGCACACTTTTGTAGCAGATGAACGAAGCTATCACTGCTGTCGCTGTCAATATTTTTTTGCCTGTCGTCTTTTGATTTTTGGTTGGTTTTAGCGAATATTCTAATAACTTTTACGTTTTGTTAGTGGTTTCACTTTAGTTTTTGTTGCTGTTTTTAATTGTGGAGGGGTCCGTATAAGATTAAGAGTGTCGGAATTAAAAGATAAAAATTATTGCAATAAAAAGTAATTATTTTATATAGTAAATACTTAAAAAAAATTTGCGAAAAATCCACAAAATTTTGAGAAAAATATATTAAAAGTTGTAATTTTATAGGTTATTTTGGTTTTATCATACTATTATGTAGGTGACAATTTCGAAGTTTTAATGATATTATAATTGAAGTAACTTACTTTTGTTACATTTTAACTGAAATTAGATATCTATGGAAAATTATTTTGCATTTGCTAATTTAATTTGTATTAAAATTAAATGCATTGTATTGTCTGTTTAATCATTTACTTTCTTTGCAGATATTGTAACTTCGCAGAGCTTATTACATAGTTGTATATTAGGATGTAGCTATTTTAATAAAGCTACTTATCTATGTATTGTAAATTAGGCTTGCTCTATAAATGTGTGTAAACAATTTTAATTATTTTAATTTTCATACACGATTTTGTTATGTTATGAATAGTAGGTAATAGCTTTAACAAAATATGTCATAGGTGTGTGATCCTTTTTTTAGACAATATAAGTCTAATTAAACATGTACGTAATTTGAGTACATAGTTTCTCAATTGTTTTTTTTTTACCGTTTTTAATATATTTATGTACTATTATCAGGTATATATTTGTTTTACTATTGTTTTTTTAATTTCATTTTTAGTTTTATTGGTATTATAAATTATTATTAATAATAAGTATCTTTATTGCATATGTAATAAAGAAGAATCTAAAAATAATTCCATTCAAAAATTCTATTTTAATAAAATACATGCATAGATTGTAAACTTATCAATTGCATAAATACACGTTTTTTATTTTTCTTTGGTTTTTATTTATAAAATCCCTAAAATACGCTTTAGCTAATGATTTTAACAATTATCCCAATTGATTTATACTTATAGATTATAAATGACTAGTAAGATTTGTGGCACAATATTAATAGTTCATTATGACAGGTAAAATAAACTATTATTTAAAACTTTATAATTTTAATTTTTGGAACCTCTGTCGGAAGTGCTACAAATTGAAAAATATTTTACTTAAATCAAGAATAGTTTAAAATTCTTTCATGCAAATTTTCATAAAATATGACACATAATTCTGTAAAAGAGAAATGTAGTTTTCACAGTGTAGGTTCAGTGAATAGCTACATTCGCGTGTACTGTAAATAGTTATGATTTCTTGGAGTATCTCTGTGGTGGAACTCAAGGTCAAATATTTCTATCCCTTCGACCATTACTTTCTTTTCTGTATTGTTCTTCCTTCTGTGCTCATGCACTAAAGAAATCTAACTAAAAGTAAATTAAAACCTCCTATATTAAATTTCAACAAGTTGAACATCCCTTGCATTATTTAACCTTGTCCTCCATACAATTTTCTTCGTATCTTATGTCGTCGTAAAACCCGTCATTATAAAATCAAGTTGCCTGTACTATTACAAACTATTAAGGAACATAAAGTTCTTCCACACTCGAAAATTAATGAACTTTCTAGCAGTTAATTAATAGACCTTCTTGTAACGAACACACAAGAGCAAAATTGGCTTTGTCACATCAACCATCGTTGGCTTCATGTTCTGAAACAGAACTGAATGTAACTGGAAAAAGCTTCCTTTGTACTCGGATCCTCATTGTAACCCCATTATTGCCCTAGCAGACACAGAATAAGCGACCTTATTATCTGGAATTTAAGAGTCCAAATCGTTTTAATCACAGTTTTGCTTTGAGTGTACTTCTTTATATACAAATATTCAAGTGATTTAATGTTAGATAGGTAATAGCTATTTGTGTATTATTGAGTGGAAAATTATACTTTGCTGCTTGAGACAGAAAAGTGCATGGGGCGCGGAAAATCTGTCGAAAGCATTGGCGAACTTTTCGCTCGAAACGCACCTAATTTTTTTCTACGATAGTATTATTTTAAAAAGTAAGCAATATTTCAAAAATTATAAAAAACGAGTCAATATTGAATAGATAATAAAATAAAAACAAACATCGCTTATTTTATATTCAAAACGTTTAACGATTTGATAGCTACATACCTACAATTTAAGAGCGTTATCCAGTACGCTCTTAAGGAGGTCCTTTCGCCCACCAATGTTAAATAAAAAATATTAGATTATGACTAAAATTAATTTTTTTCTAATAGTAGATGTCCTTATTTATCTAATAGTGAACTTTTAACTATACCTTACTGTGCAAATTTTTGAGAATTTTTTTTTTTAAAAATGTGTGTGTTTGTACAGTGTCTTATGAGAAAGTAAGACTTCAACAACAATTTTCGAATTATAATTAATTTTACTATTATTTATTGATTAGATGGAGTAGAAAAAAACTAAAAATAAGGTTTTTGAAATATTTAGGTTATGTTTTTTAGAATAAAATATATAGGTTACCGTGGAATTTATTAAGAAATTATTATTAAAAAATCACAAAAAATTTTCAACTAGATTACTTGAAAATTTTTTGTGATTTTTTAATATTAATTTCTCAATAAGTTCCACGGTTTACTATATATATTTTATTGTATAAAACAAAATCTAAATATTTTAAAAACCTTATTTTTAGTTTTTTTTTCTACTCCATCTAATCAATAAATAATAGTATAATTCGAGAATTGTTGTTGAGGGCTTACTTTCTCGTGAGGCACTGTACAAATACTCACATTTTAAAAAAAAAAAATACTCAAAAATTTGCAAGGTAAGGTATAGTTAAAAGTTCATTATTAGATAAATAAGGAATTCAACTATTAGAAAAAAATTAATTTTAGTCATAATCTAATAACATTTGAGGCGAGAGGTGTGGCGAAAGGACCTCCTTAACTCAAATCTACTAAATAATATGTAGGGATGCGCACGATGTATCAATGCTTAAAGAACATCGATTTTTAGGTTTTGATTATCGATATTCAACATCGATGTTTTTTAATCCAATGTTATTAGTTAACATCGATTTTTATTAATCCGATGTTGTTTCCCTTTTTTGATGCTCTTCAGTGAACGCTTTTGGCAAACATCGATGTTTACAGACATCGATGTATGGAAAAACAAACATCGATATTTAGAAAAATCAAATCGATATTTTCTTTTCCGATTTTTTTACAACATCGATAGTCTGTATTCGATGTATCATTTGATGTCAACATCGATGTTTTAAAAAATTTGCGCATCCCTAATATGCGACTCAGTACCTCTCAGCCCAGTTTGGTAACGACGGGCGCTGTATGTTTGAAGGATAGTTTCTCTGAGAGATATTCGCAAGTCGGGTTCGGGTGTGCGGGTGCGCTTTTTAGTTTTTAGTAGAGCAAAATTTAGTACAAAAGTCGCTTATTGCTCGAGATGATAAAAATTGACGCAGAACCAAATCAGATCCTATAGGTATGATGTAAATAAGTACCTAGTATATGAAACGGCCAATTACGATATTTTTTAGTACCTATGTAGGTCAGACATTTTTTACGACAAAAAATATGCAATTATTAAATATTACTATTATTTAGACTGAAAACTAAATGATTTTTTTTTATGATAAAGTAGAAACATGACTGCAAGTTTCAGAAAAAATATATAGATTTATTTTAAAAATAATATAAAAATATTTTAATTTAATTGCAAACAAAATAAATAATTGTAAATCGCAGGCATGTACAAGATTGTCATTAGAAAAAGGATATTTAACAGGTCCTTACTCGCTCGCAATGTATTGCTGGATAAAAGAAAAACAATTTTTATGAAAAACATTTATTACAATCCATATTAATTTTTATTGAGCATCATTTCGAGGAGGGTTTCGAATTTCTAGCCACCTTATAAAACGAGGGTCGATTATTTCTGGCAGAACACAGTTCATATAAAAACACTGGAGTTTACTTTGTAAAAATTATCATCTCGTTCAAGTTTGTCCATTACAAAACACATAGGGGACCACACCACGAAAAAACAACAGTGTCTTTTTGTTATGTGAAGCTGGCCCTGGACCTGGTAAAAAAAGTTGTGATTTTGTTTCATTTGTATATTATTATTGTCGTCAATTATTAAATACTTTATAATTTTTTGCCTTATTGCATCCTGCAATCTTAACTTTGAAGCAAAAGCGAGGCATTTAATTTCAATTATACAATCATTTCCTACCAGGCGATCAGGACTACCGCTTAATAAATAAATAAAATAAATCTGGGTCGACAAACAAAACCACAACTTTCGACATGCATAATACATTTTTCTGAAAATTGACTAAGTGCCAGGCGCGGTTTGTCCATGGGTTCATTTGTGCAGTGAACACCCAGTTAAATTTCATAAAAACACATTATTTTATTATTACATAAATAACAAAAATATAAATTTAATTTTAATATTTTTATTTGCATACGTGTTAATCTATATTTTTTGATACATCATTGTCCTCTGGCTGATCGCATCTCTGTGGCACAGTATACCTAAGTATACTTTGTCTGTGGCGCATTATGATGAGTGGGCCTAACACAAGTGAGACGATATGCCGAATGCATATAGCGAAAAAGAAAAGACAACACGCCAACAGATTCTTCAAACTATCAAAGAACACATTAATTGGCGTGCCGCTCACAAACAAGGTTGCCAAACCAGTGTTGCCTGTCTAGTACAATTCACAATTGTACTAGATGTAGTACTTTCTGCGTGCATCAGTGTTCACGTGTAAAATATATATATATTGTGTTCCTTGTTTGGGTTCGTTATCAATAAAGATCCCCTTTTTCCCTTTTAATGAATTAGATGTCACTGCAAATAGAATTCGAAAAATCTGATACATTTAAGGAATCTGGTACATTTTTAAGACAAATCTGGTACATAACAAAAACATATTCTGGCAACACTGTACCAAATCAAACAAACTGTCACTGTCACTAATGTCATTCCTCTCTGCTATTAAATACTTTAAATAAAAATATAAGATTATTTTAATTGTGCTTATTTAAAAAAATGTGTTTAATTAAAAACTGTGTTTTCAATAAATTGAAAGTATGTATGTCAATTCAACGATTGTTCCCGAAAGACTTCTTCAAGGCAAGGTAATTTAAAATGTTTAAGGTTATGTTGATTTATTTACTTACAATAAAGTTTTACGACTGTAATTTATTTTATATTTTGTTTCAGTGTCTAAGACCATCCAAAAACTACTTCAAAATGGTCTATTTTTTTACTCAATTGTAAATACTATGAAGTAAGAAGTAAGCAACAAATTTGTAATTTTTTTTTTCTCACAAAACCCGCTAAAAAGGAAAAATTTTATTATTCTGATGAGGTAACTAGACATCATTATGAAAATGTACAATAAAAATTTTATGAAGATAAAGAGACAAATGGTTTTTCACTTTAAAAGTCTGAATCAGAAGAAAGGATCAACTAGTTAAGTCAGTTTACTAACTAATAATGTTTATAGATGGTTTTTAACGTATTAAAACAAAACAAATATTATACTAACTAAAATATTCATTTATTAATAGTTGTAGTGCTTGAAAACAGTATGATGTTGACAATAATAACTACACTTAATACAAACTCAAATAATAAAAAAAAAACAGCGATATTGACTTTTGTACAAACTTTGGATCCGAACTTACAAATGATAAAATTATTGGAAAAAGTGAACACCCATTTTAAATTACCACAAGCCGCCACTGCTTAGTGCTATTGGTTTCTTTTTCTAAGCCATATCTTGTATGTTTATTTCCCATGTGCGTGGAATAAAACAAATGTTTTATAATTTTTTTAAAATTTTTACAAATAGTGTCAAAATAAGCAGTTATGCGTACCCTTCTAGCTTGTTTTCATGTAGTATTTTCTCCTTGGCTTCTAGTCTCTTTCTTAATCAATTTTATTTACAGATGAGTTTTTTTGTAATTCTTTTAATATTTCTTTTTTATTTTGATACTCTCGATCATTTAAATCGGATATTATATTCTCATGGTCAAGAAGACCATGTTCTTTATCTGGTAAGGCATATTTTTTTTTTGACCGTCAGTCAGTTATAAGAGTTATGTCATGTCGTGATAACTACAAGCCTCTGAATAAAATCAAAAAATGTCATTTATTAATAAAGAAAAATTTTATTAGGTGTGATTTTTTCCATAACATAATTTAGCATTTTTTACTATCACATGTCATGATAGCTGCGCAACTGATCATTATATTACGTATTATGATTTAATGAGTGCTATATTAGATTTAATTAGGAATGTGTACCATGTGGATCTATTATGGATATCCTTTAATCGTTGTTTAGAAATATCTTGTCTAATTCGTTATTCTGTAGTAGGCTTCATAGACTAGGAAGTAATCCTCCGGCGTAGCTAGTTGCCCTTGGTTTTTCTTCTCAAAGTGTAAGTAATCTCAGTTTTGCTAGACCTTCGCAGTAGCACAATACGTGTTCTGCAATTTCCTCTTCTTTTTGACAGAATCGCACAAGGTCTCTTCTGTCAGACCGATATTATACATATGTTTGATAAGCCTATAACGCCCTGTTAAGAGACCTACTAGTACTCTAGTATTTTTCCTATTAAGGCTCTGTGAGTTTAGGATGAATCTTTTAAAAACTCTTTGGCCCGTTTCTGTCCTGATGAATTTTTTAGCCACTGCTTTGTGCATCTTCTTATAATTGTCTCTGTGACGCCGAAGGGTTATAGGCCAATAAGGGTCTTTAAGGCTCCTTCTCGGACTAGTAAATCAGCTTCTTTGTTGCCTTTGTCCTTTGTAGCCTGGTACCCAGGCTAAGGTTTGTTTTTTTTTACTACCTATCTGTTTGGGCTTCCAAACAGTCCCACAAAAGCTTTGAGTGTACCTGCATAAAACTGAGTGTATGAAAATGATTTTTCCATTTACCTTCAATCTTAATACCTTTTTTGCGCAAATGATGTATTGCTGCTATTTCTGCCTGAAATACTGTTGCATGTTTACCTAAGCCTTTGGCTTAGTACTATATATAGCTACTCCTGAACCTTCATGGTTTTTGAAGCCGCCTGTATATACTTTGGGAGCATTTCGTCTGACATTCCCATTATTTGGTAGTTCTCCAACTCTTTATATGACGTTCATGCAAACTGCTTATGGGTAATGAACCTTTGTGCAGTCTGTATGTGACAGACCTGGCTTCGCCTTGAATGAATAGATGTAGTGGTGACTTCTTTAGCTGCTGTTACAGTCGTTCTCATGGCTCCCGTGGTACTCAGGCATGCTTGTCTTTAAATACCATTGAGCTGTCGAATGGCTTCAGTTTGCCGATTCTTTGGCCACCATACCACCGACTCGTAGGTTATTATTGGCCTTATGACTATATAGCCATAGGGATATTTTCGGGCCGAACAAGGGGCACGTATGCTATATTTATGACAAATAATGCCCAAAAATAATAAATTTGGCGCATAGGTCAACAATAATAAGGAAATATTGACTAGAAAATTTTTATATCGGAGTATGTAGGGGCGCGCTTCAAAACATCATAGCATTTATTATATACGACCAAATGTATTAAATCGAGCATATACAGACTCAGAAATCATTACCCTTTTAGAAAAAAAATATTACATAATTTTTTCATAGCGATCTTCGTCTTAATCCGCGCTGAAATTCTCATTTTGTTGAACATTGCAAATCAACCCCCTACTTTGGCGCGTCGTAGAGCGAGAACTATTGGTCGCAATGTGGAATTTAAAATTGGACATATTTAACTTGAATTTTTTTTTTTGATAGCACTTACCACAACGGCGCTATTTCCCGAAAAGCGTCGCGACGCAGAGTTTTCATCCCTACACCCCTCGAGCGGCAACCCCTCGAAGTCGCAAACTTGGGTGTAATATTAGGGAACCTATGTCTACCATCCCATTAAATTTAATTTCTTTCCGACCTTTTGCGAATAGACCTCTTATTCTTTACCCACCGCTTGGACTATTAAGGGCATATTTCAAATAAAATCAACATTTTCCTACAAAATATTGCAATCCGTTGCCGAACCCCCAATAAAGATAACAATTAATGAAAAAATAAAAAAAAAAATCTGCCACTGATCAATTAAAAAAAAAAAGAATAAAAATAAAAAGTTAATTGTTTGGTCGCATATGTCGGAAAGCGCATTTATCGGGGCGGATTTGTCAAGGCGCTTTTGTCGGGGCGCATCTAACCGAGGTGCAATTGTCGGGTAACCGATTAAAAAATGTGTTATGCTGAATTTATAATTTAATCTTTTTGTAAGCAATCCAATATCACTGTTTTTGAGAATTTGCCTATTCATGTAATATTGTTGACATTCTTATTTTATTTCTGTAATAGGGTGAAATGTAATATTGAATATTATCGTACTTCTAAAGAGATCAAAACATACCTTATAAATCTCGCATTCTATCTGTAATTAATTTTCTATTTTTTATCTTTTTAATATTATAAAATTATAACAGAACAAAAATTGTTAGTAAATGATTCCATCGCAAAAATCCTCCAAATAAGACCAATTTATGTCAAAACGGTGGGATAAAAAAAACATGAAAAAATTCAATAACTTTCCTCTTATGATATTGTTTTTCTTTTTATATCTCCTTTTTCCAGACAACAAAAATATTACCCTAACACAAATCTGCTGGAGGAAAAAATCCCCCAATAATAATTTCGCGAAATCCTGTTAGCATCAAGACATTCACGTGAAAAAAGAACAATATATGAAATGTTCGTTTCGAAGCCAGACAAATCATTTTATCGAATTTACCTATTCTCCTTTTCTGATGGCATTTGGTCTGATATATTTTATGATATACTCAGAGCAGGAATAGCTAACAATAGAAGCCACAAGTGTAAGTTTTTCTAAAATGACAGTGAAATGTAGTTCGAACAATATTTAATTCTATAAACAGATCAAAGTCCTATAGACGTCCTACAGACAAAAATTACGAGATTTGACTTTCAAACTCACTTATTAAAAACTAATAATTTTATTTTTTGAAAATACTTTTAATAATTTCTATATTATAAATACAAAGTAAAATATATATCAGACTAAAAAATAATATTAATTGGCAATCTATTTATACTAAAAATAAATGCTAAAATAAATGCTGACATCGGTGGACATTGGCCGGCCTTGGTTGCGTGCTAAACCTTTGACCATGTGGAATGTGTTGAGTCGACAGGTCAATGTTCTGTAACTTCTCCATCTCCTAAAGGAGTCTTGTGAGGGACGAACAAGACTTTGCCAGTTTCTTCATCATCGGTTGATGTCTGTTGTCTGCGAGAACTTTGCTCTTTGATGGGAATGGCCGTTTGAGTACTTCTCAATATTCTTAAGTGTTCTACTATTGTGGACTGAAATCGCTCAATGATTCCATTGGACTAAGGGTTGTCAGGTGTTGTGTAGTGGATTGAAATTTTATGAACATCTACGAAATTTTGCATAACGCCGTTTTTGAATTCTGTATCACTATTGGCAACAATCATCTTTGGCAATCCATGGTGTGTGACGAAGATTAAAAGTGCACCTACTATGTTGACTACGTTGCTCCTTCTAGAGGATAGGCTTGACCATATTTTGAAAATGCATCCACAATTGTTAGAAATTTCTGTCCACTAGCTTGAAAGAAGTTGATGTGAACTATCTCTAGAGGTTTTGTAGACGTTGGTGTGAGCTTCGGTTTCGGCGGAGTTCTGTTATATTTATTTTCTTGACATATATCACAGAAATTTTATGTCTTTCCGTAGATTTGGCCAAAAATATCGTTTTCTAATTTGTAATTCTGTCTCGTTTACACCTCTGTGATTTGTTTCTCCCTTATGGTAATTTTCTATAATGCCTTTTTAACTTTCTGGATTGTTCACGTCTTCTAATAGTTTGTTACATTTCACTATATCATAGAAGTTATGTTTAAACATCTTCCTGATAGTTTCACTTAAGCCTTGGTTTCTTTAAACACTCCGTCCTTTTATCCAACCAGAGTATTTAAATAGGAATGGTTTTCTTGAATCCGCTTAGCTGAGCAGGACGGCGTCATGCCGCTGATTTGTCGCGAAGAGTCGGTTGATATCTGTTGAGTTTGATATCAGCGGAATCGTCGGCGTGTGCGGAGACTATATTGTTATTACTTTTAAAACAATGAGTGACAAATTCACACATACAGATGACATCATGACTTTATTTTTAGGTTTCTTGGAAATTATGTCCTTTATAAAACTCAACACGAATTCAAAAAGATCTGTAGAAAGTCTAAAATACTCCCTAAATTTGGTTTCATTTCCAAAAAGCCTCCGCACAGTGATATTAAAGGCACCTTCTGTATCGCGACACAAAAACAACTCATCCACTGGCTTATTGGAAACTTTGACAGTTGCAATTGCCAGTTCCTCTTGTTCTTCCTCTTCCAACAATAATAACAATGCAAACAATTTATTTGCATCCATTTTAGTACCTTTCGTTTACATTCATAATACATAAACAGCACATACAGACATAGAGAAAGTATCATTTTCTATATTTTTTAACAAACCACCTCGGGCGAAAATTGCTGTCCTCAGCGGTCGACGGACTGTCCGCTCACCGCGACGGAGTGTTCAAAGAAACCAAGGCTTTATATAGATGTATAATTTATCGCTTTCGAATAGGCATGCATTTTTTTTTGGCTGTAGAAAATCTTTGAAAAATTTGACTATATCGACTTGAAGATCGTTCTTTTCCAATTGGACGTGGACTCGTAGTTTATTTGGAAAATTGTGTAATATTGCTGGAGATTTTGCCTAAATAATTCACTGTTTTGAAGATAATTTGCTGATTGTAGTAGTTTAAGGGTTTTTCTGAAATTGGGATCCCTAATTCTGGATTTTCTATTGCAATATGTCTCGTGTTATCATCGTCTTCTTCGGGATCTGCGTTTTGTTCTTCCTTTTCTAAGTGAGTATCCAGTTCTTCTTGTAGGATCTCGTCAATGATTTCGTCAATTTTTTGATTTTCATCGGGATTATTGCACATTAACCTTGCGTCGTCATCGAAATTTTCAAGAAATTTTTCTATACCATGATATGTGTGTTGGATATCTTTGGTGTGTACTTCTATTCTTGACAAAGCGTCTGCGTTAGTGTTTGCTTTTCCTTTTTTATAGGCTACCTCGTAATCGTATTCTTCTAGTCGAAGCCTCCATCTGACCTTACTTCGAATTTGGCTCTTTCAGTGAAAATAGATATTAGAGGGGTCGATGATCTGACAAGATTTTGAACTATTTCCCAAATAGGTAAGGTCTGAAGTATTTAGTGGCCCATACTATTGCAAGCATTTTTTTCTCGATCATGAAATATTTGATTTCTGTCTCGTTTAGTGTCCTAGAGGCGTAGGCGATTAGTTTGTCACTTCCAACAGGGCCTTGAGATAGAATGGCTCCAATAGCAAAGTTGCTTGCATCTGTTGTGAGGTTAAAATGCTTTGTATAATCGGGATACTAAAGCAATGGTTTGTTGGTCAAAACGCTTTTGCAGGTGTTAAAACATTTAAGAAACTCTTGAGTATGTTCTATCTTAGAGTCCTTTTTTAAAAATTTGGTCAACGATTTTGTAATCCTAGCAAAGTCCTCGATACATTTCCGATGGTATCCAAGGAGGCCTAATAATCCACGAATCTCGTTGGTTGTTTTTGGAATTGGATAGTTGACGATGGCTTGAATTTTTGCAGGATTCAGTTTTATCCCGCTTAGAATGACGAGATGTCCTAGGAAATTTACTTCTTTCTTTAGGAACTCGCATTTGTCTATTTGAGTTTTTAGTTTGCTGTCTTAGTCGTTGAAATATTTTTGCCAGATTTACCTTGTGTTCTTGCAAGGACGTTGAAAATACAATTATGTCATCCATATACACCAGGCATATTTCTCCTTGCAGTCCTCTTAAAACGTTGTCCATGACTCGCTGGAATGTTGCAGGGGCATTTTTGAGACCAAATGGAATTCTTACAAACTCGTTCTGCCCATTTTCTACGTTGAAAGTCGTCCCTGGTATCTTTGGCTGATTAAAGAATGGTTTATGGTATTTCTGGAATGATGGTCCAAAAGTAGGTTGAGGGTTTGTATATCTCATCATTAGTGTCGCCATAGATTGTGGTGGTTTAAAAACTTGCTGCTGCCATGGTAGTGGTGCTCCTGGGGCAGGTTAAAATTGTGATGATTGTGTATAGGCTGGCTCTTGTTGGTGAATATGTTGCCTTTTAGTTTGGACGTTGTGGGTTGGTCTTTCATTTTGAGGTGTTGTATTCTAATGGTAACTTTTCTGGACATTCCTACTATTATTTTCTTCTTAAATGTATTGAATGGCTGCAGTTAGATTGGTTGGCCTCATTGTTCTTATTGTAGACCCCATAGGTTCTCGAAGTCCTGCCAAAAAGATAGTTATAAGGCTTGTTGGCGAAAGAATTCCTGTTTGCTTTTTTTTATTTCTGAACTCTGGGTATGTAGTTTGACATGATTTTCTTGTAAAACTGATTTGGCGATTCATTTGGACCTTGTCGCATGTTTACTAGATCTCTTGTTAGGGTGTTTTCATTACGTTAATCCTCGAAGTTTTGGATGAGCGTATTCTTAATGTCATTCCAGCTTTCGCCACCGTATATTGATATAATCTCTTTTGCTCTTCCCGTTCGTTTGCTGATTATCCTATGAAGTAAAAACTGGTTCTGGATGTTGGCCAAGTTGCTTTGATCGTAGTACTGGTTTAGAATTAGGGTGGATACCTTGATAAATTCGTACAACTCGTTTGGATTTCCATCGAAATTTGGGAGGATGCACAGGTTCTTGACATCGAATGGTGGTACAACCATGTTGTTAGTAGGAGAAACGTCGGTACTGGTTAGTGTCCCGTCTAGGTTTGA
This sequence comes from Psylliodes chrysocephalus, assembly GCA_927349885.1. NCBI lineage: Eukaryota > Metazoa > Arthropoda > Insecta > Coleoptera > Chrysomelidae > Psylliodes > Psylliodes chrysocephalus. The sequence continues at coordinate 30,315,905 of OV651819.1, read as the reverse complement.
ATTTGAACCCCTTAAGGAATTAAGGTTTTGTAGTTAGTCTAACTCTTCTGCACTTGAGTTAAAACTTCGTGTAGGAGTGTCTAAGTCTTCGTCTGAGTCTGACATATATTGCTTACAAGATGCAGATGATGCTCTATTGCAGCCCTGAAATCTTGGTTTACTTCCTGTTCTTACTTCCTAGGGTGAACTTCGCTTTGGTTTTCCCTTGGAGGTGGGTTCTTGATTTGGATAGTGGATAAAGGGCTATTCTACTATCCTACTGACTGCGCCAATTACGAGTTTTGAATTTCAAACTCACTTTTTAAAAACTAATAATTTTATTTTTTTGAAAATACTTTTAATAATTTTTATATTATAAATACAAAGTAAAATATTTATCTAACTAAAAAATAATATTAATTGGCAATCTATTTATACCAAAAATAAATGCTGACATCGATGGACATTGGCAGGTCAATGTTCTGTAACTCGTATTATAACACAAAGTTACACTGACAGAACCTTCCTTTCCCATCAATTAGTAAATAAAATCAGAGTTCCTCCAGGATATATACTAGAATCGATCCTTTCTATTTTTTACCGTATGTTTTGCCTTAATTTTTTTTTGCTTATGTGCTGATTTCTTATTTATGGCAAAATATTTGTTGCTCTCTAGATTTAGTTTTCATAAAACATTTTCATTGTTTTATAAAACTATACCAGATTGTACTGAGCTTTCGACGTTTTATGAGGCTTTTGTGCATCCTAACTAGTTTTGTTGAGCTGTAAATAACTATTATTTTAATATTTATTCGTGTTTGTTTTTCTATTTTGACTTTTCCCATTCTCTAAACGGTTTCAGATTTTGAGTTCGGATGTAGGTATTTTCGATTTAATAAAAATATAAAAACATATCTATTTAACATTCTCTCGTTTATTATCACCAATTCTTTGGTTTCGCATCTTTCGATAAATATAGTCGGATATAAGAAGTTGAAAATCTCAAAGACGCGGAAATTGTGTATTTAAACTAAAATATGAATCCAGACCTGAGTGGCAGTCCGCCCGGAATGTTCAGTGGAGCGTTAAAGGAAATATCGAATTTGTCGCTAGAGCCGAAATGTATGGAGCACGTTCTGTCGTTGACATTTGTGTTTTCTTAAAGTCCTCATCCATTTACTATTCAGCATACTTTGCCAGACGTTGGTTCATAACGTTGCGGCAATGGGGGTTGCATTTTTGTGCACTCTAAACCGACACGATAAAGGCATATATGCGGAAACATAAAAGTAACAAATCTCGTGTACTTTGTTCTCGTAATTTTTATTTTTTTTTATGGGCCTTTCAGATGGTTAGTTCTCTGCTCAGTCTTAGCTCAATTATTTGCTAGTTACTTTTAAGCTTTCAATTTTCAAATCAATATTCCATTGTCAAGTTCATGACCAAACATTACAAAAATTCTATAGATAACTTTAAACAAATTTTAAATAAAACGGAACCAAAAGAAAAATTAAATTTAAAACTTGGGTTGACGTCTATAATTCAAAAGTCTTTAAATACAAGCACTTCTGTGTTCAAAAATAAATTAAAATTTTATATTGAAAGTTGTACTAAAAGGGTAAAATTAAAAAGAAATGAAATAAAAATTAAATCATGGATCACTCCTAGACTGGTAAAATCAATTAAAGAGAAAAACAGACTATATAGAATATTGAAAAATAATTATACGGAAGAAAATAAACTCAACTTTAAAAATTATAGAAATCATTTAAATACTCTAATAAAATCAGCTAAACGTGAATATTTTAATAAAAAAATTGAGACTAATAAAAGCGTAAGCAAAAATCTTTGGAAATGTAATAAAGAAATGTAAAATGCTAAAGAAAACAAAGTAAAAATTGAAAACTATCCAAGGGACGGTCACTGACAATCTTAAACTAATATTAAATACATTTTGTGAACACTATACAACAATTGGGGAAAAATGGCTAGTAGAATATCTACATCGACGAACTTAAACATTAGAATAAAACAAAATAATAAAAGTATATATTTATCAAATATAAACAGTGAGGAAGTTTCAGAAATGTTAAACAGCCTTAAAAATAATAAAAAACCTGGTTTGGATAGTATAACGTCTGAAATACTCAAGGAAATAAACAAAGAAATATCGCCAATTTCCAGATCCTCTAAAAGAACCCATGATAATCCTCATTTATAAAAAAGGAGATAAGCTCGAAGTAATTAATTTCCGACCGATCTCAATAATTTCCAGCATGGAAAAATAATAAAAAAGAATGTTATCATTCTTAAATAAATATGAAATCATGTCAGTCAAACAAACAGTATGGGTTTCGGGAAAACACCTCAACTTCGGATGCTATTGCGAGATTGACAAAAATAATAAATAATTGAATAGACCAAAAACAACCGTCATTATGCATTTTTCTTGATCTCGCAAAAGCATTTGATACTGTTAACCATCAACAACTTTTAGAAATAATAGAAAACATTTGTTTCAGGGGCGTAGTCTACAATTTAATGAAGAGCTATCTTCATAACAGAACACAGTTAGTCTATATTAACGATACCTTAAGTGATCCGGAGAATTTAATCTGTGGTGTTCCTCAAGGAACAGTGCTCGGTCCACTACTATTTTACATATACGGATTGGCCCAAAAGTCTGAAAACAGCCAATTATCTCGTAAATTGCTAGTCCTAATTGTACAGAATTTGGGGTACACCTATTTTGGGATACGGAGATTTCAGATTTGATATTTGCAATGTTGCCAGATTTGCCGTTTCTCTTATATTATTATTCACTTTGGTTTTTCAAATTCATCACCCAAATTCAGTCATTATTTGAATCTCCTATTCAATGCGAGGTCAACCATATATAACACTTATGATTTTATGTAGTCTGGAAGGTCTTAAATAAATAAAACAATCATGGAGAAATGTGGTAGACGCATTCTACCATCGATGAGGGTAATGTCAACTCACAAATGAAGCACATTTTGAACACTTGATAAAGTAACCATTATGTTAAAAATATTGCAATATTTTAATTGTTACGTTTTATACTCGGACAAAATATTGAAGAAGGTGATTCCTCTCTGTTCACGTACTATACCAGAGCATAATGAATGGAATCACGCGCTTAAAACTGCAGAAGTTATCGGTATCACGTGCCAACTAGTCTTAAATGCATATTTATAGCCAAAATGTATTACGCCAGTGGCGTATAAAAACTATTGGCAAATTAAATACGGTAATAGTAAATAATATTAGATGAAAGTAGGTTGGTTATCTATTTTTGTAGTAATAATCATTTATGTTTATAATTTTGTTTTGTTTATTGTTAAAATATGTAAATAGTATGCCAGTAGCGTAGAAACACTATTGGAAAATTAAATGGGGTATTATACTAAAACAAAATATTGAAGAAGGTGCACCTTAAAACTGCAAAAGGTATCGTTATCATATCAAAATGCACTCTTCCAGTGTCGCATAAATACTATATTGGCAAATTAAATGGGTATTTGTGAATATTACTAGATGAGAATCGGTTGGTTATCTATTTTTGTTATAATACTTCATCTATGTTTATAATTGTATTTTGTTTATTATAAAAATATGTAAATTAAGCTTGATATCACTAACTTGAATTCTAAATCTATGAAGTTTCGTATTTCATTGAATCTGCAGTTCTATCACTGGAATCGTCTTTGTCGTCGAAATTTAAAGTTATGACTAAAGGTTCAACTACCGTTTCGATCATACCGTTCAAGCGCCACATATTATTTTCTTCCTTAATTACATGGGAAATAGCATTCTGCCAATCTTCAGGTTTTATATGTTCTATACCGGTTTTTAATAAACTTTGAACGTCGGCTATTTTAAAAGTTTTATTTTTTTTGAGCTAAAAACCTTTTCACTTGCTCCCAAATTAGTTCAATAGGATTGAATTCGCAGTGATAAGGAGGAAGTCTTAGTACCGTAATACCATGATCACGAGCCATTGTGTCGACAACATATTGAATATATTTAGGGCGGTGTTCCTTTATTAGGTTATTGCGTTATTCCGCCGCCAGGTTTGCATATCTGCTTTTCTACTCAACATTATCGGAACGCGTTCAACTCGTCGACTGTGATAAGAAGCGTTATCTAGTACAATAACTGAATTTCGTTCTACACGCTGTAATACTTCATTTTTCAAAGCATTCCGCATTTATGTTCTCGTGGTAGTCTCCTGTTTTTTTTTTCGATATAAACACAAGAGCACTATTTTCCAAAAATTCACTATCACTTCCGATATGGGTAACAATTAGGCGCTGTCCTTTATCTGATAGTGCTTTCAAACCTGTAGATAATCCCTCTATGAAAGCTTGGCGATGACTAGTTACAGAAGTATCTTGCCATATCTTAGATACGGTGTGTTCAGTATTAACCCACGTTTCATCGAGATAATATATTTTTTTAGCGGCTCTAAACTCTTTAATGTAAATAACGCCGTCACCAGGACACTATACCTGACCTCTCAATTAAAATTGATTTCTTACATCGTTTGACAAAACGAAATTTTAGGCCTCATAAATTTTTTTATAAAGTTTCACAACTCATTAATGGAATTTCTTCGTTTTCTCTTAATTTCGTGAGAACAACTTTAAGTGTTAGAGCTTTGTTTTTGAAAAAAAAGAATGTACAGTTCTTTAAATGATTTATTTTTGGTTATCGTCCAATTTCAATAATTTTCGACCACGAGTATGCGTTTTAGGGGTTTCTAAGAAGCCTTTTTTTGTCTTTTTGCGTACAATACGTTCAATTGTTGAAACAGATAGTCCAGTTAAAAAAGAACTGCGGTTTACAGCTTTATTTGTAGAAAGTGTCTGTTTCAGCCCATCATACACTTTCCATATAATGTTCTTTTCATCCTTTGATAAGGGCTTTCGCCGACGTAATTGGGTTTCACTTGGACCCGCCTCTGAATCCACTACTATTGTAACAATATAATTCTACTATTAAATTGTTTTTATTAAATATTAGGGTATCATCTTACAAAATTTTACTCTCTATTGCAGACTTAAAACTGATTTCAACTGATTTAGTGGTTTTGACTCTTTACCTGATCCACACATGGACGGACTTTTTGTCTGTCTAACTAAATGAATGTAACGATCAACGAAATTGCCAAGAACGGAGATGACACGTTTTTAAAAGCGGTGTTTTTAAAACCATTAAACACAGATAACGAAGTCATTAGGGAATAAATATACTAATTTCTTGAAAATTATCAAAAACGTATATTTAACGCATCATCTTTGTTTAAATAAAGATGTTGACAAACAAATTTAATAAAGTTTACTAATAATTACCTAATAAATACCTAATAAATAATAAATAATTATTTGGTATTTGATACGCCGCCAATGCTGACTCTGTTAATTTCCGTCGGAATTTTCATTCATAGACAACAGTGTTGATCATGCATATGACTCACCTTCTCCAATATTTTATTCTAGTATAATGTAGTTGAAAATAGTTTGTATTAAAAAATTTTTAAAAAGACAATTAGGCGTTGCCAGACTTCTGTTTTGTTTGTTTAAAATCTTCTAGACTACATAAAATCATAAGTGTTACACATGGTTGAACTCATATTAAATAGGAGATTCCAATAATGATTGAATATATAGGGTAATCAATTTAAAAAACCAAAGTGACTTATAATATAAGAAAAATGGCAAATCTGGCAACATTGTAAATATTAAATCTGGAATCTTCGTATCCCAGAATAGGTGTATCCCAAATTTTGTACAATTAGGACTAGCAATTTACGAGATAATTGGCCGTTTCCAGACTTTTGGGCCACTCTGTATATAAATGACTTATTTGAACAACACGTTGTAGGTGAAGTGGTCAGTTTTGCAGACGATACCGCACTTAAGAATACCGTTGAGGCAGACTTTCCAAAAATTGTCAATCATTTTCATTACAAGGCTTTGACAATAAATTATAATAAAACATTTTACGTATTATTCTCATCTTACAGTAATAACTTACCACCCTATAAAAACGAAAAATTAAAATAAATCAGGAACATTAAAAAAAAATCAATCTGTCAATAATATAAAGTATATAGGTGTATAAATTGACTGTCATTTGAAATGGGACGCACATGTGAATTATGTAATAAAGAAACTACGTTTTGTAGTACATAAATTTAAAAATCTATCAACATTTTTACATATTAATCACTTAAAAATATTATATTATGCACTTCTCATATCTCATATCTCATTTATATTACGGACTCATTGCATGGAGGTCTGCTGGAATAGTTATTTTAGAAAATCTTCAAAAAATACAAAAGTCCATAATAAAAAATATGTATAATAAACCTCGAATTTCCCCTTCTGCAGCACTTTATCAAGACACACAAATATTTAACATTTATCAGCCCTATACTAAAGTGTTAGTGTTAAATCAATACAAAATCAGTAAAGAGAACAGACATATCACTCATACGTATAATAAGGACAAAAATGTTTTACATATCTAGGTTTAAAGTTATATAACGATATTCCTACCGATATCAAAACAACTAACTCTTCTTCTTTATTTAAAAAAGGTTATAAAATGGATTTTAGGGATACATCTTATTGAACCAAAAACTGATGATGCTTGTTATAGTCTAAAATTTTTTTAAGACTATTTTAAATTATATTTAATAATATTTTGTAGTAAGTAGTATTTTATCAATTATGTATTGTAATTTATTGTTTTTATTTTGTAATTCAGTTTTATTAGTTCGTTTATAAAATGAAATTCATGCCCACACTCAGGCACCTAATCCTCCCGTAACCAGCGCCATTCGTAAGGAAACGTTTTCTCTGTAGCGAGAAAACCGATTACACAATAAACCAATCAAAAATGATCACTATAGAATTGGTAGTGAGAGAATGGATTTATCTTTCTCTTGCTAATAAGACTACAGATATTCTCGGTTAGCCAGGCAGCCCTTAAAGCTCCTTTAAGTTCCAAACGAGTTTACTCAAAGCTGATTTTTAACAATTTAAAATATCCTTGAGTATCCTGTTAATGTGAGTGATCCGGGACACCGTGCTGTGGAGGGTAATGAAACAACTGGCACCATCGCTTAAAGGGGAACCAAATCAAAGTTCATAGAAAAAAAATTCATTGGCATAGCAAAGAGTGTAGTCAAAGAAATTATCTCAAACTGGACAGAGGATGTAATACTCATGTACTGAAGTAATTGATACCCTAGGGCTAAATCATTCGAAGATATTTATACCCAACCCTTTAATAAATAAATTGGGAACGTTCTACAAAAGGATGGGTTTGTAAAAATATTGGATTGTCGATTCTGCAGTATTAAAGATGAATCTGCATAGTGCATTCTATGTACTTGTTCCATCTTTGTAAGAACTAGGTTTTAGGTCTAGCTCTACCAACTGGAGCCCACATATCTTATTTAAGTTTCACCTTACTTTTACCATGGCTTTCATTTTCAAACCAACCAGTGATGCCCATAGTATGTTTCTCATTTTTCCATAAAAAAAAGGCTTGCTAGACTTTGTAACTATTTTCCGATCCTCCAACTTAATTATTTCTGATCATCCTATACTTATTCAATTATTTTTACCTGCGATGGAGTAACATAATTTGCATTATACAATCCTTGTAACACTGTTCTATCTTGTAACCCTGACGAATTCAATTAATGTAAATTATTATTGTCCCTCCAGCGTTCATTAACAACATGAATTATTGTATAGATGCATTTACTAAACTCATCTAGTATGTTATTAGACAGTTGTTCATATAAATTAATCTAATAATAACCAAACCAACAAGAGGCTCTATTCGAAATACGACGAACTACCTAACTGACAATCCAAATCCGTATTAGATTAAATCGGATCGTTGCAAATTGTGGTAATTTGAAACTGTCAATAAGCAAAGCTTTGCCTATATCAAGATTAAATGACTATTTATATATGTCACTTAAGATGTGTTTTCCTAGTCGCCCGTATTTTCTTTAAATTGACCTATATACAGTTGGAAAGATCAAACCTTCGATCTTGCTTTGTTTGTGTGTTGGAGTGAATGTAACATTCGCATGTATAGAACAGGAAGGGATGTGGTATCGACGTCGCTAGTTACAACCGGTAACGTGCTTTCAATCGGTGACACGACCTGTGAATAGCAACATTGATACTTTGTCGTTTTTTTTCCTGCATGTGCGAGCGCAACTTACTATTAACTCCAACACAAGCAAAGCAGGACAGAAGGTTTATTCTTGCCAGCTTTATATAAATAGTAAGACTAAAAAAATAAGACACTACATCCATTATTTTAATTCCTTATAATTCATGTAATAGTTAGTTTCGGATATTAATAAATTCTTTGTAGAACAGGAAGTCCTTCTGTATCTGTAACGTGTGAAGGGTGGGTTACTCCACGGCACTTAGACCTCATTAGGCCCATTGTGCATCTTCCTGAGATGATAGGCACTGTTTATTTCGTGAGCCAGCCTACAGATTTAATGTAGTTGACAACGTTGCCAAGAGATGCTTCTCTTATATCGGCCGGTGTTAGCCGATACTCGTAGAACATCTTCTAATAAATAAAAGCGTCAAGCAATCGTAGAAGATAGACTCGATAGTCTCATCTTCTTGTTCGCACCCTCTGTAGAGTGCGTATTCTGACAGCCATATGATATGGAGATGCTTTCGCACTTAGCAATGACCAGTCAGAATGCCTGTGACCAGGCGCAGATTCTGTCTAGACACAGTCAAGTATTTGTTTACTGGAGTGTTGTCAGGATAACATAAGTGTTCCCTGGCAACTCTGCAGTTTCTTGTTTTATCCCATCTTTCCTTGAATTTCACAAGGGAATGTTCTTTGATTAGGTCTGTCACTACCGATTTTGTCATGCCAATAGAAGGGCCAGGTCCAAAAGTATTTGGTTGGCTACTTTCTTGGCTAGTGAATCGATGTGGCGTGACCTTTACTCCATCTTAAGGTGACCATATTGTTGATGGATACAAATGTATCATTGTTAAGCTCTCACTGATGAGAGAAAATACCAAAAATACACAAAAAACATTGAAATATATGTAAGTTTTATAAAATTGTAGGGGACCAAATTTTAAAACACTGTATTAAATTAATTTTAATAAATGACTTTTAATAAGTTAATTTTAATAAATTAATTCTAATAAATCAACTTTAATAAAATAACTATTTCTATACAGAGATGTTTACTATATGATCTAGAATTATTCGACGGAAAATTCTCCTAGTCACTGTCCAGTCCAAATCCATACACACATTGAACTGGTTGGCTAGTCTCAACATGGCTACGAAAGGAGCTCTGGTTGTAGTAAAGGGAATATTAAACATAGCTGATGATCGCATTCTACGTGGTGGAACGTTAAATTGTATTAAGGATAATATATCAGGTGCAATTATATTATTATTATTAAGCGTATTATAGAGAAACATCATCGAGTTTAGGCAACGCCTGCTGTCCAACGATATAATTTTAAACTCTCTTCTCAACTGAGTTGACCTTATTATATTATAATCTGGTCTAACATGATGTGTTTTGTAGTACAAATATCTAAGTAGTTTGTTTTGGACCTTTTCAACTTCTTTCATTGAATATTGATACTCTCCATACCAAATTAGAGAAGCGTATTCCAACTTGGTCCTAACTTAACTATAATAGAGAAGTTTTATAGTGTTCGTATTGGTAAAAGTAGCAGTTTGCCTTATTACATACCCTAACATGCGGTTAGCAGATTTTACTATATTTCTAATATGAGTTGAAAACGAAAAATGATTGTTATAAGTGACACCGAGTTCTTTAACCTCTGAATAACGCACAAGTTTACTTCCATCCATTATATAGTCAAAATTGATTGGTTCTTTTTTGCGTGTTATTGTCATAACGCAACATTTTTTTATATTAAAATACAACTTATTACTAAGACTCCATTAGTGAATACTATTTATGTCTTTCTGTAACTTGACACAATCCCTTACTGTCTGTACAGTTTTGAAATCTTTAAAATCATCTGCAAAGAGTAAACAATCAGAATAGTTAATTACAGATGGTAAATCGTTAACAAATAACAAAAACAGGAGTGGACCTAGGTTAGAACCCTGTGGAACACCCAAATTAGCAGAAGACTTACCAGATGTATTTCCATTATGTTTTACTATGAATAATCTGTTTTCTAAGTAACTTTTAATTAAACAAAGAAAATTTGTAGTTAAGCCGAATGTATTTAATTTTTGAAGTAGTACATCATGATTTACCTTATCGAACGCTTTTTGAAAATCTGTATATACAGTGTCTAACTGACTTCTTCGTTCTAATGTTTCGTAGGCTTTATTAGCAAAAATAAACAAATTGGTATTAACATTTTTATTTGTAACGAATCCATGTTGCTGGGTAGATAAATATTTTTCAACATGTCTATAGAGCATTGTGTATATAATTTGTTCTAATAACTTAGCTGTAGCACACATAATTGAAATGGGTCTATAGTTTTCTATGTCCATTTTGTTCCCCGTTTTATGAATGGGTGTAGTTATAGCAATTTTCCATATTGATGGGAAAACCTTGGTTGATAAAACTAGGTTAAAAATATGTAAAAGAGGTTGTTTCAACCATTCACACCAACCTTTGAGAATAAAGGGAGGCATTCCGTCGACACCTGCAGCTGAGTACGTTTATGCGGCGACTCTGGGGGAGAAACCCTAGGTGCGCCCCACGGTTTAACGACATTGTTCATAAGCAATGTATGCTCTTTTAACTCTGTTCTCTAAATGCGAGTTTCATGTTAAATTGCTGTCAAAGGTGAGGCTTAGGTACTACACCTCTTTTGCAAAGTTTATTTTTGTATTTAGGAGTTCTGTAGGTTTTATTTCCATTTTCATCCTTTTCCTTGTGAAAAGGACCATTTCTATCATTTTAGGATTCATAGATAATGAATGGTCCTTGCACCACTGTTCTATAATTTTAGAACTACTTGCATTCTTTCGCTGGGTATGTTCTCAAAATTTCCTGTTTGCAGAATGACCAGGTCATCTACATATGCTATTATTATTATTATTAACTATGGTTTAAATGGACTAGTTTGGGTGAAATGAATAGACTTGCCAATTAAACTCAACATGTTTAATTGACTCTAAAAACTAGAGTGAATTAAAATCGATAGATTAATAAAAGGTGACAGTATAAAAACCAAGTAAACAGTAGCACAAACACATTGGTAGTTATTTTTGTCAGATCTGTCCGATCGTATTAATAAAACATTGATTATTATCGAGATAATAATAATAATAATAATAATAATAATAATAATAATAATAATAATAATAATAATAATAATAATAATAATAATAATAATAATAATAATAATAATAATAATAATAATAATAATAATAATAATAATAATAATAATAATAATAATAATAATAATAATAATAATAATAATAATAATAATAATAATAATAATAATAATAATAATAATAATAATAATAATAATAATAATAATAATAATAATAATAATAATAATAATAATAATAATAATAATAATAATAATAATAATAATAATAATAATAATAATAATAATAATAATAATAATAATAATAATAATAATAATAATAATAATAATAATAATAATAATAATAATAATAATAATAATAATAATAATAATAATAATAATAATAATAATAATAATAATAATAATAATAATAATAATAATAATAATAATAATAATAATAATAATAATAATAATAATAATAATAATAATAATAATAATAATAATAATAATAATAATAATAATAATAATAATAATAATAATAATAATAATAATAATAATAATAATAATAATAATAATAATAATAATAATAATAATAATAATAATAATAATAATAATAATAATAATAATAATAATAATAATAATAATAATAATAATAATAATAATAATAATAATAATAATAATAATAATAATAATAATAATAATAATAAATCATCTTTATTAGAGGAAAAGAATGTATATAAGTATTTTCAATAAAGCAAAAACTCCAATAACTCCAATATTGTGTAGTGACTGTCATTATTGAGGCGGCTAATAAGGGTGTCGAGGATCATATTCTACAGTAGAGGTGAAAGCACCCTTCCTTGTGTACATTCCTTCGCAACCAAGCCTCACATCTTCTACACTTATGTTTACTGCTCGCTTTGAGAGCATGTTATGTATCCACCCACTAACCATTTGTGGAACATTTCTGTTGGTTAGAGAGTGTATTATCTTTGGGAAGGTGGTTTCATCAAAAACACCTTCCATGCCTATGAAAACACCCAAGGTGGACTCCTTATTGTTCAGGGATCTTTCTTTCCGGCCAGCAACTAGATGAAGGGCTGAATCAGTAAATCTGCCTGGGGTGTATGCATGTTGGTTTGGGTGTAGTGGTGTTTTTGTAATCATCGCATCCCTTATGTACCTTTCGCATAGTCTTTCCAATATCTTCATGGAAAACTATGTCAGACTAATTAGTCGGTATGTTTTTGGGACAGTGTAATCCATCCTTCCAGGTTTGGGTATAAATACCACTTTTACCACTTTCCATTTTTTGGGGATATACCTCAGAGCCAGCTAGGCTCTGTATATACCCACCAGGTGCGGTGTGAGTTCTTCCAGACCCCACTGAAGTAGGGCTGGATAGATACCGTGAGGTCCTGGCGATTTAAATGGAGAAAAGCTGGATATTGCCCATATAATTTTTTCATCGTCTACAATGTTTTTGGCGGTTTGCCAATCATAGATAGATGGACTGTATTCCTTCTCTACCCAGTCCGCCACGTCTGTGATGACCGAGTCAGAAAAGTGTGTTGACAGCAGACGTTTCATGCTATCTTCGAGGTTGGCAGTTTTCGTGTCATCATCATTAATTAGCGTACCAATGCTTCGGTGTGGATTCTTGTGAGAGAGCTTTTTGAAGCCTCGCTGCCTGCGGGAAATCTTTGATTTCTTCGCAGTAGGATCTTCATGCATCTCTTTGTTTTTGTCTCAGGAAATCCTTTATTGATAGATTATTTCCTAAGAAGATTTCTTAATGATTTTTTTTTAAATATCGGTTAATAATATTGTTTTAATCATTTTTGAGCAATTCTATTTTGTGCATAGTAAAGGGTCTATCATGAAATAGCACTCAACGAAATAGAGCAATATTAAAAAAGCAACTGAACGAAATAATACGTATTAAAAGAGCGCCTGTATAAAATAGCGTGTATCAGAAGAGCGCATGAACGAAATAGCGCGTTTCAAAAGAGCTCCTGAACCAAATAGTGTTTAGTAAAGGGGCGCCTGAACGAAAAAGCGCATCTCAAAAGAGCGTCAGGTACAGCAGCGCCTGAACGAAATAGCTGTCCTTAAAATAGCAACAATTAAAGCAGGGCCAACAAATTTTTACAGCGTTATTTCGTTCTGCGCCGAATAGTAAGTGTATGTTAGGTAGGTCTTTATTTAGTTTTTATATTTCTTTATTTATTGTTATTATGTGATATCCAGTTCTAAATTTTTAGCTATAGTTTGACAACTTGTTTTCACTGAAAATTGCGTTATTATACAGGGTTGCTAAAAATTCTGACAAGATGTTTTCTTTAAACAAGTTATGTAATAGATATGTAAGTTACGTAATCGAGAGTCGAGTAACCGGAAAGTTTAGTGATCCTCCGATCACCTGTCCTAGGTGAACCAATAGTAGTAAAATATTAAATACTAATAGAACTAAAATGTTTCTCTAGGAGTATGGTAGGTTCTCCATTAGTGTTTTTAAAAAGATGAAGAAAGTTTCCCTGTTGAAATTTAAAAAATAAGATTTTTACTGTAGGCATTAAAGAGGTTCTATATACAGTTTTTATGACCTTTAAAAATACATAAGACAATCTCATAATAGTCTAAAATATGAAAATATTTTCAGATATTTAGGCAATGACATATTATCTTTTATTGTAGGGCATAAAAACTGTGGAAGATTTAAGATTTATGCAATTACTTACGTGTCTGATTGCAATATCTGCAGTTATCAAACAATTATTTTTAGCTATGGAATTTCAGTCTTTCACCTCTCTAATTCATTTTAAAAGAAAAACCGTTCTTCGAACTTTAAACACTTTCTGTGCTCTTGAAAATGTGCATCAGTCTTTGCAAGTCTTCATTTTCAATCAAGAGTGAAATCATTAAATAACAATTTATTTTCATCTATGCGACTGCTGATACTGCCATCTCTAAAAATCGATATTTAATTATTGTTTGCAGCAGAGTACGAGAATTGAGAACAAATTTTCATCGAAGTAGAAAAGATTATTGATGTGAGCGTGTCCAATATTTTACTCTTTCTCGTTTAAAAAAAAGAGTTCGTTCAAACACGGCACACTATGTATTAGCGAATTGGCTTCCAATTGCCAGCTCCTATAGTACAGTTTTTTTTTGACGCTTGATGAAATTTATGACCGTTTGAAAGTGCATCTGGTTGTAGGTAAATTAGTTTTAGTTAGATCGGCATGATCTATAAATTATCTTCTTTTTCGTTGTATTCTGAATCGCTAGATACATAGATCACTATGCAGAAATTAGGTTAATAAAATTAGTTGGTCCAGTTGCCAAGTCGTGTTAGGGATGGATGTCTTCCTAAAAAAAATTGTGTCAAGCAGACTATAAAAATTATCAAATTCGATCCATATGATTAGATTAAGTACAAGAATATTATATTTGCGATCTTTCTTGTTACTGAAAATCATTACCTGCAAGTGTATTTAACGATTACAAGAAAATGCAGGTCTGTCAGTAAAATAATAGTTTGTTTAATAATATATAAAAGAATTAAAAGTAGTAAGTACAGTAACTGCACAACAAGAAGTCTAATGCTAAAAGGACAATTTTTTCATTTAAATCTACATAAAAAAATCTAAGGCCACACGTCTCTTATCTGTTTATCAGCTAATGCCAACGTTATAATCAACCTACATGAAAAGCGTGTCCAAATAGAAGGTAGAGTCTTGTTACAGGAATTGTTCATGGCTATAAGTCGGCATTGCCTTAAAATGAGACTAAAACGCACAAAAAGCTTTCAAAATTACATTAGGGAAGTATAGTTATTATCGGTTTAATGTATTTTTCTCGTTGCAACTATCATAGTTGAAGATGTTTTCCAGGAATTTATTATAAAATGTGATAGCAGTGTAAACACATGCTCGCTCTTTAGATAAACAAACTTGCCCAGTCAAATTATCAGCCGTGTCCTTCTTTCTAATGTGGCAGCCGATGCGACAGCTCTGTCTGCGTAATGTAACGTTTGTTTATTTTAAACAACAGTTTATTTGTTATTAATTTATTTGAACACCTACTTATTTTAAAACAATACTATTCTAATTTATATATATATTTCGAATAACTTTAAATTGTTCACTATTTATCTTCACAACTCTTCGTATTCGACTGACTGGTCCGTGTTCTTCCATCAATATTTATATACAAATTGATAATTCTGGTGGATTCCAGAATTATCTCGCCAAAAACTACAATCAATTCACGTACGTTCTGGAAGGAAATCTAAAGTGCCCGCACTAGTGACGTTACATACGTTGGGTCTTAAGGGGTTTAATTATGTTTTTTATTCGGACAAGTGGAGCCTCAAAGGTCAAAAAAAGACAGAGAGGGGCTTGGAGTATTAGAGTCTGACTGAAATAGTTGGAATGGCTCGCATTACATTGTCCCCTCTTTAAGTGATAGTTCCTACTGGAACTCTTTCGAAACTAAACCGAAATGGTTTTATCTTTTAGAATTTCCAGTTGCATGGAATAAGTAAAAAGGGACTGTCTTCGCTGTAACCTAGACACAGGGCGAATGGCTGCAGACCAGTATTTGGCAGAGTTGCCAACTCGCAAAAATATTTATCCCTAAAGCATAAGTCATAAACCCCTAAAATCGTTCCAATTACTTGGAAATCCCCCTAAATTTTTTTTAAATAATTAATTACATGTTTTAATATTTTTTGAGGGGGTGGGTGGTCTCACAACGATAATTTTTAAACGGTTTTATTAGGAAACAGAAGAATCCAAAAACGAACTACATCTCTCTCCTATGACATTGACAATAATGACGTTGACATCTTTAGCATGACTAACATAAAATTTAAATATTCCCGCTGAACACATTTTTAATACTTGTTGTTATTCATAAATAAAAATAATAAATAATATACTGTTATACTTTTTATAAATTATTTAATACATCAAATAAAATTTCGTTGTCTTCAGAACATTCAGATTTTTTAAAGTCGTACATATTTAAATTGAATAAATTTAACATTTCAGGGGACGGAATGAATGTTGTGCAAGATCCACCATTTCGATTTAGTGTGAATCGAACCATCATCAAGCTTTGTAACATTTCAATAGATAATCTATTCCGCAGCTTATTTTTAACTATATTATAGATGGAGAATGCACGTTCGACACTTGCGTTTGAAATTGGAACTGTGACAAATGCTAATCCAAATTTTGAAACATTTTCAAAGCGTTTACAGCCAGCTGCGTCACAATCATTATAAACTTCATAATAAAAATCAGCTGAAGTAGAAATATTCGTCCATGTTTTGTTGCTCAATTGGTGCCACTCAGACTCGATGTCATTTTTATTGCCGTAAAGGTGATTTCGATGAATATGATTCAATATTGGTTTAATATCAGGTTTGACTTGAGACGTAGCAACCTTCGGGTGCAAATCAGCAACTACTTTTAACATTGATAAATTATCCGGAAGCCTTTTCTGAATTTCCTGGGCCAGACAACATAAAAAGTTCTTGCATCGTTCCCTGACATCCAACAAATCCTTTTCTTCAAGTTCTTGAGATATATTTTGAAAATCAAAATCAAAATATATTGAAGCTGTATACATCAAATGTTCGCGGAAATTAAATTCTAGCAGTTCGGAGTCCACCAATTTTTCCAATTTAGAAGGTACAACAAGTCGTCTTAACAAGTTTTTGTATAATAAAAACAAATCTTCAAATAATTTTGTAGGCTCAACATTATCACTTTGGAAAAGTAAATTTAATTGAGTAACATTTTTTAATTCATTTCTGAGAAAAATCAAAAAAGCTTTGAAAGGAAGCCTTCGCATGATATCATAAAGCTGTTCTGCCATGTAACATTTGTTTTCAGATTTAGCAATCGAAAAGAGCAGCTTCAATTCTTCCCATTGCTCCAAGATTGTATTAATAGCTTGATAGCGAGCGAGCCACCGGGTTCCGCTAAGTCCTTGAATTTTTTTTGGATCCTTGCTATCATTCATGGTTTCGAATAATGTTTTGTAGTAGTCCAAACGTTTAGGGCTGTATGAAAACCAGTTATGGGTTTCTCTTACAAGAAATTCTAGTTGGCGTGGTAATAAATCAGCTGCCTTTTCCGCACATAAATGCAAAGAGTGGCTAACACATTTAACAATAATTAAATCTGGCAGTTCCCTTTTTACTTTCCTATCTGTATACAGATATAAGGAAAGTATAGGAATCATGATTTTTTTCGACCTCGAGTTTTCGACGGATTTTTACGTTTTGAGGTCCCCTGAATCCGTTTTGACTATTTTCGCGATGATGTCTGTGTGTGTGTGTGTGTGTGTGTGTGTGTGTGTGTGTGTGTGTGTGTGTGTGTGTGTGTGTGTGTGTGTGTGTGTGTGTGTGTGTGTGTGTGTGTGTGTGTGTGTGTCTGTGTGTCTGTGTGTGTGTGTGTGTGTGTCTGTATAACGCATAACTCATGAACCGATACACAGAAAAACACCAAATTTTAAACTTAAGCTTTGTTTCAGCGTCCAATGAGCTGATTAGATTTTGGGCAGTGTCGGAACATCTGGGGGGGTACTTTATAGGTGGTCATTTTTATATTTTATGGAATATATCTGTTATTTACGTTTGGAGAAGAAAATTCTTTAAATAAAAGTTACTTCTAATATAATTATCTATAATTTTTGTTTTATGCAAAATTTTCCTAAAATGGTCCGTATTCGAGAAATTTGACAAAATGTAAAAAACATAATTTTTTATAAAAATTGTTCAAATAAAAGTTGTTTATAATATAATTCTCTATAATTTTTGTCCTATACATAATTTTTCTAAAATGGACCGTATTCGAGATATTTGAGAAAATGTGTAAATTTCGAAATTTGAAGAAAACTCAAAAACGGATAAAGGAAAAAACATTAAATTTTAAACTTAAGGTTTATTTCGGCCTGACGTGAAATGATTAGATTTTGGACAAAGTTGGAACATCTGGGGGGGTACTTTATGGGAGGCCGTTTTTATATTTTATGGAATATATCTGTTATTTATGTTTGGAGAAGAAAATTGTTCAAATAAAAGTTACTTCTAATATTATTATCTATAATTTTTGTTTTATGTCAAAATTTCCTGAAATGGTCCGTATTCGAGAAATTTGACAAAATGTGCAAAATTCTGATTTTTATGAAAATTGTTGAACTAAAAGTTGTTTGCGATATCGATTTCTATAATTTTTGTTTATACATGATTTTTCTAAAATGGTCCGTAATGGAAAAGTGCTAAATTTAAATTTTTCTGTATTTTCGTTTTCAATGAATATCTATAGAAAAATGTTTCGAGGTAGATGTATGTGTAAAATGTATATATTTAGTTTATCCTCTAAACATTTATAGAGATGCTGCAATAGGTTGTACAAAATAACCGGAAAATGTCTATAATAACTAGATAGGAAAGTCATGTGTTGGACACATCAGATTTTTAATATAGCAGTCACCGAATTATGTTTACCAACCATAACATTTGCTCCATCCACGCCGATTCCGATCATATTTTCAATTTTTAATCCATCCTTTTTAAGTTGATTTATAATTGCTTCATGCACACTTTTTGCGTCACATTCTATTATCTTTATTATTCTATAGAAAGTTGTGACAACTTGCTTTGTCTTGTGTGAAAAAAAACGCACCATAATGCACAGGACTTTTTGTGTTGAGAGATCAGTGCTCTCATCGATAATAATCGAATACGGAAAATCTCCTATCTCTTCAATTAAAGCTCCAAGCATTGATGGACCAAGCACATTTTTTATTAACATTGAACACTTAGTGCGATGAAGTTTTAGGTTTTTTAGAGCATCTGATGAGGGATCCAACTGAGGAAGTATACTAATCAAATGATTAACTGTTAACATGGAACAGTGCTCGGCGATGAAGGCAGCGATTCTCAACTCGGTGATTTTTGTACTTTCCAATAAAACTGGTTTATATATTTTAGATATAGGTTTACATGCCTTTGCTGATTTTTCCCGGGCTGTGGTTTTTTTATGTTTTTCAGTTTTAGCGTGACTAAGCAAATCCTTTTTGTGGGCTTTCAGCACTACACGGCAATATGTACAAGTCGCTAATGTGTCACTGGTAACATCAGGTGCAAGCCATCCTGCAATAAAAACATGGACTGTGAATAACGACGTATGAATTTAGTACTTATTTAGTCAAGTAAATCACAGTAAATAGGAAAACATTCTAGACAATACCAACACCTACACCTTGCAACAATACCAACACCTTGCTAATATGCTAACATTCTAATATTGAATGTGTGTTATTTGCCTAAATGAAATAAAAAATACCTTTTTTTTAATTTTATTGAAGAACAAATACTGCTGTAATTTGATGACGCCGATGATGCTATAGTAAAGGAATCATGAATATTGTTGTCTTTCTCGATCATTTATAAATTATGATAGAGCAATTAAATTTCTTTACCTTTTAAATATGGATCTGTTTCCCAAATCTTCGTATACTTTTGATAGTACATCTTTTTATTTTTCGTTATCGTTTCTTTTGCTTTCGGCATCATTCATTAAAATTGCTTTACATTTACAACGCAGTACAATCAAATGAAGTGAGAGACGAGAGTGGCGAATCGACGAGTGATCAAAACAAGTTAACAAGTGTCAATGTCAATCTCAAGTACTGACATTCGACATTGACACGTAAACAACAATCTTCAGAATCTTCTTCTTCTCCATTTGTATTTGTGGCCTCGCTATTCGGCCGTAAACAACAATCACACATGACACATGACAATTATTGACACAATAGGCTCGTTTGGATTGTCCCAGGGCTTACTTTTACATTTTTATTTTTTGCAATAAAAAAAATAATAAATATTAAGAGTCAAAAATCCCTAAAAATACCCCTAACAATATAAATCCCCTAAAAAAATCCCATCCCATTTATTTACCCCCTAAATCTGGGGGGAAAACCCCCAAGTTGGCAACACTGGTATTTGGATTCCGATATCTTAAAAGATTACTCCCACCATGTTAATGATCCTCCAATCCAGCTGAGAACATTCTATCTTCGGCATGTACATTGGACTCCAGTACGTGCTCTCTTAAACTAAGTAATGCTTCTTAAACTTCATAATAAGTGGATCGATCTCGGAAGGTGTTCTTTGTTATCAGATAGAAAAGGTAGCGCGATTTGTCTTGAAGTTTCAAGGCTTTTTTAGGGGTTGCTAACTGACATTGAAGTTCTAGCAGTCAACCAAACTTCTTACGAAATTTATATGCCAGTCCTCGCGTGTCGTTGATGCTGGTGGAAGTACTATGGACCAGAGAGTAGTCTTTTGGAAGCGAGAGCATATCTTGTTGTTGCTCGGTCCTAACACCATATCTTGCTTTTCCAGTACCTCCATATGCACCCATAAATTCTTTAAAGACAAGGTCAGGTGTTTCTTGAAGTTGGTTTACTTCTTCTTCATGGTTACTCTCAAATGGCGCCAGCCTATTTTGATGCACTACCTTCGGTTTATCGTTTGGGATCTTACTTATACGGTAAATTACATCATTAGTTTTATTGTTAATACCCTACGGATCTTCCTTTTGCAGCTTCGGAGAATAACCCTTTTGTCTTTTTGGGTTTTGGAGCTAGACTTTTTCGTCTTCCTTGAAACATCCCTTTGTAGCTTGGATATCGTACCATTTCTTCATCCTGTCGCTGGCGATTTGAAGATGCGAGCGGCCCAATTCAGGTCGGAATCCAAACTCGAGGTTACACGGTAGTCTCATCTCACGCCCAAACAGGACATTTGCTGGTGTTTGGCCTGTTGATTCATTGATATCGGATCTCTAAGCTATTGCAAAGAGCGGAAGATACTGATCCCAATTTCGCTGATGGTTTTAAACCACTTTTGACAGATATTTGCCAATAGTGTTATTCATTCGCTCTACCATTCCATCGGATTGTGGGTGCAATGGTGTGGTTCTGGTTTGCTTCGTGCCTAGTCTATCACAGATTTTACGGAATAGTTGACTTTTACCAGTGGCGTTACATACGTTGGGTCTTAAGTGAAGTGTATTTTAAGGATTTTATGAATAAAAAAAAAGAAAAATATAAAAACGTTTATTTATGCAATTGATAAGTTTACAATCTAAAGCATGTATTTTATTAAAATAGAATTGTTTAAAAATTAAAATAATTAAAATTGTTTACACAGGTTTATAGAGCAAGCCTAATTTATAATGCATAGATAAGTAGTTTTATTAAAATAGCTATATCCTAATATACAACAAAAATATAGAATAATCATATAAACGGTACTTATAAAAAATATTAAATAATGTGTAATTATTTTTTTCTTTTTGCACCAAACAAACGTTTTCTCAACGTTGCTATCTTCAGTCGCAGTCTCTGCTTTCTTGGAGTGTTTGATGATAACAAATTACTCGTTTGAATTTGTGCTGTTACACAAAGTAGAGAAACAGATGGTTGACTATGCACTTGTTCAATAAATTCTACTTCTGCTGAAGTTGAGGGTAGACACAAGTTGTCTTTGCCTTCTTCGCCATGAACAACAAATTCCTCTAAAAAAGAAACAGAAACCAAAGAAGATCAACTAGTGTCAAGAAGGTGCATCATTTGTCAGAATTAAATGTTTGAGTCACACTTTTTAGCCAGATGAAATTTAAAATAATTTTATAAAATGTGAATATATTTCTGTGCCTAGGAGGTAAACTGCACTGTCATTCTAGTCAAATTTTTAGTACACAGATTGAATGTTGTTAAATTATTAAATTTCAACTAGATATGCATTTAGACACCCATTTATTGTCAAAATATTCTATATTTTTTACTAACCTAACTACTAAAACTACTTTATTTTAATTTGCATAAGTTGTTATATGTCGACAATGCAGTTTACCTCCGAGGTAGTTCTACAAAATGGAATGTATGGGTTGATATTCTAAGATTATTAGTACTTATCATTTATGTGGTATCTACCCAGATCCTCTTTCAACATTTCTGTAACATCATAGTTGGAGGACCGTCAGGACTGTATGCACTATTCCCCTGTTTGTTTAAAATTTGTACGTATAAGCTCTGTACATTTGTAAATTGTTTTTATTAAATATTACTTTTCTGAAATAATCTTTAGTTTATTAAGATATAACTAATTTAAATTGTCACCCTGTATATGAAGAATTTATTATCGTAAAACATAAATAAACTACTAGTATTTAATATTTCCGTTACAAAAATGAATACTTACCAAAAACCTTTTGGTGGACGCGTATATTTAATTAAAAAATATAATAACAATCACCCAACATAAATATTTCGATGTACAAACGAGCCATCTGTATAGCTACCATATTTGATTTCCATTCTATTCTATTCTATTTGTTGGTAAACCTCATATTGTTCTATACGGTTGATGTATTGCCAGCTTGAGTCCTTCTGGTTTGACATGCCCTTTCGGCCAACATTATACTATTAAACCTCCTGTTTCAATGCATTGTCATAGCAGAATCAATTAAGACCAGCAACAGTTTATAGTAAGTACACAGGGTGTTTTAATAGAATCTTGTTAGTTCTGTTAGATAAATGCCGGCTTATTTTTTTCTACTACTTTACTCTCAAAAAATAAGTGAAACATGTAAGAAACTTACATTTATTAAATTCCATTTTTAAACCTGATGAGGACCCTCAGTGGCCGAAACTACCCGCCCTTCTATATCTTATAAATTAAAAGTTTGTGGTAATTGACTTTGAGTTTCATTTCTACTTTTTTATTAAAACCCAGTCATCCCAATAAAAATTAACTTTTATAAAGTTTGAAAATTTCATGACTAAACATCGAAAGTTTGCAATCTTCGTGAAATATTTAGAAAGTGCCGTCTTTGTTGGAAAATTAGCAAAAAACTTGTAAGAAGTTTTTGCACGTTAAATTTATAATTTTTACATAAAATTGGCGTCCAAACATCACTCAAATTTCAAACTTTAAGAATCGATTGCATAATAAGGTCTTGGCTATAATGCATTTATTTTTTAACTTAATAAAATATTTGAATTCATAAGCAAAATTGTTCATAATTTTAAATATTTGGTAAAATCTACGTTCCTTTAATTATGTATTCCATAAACTACTAGGGTTACTCTCACCTATGTAATCATTAACATGTATAAACAACTGACTTGCTAGCCCACACTCGAAATAACTTTATCCAGTTCCTACTGTGAATCCCATGGTGATAGCTTTACAAAGCCTTTGTCCATTATCTATTGCAGTTACTCTTCATTTTATAAAACAACCATCGACTTGCAGATGCCAACCTTTAGTCCACAATCGGATATCTTCCAGCGAATTCGAGAACCTAACACAGCTCATAACTTCTTTTAACCGTTCAACTGGGAACTCAAAAATTCGATTCATGTAAGACCCTCCAAAACACAATCTTGTACTCGAACAAGAAGCACTACTTCTCTTTCAGCAACCTTGACAATCTATAACAGGTCATAACTTCTTCTATTTATAATGACTTTGAGATTAACATCAACTTGGAAGTTAAAAACACTGTTCATGTTACCAATACTTCTAACAATGAGTGAAAATATTTTTATTTAATCCCACATTTAAGAGGGATTAATCCTACACTGATAAACAAGCTTACAGACTAAAAAAGATTTCAACTTACACTTGGTGAGAACAATTGAATTACATATTCAAATAGGATGGTGAAAGATTTGGATACAGAAACAGAATTATTTATATTGAATAATAAATAGGGGAGGGTGGGCCACGTTGAGACATTTTTTAAATTTTTTTTTGTCTGGCAGCTACACTTTAAAGAATTTCAAAACTCCAATCATGTTTTAGGTTCCCAAATTAGTTATAAACCATAATCAAGTAATAGAATTCAAATACAACCAGTGTAGTTTTATTTTTTGAATTTTCTTTAAACGAATGATTTTGTCGCAAGGTGGCCCATACAATGGGCCACCTTGAGACATTCTAAAGGTTACCTTGAAACAGAGTAAAAACTAAATCAATGCAAGGAAACAAATTATATTTATTATTATTATTTATTATATGTATTCAACGAATTTTAACATTATCGAAATTGATACCAAATGATATGTATGATTCTTGCCTTTTGGTGCCACAGTTAATTGGTGGTGGCAAAATGCATTTAACATCAGTTTGTTTAACTAAAGAAACATCTGTGATTATGGAAAATATAAAAGAGTTTTTGATTTTTTTACTGTAATGCAAAAACTTCACCTCAAAATCAGCCTATTGAATGCTAATAATTCTGCCGACATAAAACACAGCTTTTTTATCTTTAAATTCAACCAATATATAAAAGTTTACTTCAGGCTTATCCTGATATTTTTCAAAATTGATTTCGCTAAGCGACTCTGCATCCTAGGAATCTGAAACAAATGATTCGTTGTCGCTATTGTCAGAAGACGACAATTGCACTTCAGTTCTGGTTGAAATTTATTTTCTGTTTGTTCCTTTAGCCCGTTTAAGAGATGCTTTTCACTTCTTCTCATTCTCTTTTTGCTCTATTTCCAATTTCTCTGGCGTATCAGTTGCAATTTTGCTCCTACTCTTTTTTTCTTAAATTTCCAGCTTTCCTTGGTAAGGCTTTAGGGTAACCAAATATTTGTTCCGGGCTTTTGTTCTTGTATGCTGTTTTCTTTTTTGTGAAAAAATATTAGAACATGTTTCGTTTTTGCGGTTTCTTTGACAACAGAATCAATATTGTTTCCAAGATCCAAAGTTGCTGTAGGAGCTCCATTCAACATGTGAGCCTTAAAATTCACTCTGGGAAAAACCATTGCTGGTGGTAGAGTTGTTCCTAAAACAAAAAAGGTTGTTGTTAAAAAAGATATTTTAATAAGAATGAACTATATTGACAAAGAAAAAATACACACCTGCTGCATTGACTATACAGCAAGTTGTTATTATTCCCAGTTCACCACTTATTACTTTCGGGGCCAACATTTTCGCAAATTTTTGAACAGTTGTTGTCGAGGTTTCATCTAAATTAAAAATACGTGTGCCTTCATCAAATCCATTATGACGTTTCACATCTTCCAAATTAAAAAAAAAAGATCAACATTATGACAATTGAACGAAGTAGTTCTTGACAAGCTACATCCTTCAGGTTGACGAATGCTGATTTCTGAATGCCTTTTAATAAAGCCTTAAAACCAATCGACTCCAGCACCTTCGTTTTTTTTTTTCAGGTTTCAGGCATATCAATTTTATTATAGTCACAAAGCTCATGAGCCAGTTTTCTTACGTCTTTTGTAAATTTTCCGTAACACATTTTGCTACATTGTATAATGTAACTAGTCACTAATACCTTTTGCTCATTATTTAAAACTCTTCTGGTATCAAACTGCGGCTTAAAAGACAACTGTTTTTCTGGATTTTCTTTACATAACGTGCTAATGTTTGAAATTTAACACCATTAACTTCCGCATCTTTTCTGAGGCTGAATTCTTTTTCCAGGACATCTTTTACTCCGTTTGTCATGGATTTTGGGGTAAATAGTCCTTTGCCAGACTTTCTCTTTCGACCTCGTGACATCCTAAATAAAAAAATATATCTAATAATACATACTGAAACATAATGGGCCACCTTGAGACATGTCTCATCGTAGCCCAATAAAGCTGTCTCAAAGTGTCCCTACTGCCAATGTAATATTAAAATCGATATAAAATCATAACAACGAAAACTAACACCTTATAACCTAGAAATATTTTAAAATAATATCTATTTAATAGATTGCACGTAAACCTACAATATCCTAATGGTTTAGTTTGTTAAAATTTATGTAAAGATAGAGTAATGAAAAACTTACCTGGTATTAAAAACAACTTGTACCGATAAAAATTCTAATCTCAAACAAACACTACAAGCGACAACAGATGATCACTGCTAACTAGTTGCATGGTTTACCACAGGAAAGAGATCTTTGTGGCGCCAAATTTAAAAATTATAATGGTGTACCTGTCTCAACGTGGCCCACCCTCCCCTACACTATTATTACTAAAAAATTATAGGTACTAATTACCCCAAAAAATAAGAGATTTAATATGAAACAAACGAAAGGCTGGAAAGAAGTGGCAAACAATGAGAACTGAATAGATCAAAAACAAAGTAAATAGTCTAACACAATAGACTACGAAGAGAGATAGAAAAAAATTAAACTGAGCTAACCAAGAAATATATGAGGAGCTCATAGATGAACAAATCATTGATTACTCATTATGGAAAGCTGTCAAAACCAGTCTAACATACTCTCAACACCAAAAATGTATGGGATGTGAGCAAGAAGTTGCAAACCTGATCAAATATTGGTGTTCGGGGAAAAAATGGTACTTGCCCATTGTTACATAGTTTTTGAATGTTGCTCTCCAGAATAGTTGAATCTTTTGGTAATTCGATCACAAAATAATAAAAAACGAAAATGTGCCAAGAGTACTTGCAAATCCATCGTAAGAACAATATGAAATAGCCCTGTGCATAGACATTGTTCAAGTTTTCATGTTCGCTGAATTGATAATTGTTTAAATCTTTGTATGTATTCTTAATTCTATTCTTATTTCAAAATTGTCACATTTGTGTTGCCCTAATAAAATAAAAGAAATCCGACTAATTATCCTAATAATTTTTTTAAATTTAGTTAGTTCAAGCACGTAGCGTGCCATATTATTATGGAAACACCTTTTTTTAGAAAACTATACATTTAATAAAAACACTTACTGAAAAATATTGATTCTTAGACTATTTTCCTTAGTATATAAAACTCAAATTATATAAATTATTAAAATAATTAAGTTGCGCGTTATTGGGTTAATATGTTCTTGTGAAATGACCTACTCGTAGTTGTAGGAAGGCTATAAAGTATATAGCTATACTAGTTTTGAATTAAAAAGGAAAGACTTGTATTTCGTGCCATCATCAGTGCTTATCTACAAAAATTGTGGATGTAAATTTACAATCTATAAATATGTGTAAAAATAAAAACTGAGTAAGACTTTTAAGTCAAAAATTAAAAAATATACATAAGGTAATTTTGAACAATTAAGCAATTAAAAGAGAACAAACAGAGTGACATAACCCAGTGTTCGGAATAGTGAGTGTGGGATAAGCCCCTAAAAAATCATATCTGATCTCCAGAAGCAAGTTAACTTGTGTGGAACTAAGGAATTATACCACCTTCATTATTCGCATTGAGTACAATTAAAAACAAGTTAACAAATTAATTAAAAGATTTTTGAAAAATTTACAAATAGAGGATGACTGTGGAAAATATATTGAAATTGAAATTTAGAATACAATAGTTAATATGAAAAAGGTTAAAGGCAAAAGGCCAAAAAAAACTGAAGGATTTTTTACTTATATTTATATTATAATTGTAAAAAAGTCTACATACTGTCCACAAACAAGCATATACACCAAGTTCTTTGTCATCCTTACTCCAAAAAATAAATAGTTCTGGAAATTCACAACTTGCTAAATCATTATTATTTACTATTAATAATATTTTAACATTTAAATTGGTGTTTATACATTCATTTTTATTATTTGACCAACTGTTTCCATGTGACAGTGGTAATAAGCGACACTTAGAGACGTTGACAGGTCAAATATCAAGAGAGGAGGTGCGTTCACCTCAGTGTGGAAAAAGTTACTCCAAGTGTGGTTCGAGTGATTGGAGGTGGTTAAAAGAAAATAAAAATTTGTTGATATTGAATTTAAAGAAATTTTTTTTTTTGAATTTGATTTATTTGTTAGTTAAATTTTAATTTTAAATAATTGTTTAATATGAATTGATCTTTTAATGTCAGGGGGCAAAACAAAGATATCATTCAAGTGATTCTGCTGTGCCATCCTGGGCTTTGCAGAACTTTTTTCCGAGAAGCCAAGATGGTACAACTGAACTCGCGGTCCCTAAAGGTG
The DNA here is from genome assembly GCA_927349885.1 of Psylliodes chrysocephalus. Lineage (NCBI taxonomy): Eukaryota > Metazoa > Arthropoda > Insecta > Coleoptera > Chrysomelidae > Psylliodes > Psylliodes chrysocephalus. Next base: position 30,287,561 of record OV651819.1, on the reverse strand, counting down.
AATATGATGTTTAATGTATTTACTACACACACATAACACACAAAGTTTATAGAAAATATTATAATACATTTCTTGTATAACTGGTGGCAATTCAACTATTGATCATTTATGCAAATGACTACAAACATTAACTAAACCAACATGCACAGATTTGAGTACAAGCCCTTTGAATATGTTAAACGTAATGTATTATATTATTGCATTTTCAAGTCTAATTGAGTGGCCAAATTATGTCAAATTCGTAGGAAATTAACATAAAATATTTTAACGGCTACCGAACTTTTTTATCTGATTATAAATTATTGTATCATTTACTAAACATGGTAGAAAAATACCATTCATGGAGTTACCTACTTCTTTAGAAAGTTCTCAGCCAGTAGTTGTGCGGATCAATACCAAGTTCATGCCTTTTCAATCTTTATCCATGGATAATTATCCTGGTTTAAATCTTCATTCTTCAAAGTTTTATTTTCTGTCCCATTTTCAACGACTTAACCTGATTCATATCTTGTTCCTATTCTATTTTTAAAAGACTTCAAAAAAGGAGAAGTTTATCAATTCATCGCGATATATTTTTTTTTATGTATGTTCAGCGATTATTCTTTAACACGGTGTCCGATTTCAATGATTCTTTTTTTGTTAGAAAGGGGGTACTTCAGGGGTGGTCCCATATAAATTAAGTCAAAATCTAATAATTGGGTCCATGAGAAAATCCTCAAACTCTTCATTTTTTATGTATGTTTAGCGATAATGCTTTACCACCTTGTCCGATTTCAATGATTCTTTTTTTGTTAGGAAGGGGGTACTTCAGGGGTGGTCCCATATAAATTTAGTCAAAATATAATAATTGGGTCCATGAGAAAATCCTCAAACTCTTCATTTTTTATGTATGTTTAGCGATAATGCTTTACCACCTTGTCCGATTTATATGATTCTTTTTTTGTTAGTAAGGGGGTACCTTAAGGGTGGTCCCATATAAATTTGGTTAAGATGTGGTGATGGCATCTGCACGTTTTTGAAGTCGGTTTTTTTAAATTTTTAATTTCTAATACTTGTTTAACCGACTTCAAAAAAGGATATTTAATGTCACTGATATAATTAAAGTATTATATCATGAAATTGAAGTCGTTACAAGACAAAATGTCATGCTAGAAACAAAAAAAAAATCATGTTAACTTTCACCTGGCATACTCATCCTGAGTAACATATAGTTCTTCCATTATCAAGTGCAGAAAATAAAAACTTGTTCCGAACCTTTACCGACAATTTTGTTTGATCTACCATAGGTGTAGATACCTACCTTATTGTATAAATTTATTTTATAAATACTTTTAAAATATATCATATGCAAGAATATTATAAAACGTAAAAAAAAACGAATAAAGTGTACCTGCCTGTAAGGGCGTTTGGTTTAAACAGGGTACTAGACGTGAACTGAGCCCTTTTTGTACACCATTCTTTTTTTTTAAACAAAATTTCAAAGCAAAAACCATAAAGGAAAATAAATTCTTTGCAAATAAAACAAAAGAAAAAAAACATTTCAATTCTAAAGTATCTTTATAAATAATCATGGCAGTCTGAATCCTCTGAACTAGAGTCATCATTTGGTTGATTTATGATGAGTTGTAAAGAGGGTAATACCACATACTCATCTTTTTCTTTGATAACATGTACAACACAATTTTTCCAAAGCTCTTGGCGGTCTGCTGCTAGAACTTTCTTTACGAGTTCTACAACCTCTTTACTCAGTTCTGGAGACTGATTACATTTTCGTAATTCTGATTTTACGTTTGCCCATATTGACTCTATAGGGTTAAATATGCAATAATAAGGAGGTAGTCTGAGAAGAGTATGGCCCTGTTCTTTGCACAGCTTGTCAATATAATAAATTTTTTCTAAATTTATACCTTTAATAACAGTAAGCAATTCTTTGTTCGTTGGGCCTTTTTTACGATCACTGGCAGGAATAGGAATATTTTTTTCAGACATAAAAGCTAAAATTTGAGCTATGTTACTGCTACTATTTGGAATTTTAAGGAGTTGCCGCGAGTGGTAAGATGCGTTGTCCATATCGATTACTGACTGTGGTGGAATGTTAGGTAAAAGCTGTTCATAAAAGCTGTTTTTTAGCCACCACATTGGTTTAAAATATTTTTTAAACCATATTTAAAGTGACGCCATGAATTAATAGATGGCAAAAATAGATTGTTTTAAAAATATAACCTGCTGTCATATGACAAAATTTTAAATACTGATTTCGATCGTATTATTTTTTGATGGATTACCGGTTGAAATAAGTTCTAGAAAGAAGAAGCGAAGTCGATTTAAAAAATGAATTGATTTTTTTTAATGATTATTTTAAATTAGATGAAGGAAGATAAGTGTTTGATAGCGATTTTAATTAAAAATTGGTAGATTTTTAATACATTGCAATCTGAAATGTTGTTTACTGTCTTATTTTTGGTATTTTTCTTGTCAATTAACATGGCATCATATATTTATGATACGCGATTATCTAACGATTATTTGCTGTAGATTTGTTGGGCTTTTCCAAAGTTTATCAATTGCCAAAGAACGTTTAATTGCTGGCAAATTCAGAATCTGAAGCAAACTACGTAATTATTTTTGCAAAAAACGTACAACTGATAAGTAATCCTTTAACTTATGTCAATTGCAACATTGTTTCATAATTAAGAGTAACCTACAGGTAGATCACATCGTCCAACTGTTTATGATGACCATAAATATTAATAATTGTATTATAACATTATAACCAATTAATGTATGAATATGAATCACATATATGTATGAAGTTATCAAAAATCAATAAAAATCAACAAAACGTCAAATATATTAAAATGTTCAAAGATGGAATAGAGCAAAACAACATACAACAGCCAAAATCAGAATCTCTTATGTGTCAACCGTTATTGAACCATATGCCTCCAACTGGTTCAAAAATTTTAGCTTTGGTTTAAAATATTTCATATGTGACGTCATAGTTGCATCGCTAAAATTTAAACGGTTTAAAACAGTCGAAAATATTTTAAACCAAACACTCACTAAAAATTACCTTAAATCACTTTTCAAATAATTCTGCTGCCATATCTTCATGATAATCAGCTGCACAGTTTTTATTATTTTTAGCAGATAATAATAAAGCATTAGGCACAAAACCGTCTTTGCTTCCAGCGTGTACTATTATAATGCGTTTCCCTTTAGAACATGGCCCATTAAAACAGCAATTTTCACTACTGTCAACCCCACCGAAATTTACTACATCGTGACTATCAAACCATGTTTCATCTAGATAAATTAGGTGTCTATTAGAAATTCTGTAGTCTTTTATCTGACGCAAATAATCTTGTCGCCATTGAACTATCCTTGACGATTCGGTGATTGCCATCCATTTATTCAGTTTTTTGAGTTTAAAACACGTTTAAAACCACATAATGACAAGTGTATCCTGGGAAATCTGCTACCTTTTGCTGTATTACTTCCAATGTCGGAACCCTGTTCTCCTTTTATAAACTATAAATTGTAATTCGTATAAAATCTTGGGTAGCTCTGTCAACTGATTTTGGTTTTTCTTTACATGTTTTTCGGTTTTGTGAATGATCTACAGCAACCCCTTTCGTGACTACCCGATAAATAGAAAATTTATTTATTTTAGTTAATTCAGCAATTCTTATTATAATCGCATTATCAGACTGCTGAATATTTTCCTTTTTTAAACATTCGAATATATTTAAAATAACTTGTTGTGTTTGTATATCTAAATCCTTATTGTTAAAGTTATACCTGTCTTTAATCTCACTACACTGTGCAATTTCATTTTCTTCATTCGCCCATGGTCTAAAGAACGCCATATTTATATTTATTTAAAGAAATTTCTAAATTAAACCAACCACACATACAAAACACACCGCACGACAATACTCGTACTGATATCGCAGTCTGTCTTCCAGGAATATTTTCGAACACTCCTGCCCTCCGTAAACCTTCGGCCAATATAGTGCATTTAAGTTTACGATTCGATGTTTTCATTGGTAAACAACGGAGATGATGGATTTTAAAACATATATATCAAGTACATGTGGACTGACGGTTCGTTTAATATTTACCGCATTGTATAAGGGGAGTAAACATTATTTTTCGTTTCTTAATTTGGCATAAGTGCCGTGCGTATATATTAAATATTGATGATTCCCCACATAACCACAATATATCCCCTGTAGTAGTGCATCTCACTTGTTAAAGAGTTGGCACTAAGTTTGCAGCGCAAAAATGCGTATGTGTCTGGCCGCTCAACTAACTCGATATGGCGGTAAATTCAAATATAATTTTAAGGCGAAATTTAAATTTCCCGCCAAAATCGTAAATTTCCAGCAGCGAAATGGCGGGAATTTTTAAATATATTCATTCGGCAATAATTGAGAAGTATATTGCATGTTCGATTAAACGAGCTGTAAATCCAGGCGCTATTTTTATTTTGATAGCTAAAAATAATACTAATTCTTTTATTGTTAGCTATTACAATAAGAGCAGCATTTGGATTAACAACACATAGATGGTGAGTTCGGTCTACGCACTCTTTTCACTATATTCACTCCTAAAGTACCTACGGCGTTCGGGTACGGAAGGAGTTAAAATAAAAGTTCCTCTTTGACCGTTCGGAGTGGAGTGTGGATCGGGCATGCGCATAAGGTGATTTAAATCGATAATAAGTTAATTGTGACTGATTCTTTAGTAAATAAGTTTTTTTTTTTGGTTTCCGTGAATATCATTAATATGGAAGAAACTTATACGGTCGTTACTGATAAGGTACGATTAAATTTTAAGTACTGGTATGTCACCTTGACAACTGACATTGCACTCCGAGAGTTAAAGGAGTAAAATCATATTCGCACTCCGTTTACGCCTAATTACTCCACTCCACTCTGGAGTGCGCAGCCCGAACTCACCTTTAAAAGAACATGTAATATACTTTTCAATTTTACCTGAATCACTTATTTTTTACCTATAGAGGTTAGATCTGAAAAAAAATTGGCTCTGGTAAAAAAAAGCAAAAAATTGTATAAAGTATTTTATTTGAAAAATTATAAAACTTATTTAATTTATTTTAAAGTCGAGGATAACTCTAGCCATATCCATTTTACTGAAAAAAAAAAAGAATCTATTAAATGAAATCATTTAGTTATTAAGAGTTGTTTGTGATAATACAGTGACAGCTATAGAATGTTGTACAATGCGTTTTGCTAATGTCCTAGTAAAAACTACAAAGTGTTAGCATTAGTGAGAGAAGGAATAGAATACTATGAACGTAGCCAGCCGGCTACGTAGGGATGCATCACACCGTGTGCCTGTTCATATTATACAGCACACAAGGCAACATTCATATTATTCGTTTCCTGATCGAACTAATGCGCTAACTCTTTAGTTTTCTTTTCGATGCTAGCCAAGCGTATTGGAAAGTGTTCATTAGCCGATACTGTATATAAATGCTAAAATCAATAAATGAAATAAAAAAATTTAGTTTAAATGGACACCTACTTCGAAAAAAGGAGAAAAACTGAAACAGTAAATTATTATACTTGAATTTTAAAGGCTGTTGCCACTGGAAAACTATTATCTAGGGCTTGGATGACAGCCATAGGACTCCCTCCTTGAATCGTGTCCACAGGAAAGCATAAGATCTTAGTTAAATTATAATATTAAGAGAGTAGGCAATAACTGAAAAAATATGAAATATTATTACAAACTTACCTCAAAATTGGCACCTACATTAAAACAAGGGAAAACGGAAACATAAAAATGTTACACTTGAATTTTGAAGGCTTTTCCCACTGGAAAAGTATTATCTAGGGCGGAGACCCTTGGATCCCTTCTTGATTCCTCTTTTTATGAGTTTGTTGTACGTTTTGTTTCCCATATTAAATAAGAAAGCACTTAATACAACAACACAAATCACAATAAATATCGCTGAAACAAAATTAATATTAAATTTCGTAGAAGAAAAAAATCAAAAAATTATTACTTGTCAATACTGACACTTCATGCTTCGCTTGTCAAAAACTTCCTCTTCAACCAATAGGGACCGTGCGTGAAATATAGAGGCAGCACTACTGCGTGGGGTAAACATTGCAAGTAAATAATAAAGGGTATTTTTTTAAATATTAAATATAGTTAAAAATAGATACCGGCCCGTACCAAACAATCGTGTACATGGTCAAAATGACGTAAAATGTGAAACATTATTAAAATCTGGACATGCATATACATTTTAAGCAAAAAGATTTAAATGGCTAAGTGACAATAAATTGTAAAGTTGTACCTTAAACAAGTGTATCCAATGTTAAAATATCGGTATTTAGTAACACTGAATTTAAAAGTATTACAATAACATTTAAATAATGTAAATTAATAAAAAAGATTGATAATAATAATTATAAATCTTTTTAGCTTTATGTTAATCGAAATGTCATTCATCCACTGACGTTTATGAGATGTTCAACGATACATATTATAGATTGCTCACCCATCTATAAAAAAATTATGAAAAGCGGGTTGCAATGTGCCTTTCCTAGTGCTCACTAAATAGAGCCGTTCTAGCCCAAATGTGTTTTAAAATAAAATTTCAGCATTTTAATCTTTAGAAAAAGAAAATAATTAAAGTTTTACTTCAAGACATGTCATTATGTATTTGGAAAGTTGAGTTTTCATGTAGTTAAATAATATTAAGAGATCTAAACAATTTTTATAACAGATAGATATAAATAATTTTAGACTACTATTTCAGAAACAATTCTGCATAAAATACATAATTGCAATATGTAATACAATTTTGAAAAGGTAATGTAAACAATTTTGATATGAGGTATAAACAACTTTGGGAAGAGTTGTAATTGGACACTTATCTATTATTCTGAATAATGTTTAATGGTAATGTCACTAAAAAAATTTACAAAAATCACTGGATTTTTAATATTTTAAAGTTTGTTACAATCTCTTTTGACAGTAATTGCAATGTATTATTTATGATGTTTATTTTAATAATAAATGAGAAATAGTTAATAAATTGTAAAGAGGGCCGTGATATTTTTGTCAAATTGGACATTCTTATTTCATATTCTACATTAGTTTTAATCAACAGAATAAACCATTATCTGTAAAATGATATTTATATAAAATGTTCATTTAAATATGTAAAAATCTTAATGACAAGAAAACACTAAAGATTCTAATTTCTAAACCGGTTCTGTAAATGATTTCTTTACAACTAAGTGCTCAAAATTGATACAAGCTAGATAAAAAAAAAACTTTGCCTAGTGAAATACGCTTTTCGTCGTCTGATTTACATATGGATAAGCAATCTTTGTAATTATGTATATCATTGGGTGTGAGGCATAATTGTGCTCTGTGAAAATTTATAAAATTTCTTTACTATCGAATGAAATCCAGGTTTCCAAAGTGATGTGTTTGTACATCCACGGATGCAACAAGTTTTTTCGATATTGATATTACGAAAATAATTCGACTTCATTTTATTAATAATTATTAAAGAATAAATGCCGTATAAAACATTAATAAATACCCCCCATAAAGTTCACATTTTTGTCACCAGTTAGCGTTAAAGTCATGACGCACGGTCCCTATAAACGTGCCGATGTTAGACGCGTCAAAATTCAAAACGATACTACCGCCATCAGACCTGTGTCTGGCCGCAGCGTAACTCAAAGCCATTTCTTGAATCCCAGTAACATTACTATAGGGGATATATTGTGCACATAACTGTGTTCTGCAATTGATAATGGAATAGCCCAATCGGATTAGTATTTTAGATTCTGAAAAATTCGAAGCAGCAATTTTCCTTCGGAATTCGTTGGAGGGGGTCTCTGGTAGTCTAAATTCAAAAAGTTGGGATTCCAAAGTTGTCGTTACCTCCGCCATCTTGATTTAAAGGGTTATTTTTTGTATCTTGAATAACTCATTTATTTTCAATTTTACACGGAAAATAGTTTTTACAAAAGTTATTTAAAATTAAATTTCCTACAATTCTGCTTTTTTTTTGTACGATCGATTTTTTTCGATTTATACCCGAAAAGAGGGGGTGAATTTTTGGTTATAGAATAACTCGTTTATTTTCAATTTTACGAGAAAAATTGTTATAAACAAAGTTGTTTAAAATTAAATTTCTTACAATTCTGTTTTTTTTTGTACGCTCGATTTTTTTGTATTTATCCCTGAGAAGAGTGGGGGTAAACTCTTAGAAAAAATCGGAATCATAATTGTACCAAATAACATTTTTGAAAATCAGCAAAAAAAAAACAAACAGAAAAAATAATGGTACAACATCAATAATAAACGTGACAATACAATACTTAGGTTCACCCCCACTCTTCTCAGGGATAAATACAAAAAAATCGATCGTACAAAAAAAAAATTGTAGGAAATTTAATTTAAAACAACTTTGTTTATAACAATTTTTCTCGTAAAATTGAAAATAAACGAGTTATTCTATAACCAAAAATTCACCCCCTCTTTTCGGGTATAAATCGAAAAAAATCGATCGTACAAAAAAAAAGCAGAATTGTAGGAAATTTAATTTTAAACAACTTTGTTTATAACAATTTTTCTCGTAAAATTGAAAATAAACGAGTTATTCTATAACCAAAAATTCACCCCCTCTTTTCGGGTATAAATCGAAAAAAATCGATCGTACAAAAAAAAAAGCAGAATTGTAGGAAATTTAATTTTAAATAACTTTTGTAAAAACTATTTTCCGTGTAAAATTGAAAATAAATGAGTTATTCAAGATACAAAAAATAACCCTTTAAATCAAGATGGCGGAGGTAACGACAACTTTGGAATCCCAACTTTTTGAATTTAGACTACCACAGACCCCCTCCAACGAATTCCGAAGGAAAATTGCTGCTTCGAATTTTTCAGAATCTCAAGCCTGTTCTTCACCTAATCCGATTGGGCTAGAAGGACTATACCTGGACTCGTGGTGTGCGTACGAACCCCAGTGATAAAAATCTTTGTAAAAATTTAAATATTAACTATTTTATCTCAAAAAAATTCAGAGATCCTCTTTAGATACCACTTAAAACTGTAGAATAGTCCAAGTTGAAAAAAATAAAGATCAGCGTTCATAAAAAATCCGGAAATCTAGAAAAAATGCGTTTTTTACAAAAAAAACATAACTTTTTTGTTTTTCGATAGAAAGGGCTAAAATTTTAGCTGTGTCTTCTTCTGTTACATCAATATAAAAGAGTAATAATTGTTTTCATAGGTCTTTAAATAAAACTTTTATAAAGTTTCTGTAATTGTTTCAATTTAGAATATTTAGATATCAAAACTTAACGAGAAACAACGTGGGGTATGTACGTACCCCACGAGGCCAGGTGAAGGTTAAATTATAAAGGGGATTCATGCCCTTATTCCCTTATGAAAATAGATGATGCTATTCGAGGTCATAAGAGAAAAACGAAAACCGTTTCGCAAGTTACAAATGTCACTTGTTATTTCAAATTGTCTCCAATCGCTCCAAGTTGGAAGAATTACAGTGTGTGCTTTAGAGTTGAATCCATATGGGATTTGTTTTAATATTACGATTGAATGAAAACTTCGTAGGGCAATCAAATACAACAATTTTCTGAAATATTTGATTGAGGGTACCTACAAAAGAATGATGTTGAATCATTTTTTAACCAAACACAATTTTATATACAGTATGTCCCCCTAAGTTAAAATCATTAGGAAAACTATTTTATTATTAATTTTAGGAAAAAAAGTTATTCTTGATAAAAAGTCCTGCATGATCCAAAACTTAAAATACAGTCATCAGATATTAAATTTTTTAAGCCGTATACACGGAAAAAAAGGTGACTAGAAAATTTTACTACAATGTTGTAGTAGTAGACTTGTAAAAAAATACTTAACTTTTTGTAGAAAATTTTACTACAATTTATAGTTAAAAACTATTCATTATTGTAGCAATTGAATTGTCGAATAAAATGCTACAACAATAGGAAAGAAGACCACAATGTTTAGTATATTTTACTATTGTGTGTAGAAGTAGAAACTTATTACAATTATTGTAATTATTACTATTAACTTCTGTTAAAATTTGTACCAATAATATTAATTATCTCTACAAAAAATAGTAATTTTCTCTACAAAAAATAGTAATACTTTACATGCCTTCTTATGATAAAAATTCAATTTTGTTGAAAAATATTCTATAATATTATAGAAATTTTAAGTCATGTGAATAAAACAGAATTCTGCTATTGGCCAACATTTTCTGACGTCGACCATAAATGGTCAGACAGCAGTAGTTGTTCGCCATGTTCACAAAACAAAGCATCGTACATATATAACACAATTATAAGCAGTGATGGTTCGAGAAAATTTTAATAATAACTTCTATAAGTGGTAAGTACATTTATTATTGTTTCTGAATAATTTAACTTTAGATAACTAATTTAAATAACCTTAGTAGATTATTTTAATACTACCTAATAGTTATGGCCAACGATCGATTGTTGTGCCAAATTCGATGACGTTTTTTCGATTTAATTGTGACATGCATACGTTTTAATTTTTTTTAGTTCTTCGACGTGGTCATTTAATATCCCAATCACTGTAAAGGTTATAGATAGTCCCGTTTTATGGGTATTAATTTTTATTTCATATTTTTCAGGTGCAGTAAAACCAACTGAGACTGAGACTTTGTATGTTTTTATTTAAAACAATAAATTTTGTATAATTTATTAGGAACATTTTTTCTAGGTTATAATTATAATAATTGTGGAAAGCTACTACAAATTTTATTAAAAATTACTAACATTTGTTTGAATTTTTACTATTTATTGTGTAAAATTTTCGTATTGATTTTCATAAAACTTAATACATTTTTAATATAAATTCATGCAATGAATAGCAAAAATTATAACAATTTGTAGAACAATTCTTGTGATACATATGGATATTTTTACTACATATTGTAGATAATAACTCTACCATACATTCTCTACAAATATTTGGAAATTTTTACTACAATTTTTCCCTGTCCCTATTTGTACTATTTATTGTAGAGAAAAAATCTATAATTGTAGAAATTTGTTCTACAATTTTTTTCCGTGTACGAGATTATTTTTAATTAGCGTATTTAGGTTCAAACGTTACAAGCTTTAGTGAGTTCATGATGAAAACATAATACTCCAAGTTGTATTTTAGAATTTACCAATTTGAAATTAGCTAATTCTGGGAGTTTAATGTTTTAATAAAAATAAAACATTAATTCTTTTATTTTATTTTCTCGAAAACGGTTCATTTTATCGACAATGAAGAAGAGTACCTTTTCTTTAGCTTAATGTTTAAGGTATCGAAATTTATTTTTTTAACTCATTATCATACAGGGTGTTAAAAATGTAAGCATTAAAATGTACAACTTAGTCCGCCCCTGGTACACTAAACAAGCTAATTATGTTTTATCATATTAAATTTTAATTACATTATATTACGTAGTTTGAAAGTTATTCAAGAAAAATTGATTTCCAATGGCATCCTTTGGAGGCCGTATCTCCGTAGGGAGGGCCGCTAGGAAAAAAAATTATGGGAACTTGTCATCTTATTTTTTATTGTTCTATCTAAATCCAAGAGACCAGTAAAGTTCACTGCCCAAGGAAATTTGGGAAAACAAAGTGTTATTGATAAACTATTTACTATAATGATAAGATGTATCGCCATTGAACCTGAATACATAATGTGAATGCCATTAATTATCACTTCAAGCTTTAACAATAGGAAAAGAAATAAATGTTTCCTTTGTTTTCAATTTCAATACAAGAAATAAAATGATTCATTAAAATTTCTTTATTGCAGTTCTCATATTCATAATTTCTAAATTATATCGCAATAATTATAAAATACTTTCCCAAAACTTTTATAAAGTTTCTATAATTATTGTTAAATAATGTGCCATATAAACAATAACTATACAATGTTAAATATTTTATAGATGTTGTCGTAGTAGTCTAAATAATGTATATTTATGAAATAATTATATAATTGCTGTATAATACTATCTTAAAACAGTTGTGTACTTCGTTTATAGAACTTCTATAATATCGAATTATTGTATAAAAGAGGGCCAATTTTGGTTGCATAGACATTGTATAAACACATTATAAAATTTCGACAGTTGTATATTATGGTATAGCAGTTCTTATAGCCCTTATATATTTATTTTTGTTACTTGAGACTTATGTGTACAGGATGATCTTTCTCCGCAAAGAATATATCATTGCTATAACCATTCAGACTGCTACATCATCCTATGCAGTACGTAAATTTTCCAATACTGGCTCCAAGAGAAACACAATGGTACTATTGGTACTGAATAGATAAAAATAAAATAATACGTCGCCTACTGCGGACTGCAATATCCCATCCTTGCCATCGAATGGGCGTGATTAAACCAACATACTCTATTTTCTCACGTCCAAATATAACTAAGCGTATCATCTTTATTTTATTTTGCTTGATTCTTCGGTTAATGTACTGTATATTTTACACACCTGCATAAAATTTGTATATTTATATTCCTACTTGCCTCTAAAATAACGTGACAGTAGGAGACCTAAATATTATTTTTTTTTGATTGCAGTACAAAAAAACAAAGACTTACTTGATATCAGAATGTTAAGCACAGACTACAAAACGAAAAGGTCGGTCACTGCATTTAACTAAGCGAATTTATTTTATATTCATTCTGTCTAGTAAGAACACTGCACGGATATGAAATCCACTAATCACAGTTCATAATTGATCACAAGGCTATAAGAACACTGCACGGATATGAAATCCACTAATCACAGTTTATAATTGGTCACAAGACTACCATTTCTTTTTTTTTTTGTTAAATAAGTGACAATTCTGTCAGTGTATTTTTTAATTATTAAAAATAAATATAATAAAAAATGAATGAGTCTTGTGAAGAATCAATAAGTAATAGTATTTCAAAAGATATTCGTCGATATTTACAAAAAATCATAAATATTAATAAAACTATATAAAATTTATTTAATCATTAAAACTAAAAATGTGGGTGTCTCAATACAACTATGGGTAGAGTACTGAATTGCTATGCGAAAGATCCGGTTTCAAATTTAGGATTGAAGACTAATTCAGTAAAATAAATATATATTTTTTTATTATTTTATTTTATAAACAGTAAAACTCATAAATTATTTGCTGAATTTACAGACTTTCCTTAGTAGGTCGTAGAAAAAATATATTGTACAACTGGAGTACATATTATACTTAAGTACTTCACCTAGAGCGTTGTACTCAAACTTCATCTTAATGCGTTATGGTCATATTATTCACTCTTGTTGTATAAACTAGTATTGTATTCCTTTGATAAAGTAGAATAAGATTTAATTATAATAATAATAATAATGCTCTCCCTAATTCACCCCCTCACGAGTGAATTTTAACCCCAAAAGCTGAGCTTGTGCGGGGAAAGGGACAGGTATTATTATTATTTGCCGTGGCGGTCCGGGGCGACTTAAAGATGATTGATGGTGCCATTTGACTTACAGGTGGGGAAAACCCGGAAAACCTCACCCACCATCATCGAGACGATAATGTATGGCGATTTTTTATAATCTGCATGTCATATCAACAGAAATTGAATTTCTATTAATACGGCACACATCAAATCCTATACCGAACCATGCAATTTAATTAAAAATACACATGGTCTGGTCTGGGATTCGAAGCCCAGCAGTCTCTGACACATAAACTTGCTTATAAATGAATATAAGCGCGTTAGACCGCTACACCACCGACTCGAATTATAGATTTTATAGATAAAATAAATAATCAGCTATATCCATACCTAATTTACTAAACTTATTAATGGACGTACATCATGAGGTAGAAGTAGATTAGCACCAACTGTGCTTTTAAATCCTATTTGAGTTCACTCTGACAGATAGTTCACTGTGACAGATTTTCTATATAAATAAATGTATTAATCATAATAATTTCCAAAGAACTTTGAGATGCACATTTCAAAAATTTCTTCAGGCCTGTTAGAATATATGAATTTTTATCAATAGAAAGAAGCGTCAAAACTGGTGAGGAAAAATTTTCAGATTAAATTTTTCCGCAATTCATCAAATTCCTTCGAGAATTGTATTACCCACTCGGCGAAATTATTTAACGGTTTTTTTTTTCTAGAAACAAAAAGTTTTTACCTTAAATTTTCATATCAAGTGCTTCCGCGTTCCTCGAAAAACTTTCCAACTTCCGCTTCAAAAAAAATTAAAACACTCTGAACAAAGGCCCCGAAACTACTCCCAGTGGATTGGATTCGCGAAAGTGTCCCAGGACGAAACCCATTTCTCACGCATAAGCGTCACGAGAATTTTGGTAAAAAAAAAATTAAGTAAAATAAGTATAATAATAAATAAATATAAGTATCTGAACGACAAACAAAAATTACATCAATAAATGTTTTATTTATTCCAATAAAGATTATTCTTTTATTTAAACACAGTGCCGCGACACGATAACAAACGAAACATTGTCTTAAAAATAAAACAACTATCGCATACGGATTGGCTAGCAGAAGACCTGTCACTGCACCGTTGCCTACCGTAGATCATAGATCACGCAGATTAAGGTTCGCCAAAAATCATGAACATTGGACAGTCGATGAATAGAAGAGTTTTGTTCACAGATGAAACCAAAATTATCGTAAAATCTCCAGACGGTCGTGATAGAGTATGGCGGAGACCTGCAGAAAGGTTTTGTGACTGCACTATCTCTTCAAGGGAATCATTTGATGGTGGATCAAAAATATTCTGGGGAGGAATTTGTTTTGACGCTCGCACAGAAAACATTATTGAAGATCATGTTATGCCGTTTGCGCCATTTATAGGATATACATTCATTTTTATGCAAGATAATGCAAGGCCTCACATTGCAAGACCTGTGTTAGATTACCTAAATGAGACTAATATTAAAATCTTCTAAGTCCAGATTTGAATCCAATTAAGCATATTTGGGATGTTTTGAGAAAAACATTTCGGCGTTATGTACCTGCTCCAATCAACCTGCAAGAAGTGGAGCATGCTGTTCTGTTAGATTGGGAAAACATTCGGCATGCAACCATTCAAAACTTGATAACAAGCTTGCCCAGACGAATTCAAGAAGACATAAGAGCTCGAGGAGATATTACGCGTTATTAGGGTTCATCATTTTTTTTTTTAAATTTGATTTTTCGTTTGTTTTATGAAGTTCGAAGATTTTTCACTTTTCAATTTTTTGTACCCTATTGCTACATTTTGTTTAATTGTTCCAACTTCAAATTAAAATAATTTTTTTCTATGTAATAATGTTTAATTACCCTTATTCATAATAACTATATATTAAATTCACTAAAAATTACAATAACACAAATATAAGATCAAATTTTTAATGGTGCGATAATTTTGAACAGGAGTGTAGATAACAGCTTGTATTTTTACATTCTTAGGTACCCGATACAAAGATACTATGAAAAATACCTAAAAGTATTGTGAAATTTTTTTGTTAGCGGTAACATAAACAAAAAAATAGCCCATGATTCTAGTTATATTTGTCTTATACAACGTTCAACATTGAATTTACCACACACACGCACGCACGCACGCACGCACGCACGCACGCACGCACGCACGCACGCACGCACGCACGCACGCACGCACGCACGCACGCATGCACGCACGCACGCACGCACGCACGCACGCACGCACGCACGCACGCACGCACGCACGCACGCACGCACGCACGCACGCACGCACGCACCCACGCACCCACACACACACACACACACACACACACACACACACACACACACACACACACACACACACACACACACACACACACACACACACACACACACACACACACACACACACACACACACACACACACACACACACACACACACACACACACACACACACACACACACACACACACACACACACACACACACACACACACACACACACACACACACACACACACACACACACACACACACACACACACACACACACACACACACACACACACACACACACACACACACACACACACACACACACACACACACACACACACACACACACACACACACACACACACACACACACACACACACACACACACACACACACACACACACACACACACACACACACACACACACACACACACACACACACACACACACACACACACACACACACACACACACACACACACACACACACACACACACACACACACACACACACACACACACACACACACACACACACACACACACACACACACACACACACACACACACACACACACACACACACACACACACACACACACACACACACACACACACACACACACACACACACACACACACACACACACACACACACACACACACACACACACACACACACACACACACACACACACACACACACACACACACACACACACACACACACACACACACACACACACACACACACACACACACACACACACACACACACACACACACACACACACACACACACACACACACACACACACACACACACACACACACACACACACACACACACACATGTACATATCAAATTCTATATTCTTGTATCAAAAAAATAATTGCAATCTTTCATCCCCTACCCGATCGTGTGCATTTAAGTACCACATCAGATTGATTACCTTAAACAAGATTAAGTCAGTGCCTGGATAATAAAAACACTCATCAAAAATTTGTAGCGAGAGGTAAATACGCTGCCATTATCAAAATAGTTCACAGCATCACTATATTCATTATAAATATTTCTTTGATTCAAATACTTGCTTTAAAACAATGTAGAATTAAATCTATCATTTTGTCATTTCAAATAAATGATTTATTTTCAATAAAATTTTAAAAGCTTCATTCAAATAAAAAAAAATTATAAATCATAAGTGTGCCTTACAAGTAAAATTATTTTTCTTTAATTTTTCGGATTGAATAGTGGGAATCCTTCCGCAAAAAACGCCCATGGCCCGTCACTTTACAAACATTACAAAGAGTTGTACGACCTGAGAATGCCCTTTTTTAGTGAAGTAAAAAAGTGGGATGCAGGATGATCGTTATTTTAAAGGTCATTCGACTCGAAAGCTGAGGGCACAAATATATGGGATCAATTTGTTTTCTGGAGGTTGAGCCGTAGATGCTGCTGGCTTCAAAAAAAGTGTACATTATTGAGAAGGAAGTGGTTCGTCTTTTGTGAAATAGGATACTTTGTTATTTTTTTGCTTTATATTACAGGATTTTCTTTTTGGTGAGCTGTGTGATAAAAAAAATATCAGATAAAATAATTTGAGAAGAAACATGAGGACTACACAGTTACAGAAGTTCTATAAATTTCGTGAAAAAAAAATTTTGCGTAAATTTCGTAGAAAAAAAAACAAAATTGGCCAATTTTACATAAAATATGAGAACTTAATAGTCACAATAAATTCGTGAATTTAACAGCTTTTTATCGAAAAGTATGTGATAATAATGTTACGAAAAATAAAATCAAAAAATTTCAGTTTCTGAATGATCTATTTTTAAACAAATAGAAAATATGTGGCCGAGGAACGATTTACTCCCAAAAAGAGTGTTCACTTAACTTAAATCTAATAAGACAGTCATTAAGCCCGCAGTTTTACTGTAGTTTTCCTATAATATTAATATTCCACTAAACCCCAGTTGGCAGTGATAAGCAATTAATTACTTTTCCAAATTATGACGTAGCTGTGTTCTTCTAATTGTAATCGGTCCCTAGACAGACAGTCACATACTTTGATTTTCTTGATTTTCTTTTACTATACGGAGAATGGTCGCACTGCGCAGCTTTCTGAGTGCCATTTAAAAGGAGATAGAAAACTCCGCCATTTTGAACCCTTATTACGTGTTGCCTACATCTTGGCGCAATATTTTTAATAGGTGCGTTTTAATCATCCGCTTCTGCTTCGGAATTGTCGGTTTTCTTGTTTTAATCTGACAGGTTAGAACGACTAAACCGACAATTCCGGACGCAGAAGCAGATGATTAAAACGTACCTGATATTTTGCTTGTTGCTGTCAGTGTCAGTGAATATTATTTTTGAAGTCACAGTTTATTGCTAGAGAATCAGTTAGCTCACTCGAAACAGTTAAAAGTTCCAAAATAACATCCACTCCAGGGATACAAATTCAGGATACGCAGAAGACTGCTGTTTTATTATAGGCGGTTGTCATATATTGTATTATCCGAGTTGCACAGTGTATAAACTGAAACATTGAGATCAAAAGTGCCGACGCAGAGTGAGCGATCTGATTCTTTAGCTGTAATCTGTGTCACAGGGTTCAAAATGGCCGCGCCCTATGCTGGGCGTGTTGGACCTCTCTCTTGCCTCGTATAGTAATCAAAGTATGTGCAGGCAGTAGACGTGGACAGCAGCGGACAGTTTGTAGATATAAATGTCAATTAGTTGTATGTACAGGGTTCGGCAGTGAAACGGAAAGATTTCAAAAATAATTTTATTGTTTAAGAATATTTTTTTAAATAATTTTTAATACATTAATGGAAAATAAGAAAGTAGCCATTTGGTTTACAATATCAAAAAAATTATTGTTCGAACACTACATCCATCAAATGTCCTCCGTTACAATTTATGCATTCTTGGAGTCGTGCCTGAAAGTTTTTCATAACTCTGCGCAGCATATCAACACGTATTGTTGCAATTTCGTCACGAATCCGTTGTTTAAGAGCTGAGATTGTCCTGGGTGGATCATTTGCAAACACATTTGTCTTTAGGTATTCCCAAAGAAAGAAGTCGCAGGCGGTTAGGTCGGGAGACCGAGGGGGGCCAACTGATATCCCCGTTTAGAGAAACGATACGCCCTGGAAACAAAGCATTTACAACATTCATTGAAATTCTTGCAGTGTTACTTGTTGCCCCGTCTTGTAGAAAACTTGTGTGTTCATCCACTGGAAAGCCTTCAAGTTAAGGTGTAAGAAAATTCTGAATCATTGCAACGTATCGTACAGAATTAACGGTAACGGCATTTTCAGCCTCATTCTCAAAAAAATGTGGACGTTCGATATTTTCAGGGGTTCAAACTCTTTTGTCACTACCCCCCCTTTTTTTAGACGTCAGTCCTGTTTGTTCTAAGTTGTTTACCCATTTTTTATCGCTTTATTTGATGGAACAGTTTGGTTGCGTGGTATGTTTTGCACTAAACTCTCACCATTTTGAAAATAGGCTTTAACTGTGTAACCGCGATGCTTACCCGTCCAATGCTCTATGGTAAAATAAATGGTAAATCATGCAGGTCTTGGCGAGTCAGCTACTTTCTTCCCCACTACTTCGCGGCGCGTTGCAAACCATACCTCAAATATTTCCGTTTCACTGCCGGACCCTGTATATCATCAAATCCTGAATTTGAATTCATGATTGTGTTATCATCTAGATGAACTAAGTGAAATGGTTGTGGCTGGTTTTGTGTGAAATTTGAGGGCAATAATTATATTTTGTAATATTACAATAAGTCGGAAAACGTATTGCATTAGTAATAAATTTAACAATGTGGCGTTCTTTAATTTACCAATAAGTAAGATAGTAATATAAGTAACACAAACTGTAGCCAACTTTTGTCAAAAATTTGGTATTTATGATTTATTATTTTTGAACAAGAAAATGGCTTCAAAACATTAGGAAGAAGATTTGACACAGAAATTTCCGTTATTGAGTTTGCACTCTACATTTTTAAATCAGACACTGTTGGCCATTCGTTTGGAAAATAAGAACAAAAATGTTAAAAGTTACAAATAACGATAAAAAATTAAAAAATATTTGTCATGAATAGATTTACAATAAATAATCGATAATAGACTGTAAGTGTAGGAGGAGGTTATCAATTCGTCGCGATATTTTTTTTTATGTATGTTCAACGATTATTCTTTAACACGGTGTCCGATTTCAATGATTCTTTTTTTTGTTAGAAAGGGTTAGAAAGGGGGTACTTCAGAGGTGGTCCCCTATAAATTTAGTCAAAATCTAATAATTCTCAAACTCTTCATTTTTTATGTATGTTTAGCGATAATGCTTTACCACCTTGTCCGATTTATATGATTCTTTTTCGTTAGTAAGGGGGTACCTCAGGCGTGGTCTCATATAAATTTGGTTAAGATGTGGTAATGGCATCTGCACGTTTTTTAAGTCGGTTTTTTACAATTTTTAATTTCTAATACTTGTAAATAATTTAGCGTTATTGCAATGTTTACATTATTTATTTACCAGAACATGAAAGTTCAATATTTATACAACCTTTATTTTTAGGTTTTTAAATTTCCCGCTGCGTTATTTGTTTGATATCGATGAAAGCGCCACATAAGTTAACTGCGTTAGAGCTGGTCGTTGTTAAGCATGGGCTTCTTATGAGCGTTTCCTATCTTTATATCTCTTATCTCTGTCAGTAGGAATGAAATAATTAGTTCAAGAACATCTTTAGCTCCTGGACTATATGAGCCTTCCAACATGTTGTCGTTGTCGTCGTCGTCGTCGTATTTATTTCAATACAAATAAAATAAAAGCAGTAGCTAGAGCAATTATAATTTTATTGAAAATACTATCGGGAGTGGATAGGTCTCCCGCTTTGAAAGGAAATTGCGGGCATATTCATTCAAGCAATGTAACCCTTTCATCTTGGCATGCACAACAAATCGTAGAAAACTAACTCCTCTATTGAGCACATCCCGTCGCCGTCTACTGATATTATAAAAGGCGCAGAAACTTTTATTGAAAGATGCCCGTTGATAAGCGTTCGAATTGAATGAAACTGAATGGCAATATTGCGTGGTGTTCTATTGAATTTGTCGCTGCATTTGAATACACAATAGAGAAATCGTGTAAAGTAGATAGGCACAGGTGGAGAAGCTCGTATATTAAATAAAACTGGAACCGTTTTATTTGTGATATAAGTAGAATCTGTTTCAATAGTAAACAGTACAGTCGCGTCGCACAGAGGGGTATTTACCTTCAAATCCTTGCCAAAATAAAAACTTTTTTTATCTAACACTTAAGTGTCATGAGGGGGGGTTATTATTTTACCCTACGCGTTTTTAACAATTTCTGTGGCGATAACGAATTCCAAAAATTACGTCAGTCTATTTTTAAACACTGCAGAGTCACGTGCGCGTAGGGTCAAATTTAACCCGCTTATGGTATGAGTGTGTTTAGGTTGTGAGTTATTTGAAATGGCCGGATGTAGTAACAATAAACGTGGCCTGACACAAAGTGAACTTAAAGCGGAGGTACAAAATATTATAAACAATGGACTAGATAGTAACAGTGAGTTTTCGGATTAAGTTGATAAACACAGTAATTCAGTAATCACGAAACAGCTTCTGAAGAAGATATGATGATGACGCCAAAGAAGATATAAAGATAAAACATAAATTTCCCTGTTCGTTCTGTAAACCGGTTATGTATTTATTTGATGATTTCCTATATTTTGTGTTCATTTACAACTTTCCACAATTGCTTTGAGCTGGATTGATTTATTTGTATCTTATTTTGATAGTAATCTGATTTAGATTTCCTAATGAGGTTAGTTGGTTTGTTTTTATGAGTTATAATGATTTTTTAACTTTTTTATTATTTTTTCTTACTTCTTCATAAAGGTTATTTTTTATTGTTATAGATTTTAATATCTGATTGGTTAGCCAGGGAGCAATTTTTGTATTTTTTCTATTGATTATAATGTATTTGGTGCATTTTTCTATATTTAATGATATAATATTGAAAAATTCTTTGGTTACAAATTCAGGGTTAAGAGCTGAAAATACAGGATTCCAATTCTGAGTTATCATAATTGATTTCAGTTTTTCATTATTTATGTAGTTCTTATATTTAGGCTGATTTATCATTGATATAAGCGTTTGATATATTATGTATAATCTGTATAGGTGTAGTATAATGATCTGTAACAGAAGTTTTAATTACTGCAGGCAAGATATAATCTTTTATTGTTGAAATGCTTGTTTTAAGAAATATATGATCAAGACAACTTACTGTGTTTCCTTGTGCCCTGGTTGGACTATTTATAGTTGACATATAACCATACTCATTCATTATATTTAAATATTCGTTAACATTTGGACCAAGTACATCGAGAAGGTTGATATTTATATCTCCTAAGAAATCTTCTAAGAAAATGAAGTGTGTTGCGTTTAAAGAAGGGGATCTGTAGTAAGCTGTTACATTTATAGTATTTTTATTGTTTAACTGTACAATTAATTCAATACAGTTTCTAACACCAAGTTTTTAAACAAAAAAAGTATATTTATAAGACGACTTAATAAAAATTACTAGTCCATCATTTTGATTAAAGCTACTATTGTTGTATATAGTGTTATATCCCGCTAATTAATACAAATCAGTATTATCGATTTCCCTTGTCTCCCTAAGAAAAATTTTATATTCATCAAAGTTCTTAGAGAGGCTACGAATGTTGTTATGCAATACCTTAAAATTGGGATTAGTTTGATTAATGCTTAAAACATTTTTATATTCATTATCATCCTCCAAAATAAAATCATCTACTCTGTCTATCTGAAATTGTTTTATATAGGGATCCATTATAAAAACTTATGAATCTAAAATTACTTATACTAGGTCCAATAAAATTAATTAAAATATTATAATTTATTAGAAATGGCAATTAATCTAATTATAATCAAACATAAAATAAAATAGAAACAGTACGTTCAAAGTTGACATTAGAAGTTGTATTTTATTTAAGAGTGACAGCTGATGCACTACCTAGTCTTTTTGAACGTCATTCAACTGTTAGGGGGTTGTCTATATTTGATTGTATCTTCATTTGTTTATCACTTTTTATTTTTGATAAGCTAGACAGATCTTCAGACTTATCATTAGAATATTGCAATTCTTCCGGTTTCTCACACCGATTGATCAGAGTAATATTATATATAAAAGACCATAGTTTTTGGAGCCTGCTAAGTAATTACAGGATTTTTTAAATTGTGCAATATTTGTTTATTTTTGTAAGTAAAATTCAATATACAAGGTGAGATCACTGAAGTAGTCTTTAGTATTATATAATATGCAGCATTTTCTTCAACATACATTTATGTGGTTTGTACTTAATATTACAATAAGATTTAATTAGGACTATGGGCCATGTGGCCTCCCCCACCTCGACTTTTTCAGATCTATTGTGGATCATTATCATTATTACAATAACTGTACATTAAAAAAGGTATTATTTCCTGGTGGAGGTAAAATTTTACTTTTTTATTTTATTTCTATGGTTCTGTACCCGAAGGGTAACCAACGGGATCTTATTACGAAGCCTCGGCTGTCCGTCCGTCGGTCTATCAGCGGGCTGTATCTCATGATTCGTAATAGGTGGATAGTTGAAATTTTTACAGAATGTGTATTTGTGTTGCCTCTTGTAACATGAATAGTAAGTTTGTTTATCTACTTTGATATATGTGTTTGAGCTCAATTTATAGGGCGTGCGTTAGGTTTTTAAGTAACTCTAATAACTTTAAAAAAGAAGTTGGGCACGACTATATTTAAAGCTTATACACTTAACTCTAGATTAGTGATGAAAATATAGAAAATCACTAACCACTAACAAATTATATATGAAATAAATGCTTTAGATAAGGTAGGTATCAAATTCTAATTCAAATAAGATTGCACATAAATCAAATTTAAAACAATTTATTAATTAGATCAATTGCACTTATCTGAGTGGTAAATAAGGTAACATAAGGTATGGTAAGTTAATGGTAAAATCAGGTATTTCTTCCTTCGTCTCACTCTGCAGAGATACAACAATCGCTAAATATTATATACCGGTCAGGCAACTTCCATCATGTGATTTGCGATTCTTATTCATAATTCTCATTTGTAACTGAACCGTGAATGATCTTCAAGATAAATGATTCTCATTTCTATTCGAACCTGAACGATCAAGATAAATGATTCTTATTGTATTCGAACCCAAACGATCTTCAAGATAAATGATTCTAATTGCATTTGAACTCATGGGCTAAAAAGGTTTAAAATGTTATGATAGATGAAAGGAAATATGAAAAGGATTTAGATAAAATGCTTTAACTATTAAATGAATAATTTCACAGATGAAAAGGAAAAATCTTATTTAATGTATTTAAATATAGTAAAGCATAATAATTGCAAAAAATAATATATTATTTTATATAGAAGTTAACATGTGTCATTCATTGCAGATGTAGAGGTTATGTATAAAATTTGACAATTTGCTCGAGAAATCATTGAACAAAATATATATTTAAAGCATATTATTAACAAAACGTACCTTATAAAATCAGACAATCATTAACATAAATAAATATAAATTAATATTTCTAAAGATCCAAATAAAATCAAAATAGAAGTGACCTATTCGTCGCTGTCTGACAGATCCACATACCTCGATTTTTTCCTATTATACGGAGAATGGTCGCACTGCGCAGCTTTCTGAGTGCCTTTTAAAAGGAGATAGAAAACTCCGCCATTTTGAACACTTATTACGTGTTGCCTACATCTTGACGCAATAGGTTTAGTGGTTATGTTATAATATTTACCTAAAGTCAGTCCTCAAAGATATTATTTACAAACCTACACTTCACAAAACCATTATTAAATAGTGAATATCTTGAGAACCTTGCTACATTTGGTGATTTTATGGTAAATCTTTCCATTTGTAAGTAACAGTAACTACTTTATTTATGTTCCTATTGTTGTTTTCTAAAGCTTTTTATTTTTCAGGTCTGTGACCAGTCATGAACCAATTCTTTGTAGAAAGCAAATACCAAGAACATTAAAGCATTTACTTCAATAGATGGGAGCAGTATTAAAATCAAACGAAATAATATAAACAAGTAAGTAATATTGTTTCGTTTCGGAACATTTATATTTCAATAATTGTTATTTATTTCAGGCTTACTACCTCTGGCTCATCTACACACCTGAAAGTAGAGGTAGTAGGTACTTAGCTGAGAATATAGCCCTCTCTGCTAAATAGTATATCTAGAACAGTTATAAAACGACCTATTTTTTTATTTGGTGCAGTAAACCTTGTAACAATTTCAGATAAATGGAAATTTCTGAAAAGCAAAAGTATCACTAAAATATTGAGTCGACAGACTAAAAAAACCATAGCTAGACCATCGATTGCTATAGAAGCAGAAAGTAGGGAGATATGCAAGAGTTTTGAAAATGTATACTGGCAATCTAATGTTAATACAATTAACAAACTTGTGTAATCTTTAAAAACGAGAATATTGGTGGAGGTGGTGGCACTAATACCCATAGGGGTATTTTCTTGAATACAAAATATTTAGCAATTTCTTCCTGTATAACAACTGAAAAAATACCATTTTGTAGATGAACAATACATCTGTTACAGTAAAAAAATTAACAACTACATATAGCTAACTTTAAAAAAATTAACTGTTATACAAATTCAACGTGTTTGTCTCAGATAAATTATAAGATAAAAACACAAACCAGCTATCTTTTGCATCAGTTATAAACAACCTGGCTCAACCATTTATCATTCGTTATTAGTGCTATTAAAAACCGATTTGTTCCGAGCTAATTATTTAAAACAAAGCATCATCACCACAGTCAGAGACATGTTCCAAGCTACTAAATTTGGTGTAATAGAAGTAGGTCAGCCATTCATGTACCATGCGAGTGTGAAATAATGGTATATAATTGGAGTTAATCAAATGATATGTGAAACTATTTGAAGGTATGTACAGTACATATTATTTGATTATTCATGACCCGTGACCTAGATTTAATTAAAAAACTATAAATTTGTAATTTATCTGTGACTGTTTCATTTAACTATTTTACAAATATTTTTTAAATGAGGAGTATGTATTTTATTTTATAAAGTATTTTTTTATTTAAGACAGGACTAGATGATAAAGGTGTGTTTATTAACAGATATAACAAATAGTGCTTAAACAAGAAACTTTATTGTTTGTTACAAGTGAATTTAAATCGTAAAGTTTTATTTTGATTATAAAAATATGTATCGTTTTATTTCAGATTCAAACATCAAGTACCTGAACAACTTTTTAAATTGAGCCAAATTATGATCTTCAAAAAATATTTGAACATTATAATATGTTTTTGGTACATGGTTTTGTAATGTGCAAATAAGTTGTAAACTAAGATTAAGAAATATTTAAATAATCTAGCTATTCTTCATGTTCTTAGGATCAATGTTGAATATTCATAAAATAAAGACATTTTACTATTACTGCACCAAAATATCACAATGTTTTTTAATGAAACCCTACTCAATCCTAAGTACATTTTTCAAAAAACTAATCTTGACTCTCAATTATCAGGCAGTTTTGGAAGACATAATTGATTTTTTTGAAAATAAACACAATTCAAATCTAATTTCACATTCCTAGGTACACAATCATAATCTGTATATATTACTAGAAATCACCTGTCTTTTTTCTAACTATTGTTTAAACTGTTAGTTTGAATGTACAAGATTTTATCAGTCTAATTGTAAGGTACCTACTCCAGTTAATTAGCAGTCTATATTGAATTGTTAAAAATAATTTATTGGATATTTTTACTTTTGCTAATAAACATTAAATTTTTGATTCATAGTCACTTTAAGAAGGAATTACATCTATGAATTATGGACTAATGGCACGCTGATTATAGACCTTTAATTTTTTTAAATAATATATTTTATTTCTTGACTCATTTGTAAAAGTACATAGGGGAGTGGGGATACATTTGACATATTTTAGTAGGTAGGTATAAATATGATGTGTATTTTAAATAAAAACAAAATATTACTGAAATTAACATCAAACTCAAAATATTTAATTTTCAAAATAAAATAGCTATGTAATAATAATTTTTATTTATCAATTATATATAAACATTTAAATAATATAACTATAGGGACTGCATCATCTCACTATGTTCTGTATATGTACATCTCGAAGATTAAAAACCTTTTTAGGAAACATAAAAAACCATTCTTTGACAACATTAATGGTTAGATTATATTTAATTCATACAAAAATAAGAATTTGAAAATAAATAAATAAGAGATTACAAAATAACACAAACAAACAAGAGTACTTAGCTGAAAGTTTTAACATAACTAATTACTGGTAAAATAATTTGGCATTTTAAAGGGAGTTTACATCATGAGGTAATTGATTAATTTGAACTATGCCTTCCCACTTGTTATAACAAAAAAATTAATAGAATTCGCAGCTCTTGTATGCTACTGATGTATGTAAGAAATAGGATTATTTACTATTTTAAAAATAAAGGCCATTGCCTGCACATAGAAACTATCCCATATTCAACCAGTTTAACGTAGTCAACATAAGCTGAATGCTATATCTGCTACATCCTAAAATAGCTCTCATTGACTTATTCTGAGAAAGCTGTAACCTCTCAAAAGTAGAGTTAGAATTATTTGTATCCTAAAGATATCACTTGAGCACAGTTTAAACCATAGTGAATTGTAGATATTCAACCAAAAGTTCTCGAGTCAGTTTATAAAAACCTACTATTACCATATTTTGATTTTTTTACGTTTCCTTTCCTGAATTTTCACCATTTCTTTGCTTGAACTTTTAGAGGGTATACATCATTGTTTTCTTTTTATATTTTAAATTGTTGCAGCTTGCCTGCAAGAGTATATTCCTCTGGTAATATCTTTTAGTTAAAGCTTCTTTAATCTCACATTTCTTTGTTTTTATTTTATAGTTTCGTATTATATTTACAGTTGAAAAAATGCAAAATATAATATTAGATTGTTTAGCCTCAAAGATTTTTATTACATTACAAAAATAAAATAAGTGTTTGTTCATGGGCCTGGCGAAAAATATCATAATATTAAGGTAAAATCATATACAGCTTTAAAAATAATTTAAAACCACTCACCTCTATTTCAAGATGCACTCGTAATTATAACTTAACTTCAAAGAAGTTTCTTGTATGTTTATTTAAAACAAATAAACGTTTCTTCTACATTTGTTGCCTTCGTTTAAAATTTTAAAATATCATGATTTAGGCTATCAGTTTAACATTTTGCCTACCCTAGTAGTAATTGCATCAAAATGACCGCGCCCTATATTGGGCGTGTCGGACGTCTCTCTTGCACCGTATAGTAATCAAAGTATGTGGACAGATCAAATAAAATGTCACTTTCTCTGACATAAAGCATAAACGACAAATGACATTTGAGTAAGAGGTGATTGTGTCCGAAATAACGAAATAACGGTTCCAACCAAAAATAAATTAAAAATTAAAGGGGACTCCACTACTAGAAACGGCATTCTGGCTTTTTGCCAGATCTCAATAAAGTATTTAAAAAGAATCCACATATTATTAAATCTTGTACGATGGTGCGGAACCGTTCATTCGCGAATCCGCCTCGGACTTGGCCGATTTTTCTATTAAGCACAACACAACAATAATTACAAGTAGAAATTAAAATTAAAACCACTGTTCACGAGAAAAATAAATCAAAATTATTACTTTAATTTACCAATAAATATACAGATCATGTAATTTTACTCCAAAATATCAAACAAATCAAAATCGACATTTCCATAAAGATAGTTTAACGTTGTGCCGACTCTGGCACATTTGCCATTACCTATAGCTTTCCTCGATGAGATTAGCCTGGATTTTCATCGACGTAGTGATATACCATGAACTCTATTATGCAATGTAAATTTCATGCGATTACAAAAACCGTATCGAAGCCGGATTCCTGCGGGAAATGATACGAAATAATGTTGAGAAAATGAAATTTCTTTATTTGGTCTCAATTCACCACGGATCGAACGGAACGGGAATAAAATTATGGATAAAGGTGTTTTTCGTGTCTATTAACATTTATTGCATTGCATTTTACTAAGCCTGAATGAATGTTTATTATAAAAATTACATAAAATTACAATAACATATAATAGTATATTATGTAACGATCATGTAATGATGCTTATTATTACTCGAGCAATAATTGGGATACGAAACGAGCCAAAGGCGAGTTACGTATGGTTTATGCGAGTGTATTAATAACCATTACATGAGAGTTGCATACGCTATTTTTTCTACATCCGATAAGTAATCAAGAACTATAAATATTATATTTATATTTGTATTGAACACAATAACCGTAATTACTCGTATTTCTATAAAAAATTCTACAAAATTTTAATTGATGGTATTACCTCGGGTGTTGTTATTACCATATATTTTTGGGGCAAAATATTTTGTACTACATTTTTTACTTTCTCCGATATGTGTGGAGGAGTCGATGGTAAGTCTTCTATATCGCTGATATCAGACATTTTGATAATATAATTGAAGGGTGCCACATGCAAAACGTGGTAAGTGCATTTCGGTAAATTTTACAGGAGGAACAATTAATTATATAAATCTGTTGTATAAAATAATTTGAAAGTTAGTATTTTTAAAATCATACAATAATATGTTGTGCTTAAGGATGATAATAAAATTTTAGGCATACATGTCTTTAAAAGGTACAGTTTGATAGGGTGAAGTTCAAAACGTAGTAAGTGCCATGAAAGTTGCACATCATACCCTCTACTCTGTACAGGCGTAATGTACTTAAACGTTATTAAAGATGAAAAGAATGTACATCTGTAATATTAACACTCGTTTATTACAAAAAGAAAAACAACGCTAAGAATAGTTCAGAAGTAAACATTCATTTCAGTAAATTAATTTGATTGGAGAGCTTCTTGTTCTTGCACGCCTCCTTTATAAAATTCCTGGTATTCAATGGAAATAAATGGAATCATATTTCTAATGTCTTGTAGCTTTCCTTTCTTCCAGGGACGAACATTTTGTCCAACAGGTTCTACATTTAAGTGAGAAAAATATTCTGCATTAACTGCTTCCTTAAACACACGTACCTTTCGCCATGGTGCTACCTCTGAGTAGGAAGTTTTGACTTCAACTTCTAAATGATTTTGTTTTGAAATTCTCAACATTACCGCCTGAGAAATACCCAAATGGGTAGTTGTGAGTGTAGTTTTAGCAAGCCCCATCCAGTCAAAAAACTTATCAGTTTGTTTAATAATAAATGGGTTTCGTAGCCGTGCACTTGCTATAATACGAATGAGGTCCATGGGAACTTCCGGTTTTAGACCTTTCTTGGCTTTTTCAATGCATCCAAAGTCACGGTCGCATGAAAGAAAAGTGTGACCCGGTTGTGGAAATTTGTGAATAATCTCATCAAAATATCCTTTAGCTACAAGGGTGATGTACATGGCTAAAATGCCTTGATTTTTATTTTGGCCACCACAGTTGTCCGACCACAAAATCAATTTTGGCTTAGTTGTTTTTAACTGTGTTGTAATAAAATTATACACGCAACTACCAATTTCATTACAACCTGGCTTGCCAGACCTTTCGTCCCACATATACATAAACCCCTTCGCTTCATCTTCGAAATGTATGCCCAGATTAATACAAGTAAACTGCCTACTATAATACATTTGAGTATGAGTCAGTGCAGGAAGATACATCTGCTTCTGTAAGTCATAAGAAAGTACGCATGTATCAGAATCTTGCTTCTTGCAATCCGCTACATCTCCCGCTAGAAGTTTTTGAGCAGCTTCAGCTTTACGTTGATGTACGTCACGCTTTAGTTGTCGTTCTCTCTTTTCGTCAGGACTTTTTGCAGCAAGTATAGAAATTTTATACTCGTCACAAGTAGGGCAAGTGTCTACTCTTGGTTCTCCAAATGCTAAGTTAAATTCTTTTTTGAAAATTTGGTTAAACCATTGACGAGAAACTGGAGGATTTCTTGCATCAAGCTGGTATTTTACAAGAAAAGCAGTATGTAATTTACGTATATTTAAATCCTCTGCTAGATACCTGCGGTTCAAATTTTGTCCTCGGCCATAATGACTTTCTCTGCAAGGTATCGATTGAATAAAGTCCATAATTTTTTGTTTCCACACTGGATTTCTTGCAGGACGTTTACCACCTCGTTGGTCGTGGACCGAAATACCACCAGATAAAATTTTCTTGCTGAGCAATTCCACTCTTCGTTGTGTAACACCGAAAGTTGAACATAGTGTTTGTTTACAAACCTGTACCTCAGAATCCCCTGGCAGTGGTAAATAATATTTAAAAGAATGCTGTCGCCTGCTCCGAGCGGGATTTTCATGCCGTCTACGTTTTATTAGGCTTGGACGAATAAGAGAACGCAAAAAATTTTGTTGTTCGTTATAGCCTTGCAACTTATAAAATTGTTGAAACATATTTTTTCTGGAGGCGACAGTTAATACTTTACAAGCATACTGGCATTTGCAATTTACCTAAAATAAATAATAACACATTATAGTATTAGGTCAAATAGCTTAGTACGTTTCGCCTACCTCTTCGGTAAAAAACTTTCCAGGTTTTGGAATATTTTTCTTTATGGTTTTATAGGGACCTCCACTATTTTTATTTCTGCTCGTTTCTTCTCTAACGTTTCCAGGTCTCTTTCTTTTTTTGGCTCGAATACATTCTGGAATTTCCATTTTATACAAGAACGTAAAATATATTAAAGTAATACTCAGTACTAAAAAAGTTAGGTTACAAAATGTGCAACTGTCAGATGGTACATACAACGTTTTGATAAATAATCCCGTTTGTCTCCCAAAAGTAGACAACATCATATACATTAAATACATTGTGCTGGTGTATTAAGGCACATACCACCCATTTCCGATATAAACACTATTTGCGTAAAAGTGGCGCTTATTACGTTTTGCATATGGCACCCTTCAATTATCGAAGTTTAGCTATCTACGAAAATTTAATACGTACTGATTTTAACAACTAAAACAATTACATAGGAACCTAGGATAAACATTAAATGCACACAGCATGCTTGTTTGAAAAATTATGGGTTTCTATTGATTACAAATCTGTATCGTTATAAAAAATCTGTATCATAATGGGTATCATTATGAAACGGATTATAAGTGCATTATTATAATACGGGTGTAGAAAAATTATTTTATTAGAAGACTCAAATTCATATGTTTCTAAACGGTGAACTAAATCAACTCCTTCTCAAACCAGCCTCTTTGGAAAACATTCTTGTCCATTTTTTATTATGAAAATTTTATAAAAATGAAATGATGAAAATTGGATGAAAAATGGATGAAAAATTGATGAAAAATGGATGAAAAATGGATGAAAAATGGATGAAAAATGGATGAAAAATGGATGAAAAATGGATGAAAAATGGATGAAAAATGGATGAAAAATGGATGAAAAATGGATGAAAAATGGATGAAAAATGGATGAAAAATAGATGAAAAATGGATGAAAAATGAATGAAAAATAAATGAAAAATGGATGAAAAATTGATGAAAATGAATGAAAAATTGATGAAAATGGATGAAAAATGGATGAAAAATGGATGAAAATGGATGAAAAATGGATGAAAAATGGATGAAAAATGGATGAAAAATGGATGAAAAATGGATGAAAAATGGATGAAAAATGGATGAAAAATGGATTAAAAATGGATGAAAAATGGATGAAAAATAAATGAAAATTGGATGAAAAATTGATAAAAGTTGATTAAAATTTCATAAAGATTTCATGAAAAATTAATAAAAAAATTATGAAAAAATGAATGAAAATTTTGAAAATGAGAAATGTATGAAAAATATCCAACAGAGACCATGTTCTCGTATGAGTTCATCAAACTGATACTTTATATACCTATTCTTAGATAATTTAGTTATGTCGTATAAATCAGGTCTTATGCTGCTAGAATTGAAAACAATATTTTTATTAGCCATTCAATCGTTTTATCTTTCCGTAAATTATTATTAGGTGCTAGATTGCACTGAATGATAAGATTGTCACAAACAATTATGGAGTTAGCAGGTAGATTTGGTATCAGTTTTTCTCGTAATTATTTGCCGTAATTCACTGAATTCATTTCAGAATGATAATCTACTGTTTTGGTATCTGACTTATCAAACAAGCATTAGAAATAAATCCCATTTGACCTCCAGCATAAAATATTACACCTTGAAATTTTAAGTAGGTCATCCTGTATTTCATCTAATATTCTTATAAAAATACCTTATAAAAATACCTTATAAAAATAAAATTTAGCTAGCAACTATGATTCTTTACCTCTTATTTATCTACCAAAAAGGGCTAAAAACTACCTTTAGAAAACATTCTTATAAAACTACTTTTTAAATACAAAATTTCGTTAGCAATAATGCCTATTTACTATTTATTTAAATTAAATGTTCAAAATTTTACCCTTTTGTAAATTTATGTAAGTAATATGATATCTGATTTCTGATGCTTAATATTTATTGAAACCCCTTAATGCGGATCTGAAGTATTCAGCCCAGAGAATCATGGCGCTTTATGTCAAAACGTTAATAAATATTTACCGCTGAAAACGAATATATTCATAACATTAGTACTTGTATTATAAGTACATACAATTTTTTAAGATACATCGTGACATTTTGAACTTGAAATTGAATAACTAGAACACTTTAAATTTTTAAAATACCAACAAATAAATCAAAAAACAGCTGTCAATGGTGATTAAACTCAGGTGGAGGTGATCGCTGAATGGAAATCGGAGCAATTCGGGTGGCGTCGTGCAACAATGATTTTCAATTGGTGGGTTACTTTGGCTTAAAATAGACAACATGCGCAGTGTGCAATGTTACATCTTCGGTCTCTTTAATCTAAGCTGTTGTGCAACTTTTCGCCTAAATCAATATTCAAACTATGTAAATTACGTCTAATAAATACTTATTGTAGTTAAAACATTTGTACCTAATATGTATTTTATTAATACTTATGTTTTGATATTAAATCAGCCCAGAACTCACCACGAGGAGGTGGTCACACCTCGAGTACCACCCACCTTTACTTTCTCAATTCGTTTTATTTTACTTTTGCTTTATATTTTCAAAACTAGGTAATTCTTGTCTTGCTTTTAGTTCTGCCTTTATGTATCCATCACGTACTAAGGTCCACATACTGTTGAAGAAGCATCTGTAATTATTTTCACAGTTCTCTACACCACCTGAGTATGACAAGGAAAACTTTTAAAGGTTATTGTTTCTTGATCATGTGTTATGCGAAGACGCTCTTCATCCGAAATATGCATTGTCAGTGGAGGTTCAATGACAGCCTCAAACCAGGCAATCAGTTCAATGTAATTCTGAGCTACAAAATTGAGTTTTGCATATATTTTCATGATATACTCAACTAGTACAAGTAGTGTTATAGGTAAAGAAATACTTTATGGGCAAACGAAACATATACTATAGTCTTAACGATCGATTAAAACCGTTACAATATTTTAAATAAGTACTTAATGGAATTAAGAATACGTCTCTTAACCAATCTTATTTCTTTATTTAGTACAGATAACAAGAATATTTTAGATTGTTTAATTAACTCCCTTATATCTGAAAAAATCACTATTTAAAAACGGATTATTAATATTGCTCTTCAAAAAAAATCAAAAATATAACTGTGGCCACTAGACTAGTCTGAGGTCAACCCCACCCCCCAAACACAACAGAAAAATAACATTATTATTTATAACCTTGTAACACTGTCTCGCCTTTATATTGTCTACTCTATTTACAAGTGTGTCATGTTCTTTGAATTGCCTTAGTCTGTATAGATCCAACCCTATATGTGTTCGTCTTTACTAACATGTAAACAGTTCTGGAAACAATAGAGGATCAACTGAATGGAATATTAAACAGTAGATACTCACTGTATTATTGTGATGATATTGAAATCCAAATTGTTGCTGAAGTCGTAGTATTTAATTGATGAATGGAGAGATCGGTTAGCTCCCTAGAATGTAACAGCGAAACAATCTATATTTACAAATGGCGTAACATTTATCGAATGAAAATTTTTACAATATTACTCATCTAAATTCATCAAAAATATATACCTTCTTCGTATTTCTGAAATACGCTTCCCAACAAATGTATTGCATTAATGTTTTCGTTCAAACTTAACCTCTTTTAAAACCATGATTCTAATCTTTAAAATTCTCTTGATGAAGGAAGTCCTGATGGTGGTATAATTGCCAAAAGTAATCGAATAATTTTTTTATTTCATTCTGGGAATATATTGAGATTTTATCTACCTCAATCTTTTTAAAATACACTTTTCATTTCACTACATTCCATATCAACTAGTTTGTATAAACCTTCTAGAATAATTTAATAACCCATTAATTAGGTGTAGTTTATTATTGGAAGAGAAGAATTTATCCGCTTCAATTCGTATTCGTATTCAAAAATCTTTATTTACATATATACATTTAATTTATTCATATAATTTGAACACATTATAACACAGTTGGATTTCTTCTCGCGAAAACTAGAAGTGTTCCGCTCCTGTTGTGACCTCTGGCGAAGTCATGACCGATGAATGGGCCAATGTAGCCAAATTACATGTTACTATTAGGATTTTATATAGCATCTCCTTGTTAAAAATAAACATTATATGCCAATTTAGGTTCATTAGCTAGAGCGATAATTGAATTTTGTTAGGTTTTTGTCTGATTTTACTTCTGTCTGTATTCCCTGAAAAACTTTTATAAAAAACAGGGTTGTCCTTGTCTGTGTGTTGGTCTTGTGGTAGATTGTGGTGATTAACCAAATCACAGGGCTGCACTGTGCATCCCCAATCGCCACAGAATTCAGGACTTTAGGATCCTACTACTTTCAAAATCTTTATTCATTTTTATGTACAATATTTACATTACAAACAATATATAAATACATTAATTTATCGATAGGGGTACTTCCGTCTGTGCGTTGGAAGTGTTCCTGCCTATCTTCCTCCTAGAGGCACCGATGTTCTGGTCTGCATTTATTTATCGTTTTTCTTAATTGGAATATTTCTAAGCATCTCCTTATTGATTACAATATCATATGCCTTTTATGTGGGCTAGCAAGAGCGATAATGGAAAATTGTTGAGTTTTTGTCTGATTTTAATTGTGATTGTCTTCCCTGAAAAACCGTATAAAAAAAACAGGGTTGTCCTTGTATGTGTGTTCGTCTCAAGTTAGTCTATGTACGTGAGAAAGCCAAATCTTTAGACTACACCGTGAAATCCCCATTCAGCATCGAAATTGGAGCGCTAGCCGCAATTTCTGCATTGAATAGTGACGTCACCGAGCAGTCTTCCGTCCGACTAGAGTTGATAGCTAGTCGAATTCGAGATTTGTCTATTCAGTGTAATTCTCGCTGCTGTGAGTCAGTTAGTAGCAGCGCCCAGTCCACGTCCTGTCGTTAGCTGAGGGCTCTTTTTGTCTCGTATGTAAGTTGTGGGTGCTTTATGCAGACATCCATGCTTCCTGTTTGCACCATCTCCTGTGCAGATAGTTTTTGCTAGTTTATAGTGTGTGTGTGCTTTGACAGTTTGCATGGATGTTTGCATATGCATGAGTTTTTGTATGTGGTGTGAATGAAGTTCAGTTCCTAAGTGTGTATTGATTGTCAACGTCGCTCATAAATGCATTGTAGGTCTCGATAATTTGTTGTCCGTTATTACATTGTTTTAGTGCAGCGTTAAGCGCTCTTATCGCTCTTGTTAGCTCACCTATGTTTATTATCCTGTTTAGCTCTGCTAATTCCTTGTTAAGGGCTGTGAACTCATTCATAGGGGTGTTAGGGTGTGATATTCTTGTCGTATTTATTGTTGATTCAGCTTTGGTGGCCTCTACTGAATTTGTTCTGACATTTTTCTGTCCCAATGCTGGGAATTCTTCATTTCTTCTTGCAGCATTATTGCTACTGTTTTTTCTAGCCTCCCAGTGATTTACCTCAGGTATAGGTGCAGGTACTAATTTACGCTGTGGCATTGGTCGCCTTTCTTCCATCCTAGAGAGTCTTTCTAGGTATGTTTTACATTTTGAATAGTTCGCGGGGTGATCACCCCCGCAGTTGACACACGTTGCAGGTGTGTCCCTGGTTTTGACACACGTGCGTGTGTGGTGATCCCCCGCACACTTTACGCATCTGGCTGGTTTGCCACAGTTTGCTGTCGCATGTCCCCACTCCTGGCATGTGTGACATTGTATGATCTGTTTGACCGATTTTCTGATCTCCCAGGTCACTCTGGTGTGTAAGATTCTTCTGACGTTCTTGTTCAAGTATTCCAGAGTGATGACTGGGTCTGTGACCACCAGGAAGAGGGGACGTTCTTTGGTTTTCATTACGAAAATTTCTCGTACAGTTATTTCTTGTTCTTCTTCTAGATCTTCCTTTATATCTTCCATTTTGGTGTTTTCGGCCAAGCCTCTAAGTACAAATGCATGTGACTTGTCGCTACTGGGGGTATATGTGTGGTAGGCCATTTTCTCGCTTTTAACGTTATTGAGTACCTTCTCATAATCCTCCTTGCCTTCTACAAAGAGAATTGTTGTTCTATTTGTGTGCTTGACACTGAATTCTCCTTGTACTATGGCCTTTAGGTCGGCAATTAGTTGGTTTGGGTTGGCTGTCTTGCCGTCAATTACTATTGGCGGCATCGAGGTTTTTTGTTTGTCTACCCTGCTTGTGTTTTTATTGTTATTAATGGTTGCAGCCTTGTTTATGTTCGCTGCGCTGGTGGTTGGCTTTTGTGGAGATAGCTTGGGTGTCTCTTTGGTGATGAAGGGCACAAACTTTGCGCCTTTTTTCCTCTTCTTAACTATTTTTCCTATCTCGTCGTCGTTATCTGAGTCCGACTCGTCAGTTAAGACATGATAGGAGTTTTGGGTAGTTGTTAATGTTTGTACCGCTTTTTCCCTGATCATTCTATGAAAATTTGTACTGAATTTTCGCGGTAAGATGTATTGCTCATCTTTTTTCTTCTGTTCATCTTCTGCTTTTTTGCTGTCTCTTTCTCTCTCGTAAGTAGCTCTTTCTTCTTCTGTACGAAATTCAAAAAGGCTATTGGGTGAATGTGGTAGTCTGTCAGCCTTATCAAATTTTTCTCTTTCACTTAAATTTTCTTCTTCTGAGGTGAGACTGTTGTATTGTAGTATGTTGGTTGTGACACTACTAGGTACCTCTTTTTTCTTGAGCCTGGGATCAGAAATTGCCCTATTTTTAGGGATGGCTCCTAGGGATTTGGGGGTATTGTTGTCCGTTTCCATTCTGACGGAGTTAGTTGGGTGTTGTTGTACTGTCTGTGTAGGGCAGTACCCAGCCGAGGAACTACTCGATCCATCCCTCTTTTGGGTACCTCCTACACATCCAGCAACTGTTGTATTATTACCTCCGAAATCTAGGGGTTTTGCTGCTACGTTAGCAGGCATTGCAAGCGTTTTGAACGGTCCTTTCGGCATTATCTCTCTTTGATATTCAGAGTAGTAGTTTGCTGTACTCTGGTCTAATTCTCCGGATTCTTTCACTGATGAGGGGACTACTGTGGTGTTCATATCAACATCGTCTTCTGATGACGAGCTATCTGATTTTTCAAGGACATTTATTAGGGTTTCTACGGTTTTATACTCGTTTTGGCTTGTTTCCTGTGAGTCTGGAGTGCTAGGATTGGAATTGCTACTTCCATGAGTGGAGTGATACTCCATGTCCTCCGATCCATCAGCTGATGGCTTTCTGGAAGTGTTTACACTGTTATCTGTAGTTTTTTGGTTTACTTCAAGTATTTGACGGTCATTTGAAGGTGAAACCGTTAAAATTTTGGCCAGGGGGTCCCCTTGGGTCGTGCAGCTGACCCCAGGGTTATTAGTTAGTGTCTCACTCTTTGTACTCACGCTTGTTCTTCTTTTAGACTTAGGACTGGGTTTAGGGCTTGATGGTTGATTGTCCAGGTGGAGTTTGTTCCTATATTTGTCGAGGTATCTGTACCGGCTTTTGAGCCTCTTTGAGTACTCCGTTTCGAAGCCCTTGGGCGTTGTGGGGGCCCGGCTGGGCTCGGACATGTGCCGAAAACCCTCTAGGTTACGTACTTACACTGGCGTTGGGTGGAAAAATGATAGGGGGAAAATTAAAAATATTGGCTTTTAATGACAAGTGACAACTGACGTTAGCTATTTCGAGGAATTAACGCTCTCACGGCAAACGACTCCTAGGACAGTCCTAGGTAAACTGACTTTAGGATCCAAAATTCTGCATCGATTGATGACGTCACCGTGCAGTCCTCCGTCCGTCTACTTTTGTCAAGAAGCCGGCTTTGTGATTTGGCTATTCAGTGGGATTTCTGTTGCTGTGTGGTCCGTACGTATGTTGTCCTGACTCGTCAATCTCGTGTGTATATTTGTAAAGCTTTATGCAGACAGCCGTGTACCCTGACTGCACCATCCCCTTGGTGAATTGACTGTATGTCTTCCTTAAGAGTTGTGGGAAGACAGTTATTATAAAACTTGTTTGATAATTTAAGAATAAAGGATTTAATAGGCTCAATGGATGTCTGCATATGCATGTCATTTATCCTGGCGTATCGGTCATACCCCAACGCCAGCCTCAGACACCTGTTTTGCATTACTTGTAATTTGCGATAGTGAGTTTCAGCCATCGAACAGAAGACTGGACTTCCATATGTCAGAATCGGCCGAAGTACCTGTTTGTATAGGAGGATTTTGTTTGCCGTAGAAAAACCACTTCTCCTGTGTAATAGAGGATAGAGGGTTTTTATTGCCCCTGTGGTTTTTCCGACTCTGTCGTCGATATGATTACAGAACGTTAGTTTCCTATCTAATATGAAACCTAGGTACTTCATTTTGTCCTCTGTTTTAATGTTTTTACCCTGAATTTTGAGGCTATTGATTATTGGTTCTATTCTTTTTTTGGACAGAATAAGACTCTCTGTCTTTTGAGGATTAATATTGATTTTATTTTCTTTTAGATAGGGAACTATCGTTCTGTTGACATGAATGTCCAGCCTTCTTGTTGCGATCTCTGCCGATTGTGAAGATTTGTAAAAACAAGTGTCGTCAGCGTACAAGGCCGTTTGTATACCATCGTGTCCCATGGGTAAATCATGGGTCATGATAGTGTACAAGTGCGGCGCAAGTACTGAACCTTGAGGTACACCCGCACGCACAGTGTAGGGGCCCTGTCTCGAATTGTTAATTTTGACGTAAAACTGTCTGTTCTGTAAGTACGTTTGTATTGTTTTGACAATAAAAACGGGGTAATCGTTCATAAACATTTTGTGGATAAGCCCATCGGTCCAGACCGTATCAAAGGCCTTCGCTGCATCTAGAGCTACAAGCACCGTCTGCTTATTTGAATTGAACCCTTTATACGCGTGATTCGCGATTCTGATTATCTGGGCTATAGTGCTATGCCCGGCCTTAAATCCGTACTGTTCCGACGGGATTATTGTTTTGTCTTGTTCATAGTCATGGAGTCTCGTCAATATTACCCTGTCAGCAATTTTGGCTAAGCCATTGAGTAGAGAAATTGGGCGGTAGCTTGCGATTTCATTTCTGTTTTTACCCACTTTAAAAACAGGGACTATATTAGCAACTTTTAATATTTGAGGGTAACTTTGTAATTTGAGTATAGCATTAATTAGATGGTGAAGATGTACTATAGATTTCTTCGATAAATTTTTGATAAGCATATTATGAATGTCATCGGGTCCTGGAGCCCTTTTACTACGTGTTCTCTTAATTATGTTAGAGATTTCTTTAGGAGTTGATAATGAATGTGGAGGTACTATCTCCCTATTTAGATTCCTGATTTCATTAACTATTTGCTCAATTTCATGTTGATTTTGATTATTTATTTGCGGGTTGGTAAAATTCCCCTGAAAGAATTCGCCGAATGCTTGTCCTTTTTGATCGTCAGTAGCGTAAGTATTGTCTTCGTGCCTCAATATGGGAAGCTGTTCAAAGGGTTTTCTAAATCTTTTAACAACTTTCCACATTGAGTTGTCTTGCGTGTTAACTGCTTCCAGGGATTTTCTCCATTCGTCATTTCTAAATAGGGTGATTCTATAATTTATATGTTTGGATAGGTCTAATAGCATTTCCCTGTCAGCAGCTACTCTGTATGTTTGCCAGCGTTTACGTATGTAATTTTTGTTGTTTATTAAGTCCAGAATGTCCTGAGGAAGGTTGTCCTTGTGAGGTTTCCGTGTTTTGCGTTTAGTCGAGTTATTCCTTGCATTGATAATGTCGTTTGTAAGTTTCGTAAATTCTTCCTCAAGAGCAGTTACGTCTGTTACGTTATTGTTGATTCTAATGTTTTCGTCAAGTATTTTCCTGTATTTCTTCCAGTCCGTTGTGTTATAGTCGTAATAATGGCCCTGTATCCTAGGAATCAGACGTGTAGTCTTAATCTCCAAGTATACAGGGTCATGATCCGAGCTTAATGTCTTGATAGTCGTAGTATTTGTTATGTTTGGTATGT
This sequence comes from Psylliodes chrysocephalus, assembly GCA_927349885.1. Taxonomy (NCBI): domain Eukaryota; kingdom Metazoa; phylum Arthropoda; class Insecta; order Coleoptera; family Chrysomelidae; genus Psylliodes; species Psylliodes chrysocephalus. The sequence continues at coordinate 30,245,967 of OV651819.1, read as the reverse complement.
TTTTTGCAAGTGCTAAGTCAATTGTACTGGGAAGGTTGTTCGGAGCAAAGGAATAAAAGGTGAGATCTTCAGGGTAGTGTATTATGTAGTCGTTGTCGTCAGCGAATCCATTCAGGGCCGCACCATTTGAGTTCGGCCGTGTACAATTAGCATCCCAGTGCGGATGTCTCGCGTTTAGGTCACCAAATAAAAGGACTCTATTTCCCGATGACATAATTAGGCTGAGTTGTGCTCTAGAAAAAGTATTTCTCGGATGTTGATAGAGCCCTACAAATGTAATATTCCCGATTTTAAAAATAATGTGTTGTTGAGGTATATTAAGATTTTTAAGTTGAGAATACTGTAATTCTCTTTTTATGAGACAAGCTACCCCTCCATATGGCTGTCCATCAGGTCTGTCGTGTCTTATGACATCGTACTCTTGTATTTTGAATTTGTCTGTCGATGTATAGTGAGTTTCCGTAAGAAGCACGATGTCGAATTTATGTTTATGAACGAAACTGCGAACAAGTGCTGTTTTGTTGCGCATCCCATTTGTATTGTAAAAACAAGTTTTGATTTTATGGTTGTCCCGCGAAAGAAGTTCAGTTACGTAGATTGAAGTTAGTGTCAATGTTACTCATGAAAGAATTATATGTTTCAAATATCTCTTGGCCTGAGAGGCAGTTCCTAAGTTCGGCGTTAAGCGCCCTAATTGCTCTAGTTAATTCACCTAAGTTGACTAACCTGTTTAACTCTGATAACTCTTTGTTTAGTTCTGTGATGTCATTCATGGATCCGCCAGAGGTCATTTGAATGGGTCTATTCACCGGGTTATTCACACTTGTTGTGTTCCGGTTTCTTATTGGTAGTGCCGGGAAATCATCTTGCCTCTGTGTATTTGTACTATTCTTGCGTCTGGCCTCCCATTGGTTGTAAGCTGGCAAGGGGGCGGGTACCATTTTTGGTTGTGCTTTCGGCCGTCTCTCATTCAGTCTATCTAATTTATCCGTATAGGTCTTACATTTTGAGTAGTTTGCGGGGTGATCACCCCCGCAATTCGCGCATGTTGCCGGTGTCTCTCTGGTTTTTGAGCATGTTCGGGTGTGATGATCACCCGCGCATTTCAAACATTTTGATTGCCTGCCACAATTGGATGTTGCGTGCCCCCATTGCTGGCAGTTATGGCACTGGATTATCTGTTTCGCCGATTTACGTAGCTCCCAAGTCACTCGTGTGTGTAATACTATGCGGGTATTTTTGTTTAGATAATCCAGGGTTATAGCAGGGTCTGTAACCACCAGAAATAGGGGACGCTCTTTCGTCTTCATTTGATAGACTGCTCTGGCTTTAATTTCGTGTTGTTCCTCTAGTTCCTCTTCTATGTCCTGTATTTTTGTTCCATTGGCAAGGCCTCTTAGGACAAAAGCATGTGATTTATCATCTCTTGAGGTGTATGTATGATGAGGCATTTTTTCAAGTTTTATATTCGCTAATACTCTCTCGTGGTCTTCCTTGTTGTCAATAAATATGATAGTTGTATAATTTGTGTTCTTAATACTGAAATCACCTTTGACAAGCTCTTTTAAATCGTGGATGAGCTCTTTGTAGTCTGCCGTTTTCCCATCGATGACTATCGGAGGCATACTGTTTTTGTTTTTGTAATTTTTAGTGTTTTCTTTGGCAGCGTTCGTTTCAGGTTTTCTCTTTGTATTACCCTCCGGCAAGTCTACCTTTTCCGTTACTTTTGTTGGAGTTTGTGTTTGTAGGTCCTCAGGAAGTAGTGGCCTGTACTTAGCACCCTTTTTTCTCTTTTTGACGATCTTGCCAATAAGATCGTCGTTGTCAGAGTCCGATTCGTCGGTCAGGACTTGATATGCGTTGTTGGTGGGAGTAAGAGTTTTCTTTGACTTTTCCCTGACCAATTTTTGAAAGTTGGATGAGAACTTTCTGGGTTTTATAAATGGTTCATTGTCAGTGTTATCATCCGCTGCTTTCAGCAGCTCAGCTTCATATTGTTGTCTCTCCTGAGCGTTTCTTAGCTCGAATCTACTGTTTGGGGAGAATGGGAGCTGTTCTGACTTTTTATTGATTTTATTCCCTAGTTCTTCTTCGGACGTATGCGAGGTGTAGCCCATGATGTTGCTAGCAACCCCTTGTGGAATTTCGTTGACCGTATTTTTGATCCTACGTCTAGGATCTTTGGGTATTGCACCTGTCGATAGTTTGGGTATTGCACCAGTCGGCAGTGCAAAAGATTGTCCGGTTTGTAGGCTACTCAGTTCACCTCTTCCGCGAACAAGTTCCACACTACCCACTGATGGGTTGGGTTGGGGTTGTGGTTGTTCCTGGGATTGGAAATTAAGTTGTCTAGCAACCACATTTTGGGGTAAGGAGAGGGTTTTGAAAATATTAGGTAGGGGAGGCGCCGTGGGGATGATTGTGTTCGTCTCATATTCAGAAGTGAATGTATCTTCCTGGGTAGTGCGTTCAGGGCTGTTATTTCCGATAACAGTCACCTCCATTTCACTGTTAATGGAGTCGTCAGAGTTCTCAAGGGTGTTTATAAGTTTTTCGATGGTATCACATCCCTTATTTTTATCGATTTCATCGGTATTGCTCTCCTGACTGTCCTGACTGTCAAGATACTCCATACTACTGTCTGAGCTGGCAGTAGATGGCTTTCTTGGGGTAGATTCCCTGTTTATTGTGGAGTTCTGACTTCCTTCAAGTGTTTGGGGGTCATTTGAAGGTTGAACTTCAGAATTTTTGGCCAGGGGGGCCCCCTGTTCCGGGCAGCTGACCCCTGGGTTAGGTAAGGTTAGTGGAGCTTGTGCAGTACTCACAGTTGATTGTAATTGGTTTTTTAATTTGGTTTTCCCACTTTGTGGGGTTCTGAAGGCTGCTACTTTCCTTATGGCTTCTGGGTTGCACCGGCTTTTCAGTCGTTTAGAATATAAGGTTTGAAAGCCTCTTACAGGCGTTGTGGTTGCCCTTACGGGCTCTGACATGAACCGCTACCCTAAATCTGGGACTACTACTTACTCTGGCGAAGGAATTGACTTAGAAAAAGAGAAAATTTTTATTATTGACAGCTGTCACAATGTTCACAACAACAATCGACGTGGGTTTGCTTGCATGCGACTCCTAGAACAGTTCTAGGTAAACTGATCCGCTTCAAGACTTTAGACATAAAATGATGAAAACTAAATATAGAGGGCGTAATAAAAAGATGAACAGTAAATTTAACCAAAATTTTTGAGGTTGAAAATAAATAGGTTTAAGCCATATTGCTTATATTAAAAAATGGCTAGTAAACAAGTTAAGTAAAGTTGAAATTTTAGATGTATATAATATTGTTCTCGTACTCTAAAACGGCTTAATATATTTGTTAGCGGTGTTCCTCTGTTTCCCACCACACATTCTTACACATGCGTGTCAGAATGGACGAGCGGGAGAAGGCAGACCAGCGCAGTGGGCAGTACGCTAATAGACAGTGGCAATACCACAGCAACATTGTAATTGAGAATACTTGATCGTGAAATAAACCATTGAAAAAGTAGTTTAGATATTTTTATTAGGGATGATACTTCCCTTATGTTTATATATTTTTATAAAAATGTACATGGTATGTTATTATACACTGACCAAAAAAATGGGGTTAGTAACGTTTAAAATTGTTTTAGTTATATAAAATTTTAAAAGGATTCCGAAACCCTTTGGCTCCCCTATTTTTTTACAATAAAATTTACTTAAAAATAGGACGCCACTCGAATGCTACATTTGTATCAAAATTTTTCTGCTACTTAGTATTTGTTTGTGAAAGCCCTAATCACTGAGTCATGGGCCCCAGAAGGAAGGTCATAATGAAAAATACAATGAGATTTTTCTCTTAATCTTAACTTAAACCACTGAATATTTGTTCACTTTTTTTTACTATTTTACAACTTTATTTAAAAATGTTTCCTTGTATTATCGATCACAATGAAGTTGTTAAATAGTAAAAAGATCGTGAACAAATATTCAATGGTTTATATTGATATCAATATAAAAATTTCATTGTATTTTTTACTATGATTTTTATTCTCAGTAATTAAGGCTTTCACAAACAATTACTAGGAGATAGAAAAATAAAAAAAAAAAATGTTGCATTTCAGCGGTGTCCTGTTATTAAGTAAAATGCCTGTGTCTAAAAAAGGGGGTTTAGAACCCTTCTAAAAACAATTTTAAACGCTAACTCCATTTTATTGGTCACTATATACTAACATCCCACATACATTTTCATAAAATTTTATTTTTAGAGTACGAGCACAAAATCACATCCAAACTTTAAGACCCTGTAACTTTTTAACTATCTATTTTTTATGTAGCCAAGTTAGCTTAAATCGGCATATTTTTGGCCCAGAAACTGGTTAAATTTACTGTACATCTTTTTGATATAATAATAATAATAATAATAATAATAATTATTTTCATTGCTTACAAGAAATTAAAAAGTGAAGAGCCATATTTCACGTATCCTCTTGGTTGTCAAAAATGATTGGTCTGCATGTTCCTTCACTAGGAGATGGTCCAGGTTGTTGACATGAAAGTCCTGGTTCACAGGTTCCACTGAAGCCCAAGTCCCCGCCACATGGCTCGCCTTCAGTTTTTGCGCATTCTTGACAGCATCTGAAACAAAACAAAAAAATGTTTAGCTAATGAAAAGTTTTTCGAATCAAATTAAATTTGGTTCTCGCAAATTACATTCTCTGGGCTTTTTTTTATTATAGACTGATTGAATAATTATATAAAATTGAATTTTCCTCACTGGCATTCAAAGTTAATAATTTATCACCCTTATTATATTAAAGTTTAAAATAACTAGATAATATTTAGCATAATCTCTGATTTTTAAATTAGATTAAAAAGTGACAAATTTAAAAATTCAATGTGTCATTTTGATTAATTTAAATACACTTTTGCTGTTGAATAAATATTTTTATAACCCCTAGATTGATAAATTGGTTTACATCCGGCTCGAAGGACCATGAGGAATGGGTTTGTGCTCTTTGCGTACATATATTTAATTTGGATGTTATTTTATCTTCGTTGGGCCATATAGTGTTTGTTTGAAGTTTGAACTACTTACTGCCTTATTTTATTAAACTACTTAAGAATGCTTATGTATTTTATTATGTATAAAAATATCTTAATATAGTCTTATAAATTACTGGTTATACAACTAATACACAATGTAGTCATGATTTTCAGGGTAGATTAAAGGATAAAGCTCGGGTCGAGGCTTTGGCCACGCTACACAAATATCAAATAAAATATTTAAATTTTCTTTTTTAATGTACATTCGTAAAAGTATTGGTTGGTAACTTCTCACTTGGTGTCAACGTTTAATCAAGATCGCCAATTGCACAAACTATAATTACCTACTTTTAAGAGAAGATATTAGTAAAACAATCAGTGGGAAACTTGTCACCTGGAGTCAACCTTGAGTTGAGTTCGCCAATTGTACCAAACATCTTCACCCACTTGGTGGATACCTCAAAGGCAAGACAAAGACAAGGAATTACGAGATGAAGACTCTGTCTATAGGTAAAATGACAGAGGGTTCATATGTAAAACTTTAGTGAAAGTTTGTAGAAATGGTCTAATAAAATGGTACTTGACATCAATATGCTATGTACGTATATGAAATTCCGAATTTTTTATCAAACGAAGTGCACTCTGATTATCTACAAAGAGTTTAGTTGATTGATACATTTCTCCAAAAATCTCTGTAAGAAATCTTCGAAGCCAAACAATTTCGGCTGTTGCTTCAGTCGCAGAGACATACTTAGATTTAGTTCTAGATTTAGCAACACATTTTTGTTTTTGTGAAGTCCACGTTACAGGATTCCCTTCAAGAGTCGAGATATATCCTGTAGTTGAGACTCTAGTATCTATATCTCCTGCGAAGTCTTCATCAGAATATACATTAAGTTTAATAGATTCTATACTCCCGCTGCTAATATACACTATACCGTGTAGTTTATAGTACCTTGTAAATATTTAAAGATACGCTTGACAGCTTCCTAGTACAACTTTCCTTGATTTTGAAGAAACCATGTATGGACGAGAGACTACTGCAAGGTACATAAGGCAGCCAACAGCTTCCCTGTAAGGAGTTTAACTCATCTGGAATTGTTCTTCAGTTGTTGTTGGACACTATTTCTCCAAATGAAGATGTATTGATGCATCTGATGGGGTTGTAGAAGGTTTACACTCTTTCGTATTAAATTTTAGTTTTAGTTTAGTGTAGCCTTCTTAACTGATGAATATATCCATATTTTCTAGCCTTTTTAACTCAATTCCAACAAAGTAATCACAGGGATCTAGGGTAATTTCAAACTCAACTTACGTGTTCTAATATTTTGTCTAGTAGTAATGGCAACCCACCGAGTAAAAGACCATCGTCAACATAAAGCGCTAAAAATATCTGTTGGTCTTCAAATTTTGTATAGAAGACACATCTGTCTGATTCAAGTTGTTTGAAGTTAAAAGAAGTCACGAACTTGGTAAATTTGGAATTTGTTCCATGTATATCTCTTCCAAAAGATCGCGATATAAAAATACGGTTTTAACATCAAACTGTGGAAGTTTTAAATTATTGTGTGCAGCTATAACTAGAAGCATTCTAATAGATTCATATCTTACCACGAGAGAAAAGGTCTCTAAATAGTCCACGCCGGGTAATTGTGAGTATCCTCTGGCACATCTGGTTTGCATTTCACCTTGAAGACCCATTTGCAGCTTACAATCTTACGATCTGGAGGTAAATATACTAGAGATTGGGTGCCATTTTGTCTAAGCAAACTTATCTCCTCTTCTATAGCTTCTTGCCAAATGTGACCTGGCCTCTAGTTAATGCTTCTTGGTATGTTTGTGGTTCATTAATAGCAACAAAGGCAACATCCGCTTGATAGCCATTACGAGGTTAAAGAAGAGAACGATCTCGAAATTCACGAGCTGGTAAAGACTTTATCGATGTCTCACCCTTAGGACTAAGTGAACAGCTGGGGGATTGTACAATATTTCACCCAAATTTTCTTCTGAATTTACTTGCAAATTATGATGTTGAATTTCGTATGATGAATAAAAAGTAGTTGCTTGTTTTGTTTTTGTCTAATTTCGTTAAAAACAACGTGATTTTTATTGGTCAGTCTTCGATTTAATATATAGGTTGCGGTATTTACTGCTTCACCCCAAAGCAACTTAGGTAAATTAGTGGAATTCAGCAGCGTTCTAGCACAATCAACAATTGACTGAATGTTCCTTTCACTTTTACCATTTTGTTCTGGAGTGTAGGGTGCACTAACTTCATGAATAATACCTCCTTTCTTAAACAGATCTTTAAATTATAAAGTCGGTACCATTGTCTGTTCTGAAGACTTTAATCTTATTACCAGTTTGATTTTCAACTAGATTTTTAAACTCCAGTAATTTTGAAAATACATCTGTTTTATGTTTGATGAAGAAAACGAAATTACATGATGTGCACTCGTCCTTGAACAAGATAAAATAGTTACTACCACCAAGTGATGGAACTGACATTTTCCCACACACATCTGAATGGATGTATTCTCCAGGTTTGAATAGTTGAGGGTGAACACTTCCTGTGAATGCCTTTCGTTTCTGCTTGCCAAGCTGACAGGAATCACAGAAAAAGTTTCTGGAGGAAATAAGATATAGATTTAGAATATGCCCTGCATCGACAATATTTTTGAGTGAGTGAAAATTAATGTGGCCTATTCGTTCATGCCATAAATAATATAGACAATCATAGGTAGCTAAATTTATTTGTTGAGTAGGAGACTTAAAATTCATTTGAAAACATTGATATTATTTATATATAATTCTTTGATAAAGATTAGATTTAATTCATAAGTAAGTCCTCGATAAAAGTAAATATAACATTAGACTAGACAAGTATTGACCTTGATCGATAAATATAAAATTGGCTGTTTCAACAATAATGTCATTCTTTGTCGGAGTCTTAGCTGGACTGACTCTTGGTTTGAGTCTCATCAGCGTCTCGCATCCCAGTAAAAGTAGTGACGTGACGTGCCCTCGTCGCCTATAGATGTTTAGCCCTTGGAATAATTGTTATTCTGCTCTTTTATTTTCCCAAGTCAGGTAGCACATAGAATCACTATTTAAAGTGGCTCCATCACGACCAAAATGCCCGTGACAATATTTATGGATTATCATGTAATTTTTTTATTTTTTATACTAAAATTAATATAATCATGGAAATTGTTTTGTTAACATTTTAATGCATCCTTACTTTAAGCGTTGGTTATTGAAAAATTAACAAAAAACATACAATACTAACTAATAAACATTGTTTATAATATTTTAATACATGAATCCTTGGAAAATATAAGCGACGTAGTAGATTTGTTTTGATCTATAAATTTTATTCGTGAAATTTTACTATGATTTTTATCTATAAATTTCATGTATAAATTTCATCTATAAATTTCATCTATAAATTTCATCTGTAAATTTTATATATGAATTGTATCTATGTATTTTATATATGAGATTTATCTATGAATTATATCTATGAATTTAACTATGAATTTTATCTATGAGTTTTATCTATGAATTTTATCTATAAATTTTATCTATGAATTTTATCTATGAATTTTATCTATGAATTTTATCTATGAATTTTATCTATGAATTTTATCTATGACTTTTATCTATAAATTTTATCCATAAACTTTATTAATGAATTGTATCTATAAATTTTATATTTTAATTTTAATTTCTTTAAGTTTATTGTTACTGATTTTCTTCACTCTTTACCATCCTGTCAATTTTGTTTAACCTTTGATTCATCCTGTTTCTTCTTTCATTCTTATTATAATAAACTGCGTAATACTTTTAATGTGCCAAGCCAAAGGCAAGAATCTCAGTTAGCTTAGGTTAACATGCCACAGTGTTCCAAGCAAAAGTAGTAGCAATACATTACTATGCAAAAGAGCTATTAAAACAAAGTAAATGGACTGTTTGGTGGCCCTAACAAAGCTGAGTAGACAACAGACCTTAACTTGGCAGCAAACCACAGAGAAAAAGGCTTGTTTCGGACCATAATATTTTTGTGATGTAACAAAGACTGTCATCAGAACATGCACAAAGCAGTGGATGTCAAACAAATTTTAGGAATGGTTAAACAATTCATCAGACAGAGAAAAGCCAGAGAGGTAATAAAAGGAACATTACCAAAACCCACCAAATATCTACTAAGCCAGAATAGAAACACTAGAGTACTAGTAGGCCTATTAAACATGTTAATTTAGGCTTAACAGATATATGCATTGCATAATATGAGCCTGCCAGAAAAAATCTTGTGTCGAATAGGAGGAAACTGTAGCTGTACAAGTATTGTGCTACTGAGAAGGTCTATCATGACTGAGATTCCTTACACTTGGAGAAGAAAAGTCAAAAACAATTAGCTACATCGGAGAATTACTTCCTAGTATATGGAGTCTACTAAAAAAAAAAACTTGACAAAATACTGCAACTAATGATCTAAGAATATCCACAATGAACCCGAAAAGATCGACATGGTCCACAGTCCCAACCAAATATAATTTGAAACTAATAATAATTTATTTTTATTTTTTATTTATCTTATTAAAGAATAAACAAAATATAAATTGTAAACTCCTTGAGGGAATTTCTTTGTTAATTCTCAGAAACAAACAATTTTTTTAGAGCCCGCAATATATATTTCCGGGTTTATTTTTAGCTTCTTCAAACAACTCAACGTCAAAACCTTTTTTTTTTCTTACAAACAATAATTAAAACAGGCTATTAAATTACACTTTTGCTTGGAAAACTCACTAATTTCTACTGAAGAAAATTTCAAAGTGGATTTTAAAAGGACCGGCCGACATCGAATGAGATTAACGGCTTAAGACAGCGTACGCTGCGTGCTTCTGAGAGAAATCTTCTGGAAACGCCATAAAGCCGAATTGCTTTTGTAACCCAAAAACACCTTAAAAAACGCCGGTTTCACAAGAGGATATTTTTTTAATGCTTTATGAATAAAAAAGTGAAATCAAAGGGAAAGTAAGTATGTGTATGTATATGCATTATTGGAGAACTCTTTAGACTATTTGGCAACCGTGTGTATTTATTCTATAGGTTTTAGTACCAAATTAATTATAAATGTCTATTTAAATGAATAATAGAAGGTTTTCTAAAAAAAAAAGTCCTTGCGTTGTTATAATCCATTGTAAACAATTTCTTCAAAATCCTTGATAAAAAAAATAGTATATTACGTAACAAGAGTTGTAAGTAACCCATTACGCACGAAGTGAAATATAGTAAATTTCACCAGTGTGTAATGGACTTACAACTCGTGTAACGTACTATACTTTTTCTACGTCCACTTAAAACATTCTCAAAAAATGATTTAACATTATGCTTGTGACGCCAATCCATACATTTTCTATGGGTAATTTCGTACCTTTCTTTGGATTTTAGCAGTAACAAATTATATGTGGATTTTTCTAAAATCTCCGGTGGAGTGCTCATAATTTCATCACTTTCACTGCTAACAAACGTATTCGAAGGTAAAGTTGAGAAAATATTTGGATACAATCATATTTTGTTACAAAAATTGACAATATAAATGGCATGACGTTTATTTTCATAGCATGCTAAGAAAACGCGACATATTTTATGAAATACTGTATAATATGTTGCCGACATTTAGGAGCATCACTCTTTTAATCCAAAGTGTATCTCGCTAATGCTAAAAGGTTTTATGTTTTTTAAATGTCTAAATTTATGTAAATAGACCAAATACAGCCATACGTAGACAAAAATTTGATTGCAATTTGATTAAACCAAGAAATTTAAGTTTTCTTATCAAAACGCACGTGTATCTCATTACAGATCTCATTACGTGCATGTTAAATGTCATTTACAAGGAATGTTGGTAGAAATATACTCCATATATACTCCAGTTTTAATTTTGCAACTCTGTATATTATTTTTATTTTGTAGGAAATTAAATAATCAGGCCCTTACATTTAGTGTAAGATTTGCTTTAGCTTCGATATGGAAAACAGCGTATGCTGGGGTGCGTTCAGAAATGTAGGGTAAATGCGTCCGGACGTTGTCTAAATTCTAAAAAGCGTTCCTAAATATGGAACGTTTTATCTGGACGAATTACCTCAGCTATTTAAAAGAAAAACGCGTCGGGATGAAGAAATTTTACCCACCGTGTTGAGTAGAGTAATTTTTACTCGACTTGCGCAGTATATCATAACCCTAATTAACCTTAGAGAACCACCGTTATTAATTTCCTATTTTTACTTTTTGAGTAAAAAATATTTAAATATAAGTATAAGTGAGAGAATTAATTCCATCAATTATCATCTAGTTGTCGGAAACGATGGTAATTTCATTATAGAAAATTATAAAATTTTATGACACAGGATTAAAGGTAATGAATTGAATTTTTACATAAAAAAGTCTATGTGGACGTCAATGATGTTACTTATTTAATAATTTTTGATAATTCCTTTGTAGGAATTATCAAAAATTGTTCTCAGATAACAGAAAACACATAACCAAAAACTTGATTTGACAATACTTTGCACTTACCGTTCGTATTTATCGGGCAAAAATAAACGTTCCGACAAATTTTGTCCGGACGATTGAAAATTTGATGCTCTCCATTTCTGATCGCACCCCTGTATGACCTTTTACTTAAGTAACCTTCAGATAATATTTCGAGTGACCTATACTTAGTTAGGGTTTAGTTAATATTTTTGTATTATTATATTATTCTGATAATGTTTAAAGGGAATTTTGGGAAGTTATTAGGTATTATTTTAGCTTTTCTGTAAATATAATAGTCTGGGGCAAGGGAAATAATGTTTGGTTGTTGTTAATTTTATAATTAGAATGTTTCAATTGACCGAGACAAGGATAGTTGACGACATAATAGTATTTAATAGAGCAGGATATAAAACACTTTATAATCAAGGAACATTCAATCAAAATGACGGTGTAATAATTTTTGTTAAAACCGAAATCTATAGTTCACACGAAATTATTAAATTCGATAACAGTCACTTGATTAAATTAAAAGTAAATAATAACAATAAACAAATAGAAATAAACGCCCTCTACCGGTCCCCATCAGATACAAATATAAATGGATTTATAGACAACTTAACTCAAAGACTAAACGAAGATATAACAAATGTCGATTTCTCAATATACAATGGAGATTTTAATATTAACCTTTTAGCAAGCACAGATGCTACAAAAATGTACTTAGATGTATTTTACGAATATGGATATGTTTCAGCAATAAATATACCTACAAGAGAAAAAAATAATTCAAAAACATGTATTGACCATATCTTTATTAAATCAAAAAATAATCAATATGATACAATTATTCCACTTGTTGTGGAAACAGATATAACTGATTACTTTGCTACACTTTCACAAATCATTTTCCCGGAAACTAAAAATCAGTCTGATAATACAAATTCAAATTGTTTTACACAATTAGACTGTAAAAAACTTCATAACATTATAAAATCTGTCAACTGGAATGAAATTTATGTTTTATGTAATCTGGATTCTGCAACAAACAAATTTATTAATATTCTAAATACTAGCGCTCAACATAGCACAATTTTTTTAAAAATCAAAAAAAAAATAAGGAAAAGGTTAAAATGGATTACGCAATCATTAATTAAAGCTATAAATATTAAAAACAATTTGTACAAGACATTTAAACACAATCCTAAAAACGAGGAAATCAAGTATCGATATTTCGAATTAAAAAAAAAAGTAGAGAAACTCATAAAGAAAACAAAAATAGATTATTATAAGGACCAAATCAAGAATAAAAAAAATGACTCAACACAAATGTGGAAAACAATAAATGAAGTATTAACAATCCCAGAACCGACAAAAGTAGTTAGCGTAAAAAATGAAAATAATGAAATAATTACATCTACGCAGGAAATATCAGAGAGTTTTAATAAATATTTCGTTAATGTAAGTAAGTCCTTGGCAAATAAAATAAAGTGTAATAAGGATTACAAACCACCAAGGTACATAAATGCCCATTCGATATTTTTCTCTCCTACTAATAATCAAGAGGTAATAAGAATAATATCGGACTTAAAAAACAAAAAAGCACCAGGAGATGACGGTTTGAAAGCAGAGACATTAAAACTAATTTCAGAATATATAGCTAGTCCTCTAACCTATATAATAAATAAAATGTTTCAACTGGGAAAATTTCCTACAGCTCTTAAATTATCAATCGTTACACCTATATTTAAAAATGGAGATAAGTCGGAAATGGGCAATTACAGACCTGTGTCCCTCATATCAAATATTGCTAAAATTGTTGAAAAAATAATAAAAATTAGGCTAACAAACTTTTTGGAAAAACATAACATATTATCAAACTCGCAATTTGGCTTCAGACAAAAAATGTCAACCCAGGATGCAATTAAGTGCTTAACAAAAAATATCTATGAAACATTAGACAAAAATAAACCATCAATTGGAGTATTTATTGATTTAGCAAAGGCTTTTGACACTGTAGACCATAGCCTGCTTCAATCATCTTTAGAAGACATAGGAGTGAGAGGTACTGCTAATGATTTGTTTGCAAGCTACTTAACAGGTAGAAAACAAAAAGTAAAAATCAAGCAGGATCTAAGTAGTGAACAAACTATCATGTGTGGTGTCCCTCAGGGAACAGTGTTGGGTCCAGTGTTATTTATAATTTACCTAAATAATTTGTTTTTATTAGAAGAAGACAACAAAATAATTAGCTTTGCAGACGACACGGTAATATTTTATACAGCTGAAAATTGGTTTGAACTAAAACAAAAGGCTGAGGTCCATTTATCCGAAATTAAAAATTGGTTCGATCACAGACTACTTTCAATGAATTTCAAAAAAACTTTGTATGTACCTTTTAGTTCTCTAGACTCATCTCTTCCAAATTTTAAGTTAACAGTCCAAAACACAATTCAAATTCAACCTGCAAACCAAATAAAATATCTAGGTATTTTCATTGATAGTATGCTAAAATGGAACGTACATATTGATTTTTTAGAAAAGAAACTTAGATCAATTCTATATAGGTACAAACAGATCTTAGAGATACTGGATATTAAACAAAAAATTATAGTATACCAAAGTATAGTTGAACCGCATATTAGATATGGTATTTTAGGATGGGGCGGTGTTACTAGAACTCACCTAAATTCTTTGGAAATTCTTCAAAGAAGATTTTTACGTATTATTTTAAATAGAGAGGCTTTGTGTGCAAGTGATCAACTATATAAAGATACAAATATATTAGACTGTCGTCAGCTATTCTTTCTTCAAGCATGCAATACTCAGTTTATGACGAAACATTCCCTCAAAACTGGAACACATAAGTACGGCACAAGACAAAGGGAGGACATTATCTTGCCTTTTATGTTCAAGTCTATAGGACAAAGAAGTTTTAATTATCTGGGTCCTAAAGTTTTAAATTTGTTTCTAAAAAATACAGATAATGTAAATACAAAAAACTTGAAAAAAAAAATCAACAAGTTCTGATGCAACTACCGCGACAAGAAATAAAAAAATTGTTAGATTAGGAATAAAATAGGAAAAAAACAAAAACACAAAAAATAAAAAAAAACAACAATCTAAACGTATAAAAAAAAAACGCAAAAAAAAATTAAAGAAATCATCCAACAAATAGTATATTTCTTACAATTGTTTTTGATTTGTTTTAATTAATTTTTAAATTGTTTTTAATTTGATTTTAATTTTAGTTTTTAGTTTTAGTTTTAATATGTTTTTAATCATTAATCTATATATGTCTGTTTATTTTATTTTATTATGCAAAAGCATGCTTACACACAGACATTTTATGTATCGTAAGTTTTCTTTTATTCACATAGGTACCATTAATTTTCTTTTGTATCACAAGTTTTATAAGTATGTATTTATTGTTTTTATGTGAATAAATTATTATTATTATTACATAACCAAAGATTTTCGGATATCTTGGATTTTTGTTAACATTGTAGTTAAAACATTTTTTTGGCGTATTTATAGATTTTTACTTGTTTGTACTTATTATTTAAGTTGATTGATTTTATTTTATTTATGTAGGCATATTATTTTTACTTTTCTTTCACTAAGAAACTGTACGAACAGATTTTCTTAAATCAGTTAGCAATTGTGGAAGCTGCTGAGGGACTGGTAAATAATACAAATTAAATAATAAAGCAACCTTTTTGAAAATTTTATTATTTCCATTAACGAAGGAATTTCTTAGTTTCTCGAAACTTTCGTTGCTCTTCCGTACAAAAGCAACTTTTTCTTTTTTCAACATGTAAAAAGAAAAGCTAATAATTCAATAACTTTTAATTATACAATAGAATATTTTCCCTTGTTCCTCGGTCATGCTAGCGATTGCTCGACACGGCACCTGCTCCGGAGCAGGGGCTTGGTAACAGTTTGAGGTTATCCATAAACCACAACAAATACCGATAATGCCAACAGTAAATTTTAAAATATCTTTAATGTTATTGGTTGTTTCGAAATATTCGTGGACTTAATATCAGATATACGTGAAACTACTATTTCCATGGGAATGTCTATTCCGACAAGTTCGAGAATTGCATAACCTATTATCAAGGGAATATAAATAGTGGAATCTTTTCCCATGGGAAAATTTTCCAATGAACTCGGGAATCGAGCCCCTGGCGTGGTTTTTGGACAAAGATGGTTGAAACGTTGTGGTAGTTACGAGGCCGAACTTAAGTGAAAAAGTAAATCTATTATCGTCGGGGCGTCCCGGATTTGTCTGATTTCGGCTATATGCAATTCGTGAGTTAAAGTATTTGTAGAGCCTTGTAAGTGGTGTATTCACGATTTACCCAAGTTGGGGATATTAAAACTCGTAATTTACTTTACGACGCCATTTCACCTCATGGTGCATTCGCCCGAAAGCATTATTGAACGAAATATTCAAACCCTAGGTTTGGGTTTACCTATCCTTGGTGTCGATTCCGTTGGAGTCTTAACCTCAATAAAATTTTATTTAATGGAGCCCGAGGTTTCTAGTTTGCTGGCTAAGAGGTTGGGTCATTCGTCCTTCCCACCATCTTTGAGTATCTTTGTTGATGGTAAGATGTTATGTTATGTTGAGAATAAACTGCGACCTAAAAGATCTATTGTGCCCCCTTCTGTCGCCACTACACTAAGGAAATGTCTCAATGCCTATAGCGACCCTTCCAATCCTATTTTCTTAAGGAAGTGTAGGAGTTGAAGGGGCTTCAAGTTAGGCAAATCTCCCTCTTCTATTTGATATCCTCCTAGATATAGTGCCCTTGGAATCTGGAGTGCTACACATTCAGTTAGAATGTAAATGGAGGTTTCGTCCTCCTCCTCACAGAATCTGCACTCACTATCCTCTACTAATCTCAGTTTACTTAGGTGTCCTTTCAGTCGGCAATGCCCGGTAAGGATCCATGTTACAATACGTAGCCTGTTCTTGCTCAGGTAGATGCTTCCGATCTTTTCTAGTTATATTCACCCAGAAGTATCTTGGCCTGTCTTAGCCCCAAGAGATTGTTCCAATTACCAGTTCTTCTACTGCCCAATTCTTTTTTAATCTCTTCTAATATTATGTTGCTGCTGATGCCGCAGAACGGCTCAGGTCCTACAAAGGGTATTTGAGCCCCTTTCCGTGCAAGACTATCTGCAATCTCGTTACCCTGTACCCAGTTATATCCCGGGACCCAAGTGAGAGTAACTTTATTTTTCTCGCCTAGCTCATTCAATTGTTCTAGGCATCTCCAGACTATTTTTGAGCTGATTACGTAAGAGCTCAGCGCTTTGATGGCTGCTTGGCTATCGGACATGATAATAATCTCTTGTCTATGATAGTTTCTTTCGATGTTAAACTGGATACACTTCTCGATGGCGTGAATTTCCGCCTGGAAGATGCTTGGGTATTTTCCCAAGCATTCGGAGTGCTTGGTTCTCGGCCCATACGCTCCTATTCCAGTTCCTTCTATGGTTTTAGAACCGTCCGTATACCACTGAATAGCACGTCTTTCGGTTGCAAGCGCGATGTATTCTTGGCTCCATTCTTTCTTGCAGCCCAGCTCTGTGGTTTTGATGTTTTTCACAAAACTGTACTTCTTTTGCATTTCATCTTGGGGCATGTCCTAAGTATCTTTAGTCCTGAAGCAAGTAGACTTTTATCCCTTTTATCTGATTAGTTCGTTCCTGATCATTCTATATCGTGTCCTTTTTGCCACATTCTCCATCATCAAATGTAGAGGGGTGAGGTTTAAGATCACCTCCATTGCGGCCGTAGGACAGGTTTTCATTGCACCAGTAATGCAAACACAGGCTAGTCTTTGTACTTTTGAGATATTAGCTCTCGTAGTAGCTAAACTAGTTCTGTTACTCCAGGCTATAGCCCCGTAAGTGATGATTGGTCTCACTTTTGCAGTATACGTCCATCGCAGTATGTTTGGGTTACATCCCCATCGTTTACCTGCAATGTATCTGCATACCATTGGGGATTTTGTGGTCTTATTTACTACTTTCTTCTCATGTGTGTTCTAGAGAAGTTTGTTGTCCAGGGTTAGGCCTAGATATTTGACTTTATTTTTCCATTCTATATCTATCTCGTCTAATTTAACGGTTTTGAGATTAAGTTTTTTTTTTTCCTTGAAAAGTCCCACTTCACGACACCATCTTTTGGTATGTTCTAGTCCTCGTTGGGCTATATCACACAGGATATTACTAAATTTGCCACTAGCAAATATGACTATGTCGTCGGCATAACTTTGACAGGGTATGCCGAGGTCAGTCAATCTGCATAGAAGTTCGTCTACGATTAGGCTCCACATTAGTGCGGATAGAACTCCTCCTTGTGGATATCCTCTGGTTGTGCAGATGGAGATGGTGTCCTGCCCTATCTGTGTTTCTGCAGTTCTCGTAGATAACAGCTGAGCCATCCATCTGGATGTGATGTTATCTACTCCTCTGTATGCAAGTGCTCTTTTTCCAGATTCGTGTGACGTGTTGTCAAAAGCTCCTTCTATGATGGTAAGATGAAGATGTTCATTTCCTCCTCAAGTGATGGCTGTGGGTTCGTTGGCTTGTCCAATTTGGATCGCTGGTGAATCGCGAGCGAGAGTTAAGTGAACCCTTGTTTTTTTTTGTTACATTACAATATTCTTTTATATTGTTGCTCAAATGAATATATATTCATAGGTATAGTTAACTTCATTACTTTGGTTAAAACTTTTTCTCCTAGACAGGTTTTGTAACTTTAATCCGTTTATTTGTTACCCAATATTATTCTTTCAATAATCATTGATAATTTGTTTATTTTATACCATAGGGTGAGGTCACTTGTGGACTTATTTTTGTTTTAGTTGCATTTGGGAATCTATAAACCATTTTATTTTATTATATTGTACTTGGGTAACCTGTGATATTAACCTTTTGGAAAGAATCAAGTTTTCTATGTAAACTCAATTTTAACCTGTTTTAAACCATATGTACTGATCTTTGTTTTGTATACTAGCGTAGATAACCTGGCTCTAATTGTTCGAACAATAGGAACCAAACTAAGTGAGAAACTGTAATAAATTTGCCAGAGAAGGCACAGAAGAATTTGTCTATTAAAATCTGTTTGGGAGAACTTCAGAATTTTCTTCAACCTATTATTTTTCCCTTATTAAAAAGATATAGAAGAAGTATCATCCAGTGACAAACCCTGGACCTAGAAAGGTTAGTCTACACAGTCTCTTTTATTTAGTGTCGCTGAATGTGCACATATCTGACTTGAGGATTATTATATTAAATTGTATTTGTGAGGTAAGTATCAGAGTTCGATCCATCGAAGGATTTTGTACTTTTATTCACCCGAAAAGGTTCTGGCACGATATAAATCCCACTCCGTGAAATTGGGCTAGTCGGTGTAACTGTTACTCACTCTGGTCTCTGATACCTTTGATTTTTAAGATGAATCATATATAATACGTTCAATATTTCTGTTTTCTCTTTTTTTTATAAATTAACGTAACAAAACCATCATATCAGAATAGCAAAAATTTCTTGCTCTTCAATTATGAAATAGTTCACAGTTTATGCAAAGAGCGTCTGTGAATTCTTAAAATCTCTTTCACCTTATCTGAAATACGAATAATAACATCAATTTGACAAAATTCCTATGGGAATCTCCATTCATCCGAACAATAAAATTCTTACTTCTGCACTGCTCCCATTAAAGCGAAAAGGTAAAAGCGGAACGAAAAAAAGTAAAAAGAATCCTTCTCTTGAAAATATCCTTAAGGAGAGACGCTCGCTAAGTCCTTCATTAATTTTAATCAGGTATACGTTCCTGTTCCATAAACAAATTGCTACCTAACTTCCAAGATATTTAATGTCTGGTTTTTAGTTTGCGGTATGAATCTATAATTATTGTAATTTAAAGGAAAAGTCGTAATGTATTAAGATTTTCTTTTATAATTTTATTACCGAACAAACTTCTTGAATATAGATAAAATGACACAATTGAGTAGGTATGTACCTTCTTCAAAGTAATTGGATGTGAGTAGTACTTTTCCTTTCCCTAAAGAAGAATTTTAATATAATAATTCAGTACCAAATACACTAAGAATGCAGTGTGAAGTCTTATGAAGCGGGCCGTGGTCAGAGGTTGCCAGCCGTCGCTATGCTGGGATCGGCCATAAAAACCGGTACGATCTCAACATTTGTATGTTCAATAATAAATAACAAACAATGAATTTCAAAATTACAATTAACAGATAAGTTATTGTAAGCCATCATCATCAATAAACGAACATCCCGAGTTTTGAAATTAAAGTTGCTCATAGAAATATATCATCTCGATTGGGTTAAGATCGCAATAACACGGTGATAAGCCCGTATTTTAAAACTTCTAGTCTTTCCTCAATCCTATATTTGTCGTATTTCTATCTGTATGTGTTGGAAATTTCAACCATTTCATATTTTAAATAGAAGTAGTTGAAGAAAAAATGTTTTTTTTAAACAGCCAATTTTTTATTTCGGGTTTGTTCCATTAGGTAGCTGGAAAAGTAAATTTACGGAAATGATACGAAGCGTTATCCATAACAACAACGTTCTTTCGGCCATTTTTGGGTAAGTTAGAAATCAGCGACTCCTCAAACCATTGCTCAAAATAGTATGCGATTATTTTGTTATGATAATGGTCTACGTTTTTCTTTGCCAAGAAAACACTCGGCGCTAGGTAAAAATCCACCTCCTGCATGCCCAATAACGAAACGTAAACCTCTGTGTAGGTGCTTTGAGGCCTGTGGTTAAACCCTTCACAAAAGCATCTCTACGATTTTGTAGTTAACCGTTTGATCCACGTTGGCCCAAGTATCATCTAAATAGATAACGTTCCAATTTTGTTAGCGATATTGTTTGATGGCTCTTAAATACCTGTGCCGCCAATGAATAATGTCGTTTCTTTCTAACCTTATACGTTAACGACCACGTTTCACATATTCAGAACCAATATCTTTCATCAATGTACATAGGGTTCTTAAAGAGAACAATGGTGAATTCTCATTCCCTCAAATAATGTTATAAATTGCATTTAAAGTTGGCGAAATGTTAAAAAAAAACATTGTCCACAATTATTTCTCTCAATAAGCTCTCAAAACCTTCATCATATGTATATTCGCGAGAATTTGAGTGCCTTATCCGATTTTTTCTTCTTACAACAGATTTTAATTCGCCATTGTTTTGTTCCTCCTCTTTCTTGATATTATAAATTGTTTTCCACTGACTTCGTCCATTTTCTAAGCACGACTTACCGCTGCAGTCACACTCAATTTATTGTCATTGACTAAATAACCAAATCATATTAAAAATAACAATTTTCGCACTCGCATGGAGCATTTGTCCGCGTTTGAATTTCTTAAACTCCTTGTTTTAGGTAAGAAATCACAACTAAACTAAAAAGTTATTGAGTAATTAAATGTCAAAGCTTTGACAATTAAATTGATGCAATCACATATTTTTTGTGTTCTATCTTTGGATTTTATACGTTTTTCCTTCAAGCCACAGTGGTATTATCAAGTCTTTAAATAATGCCGGACGGTCCATTTGTTTTTCTGATATCTATTTCAGCATTAGTGTTGTCTTTACAATTTGTTTTTCAAAAAAATTTAAAATAGTTTTTTTTTCAACAAGTATTTTACGTGTTTTTAAACAGCTAACTTTTTTATTTTTAACATCCATTTTTCTCTTCATTATCTTAATATACGATTTAGCGTATCAAAGCTTGGGCTTGCCTTCTATCCAATAGCTTTTATCACCAGAAGAATTCTTTGAGATTTGTTAATATTATCATTCATATTGTATCACAAAATATTCGTTTTCCTATTTTTAATACTTCACACTCACTCTCACAGAGAACCAATTAACGAACTGTCACCAACTCTCTCTTCTCTATTATGCACAAAGCAACCAAGCCAATTGGATTGCTTCTGCAGGCAGGTTACTTGCTTAACCAATTTAGCTAACAAATAACGTATTGATGCATACTAAGCCCATATCTTCGTCTGCGAGAGTTATGTTTCCAATGTACGTACATTGGAAACTTAATGTATTTCTCATATACCGATGCTGTATATAGAGGTATTTGAAGATTTCGAACGAGCCTGAAACGGCGCTTGGCCTGAATTAGCACAGACTTTTTTTAAATCTCCAAGTATGTGTTTTCTTCTTTGGGGTTTGGGGATGGTCTTAATAATTCGTTTTCTAATTTTCAAATTATTTCAGTCTTTTAAACAAACTCGTATTAGGCTTATTTAGTTTGCCAGGAACAGACTAGCTTTATATCAATTTTAAAACGTTTTTACTTCCTGTATGATAAAGACACAACAATATTTCTTAGATTAAACCTAAAACAAATGTTTTCTTCACCAATATCGATAAAATGAACTGTTTTGGAAAAAACAAATATTTATGTTTAAGTTAGTTTCTGCATTGGTTTTTGTTTATGTTGACTAAATTATTTGTTGTTGCTATTATTTTTTGCCATGTACCGAATTAAAAAATTGTTAGGTTTCTCTAAAAATTATTTTAAAAAACGTTATGAGCCCGTGTCCCCGTAGGAAAAAAATTAATAAGTTCCATGTTATTTTTATGTATTCTATCTCTATCTGAATCAATTGCCCACATATTTTGGAACATCCTGTACTCTTTAAAAACTTCTTGCAATAATTCTAAAAGCTAATGTCCATTAAACAAATTATCTTATACAAAACAGGAATGAGAAGGTTCCTAAATATTATTAAAAATAATTTTGAGATCGAACTTCGATGATTAAACTTATTACACCTGAAAACATTATAATCCGTCTAAAGTTGCCTTTAAATACTTGTTACCAAAAAGGTATTGGTTTGTAATTAGAATGCTAATATTATTTGAGACTGATTAGATTTAAAATTGGATAACTTGCATTCCAAGACGATGTTACCAGTTTCCATAATTCCGAACTCTAGTAAAACACTTCGGCAGAATGTCTAATTGCGAACTCGTCTGAAGACCTGTCACCGCGCCACGTTGTTTCAATGTTTCATACAAAGGTAACATGTAATGCCTCAGAGGGAAACTCTTGTTTGTTTGAAATCAAGTAGACAGCGGTGAATATTACATATTGATTTGTGTTCCCCATCCAGGGAATTGATTTTAAATTGTTATTTCGTTGAAAAATAATTAATTGGTAAATAGGGAAATGTTGCTTATATTTTAGAGGAGTTCCTTTATTGCCACAGGTTTCGAAGCATAGATTATTAATTTACATTATTCTCCATTATTCAATACAGCCAAAGAGGTTAAAAAAGGGATATAAAACAGAAAGAATTTGTAATGAAATGAAATATTTTTTTTTTACCTCAGATAGGACAGCTGCTTAAAATAACAAAGGAAACGCTTACAATAACAAGAAAGAAATTAGACAATTGACAAAGGAAATAAACTTCCTAGTTGAGATCAGACAACTTGATAGAGAAAAAAGAAGATCATAAAGAAAATAGCAACAATGCATAGACATCCAACAATTCATACTTGTAGAAACTCTTACTAGATGAAGAGATTGATTACTCTCTATGGAAAGCTACTACAAAGATTACAATGCCTATAATGATAATAATATGATTTTATTCAATAATAAATTACATATGTATATGAATCATATAAATAAAATTAAAAAAATACCATAAAAATATAATATAATATGATAATAATTAACATGTAGATATTAAATAAAGTGGTGTATTAAATGCTTCTGTCGCTTTATAAGATAATTCAAATAAGAGTAATAATAAAAATACAGTTCATGTAATTATTATTTTATAATGAAAAAAACTACTTAAAAAAAAGTAATGAAGGAATTCTATGATATCTACTGTACTGAAGAAAACCTTCTTCAAACATAACGGTTTCGATTTTAAGTATTTTCGAATATAAGTTTTTCGAACAACCTTTCATTCGAACAAACGTATTTTTAAACTTAGCGTTTTCGAACAAACGTGCTTCGACAAAATTTTTAGAACAATATATTTCGAACAAAATTATGCCACCCGCCTTTGACAAGGTGTGGCATAAAAGTTTGGTTCACGAACTAAAAAATGCTCTCGAAGCATTATAACATCATATACAGGGAATAGTATGTAATGACCAAAAACGATTGGCACCAATTTTAACTTCAAATTCTAAAATTTAAATATTGGGGAAGAGTCCCCTTTTCCGACCTACTAGTTTCCATATTTAAAGAAGTAAAATAATAAATCGAAATTGAACTTACCCATAGAAATTGCACTGTTGCCGTAGCAAAACCAATTAATTCAAAATAAAGTTTATTACAGTAATTGTTCAAAATGCCGTCCATTATTATTTACACACACTTGCAATCGTCTTTCCAAAGAACTTTGAACATTAGAAATTAGTCTTGGACTTTGTCGTAGTTCCTCGGCTACCGCATTAACTTTATTGGTTAATTGTTCAACACTATTAATAGGTTCATTATAAACTAGTTGTTTCATGTGACCCCACAAAAAGAAATCGCATGGATTTAAGTCCGGAGATCTCGGAGGCCACTTAGTAGGTCCATTTCTGCCTATCCACTTTTGAGGAAATCTAATGTTCAAAAACTGCCGTACGTTTAAATCAAAGTGAGGAGGAGCGCCATCTAGTAGGTACCACATCCGTTGCCTTAATTGTAACGGTATCTCTTCTAGGAGTACTGGCAAAATATCTTCTAAAAAGTGGAGATATCCTGGCCCATTTAATCTGTTCGGGAGAACATAAGGCCCGATTAAATACTGATCTATTATGCCAGCCCAAACATTTATTGAAAATTTTCTTTGATGCCCAGTTTCCCTAATGGCGTGAGGATTTTCATCACTCCAAATATGCGTATTGTGCATATTGAACACGCCATCACGAGTGAATGAAGCCTCGTCAGTATACAATAATATTTTTAGAAAATCAGGAATATCAACACATTTTTGAATCATCCATTCACAAAACTCCACTCTCTTTTCTTCATCACCTGGATATAAGGCCTGGACTTTTTGGATGTGATAAGGATGTAAACCTTGTTCTTTAAGTGTCCGCCACACAACAAATGAGGACACTCCAATTTCAAGACCTAGTCTTCTACAACTTAATTGAGGCTGGTTTTCAACAGCTTCCAATA